>CM069308.1:5222282-5822282 GCA_035609425.1 Epinephelus awoara
ACTAATATTTTGGGGCTTCTGTGAGGATAAAAAAAATCTGGCTTACTTATCAAAATGTCAAACAACACTGAGGCAGAAATTGGTGTAGCACACTCACTTCTCTTAAATCAAGTAATGCTTATACATCCATGGTTCAGAAGTTATAAGCTAAAGTCAATTCCTACAACACCCACCCGTTTCATTCAGCTGGGTAAGCGTAATGTTTGCTTATGGCTGATGTTTGTATGCTGCAACACAACTGTGGACTTCCCACCTGAGGAGGCTTTGCCCTTAGGGTCTAAATCTACATCCTGCAGTCTGACTGAAATGGAGATAGGCAGCACACTTGAACATTCATACAAACAAGCACACATGCCCTTCTGCAACACCTGCCGAAGCATGTGATGAGTAGGTCGCTTCACACTCAGTGGTTTTTCAAGTCTTGCAGATATTATACCAAAGTTGGTTGTATTTTGATGACATGAAAATCAAATGATGTATGTTGAAATAAGCTGAGATGCGGTCTTTACTAAGAATATTTTAACAGTGAAGATCACCTAATTCAATTTCCTGATGTGTTATTAAACTAATGGCTTAATTGATAATATGATTCACTCATCACAGTACAGTAAGGAATCATTTACTGATGACAGGCGGTGCAGGTTGCCCAGCAGCAGGTCGAGCTTTATATCATCTTTATCTCTTCTTACAGCTTCATCATTTATCTCTCTTATTCACAACAGTTAGGTGTAATTGGGTCAGACCTAATTGCTCTACTGTCCTTTGGCTCAGGTTGAATAGGATGTAATTAGCCCTGGGTCACTTTGAGAACGGGTCTTTATTAGTTTATGTACATCAGATTTGGGTAACGGAGGCAAAGATCCAATTCACAGCCATACAAGCCCGACACCTTTTTATTTACAGACACCTGGTATTTTTCGACATCGCTACACAATTATGTCGTCATAATGAAATTAAAAGACAGCTCTTTATTTGCCAAGCACTCTGCACCCAGATGCATATGCAATATGTGTAGACATGGGGGTCAGGTGGATAATTGTGGGACAAACCACATGTGATTTGGCTGCACACAGCCTTCAGGCACCGGTGTAAGCAACGCTCACTGATCCTTTTGATTCTAGAGAGCGTTGCTTGTATGTTGGAGATGTGTTTGTGTGATAGGACAGGTCTTGCCAATCACTTTTAAGACCTCAAACCTCAAATTATATGAAGAAAAAATAGTTTTGGATGACTGAGCTCTTTCGCAGAAAGGGTTCATAACTCGTGTTACTGTTCGCTGGCACACGGAAAATATGTCCTTTGTTCTTTCAACACTGGGTTGTATTGTTAATGGGCTAACTGGCTAACTCAAATCCATTCTGTTTGTCCTCCAGTTTCCCTTTTCAATGACGAATAGACTACTGCCTCCTGCTTGTTGGTAGGGAGAGTTATTTCCACTCATGCATGTGCAGAGCATATCTAGTTAGTCGTTTGCTGTACTCTTTGCAGTGCGTTCATTTTCAACTTTTTGCCAGAGACACAGGGCATCTGAGGTAACGCAACAGTCAGCCTTCATTGAAACTACTTCTTTGATGTCAGTTTGGTGTGTCTGCTCCTTAAGAGAAACCATGAGTTATGGCGTGTTCTTCAACTTCTGTGGTTGAGGTTCATATTTACAAAGCTTCCTTGTACAAAGAGTTGCTCCAAGTGACAATTCTGAGGAAATTCGAAAAATGTTTACATTTTCACAGAATTTCTGCTTAGAGCTTAGACTAGATCTTGGTGAAGATAAAAGTTATTCACTAAGTGTCTTAGTCCTTAACAGGAGCAGTGAGGAGGACTATTGAGAGGCTTGAGAGTTTCTCAAGCAAATGAGGAAATAAGAGGAAGACAAAGACATAGGAGCAATATTCTCCAACTATTTAACAGTGAGTTAATGAAATGCTACATATTAGATTATGCAGGAATAATGTTTGTGGTCGATCTCATTTGAGATGCTCTCACATCTCACCCCAACACAATATTGATATCCATCCATTTTCATCCACTTATCTGGGGCCGGATCACGGGGGCAGCAGGCCAAGCAAAGCACCCCAGACATCCCTCTCCCCAGCAATGGTTTCCAGCTGCTCCTGGGGGACCCCGAGGCGTTCCCAGGCCAGATAAGATATGCAATCCCTCCAGCGTGTTCTGGATCTGCCCCGGGGCCTCCTACCAATGGAACGTGCCCAAAACACTTCCAACAAGAGGCGCTCAGGAGGCATCCTAATCAGATGCCACAACCACCTTAACTGACCCCTTTCGACACGAAGGAGCAGCGGCAAGAAGACCTTGATGGAACAGAATATTTGGACTTTGAGCAGCTCACCCAGTATGGGGACCCCCTGGAGCCAGACCGAGGGGGGGCTTGACACTGTAAATAACAAGGAGCTGTCGCCCTGTGGGGCCCTGCCACCCACCACCAGCAGGACAGGAATCACAGTATGGTGCATTGTGTACTGGGCGGCAGGCAGGGACGGGGCCCTGGGCTTGCTGATCCCTGGATTTTCGGACCATCTTATAATGATGTAACACCAGAAATGATGATGATGTGAAGACATTAAGATATTTGGCAACCGGACAAATGCAACAGTGCAGCAGTGATGACTTGGGTCTGTCTAACCTTTCATCAGCAGAGTGATCACACCAACAACGACAACACCTTCAGTCTCATAACACCTAGAAACGGGGTAAACCACACCTTCTCACTAGGTTAAAGTTTCTGTCCTTGTTTAGAATTGCTCTAAACTGGTTTCAAACCAGCACACTTTGTTTGCCAACAATCCACATAAACCTCCTCTTTCAGATATTCTGCAGTGTGGAACCACCAGAGGACTGTTAACACCATTTATGCTCTGAGAAAGGCCTGCGGCCAAAATGCATTAGCAATGATATTTTAATCAAATGTAAATCTCTTCATTGTTTGCTTTGATGGCATGCCACCTTGAACTCATTTGTATTGTTGAGACAGAGCACCCACTCCTGCCTCGTTTTGATTTAAACATAACAAGTCTGGGGGAAAGCCAGAGGGGTATTTCAAAAGGCGCTCTCTCTCTCTCGCTGTCTCTCTAATGCTCACACTGACGTCAACAGCGCAAACCTGTTCTTTCGGGTCAGGGGCATGCTTTGAATCCATTCTCACATAAGCTGTGATTGAAAAAAATGAAATGTCTGAGGAGTGTGAGTGTAGCTTCGGGCCAGATAAAGCATGTCCCTATTTCTTTAACGGTGATATCAGTGCATTTGGAAGTCTTGAGGGTAGAGGTTATCCACAAATCCTCCCACAGCACAGGCAGATGACAGTCTACCTGTCCTTTAAAAACCTCTAATACCTGATAATATCCCATCCGCCTTTAAAAAGAGAAGCTAGCAGTGGATGTACTTTAGGATTTTTCATTGAAACACAAAGGAGGACAAGAGGAGTGCTCAGTGGAGGAGTCAAAGCAAAGGGAAAATCCACAAAATCCACATTTGAACACAATCAGGAATACATAAACAGGTATATATAAATATATATATTTAGACACATGCGTGACGTGATTTTGAATTCTAACCCTTGATGTTGTGTCTACTTCCAGATGACGAATGACCTATTCAAGACTCCAAATGATGGGGATTGACTGTAAAATGATTCTCTGGTCTAAAATGTTGTTCCTCAAAGTGTTTTCACTCTTCATCTGACAGCTGGGAAAGGAAAAAAAAGGTCAGGGAGAAGCAAAAGCGGATCAGAGTAGTGCACGAAAGGAAACAAACCCTTTCAGGAAAGACAGGAAACAGCATCTATGACAGGGTGCCAAAAGATACCATTACATGTTTCAAGATGCAATGAGCTTTTACAGATATATTTCCACTGAAGTCATTGTTCTTCTCAAGCAGCTTTAAAATCTGGACAGTATACTACAACTTGTGTCCTTAAATCCTGCATCAAAGAAGGAAGAAACTCCCCCAAAATTTCATACAGGTAGAAAAGAAACAGAGGAAGAGCAATAGAAGGAATACATCTTCCACAGCTGACCAACATCCAATAGATGCTGTGTTTACAGAATAGACCAATGTAATGAAAGTAAATTATGGGAAATCAGACAAAATTAAAGTGATAATGTGTTAACCCATCCACTCCAACCTGCCTCGTCAGGACTGTCAGCCTATGTGCTACTTCCTTCTTGGTCACTTGATCGCAGTCTTCCCAATTATATGTGTATTGCGTGAATTACTGGTTTGTGGTTACATGGGTTATATTCAAATTGTGGTGCGTTACTGTCAATGCAGGGCAGTAACGTGTTACAGTAATAATATAATGTTTCCCAGTAACGAGTAGTTACTACAAATATATTTTTTTAAAGATGCATTTTATTTCCAGGCACCTTTCAAGCACTCAAGAACACCTTACAAGATACAGTTAAAAAACATGCAGCAATGTATCCATAGATCATAAAACCATTCAGTTCTGTAATACACGATAAAATAACTAGGCAGAGATCAGAATTATGAATACGTTTCAATATGTGTGTCACCATTGAAGCAGACCGAATATGCCATCTTAAAAATGTGTGTTTTCAGATGGGATTTTAAAGTGGAAAGGGAGTCAGTGTTGTGGGGGAAAGAGTTAAAAAAAGTCAGTAATATTTTTACAGAAAACCGAACAAATCTCAGAACAATGTTATTTGTGTTATGCCATCATTGCTCACTTGAAATCAACATCACATCAATGGATCCATTTTCGTAATCGTCGCACTGCGCAGACACGTCATAAAGCAGCAAGCTAATTATGAAGATGGAAACGCTTACCTTAGCCGCTGGAAATACTCCTGTGACTTTGATTTTGTTGGGAGGAAAGAAGAAGAACACTGTTGCTGCAAGTAGTTAGACTTAAACTCTTTCCACTGTGAAAAACACGTCCTCAAACCTCCGATCTGAAACATCCACAACCGACAGCATAACCACGGGAAGCTCCAGGAAATACACCCAATCAAAGGTGAACCCTCCTTGGCCGCAGAGGTTGGCTGTAGCCTTACACTGGTTAAACAACCAAAACTGGATTTTACTTGAGAGAGGTAATGGAAGAGGTAATGAAACCGGGAACTCTGTCTTTCAAGCAAACAAACAAACAAACAAACAAACACACAACAGAAACCATTTGCAAGCTATCTAGCCTTAGCTACGTTCACCGGCAGTGACCCTGACATTCACACAGAGACACATCCGAATTTTGGGGGGATATGCAATCACCAGTTTTACGGGGTTTAGCAGAAAAGTAATAACGAGTGGCGTAATGATTACTGTTGGCAGGAAGTAATAAGTGAAGCAACATAATGAGAAATATATTACATTTTGAGAATAACAAGTCCAACACTTGTGGCATTTAACTAAGAGACATTTAACCTTTCAATGGGATGGATTTCGGGCTCAGTGCTCAGTCTGTGGTGTATTACTGTATTTGTCCTGAAAGTTGTGTCCTCAGGATAAGCCATCCTGAGCCCTGACTGTTTGGGGCTCAACTGAAACCTATTGCAGTCGATGCAAAACTTGAACCCACGAGAGAGACTTTTACAGATGTCGCCTGTTAGCTGAGCGAGCTGGGACGTGATGACAGACAAGCACTACAGGACCAAACCCTCTGAAACAGTTCCATTAGTTATAGGGCTTCTTGACATGTCAGCTCCAAAGACCAGGGGGCCAATCTCATCCCTGAAGAATTATGTCATGCTGGATGGCAGAGCAGTCAAAGGTCACACGTCTACAGGCAGCTGGTGCCATAAACTGACATGAGGCACCATGACTGACTTTAAAAGGCCAAGCCATTGTTACAGCCTCTTTCTAACATTTCTCTGTCCTGTCAAACCTTCAATGTGTATTTCCATTTAGTGGCTGCTGCAGTGAGTGAACTGAGTGACACAGAGAATTTAATTTTCAGTGTATTCACTGAATGGGATTCAAATCCAAACATGGAGGCAGGTGTGCAACGGCCTAGGCCAATCACTGTTTAACTGCTTTCTCATTACATCACTGGATATTTGGTTCTCAGCACTGACACCAGACCAGCCTGGTCGTCTCGTACGTGACAGTGGAGAAAACATTACAAAATCACATCTCATTTCAGTGATGTTCTGAATCTCAGCCGGTGAAATAACATGAATAAACCATGCCGACCTGCAAAACTGCTGTGTGCACTCACCGGCCACTTTATTAGGTACACCTTGCTAGGACGGGGTTGGACCCCTTTTGCCTTCAGAACTGCTTTAATTCTTGGTGTCATAGATCCAACAGGGTGCTGGAAACATTCCTCACAGATTTTGGTCCATATTGACATGATGACATCACACAGTTGATCCATGATGAGAATCTCCCGTTCCAGCACAGAGATGGTCTTCTGCAGACCTTGGTTGTAACCAGTGCTTATTTGACTTCCTGTTGCCTTTCTATCATCTTGAGCCAGTCTGGCCATTCTCCTCTGACCTCTGGCATCAACAAGGCATTTTGGCTCACTGGATATTTTCTCTTTTTGGGACCATCCTCTGTAAACCCTAGAGATGGTTGTGTGTGAAAATCCCAGTAAATACTCAGAGCAGCCCGTCTGGCACCAACAACCATGTCGCTTAAATCACCTTTCTTTCCCATTCTGATGTTCGGTTTGAACATCAGCAGGTCATCTGATTAGTTACATAGGTTACAGAATTAAAGATAACCAGCCGTGTCGTACTGTCAATGGGAGGAAAGAAAAAAAGCCATCGAAATTATTTTGCTTGAAGCTAAAATATCGTCTTCTCTACATAACTATCAAACATGATACGATATTAGAAGCTGTTTGTTTGACTCGCAGCACCAAGCTGCAGTTGAATGTCACACAGAGATGATTCTATGTTATTACATTCACCTGACTGTATATTTACCACTCAGCTGACAATAATGGGTAACATATTGACTTGTCTGCATGGTGACATTGTTTCATTTATTCGTAGGTGTATTTTCATCTGCATACTTTGCATTCAGGTCTCAAGTGCGCATTTACAGTGTCACCTGTGTCACTGCACCTGTGTATGCATGTGTGTGTTGTGCACGTACACCTGTGTGCATTTGGTTTGGCATGTTTGCATCTCAATGTGTTGGAGCATGTTTGCTAAATTGGTAACTCCAGGAAGAGGTTGTGGACTGCCAGTCAGCTGTCAGTCACAGGTAGAACACGAGGTGAATGCTGAGAGGAACAACACGCTGCAGAACAAGACAGGTGTTGGACAGATAGGGAGGCAAATGGAGGGTGGAAGAGAGAACTAATATTGGGGGGAAAATGGACAAGACTGGTGAGAAAGATTATTAGAGCGCAAAGATAGACTTTAATTGTCATATCTTATATTTAAAGCATATATGTTTAGTATTCTGTGCAATGACTCCAAAGGTAAAGAGCCAGGGAATGGAAGGTAGACAGACAAGAGGATTGTCCAAAGAAAAGGTCACGGAGGTCTGAATTAATAAATTCCAGGGAATTAATTCAGTGGAAGTTTTACACCATTATGTGATACAATTGAATGAAAGTGAATTCAATTCCAGCGGACGCTCAGTAGGACTGACGGGTCGTGTCTGCCACATACTTCCCTTTGAAGGATACTTTGACATTAATTGATAGATTGCAGTGACAGAGAGAAGAGGAGGTTGGTGCAGCGAGTTGAATTTGTGAAAAGAAGTGTCTCTTCACCACATTCAGACAAGTGTGAGAGAGGCTGCTTTAATTTTTACCTTTGGGCCGAGGCTTATTTACACATACAGGATCAGCATCTGGCATTTTGGGTCTCTAAGGCAAACATTTAAAATAAAAACGTAGAGGTTTAAGAGGTGAAGAAAGGATGACATATGGTGAAGAAGTGTGTGTGTTTGTGTGTGTGATAGGAGAAATGCAAAATGGGAGATTTGCATAACTTCATATACATGCAACAAGTTCCTGATAGGCTCATTATCACATTTTCATTAGAACAGAATACTAAGTGTTTTATATTTTGCTGTTCCATTTCTGTCTCTTTCTCAACAAAACCAACACGTTCTCATCCCAACTCAAATACAGCTGCTTTGTCAGTGAACCTGCTTGCCGACTGTATGTTCATTTATTCATTTTCTGCAGGGGGCTGGAGCCTATCCCAGCTGACAGTGGGCATCCACGTACACCCTGGACAGGTCACCAGACTATCACAGGGCTGACGCATAGAGAAAGACAACCATTCACACTCACATTCACACCTTTTTACACACCAATTTAGAGTCACCAGGTAACCTGCATGTCTTTGGACTGTGGGAGGAAGCTGGAGCACTTGGAGGAAACCCACGCTGACACAGGGAGAACATGCAAACTCTGCACAGAGGGGCTCCCCCACCCTGGATTTGAACCAGGAACCTTCTTGCTGTAAGGTAACAATGCCAACCACTGCCGTTAAATGCATGTATCTTTTTCAAACACACTAGAGGAGTTTTCCAATACTCATATGAAGCCAGGAATGACAGCAACATTTAACAAAGGTAATGTTACTAAATTCAGCTCCATTACAACTCACAAGGTTCACTGACAAAACAACTGTCTTATACTGAACACATTTCCCAAATGAATATATCATGCTAACGTCATTAGCATAGCCTATGATATTTTACATTGTATAAATTAGCGTAGCAACGAGTGGAGATTCCCTCTGCTCATATGAAGCCAGGATAAATCACACACAAGACTTAAAATGCTATTTTGTGGAGGCTTTATTGTCTTCACAATTTATTGTTTCTTATCTGTGAAATTAAAGTAAATAAAGGCGTCCTTTCCACGGAGGATAGTGGCTTTAGCTTTAGGCCAGAGGTGCGCGTCGCCATGATGTGTAGTTACAGCTTTGGGGAGGTGCATGTCAGGCTACACCATAGGGTGTGGCGTAGCGTTTATGATGATGCAGAGCCTATGTGGTAGGTGTGGCATTGATACGAAGCAGAAGTATAAATACTGCATTAGGTTTAGAAAAAAAACGTCATGGCTCAACTTAAAATAAGTATGGTTCTCACTGACATCATGTAATGTCATGTCATGTGTGTCACTAGCATAGCATGCAGTGCACAGTGGACACCCAGGTGAATGTTCTGAGTTTGTTTGACCCGATCACCTCCCAGTTGAACTTTCTCGGTCTCTATGCTACAGTAGTTGCCAGCTGTGCTTCAAAGTGTATTTCATACTGCTGTGAAGGGTGCCTTGGTGTGTCAATGTCTAACGCCGACGTCCACCAACAAAGAGCAGGTATTTGATGAGCTGGGCTGTTGTCGGCTGCGTCAACTGCCGCTGTGTGGTGTGTATCATACTGCCGTGAGAGGTGCCTCTGTGTGTTGGTGTCTGACGCAAGATCACTGACAAAGTGGGGGTGTTTGACAAGTTGGGAGTGAGCATGGGCTGACAATATGGCACAGCATTAAAAAAGAATAAAAAAGAACCTTGGTAACGTGCTGTTTCCTTTCAGATACTGAAATGGACCATGTTCCTGTGAGAGTGTCTTTATCAAATATATGCTGCTTGTGCACACGCACTGTAGATTCCAATGCATATCTGCTTGCACACACACACAGACACGATTCCGCCCTCATTATATTGGTAGAAACACAACTATTCTTGTTCTAACTTGAAAAGTTCAGTTTTGTTTATGTCTCGGTGTGCTTGTTAATCTGCAATGGGAGAGTGAGTGGGTAGAAGAAGGCTCGTGCATTCGCTTCGTGTCAGTGTGTTTGTGTGTACGTACTGTACATGGTGGATGTTGTGTGTGATTTTTCTGTGGATACGTGCTTCTCCGCTGTTTTCCAGTCTCCTCGTCAAATTGATCTGCCTCAATGTTTGTGGTACTGAACGTCCTCTTTCCCCCTGAGGAGAGCAGGCAGTGTTCACTGACTGATTCTCTCTCATTCTCCCTCTCTTCTCCATCATTCTTACTCTTGCCGTCAGGTCTCCTAGGGGACAAAAACAAAGAGAGATAAAATTGTGGATATGCACGAGTCAATATTGGCATCGTGACTCTTTTCTGTTCTGTTGCACCCATCATACGCACTGAATATAGACAAGGATGAACTCACATCAGCAAATGATATGGGAACCTCCTCCACTGCATCAATTCCACCTCCTTCATATTAACTTTGCACACAACTGTGCCTTAAGTCACGATATGTGCTGGAGGAACTTTGAAAGCACGACTTGTCATTGCGTGCCGATTAAACAAATGAGATGCTGCGTAATGTGTCAGTAAATTAGCTTTAGAGGTGCTGGTAGCTATGCCAACTGTCTCTACCAGCTTCCAGTCTTTATGCTAAGCTTAGCTCACTGCCTGCTGGCTCTGGCTTCAAATTCCACATACAGACATGAGAGTGGTATCAATCCTATCATCTAACTTCCAGCAAGAAGAGGAATAAGTCTATTTCCCAAAATGCTCAATTACTACTTTAAGCCCTGAAACAGGACACTTCAAAACCTTGCTTGCATTGATTGCTGCCATGGTTGACTTGTTGTCTCAAAAACATCCCTCTTCTCCCACACTGTTTGCCATCACAACAATAAATCAGGTCTTTCAGTCACACTCGGGAGTCAATGCACCAGAGACGACAGGAGTCAGGAGTTACTGAAATACAGTATTTCAGGACAGTTGCGGAGTAATTAGCCCTCACTGTTACAGGATGCTTTGGCCATCTTTAATTGGGTTGCTTGCTGTTGTGGTTGTGTACACTATTTTCTCTCTCAAAGCTTCCTCCCTCCCCAACCAGTTTCCATTATAATAACACAGCAGGCCTCTGAGTCATATTTTAAGCTGTCATCTCCTGAATCTACTCCTCTGCAGTCTCCTTGGGTTTGATTCAAATGTTAGGTAAAGCTGATGAAACCTCTGAATCAAACTCAGGAGGAGCTACAGAGGAGCAGGCTCGGGAGATGACAGGGTAAAATAAAGGTGAGTCAATTGCTTACTCACCGCAGGTAGCTAAAGTTGCCTGCTTATTTTACATTTCACACAAATCGTGCTTCAACAAACAACTGTGGCTGTGGAGAGCATAACCTTCATTTTAAAAAATAGGTATATTATGTATGGCAACTGTTTAACCTTCACCTTTTTTGTGTGCGTTATGAAAAGAAAATGAAAATGTTTGGACCAGATGAACAGCACTGTCGGCAACTGGCATCCATTCATGAGTTTTAGCCCTGTAGTAATGCTTTTATTAAAAAAGCAATTTACCAGCCCTCTAAAATATTTATTTTTGCTGACATTGAGTGGTTTAAGTTTTCACCTTGTTGCAGTGATTTACAGATGGACTCCGGGACGCTGTGGCATCACTGCTGGGCGTGGTTACAGGCGCAATAGAGCAGAAATTAGCCCTAATACCCAGAAATGAATCAGCATTTTTGCACTCCCTGTTTCCTCATCTCAAGGTTAATGGGTTTTTGAATTGGTTCTTTTGGAGACATGCCTGCCACACAAACTTTCATGTATTGTTCTACAACAGAAAATAGACAGGTAACGTAGACGGACCATATTTGGGACACTTTCTGTGGTATATTCATTTTGCTTCCTTACCACATGCAAACACAAGCTTGATTGCTCGCCTCGTCTCGAGGGGGCGAGTCTTACGAGTCAAAACAAGTTTGACTGGCACCTGTGACTAGTCATTCGAGAGAAATCATGAAACATGTTCCTAGAGACACAGTGTCCGACCTATAGTGTACACTCAGTGTATTCTGGACATGTGCTGTTTCAACTCATGGTGTCCCGGACAGCACCCATGATTTCTAATGCTCTAACATTGGCATTTTATTTTTCCTCAGATGCCATTGAATACAGTTAAATTGTTATTTCAAAACACTCACATGTGGTTGTTCTCTATTTTTTGACAGTGATTAGTCACGTCTGGCAAAGTAACGTTACATCTTAACTTGTAAAGTTTGTGATATAAGGTACAATAACTTAATAGATCTTGGATGCTGAGAAAATAAAAAGGAGGGGGAAATGATATATATTTGATTTGTGACCTGGGAGTATTTAATTACTTAATTTAAAAGTGTCCACCGATCTTCTGATTAGCGGACTACCCGCTCTACCTCTGAGTCTCAGCCGCCCCAGGTGGTGTGTAGATGTTTGCCACAGGGCTCATTTTCTGCAATAATCCAAAATCTAATAGAAAAAGCGTTGTCGAGAGAGCCAAGGCAAAGTTAAAACGAGCAAACCAAAAACACCTCAACCCTGCAATGTTCTATGGAGACCTCAAACTCTCAATCAAAGAGGGCTGTGAGATATTGGTTTCCAGCTGGGTGTTAGGTCCATATGATACCTTCATTCAAATTGCCTAGCAACTAACATTTGCACGTTATGTGCAGAAATAAAAACTGTCTGAGCTCAATGCAGCAATGCTGGCAGTCACACATCTATTCTGGCTTTCCACCACAGTGCCCTCCCACTCCCTCTGCCAATCTACTGCATTAGTTTCATTGGAATGGGTCCCCGCATCCTCCACGTCTTTTGTTTTGAATATCTCATAAAAGGAAAAGCCCTTTTTTTCCGATGTCTCTGGCACTATTTGGATTTAATGATGCCACCCTTAAATCACTTATTAAAATGTAAAGTGACTAAAAACAAGTCTGTCTTATCTCGTGACAGCCTCCGAGATAGTGATGACATTTCCATGCAAGCTGCTTTTGTATTTTCCACCCGCCCGAGTGAAAAGCAGTGAGACTGTTGAATTGGATTAACCATTAATGTGTGTAAGAAAATTGCTCCGACTTTGAAGTTTCGGTGAGATTGGATGTAGTGTTTTCATTCTTCTCTGGTTGAAATATTGATGCAGGGTCGCTTAAGCCAGAGTAAATTATTCTTGTTGAGATATATATTTTACTGCATGTTAACAGAGACCCTGAGACTTCCACCTCGTCTGGAAGAGATTTATTCTTTCAGTCAGTGCTTTACCTGACCCCACCCGACTGCTTTACCTGCTCACTGTACAACAGGAAGAGGGATTTCATTGTTTTTTGCCATGTTCAGAGGTGATTAACTCATTGTAAAATTTCCTTTTTAAGTGTTTGTGCTTCAGAGGATGCTCCAGCACCTGCGTCATTTCCATCAGTGCTGACTCAGCCTTTGTGAGGGATCCGTTTTTTGTCCTTCTCCATCTCTGACTCCTGCCATCCCATCAATAACACTGTCCCCTCTGTGTCTGTCCTCACACTTGTTTGACTGTTGTTTTACACAGGGCGCACAGTGCCAGTTCCCCTCAGTCGCCCCCACTTCCCACTGAAAGACGTCACAATCACAGTCACCCTGTCTTTTAAAATCTTTAATATCTGAACCGTATTCAGTGCAATTTCATTTCCTCTGGAAATTAAACACGCTGTTTTCGAGACAGCATGGCTCCTTCCTGTATCACAAAGATTGACTTGTTTCACAGTTGGTCGTGGCATGGCAGTTCACCAGCTGCACATCTTTTAGAAATAGGCCAGCAGTGGAAATAACAAGTATCCTGGTGGGAACCACTGAGAGAAAGTTGCCTCGCAGTGGCGTCCATGCCAACCTTAACTGGTTTCATTTTTGAGTCTGGTGCAGACGGAGGCGAGAAGCAGCACCACCTAAAGCAGTATTCAACTCAGAAACCATACTGACACTCTCTTAGCATGTAACATTGTCAACTAGATCAATGTATTCTTATTTGGTTCCTATGGTATTCTACAAATTTGTAGCCTGGTGAAACCATCCTGATCTCGCAAGCTCATATTCGCTGATTTTGGCTGCTAATTTTGAAACTGCGGTGGTAAATGTGTTGAACGAACTGGAATGTATATTTTCTTTAAAAGCAGAGCAAACGGCTGCACTGAAAGCTTTTATTGAAAAAAAGTGTTTGTCGTCCCTCCTACAGGGTTTGATCGGGGAAAAGATGGGACTATTGTTGTTTCTCTGCTAGTTGCTCTCATGGAGGAGCAGGTCAGGGAAGAGACCAAGCTGGTGATCACAGCCATGCAACTTGGAGTCCACAGCGAGGAGGAAATCTGCAAAGACGGCAACACTCTTTCCCAGACATCATCACAGCTCATCTCTGCTGCAGCTTGCTGGTCTGTTTACAGTGGCGTTGTGTTAGCCTACGTCACACGTTTCGCTTCCTCTGATTGGTTTTCCGTCTTTCCAATTGTGTGAAGGGGCACTTTGAGTGACAGCCATTGATACTGCCCCTCAGGAATTTCGCGAATTGGATCTGACAATGCCAGGCTAACAAATTTGTGCCTTGTGAAAGGTGTTACGTCCTTCATGCACAGTTACATAATAATGTAAAGTTAGGAGGTTAGGTTTAGGCATGTAAAGCCATTGAGGTCTGATTTAGGGAAAGAAACATGGTTCCTGGTTTGAACCCAAGATAGTATTACCCAAAGATTTTACTCTTTTCTGGTCATGAGCTGTAAACAGTTCAACCAAAGTCTGTAACAGATACTATTTAAAGAGTTTTACACACATGAAGGGGAGCAGGATCCATTATTTCACAACAAAAAAGCAAAAGATTTTTATTTCGATCTCATCCCATCACCCTGTGTGATCCCCTCAGAGTTTTCTTGCAGCCTCTCAGGGGGTCCTGACACAAGGTTTTCCCTGGAACAAACTTTAATTCGCAGCTGAAATTGTTTGATGCTTGCTACATTAAAGTATAAGTGTTGTTCAATGCCGACACACACAAACATATATGCTTCATTATTTGTCAAAGCAAGCAGTCCTTCATTTTTTTCTCTTTGTGCTTGCAAGAAAACACACACACACACACACACACACACACACACACACACACACACACACACACACACACACACACACACACACACACACACAGCATCTCCTGTGCTTGATGACAAGCAGTAATGAGAATTTCAAATGAAACTTGGAACAGTTAACCATGAAGATACTCCGCACTAATGCAACCTTATAAAGCTTAGGTCAAGTGTGTTGTTACATTATTCTGTCCAGTTATATTTAGGTTTGAATACAACTGTTCATAAAAAATCCACTTGAGGAGGACTGGGCATGCTCTGGCTTCAGTTGAGACAGTGAAGTGTTTTTTGTTTTTGTCCGAAAGAAAATCCTCGACAGAACTTCCCCGTACATACACTCAGGCTTCCTCTGGAGATGAGTGATGCATTAAACTCACCAAAGCCAAGGCAGGTGGAGTGAAAGAGGTTTAAGGGTGTCTTTACTGATTGGATGGTGTTTTTTTCCAGATCTGAAGCCGTTAGCCCGAAAAGTTTGTGTGAATGCCATTGTCTGCTGTCTGATGTCGCTGCAGTGCATTTCACTCCAGTCCACATCAGATGCAAAAACCATCTCCGCACATTTGGAACTGATTGCTTGCTGAATGTGTTACACTCATGTGCGTCATTACATTAGGTATGAATCGTAAGTTGGAGGAGATGCAGTCTGGAAGCTTCTGACAGGAGACAGTCTGATTGGAAAGAAATGTGGTCAAAAGCATGAAAATACTTGCTGAGAAATCACATGCTACAGTATATTTCACAATAGCTAATAAGGGGTGAATGACATCTAACAGGATCAGACAGGCAGACAGAGTGGAGATGGACCAGTATACATACTGCAGGACTAATCAGGGAAACAGGGAGCAGGTGAGGAAGTAGGAGTAGTTAAGGCTCATTTTTGTTCCCTTTATGTACAGAAATAAGTCAGTTTTAAACATTGTAAATGTCACTGCCCTCATACCTCATGTGTCCTTTACACTGGCAGAGATACAGCCAATGGGTGGCACTAAAGGGAGGAACCGAAAGTTTAACACAACAAATGATGGTGGAGGAGGTTGTAATTTGTACCTTTAAACAAAGGCAGGGCTATAGATGTGGATGGACTGGATGTTATTTTCACTGTGTTACAGATTTGTACTGTTCCGCCATTATTAAACTTTCTTTGTCATTTCCTACGGTCATGTCTCGCTTGAACAAAAGCTGCCAGAGCTGCAAAGGCGACAGGTCTAATTCATTTTCAATGGACATGTGGTGACTAGAGGCGCTTTGAGCTGCAAAAGCGATGAGCGGCGGTGTTCGGCGAATTGAGCTGCAAATGAAAGTTGAGGACTGGTTAACTTTATGCAAATTAGCTATGACGCGTTGGAGCTGCAAATGATCAGCAACCAATCAGAATGTAGATGTCCATCGCTTGTGTGGAACCCAGAGAACATCCTCAGAAACTTTCAGTTCCTACTACACATTCGTTCCTACTTCAAAACAAGCAGCAAGCTGTCAAACTGATACGTTCAGCCTGAAGTAGCGCTGGAGCCTCTCCCCATCCAGCCGCAGCTCCAGCACCAGCCAATGATATTCCCCGTGCTGTTCACGGCCCTGGAGGATATCGTGAACCCAGACCCGACAGCGGCGCAGGTACCACGCAGCAGCACAAATTACAAGAGAGTCTTCTCCCATGTTGAATCGACACACAAGTGTGGACAATCGCACGTACTTACACAATTTCTTTGTGTTCTGGAACGCTTGTTATTAGTTTAACTAATCGCACTGTCGGCGCTCGAACCCAAACCACTGACAGTGTTTCCCCTCGGTTTACAGCTTTGGGGAGGAATAACAAATAAAAAAATGTTGCTCATATTCAATTTGGGTTCGCCCCATTTGACATGCTGCTGTGTTGTGCTATGGTGTATTCAAGTGCTAGAATTTGTTATTTACGTGACAACGCCTGAACGCAACACAGGCTGTGTGTGTTTAATGTTTAATGTCAGAGCTATTTAGACTTTTGATTCTGTTTTCATTGTCCAAACGGGAAAGTTTCTGTACCCAAATGCACAAAGTCACATTTCTGTGCTCCAGCCAGTAACCTGCTTTGTGTCTCCTTTAAACTGAGAAGCATGATCGAACGTTCAGAATTTGACGTCATGAGCAACTTGAGCTGCTTTCGCTGCCACAAATATTTTACCAGCGGCTTGCATGTCGTATCTAGACATGGAAAGTCCACGACCAGACATGTAACAAGGTCGCAGTGAGAATGTGTTGAGTCAAAGGCAACTCCAGCATTTAATACTTATTTTTACCCCATTTATTTTGAAAGTGGAGGACGTTATGTCTAAAGAGCTGCTTCAGATTTATGTAAACAGTGTCACCACACTGTGTTTGCTCCAGACACTAAGTCTGAGCTTGTAAATTCACATTACTGACATTTGAAAAATTTCCCCAGGGAAAGCATTCCCATTCATCGCTCCCACTAAATAGATTGTAGATTAGATCACTTCAATTTAGGTGTCAAAAACAACAGTCATTGTCTTGTTATCACAAAGTATATATACAACCTCCATGAAGCACTAACACCGTCAACCAATTCCTGGGGAATGGATCCATCTGTCTGCCATCTGCCACTGATCAGTTAATTTGTCCACTCACACTGGTTGCTAATGCTAATGTAAAATGTGTTGCGGTGGAAATTAATGTCAAATAATGCCATGAAAACATGTTGTAAAACAGGGAATGAATTTGAGATGAAGACAGAACGACAGTGGGAGACGTCTGGATTGGAGTGATTTGTATCTGGAATGTCAAAATGGCACTTGCAGGCTCACAGTATGTAAAAAGACTGTTATCTAAGCTGATACAATAGCCACAGAAAAGTGGTGTCCGTTATCCATTAAAATCACCCGGCACTCTCACGTCTGCATTTGAAGACAGCATATCCTTTTTTGTCTCAAGCGTTAAAGTAAGTGGAAAAGGCCAGTGACACACGGGGCTGCTGGTTTCACCTCATACTGACAAAATTGTGCTGCGGAGAAATGTGTTGCTCTCACCTAGACCTAATCAGAGATGCTATTTCTGAACTCGGAGCCAGCCTGTCGAAAGGTTGCGGCGTGATTTTCTTGCAGCTTTTTTCCTTTTTATTATTTTTAAGTCAACGATACATCAAATGCCTTCAAATCAGGATGTTTTGCATTGCTTTAGCACAGACAGCCACATGCAGTCGAGTAGGCAATATGACAGCATGAAAACTAGCTCTATCATCAACATGAAACAAAACATATGATTTCTGATGCCATCACATTGCAATGAAGCCTTAATACAAAACACACATTTGAGGGGAGCACACAGAGTGGAAAGTGGACACGCCACTGAACCAAGACGTAAAGTGTGTGTGGATAGTTTTGCAGCTGCTAAGGGATGTTTGGATGATAGCAGTTTGAAATCAGGGATCCATTTATAAGGTTTTATCAGAACATGAAGCTCAGCTGAAAATACTAAAGCCATTTGTAAGACTCGCAATGCAAATCGGCACAGATGTGAGTAATCCGTTTGAATTGCTAACTCAAAATGTTATGAGGGAGCAAATCATACAGAGCTTAACTGCATATAGAATTTAATTGTCTCGGCTCTCCAAAGAGCGTTTCTGGCAAAACGAGAGCAAAGATCTCGCCAGTGGAGCTGCAGGTGCTGCACAAACAACAAGTCTACATCAGTGTAGATTATTGGAAATCACATTGTGACCATATTACATTCAAATATGAGCCAACTCTTGCTGTGACGATCCAAAGGGATAGGTTACATCCACTATATTTCATTCTTAATAAAAGTGAAATAAACTGAACAAAAATATAAGCACTTTTTTTATGAGTTGAAACTAAACATCTTAGACACTTTCTGTGCACACTAGACTTGTTTCTGTGGTCCCTGGTCATGTGGAACCCAAATAAGGCTAGGCTATCGACAAAAAAAGCCTGCACACTGCTCCAAGTCACAACTGTGGTTTATTAGGACAAAGTTTCGATCCTTTCTGGATCTTCATCAGGTCAAACAGTGCTCATACGATGCACACACCCATATTTATACATATCTTTTTGCTCACCAATGAGCTGTCAAATTGATGACAGGTGTGGTTGTTTTGAGCATCTCCAATTAATCAGTTTGGCAAAAAAATACATGGAGAAAGGTGTATAGAAATACACAGAGACATGCATAGAAATATTAATTCAAAAGAGTGTAAGAGCACATGTGGCCAACATAGAAAAAACTTCTGAAAAGTAATACAATATTTTTTAAATACAGCATTTTTAAATATTCTTAAATACTTTTATATACAGTATGCCATCACAACCAACTTGAAGCATAAATTGCTCACCTTCATTATCATTTTTAAGATAATTTATAAGAAACTGACACCTCTTAGGATTTTTTATTTATAATATACAAAATTATTTGAAGTCTTTGGTTAGACTCCTGGTTTAGACCGTGAGGTCTGAGAGTCTGAAGGGAAAAAATATAAAAAGATTCTCTTAGGAGTAAAATGTTTTGATCTGGAGGACACATCATGCAGGCAAGGCTTCACAAGGTTTTCCTCTTTGCTGGAATCCGACACATTTGTTTAAGCGTTTTGTGCCACCATGGCAAGCTGCTATCTGTCTGTCTGTTTGGGTTTAGCTCCAGTGCGTCATGTCGTGCTGCATTTCTATTGGTTGGTTAGCAGACATACGTAGGTGGTAACAGCAGTCACACAGTGAGATGGTCATCCTAAATTTCTGACACTGCCATGACTGCCACGAAGAAAGATATCGCCATGTTTTCTTTCATGTTGGACATATTTTGACTGGGATAGCCCAAGTCACATATACCAGGCTTTAGAGTGGCCTTTCATTGCAGTCAGCCTTAGGCACACCTGTGTATAACGACGCTGTTTAACCACCATCTTAATATGCAACACCTGCCAGGTGGATTGATTATCCTGTAAAAGGAGAAGCGCTCACTTGCAGGATTTAAAAACACTTTTCTGAACAAAATCTGAGAGGTAACCCTTTTGTGAGGAAAGCCTTAAATCTTTATTTCAACACATGAAGAACAGCAGCACAAACAAAAATATTATATTTATATGTATTTTTTCAGTGTAGTTTTGGACCATTTTCTACTGTGACTTGTTTTCCTCCGATAAAAGTGCCGTATCAAGCAAAATATAAAAAATATGGAAGGTGCAATTTCCAAACTACATTTCCTTCCTACTTAAAATAAAGTGTTGTCTGTATTGTCTTTCTGTGCAATGTATCATCCAAGTGACTTTTGCAACAATTCTTTCCCAAGTGTAAATGTTGTCAACGTCGCAAAGCTGAATTGGTTATGATTACGGCCATTTTCTAGAGTCGCAAAGGTTTTATGAGATTCCAATGAACACTTAATGGGTAAGAAAAAACAGTGCTAAAGTGCTTTACAAGAATGCTAAACTTAAGAAGTAATATACCAGGGTGGGGTGGGACTTCTTAGAAAGACCTTATTTTTCTCCCCAAACGACATATCTTGAGTTTAATTATGGTGAAAAAAAATAAATCTAAATTTTGCCTGTTTCTCTTTCATTAAGGAAGTAAGGTATCCAACAAAGTTTACACCAGTCGGCTGAATACATTCATGCGTCACCTGGAAATGAGAAACTACTCACAGATTATAAATAACTAGGTGAATGTCTGTTTGTTGTGGACGTGCACTGCATACAGCAAAGAGAAAAAGAAATGATTTCTAATTATTTTTTTTAAAATATGACTCAGTATCTGAACACTGCAAAATAGATGTCACCATTTGGTTAAACCTCTTCTGATTCTTAATGGACCTGAATACCACAGCAGCCCACGACATCATTTCCCTCTTTAAAAAGGCAGATCTTGTAATTAAAGATCTGTATTCTGTAATTATGGGATAAATGTCTTGTGATTATGAGATACTAAGTCATAATTATGAGATACAGATAGAGATACTGTCTCCCATTTTTCTTCTTTGTTGGTGAATTCAGTGTGCAGCTGGGTCTGTTGTCTAATCTGGTGCGTGGGTGAAATACTAGGGCAGTGGTGGACTTCACGGTTTACAAACATGGCTGCCACCAGTTGGATCCCTTCAACTGCAGAATAAAGGTACTTAGATGTGAAAGAGCAAAGCTGCTCTCCCCTCATTACCACCACTGAGATGCCACTGAGCAAGGACCCTTCCTGCAAACTGCTGAACAAAGTCTGTAGTTGAGAAATTTTATTTTGGGTTTATTGTCATGTGGCACAGATTATAGTATAAAAGATGGCGAGGCGTCCAGTAAGTCTGTGTAGAACTTAAAGAAACAGGCAATAAAAAATGTTGCATTACATTTGCGCTTTCCATACATATCATATCAACATTTATGAAGTGAGACGACTTTGTCACCGGGAGGTAAAGGAGGTGGTGGATGGCGTGACGCCTGCCAAGCTGCAGACCACTGCTTGAGACCAACAACCAACAAAACCAGTTGTGATTTATTGAGCCACTGCTGTGTTTCCAGTGGCTTTTAGGCAAAGACGTGAGTGTTTTTTAGCAACCTGTTGCTATTTTTCCTGCCTGGAAAGTGCCACGGAAAGCGGCCATTGTGTCCCCCACACCAGGTATTTTAAGCCTAAACATGATCTTTCCCGAACCATAACCAAGTGGTTGTTGTACCTAAACCTAACACACATTAACCCCAGTGTTGCTAATACAAACAGTTTCCACATACCGCTGCATAACTTTCAAACGTAATGTATGTGTGGTTTGCAGAAACGTACAGTGCCAACATTTCTCTGGTGATCTGTTTCGTTCTAAAAACCTGACAGTTCACACCAATGCAACTAGATGAGACGGTGTATCATCTCTATGCAACAACTCTCTGTACTTCTGTTCTGAGTTGCAGCTTCTCAGACTTATTTTGTGGCTGAATGCAATTTGTAGCTTCGAATGAATGGGGATAGTGATGAAACAAAACCAGCATCAGATGGACTGTATTCATAACCAATACACCACAATGACATAAATAACAAGAGCTGATGTTTGGAGGAGGCGTGAGCACATACAGTGAGCAGCAGCATGTCGTCGTGAATCATTGGTCTGAACTGGGCTTTACTCTCCCGATAATGTTTTTGTGGATCTGCATGTGTGGTTTGCATGAGCGCAACCCATGGTACAGGGTGTCTACTGTGTTTGCTGTTGTCATTTAAAACATCTCATCATAGACACTAAACTCAGTTTTGAGTTTGGAGTTAACCAACTCCAATAAAGAACCCACATCACACGCACTGCCTCCGAAATCATTTCCCTTCCCACCCCCAATCTCTCAGATATAAACACTTACAGCAGCAATTGGCACTGATCACCCCCTCAATTAACACTTCACATTACTTCCATCTGGTCGCAGATACAGGACTCTTAAACGGTGATGGAGTTTTGTTCCTCCTGCAATAGCCGCCTTGAACAATCTGCTGCGTTGACACTGGGATGATGAATGTATGCATGGAGATTGTGTGTAATGTCTTAATCTGTATGTGGCTGTGTGTATCTATATGTTCCTGTCTTTGCGTATGTGTCTGTGTACTGGCTGTGAAAAACAAATATCCTTCTGGGACAATAAATCTCAATCTAAATCTGAAATGAATGTTTTCATGTTTTTCTTCCACACACTGAAAGGCAGGATCGGCTGAAAGGATGAAAAGCGGCTGAGCTTTTCAGACGGTAAATGGGCTGAAGGTGGGGGCACTTAGTCACACATTAATATATGAAAGAAAAACTCTGAACTCATTTTACAGCAAACAAGCAGAAAGGGAAGGCAGGCACACACAGGCTTTACTTGACATCCAGCAAAGCACAGCCAGTGTTGAGCTAAAATAACATGCGCTTGTAATGCACTGCTAATTTGAATTGGGAGAGTATCTTTTACAAAGCAGTAAGCAGGGTGCATTCTCAATTCTGCTGTGCTTCAAAAGAGATTTTCAGCATGGTTGTCCTGAACAGCACTCAGACTGAGCCTCACCTGAGCTGGAAGTAAACAAAACACAAGATCAGTGCAGGAGAGGGAAAGAAAAGAAGCGGCACAACAGAGCAGCAGACTGGGAGCCATCCAGAATATAAATAAATATATAAAGCATTAGTTCAGAAATACAAAACAGTGAGATAAATGTGAGTGTGAGGCAGAGGGAAAAGGAGGCAGCAGAGCTAACAAGTGGGAAACATAATGACCTTCAAATGCCCACTTAACCAGCCTAAATGGCCACTTGGTGTGAGCGAGATGTTTCTGACAAAGGGCAAAGATTGTCAGCGACGACACAGCTTTTAAAGTGCAAACAGAGATTACTGGTTAGATTACTGGTACGGAGAAGCTTTTGTCCCCGGGCTGCAGTTACCTTGTTGATGTGTCAGCTTGCTTTTGATTTTTCTCCCCTCTGTCTTCGTGGTATTTGATCTTGGCCTGGTTTAATTATGCAATGTACAGTGCGTTTTTAGATCAATAGCTCATTAGCATGCTAAAGATAGAGTTTTTTAATGAGCACGGGATGAGATGGGCTCACATGTTTAAACATTGAAAAGGTTTGTTCGGAGTTACAGCACAAAGTGAGATTGATTTATGGCTCAAGACGGGACAACTGAGGAGCAGCAGCAGCAGCAGTTTTACTGAAGAAGCCCAGTTATTTAGACATGTTTGTGATTAATTAGATTTCAAAAGGCCCTTAACATGTGTCGTGTAAACAAAGCACAACTGTAGGAGCACGGTGGGATGAAAGTAAAGATCCCTTGTTTCTATTTCAATCAATGGTCTTATAGTTAGAGGTGAAACCCCTTCTCTTCTACTGGAACACAATGGGACTGTATATTGTGGAAATAAATGTACAGCGGATAGACAAATCATTTTTTGCTACTGTGAATATGTTGCACATATGAAGCTCAGCGGAAGTTCAATCAGGAAGACTCTCTCTGTGCTCATCCTCCAGCAACAGTACTTGCTCATTCTTTGGCTTCCTTGCTAATAAAGCCCCAGGGCACACTGGATAAAACACTTCAAGCAAAATAATCTGGGCCAGATTATCCAATGGGCATTCTGGGCAGGGGCCCATGCAAGCAGCAAACAAATAACAACATAATAAATAAAAATTTGGTCAAATACAATAGCAGTAGAAGTAGTAGTCTCTGTTACTTTTGACATCTTCCCTACACCATCTTGGCAAATCGTCTCTCCCAAACTGACCGTCAGCAGGCTTCAGTAGTGCTAAGTAAATGCTAAGCAGCAGGAGTGAGTGCAGCAAATGAAAGAGAAAGAGAGAAAGAAGATGAGACGTCTCTATTAATAAGTGAGCCATCAATTGACACATTTTTGGTTTAACAAAATCACAATAGACCTGTAGGTAGACCTGACTCATAGACTGCAGCAACACGTTACAGACAGCCTGTCACTCAGGCAGCCCTGCCCCTAAACATGCATAACTTGGGCCTTAATAAAATGTAAACAGGTGAGTTACACAAAAATCCTCCCCTCCCCCGTACAGCTGTCATGAATGTTGGCTGTAAACACATTTATTTCTATTGTAAGATCGGGCATCAATGAGGGTTTGTTCTGTTTTGGATCCCCTCCTCCCTCTGCCAGTGACAGGGTTACCTTCAGGCACTGCATCACATCAGCAGCAGAGGGAGGAAGACAGAGGACAAGAGGACGGACAGATACTGACTGAAAACTAAACTTCACTCTGTATTGTGATGTCATGAATATTATTTATCTGACTGACATTTTCGATCTCTTTCTAGTGAGATACAGTGACTTTGCTGTTGTAAACATAACTGTTGTCTCTCTAGAAACGTTCAGTTATATCTAAAACATTCTGTTTAATCCTGTCTTGACAATTTTTCTTTTAATACCCAATTTTTCTGGTAATACCCATCCCTAATACTACAGCAAAGCTAAAACAAACTGTGACTTTATTGACTCTAAACAGGATCAAGAACAATTTGTCTTTCGCTGTTGTCTAATCTGCCAACCCTGTCTCACTCTGAAGTCGTCGAAATCCAGCGCTTGGTCGGTGACATCCAGCGGCAGACACCGACAAAAAAGCCATCCTTTCACGTAGCCAATACAAGACCAGTCACTGTTGTTGTTTAATGGCAGTGTCAGGGGGAAACATGGCGGGACAATGATGAACGTTAAAGTAGCAGAAGTCAAAGTAGGATGGGCAGGAGGGGTGGTGGATGGATCCAACGACCATCGACTTTAGCCCGGGAGGCCTTTATTCGCTTCCTGTAAGATTATAATGCCAAACTGTGTTTTTTATTTTCTGAATCCAACGACGTGCTTTTATCGTTAAGTGTATTTTGAAAACAGACAATGTACGTAACAGGCTTAAAGTTGAGAAAACTTCCTAGAACGTCACCATCCAACACGCCCAGGGTCCCTTGCACGTTTTATCTGGACATGGGAGGTCCATGACCAAACGTCAATATGTGACGAGGTCAGAGTGAGAATGTGTTGACTGAGCTTTTTTTTTTTTTCCCAAAATAATGTCCTGTAGTGGACACCATACGAGGCTGAAGAGGTTGACTGTAAAAGCTGCTATATGAATTCCTGTAATAGTTGTTATAAGAATATGTAGCAGTCTGACCAAATATCCGACTCCAGACTTTGCACCTTTGGAGCGACAAGCCAGTTGGCTTTATCCCACATTACCACAAACTGTGCCGATGAATGTGGCCTCTCACTTGTGTGGCTGCCTTAAACATAATGTTCCCACTGTGTCCCCTGAAGGGCCCGAGGTGAGGACAGGCTATTTTCAGCCCCCCTTTTGCAGTGCCGCCCTGTTTCGATGTGACTGACAGCTCAGTTTGAGGGTGGAAGAAAGGCTTTATGTCGCCTCTGGATGATCTGCCAATCACAACTGGACCAACTGCTGTTGCATTGTGTGTGTGTGTGTGTGTGTGTGCGTGTGCGTGTGCGTGTGTGTGTGTGTGTGTTACATGTGTGCACAGACTTCTGAAGCTACATCTGCTGTGAGTCAGGACTGTAGTGGGTAGTGAAGTTTGGAAGATGGTTGGAAGGCTTGTCTGTACTGTGCTGTTTTCAATAAGATGCCCATCAGTCGGTGAAGTGCATTTATTGTACCCACCATGACAAGGAAGGTGCACCCGTCAAGCAACCCTAACTCCCCACTAAACATGCTCACATCTTACTATATGATGACGAAAACTCTGTGTGTGTGTGTGTATTCCATGTTTTTCTCCTCACTGACTTGGTCAATCCATGTGAAATTTGGCACAGTGGTAGAGGGCCATGGCACTGCATGAAAAGTGGGATTTTCGGCAATCCTTGGCACTGTAAATTGCTTTGGAAGTTCAAGTTAACGACTGTTCGCAGGAATTTACAGTCAGCACAGAAAACTGCCGATAACTGCCTGGAATTGATGTGGATTTTCAATCCCTGGCAGTTTCAAGGTGAGAAAGCCTTGGCAATTGACCCCCCCAGCCCCATGGACTGTGTGAGGTTTTCACATGTAAATGAAAATGCTGTGAGCTATACAAATGCAAATCAGGATAGTGTGTGTGTGTGTGTGTGTGTGTGTGTGTGTTAAATAAATTTAATTGTTAAAAGTAATGAATCTATTTATACTCACAGCAATGACATGTATCAACATTTTGTTCATTTTAACCAACTGTTCATGATAACATTGGTTGTATGATTAACACTTGCTAAATTCCACTATGGTAGATAAGGGAACACAAGAAAATAACTTCTCTTTTTTAACCTTTAATAAGTTTAAAACAGTTTACATAGAACAGAAAGTACAGTAGTATCTGTATCAAACACCAAAAAATGTTAAATGAACAAAGGGGTCAGATTATCTTAGAAGAATGTTTACATCAAAAAATATTTACATATATATATATATATACAGTGCTGGGTGGGAGGTGTCTGTTCCCTGCAAACTTCAAACTTCTACTGGCTTTCCATAAAAATGTCTGTCCGGATGGGGCATCCCATGAGAGGATGCCAATGAAGCAATATTACATCAATTGGCCAAAGGGGGGCGCTATAGCAACCGATTGAAATGTCAAACTCTGAATGGGCATATCTCATGCCCCGTATGTGGTAGAGACATGAAACTTTGCACAGAGATGCCTCTCCTCATGAGGAACACATTTGCCTCAAGAACCCATAACTTCCACTTATATAGATTTTCCACCATTTTGAATTTTTTTGAAAAACACTTTAAATGGATCTCTTCCTAGGAAGTTTGAGCGATCTGCATGAAACTGGGTGAACATAATCTAGGGACCAATATCTAAAGTTCCCTCTTGGCAAAAGTTGGAAAACTTACTAAAACTGAGCTTCTATAAGGCAATGAATATTGTGGAGGGCGTGGCTCATCACATAAAGGTGTATAACATCTCAAGGGTTTCACCCATCACCACGCAACTTTGTAGGCATATGACCACACATAATCTGAGGGGACCCCTCCATTATTGACCCCATCAAACAAAATGGGGGCGCTAGAGAGCTCATTTCTTATCTAGGCCTAACCGCCATATGGATTTTTACTAAACTTGGTAGATATGTAGAACAGGACGCCTCAAGGTGACTGGAGAAATTTAACTCTAATTGGCAACTGGGTGGCGCTATAACAACAGAAAAATGCTTAAAAATGGCTAAAATGTGACCGATGGCTGTGGCTCCCCTTGTGGACCAATGTTGGTGTTTTCTAATGTTTGGTATGACTAAGTCATGGTATGGTATGCTGTACATAATCACAGAAACTGTCAGTCAGTCATTCTGTCTGTCCCACATTTTTCTACTCACTGATGTGGTCAATCTATGTGAAACTACACATAGGCATTGAGGATTGGCATAGGTAGAAGGTGACAAAGCTACCAATGGGTATGGACTAGTACTACTAATTTGCTTTGCCAGAACGGTTTGGGAGGAAACATAATTACCTCAGTCACACTGGCAATCAATCCAAAGAGTCTGATGTTCTTATACTGCAGTAAAGATGTAGGGAGGTTATCGACAGGCATGGCTGACATATGAAGCACTCAAAGGACTTTGACCTCAGAAACCTGCTTGTGCCCTTTGTCTTACATGTTGTAAGGACTGTAAGGATTAGAGAGGTCTGTGAACTTCTTCATTACTTTTCAACAGTAAGTTGAAAGTAAGCTGACCTTGAGTTTGATTTGGCCCAAGGACTACCTCCAATCCAGTTACTAGAATAAATGGAAATTATTGTACATTCCTGCAAACTGCGGATACATTACCTTTGTACGTTATGTAGTGGATATGTTGAAACTTAACACTTTCACCATTCCGCACTCAACATGTGGTTGGTTTTAGGCACAAAAACAACTTGATTGTTCTTGGTTTGCATATGCCACCACCCTAGCAAGCAGGTTGTGCCACTCTGTGATTGATGGTGCATGAGCTGTCTTCTTACTTGGAATAGTGGTCTGGACACTTCCAGTATAGCTAGAGGGCATTGTGTCTTTAAAGGTGGATGGGTCCCCCTACAGAAATAGATGGATGCAAAAGGGGGCTTCCTGACTGATAATTCTTCAGATATAATCATGAACTGATGAAGAAAAGTCATGTATATTCAGGCAATGCCACAGGACATGAATTATCGTACCTTCGTCAGGGCACACAGTTATTTTGGTTAGGTACAGGGAAGAGAAACATGGTGACGACTTACCTTTGAAGGACTGTGTAAAACACTGGTCCTAGGGGAAAGTCTTGTGTTTTGAGACTCATGCACTGCCCCAACCTGCCTCCTTACTAGACCCCTTCCTTCTTCACTTTCACATTGGTCATGTGACAGTAGCCTTCCAAAATACATGCATTTTGCAGGAATTACTAGCTTATGATTTCAATGCATTGCTTTCGTAGAAAAACGTACAAACAGTGCATGAAAACAACCTGTGCTTCAAAGGTAAATGATAAACTCTCATGTCAGAGATGTAGATATGTATCACCAGTTATTCCTCATCTTATTTCCGTGTTCATGGTGTATCATTTATCTTTCTGAGGCATCTATGTTACTGAACATGTAACCTTTTTTTCCCTTTTCCTTTGCTGGCTGATTTTAGGGTATCTCACAGCCTGAGATTCAATCTGTCACATGGACAGTCATGTACTGTACATGGAGAAAACACCAGCTGGCTAGAGTTTTGCACACAACCCACACAAATTACATGAAAAAAAAATGTGTTGCTGGTTTGGTGCATTTTAAACACAGCACCTATTTACAGTAAGTACTTGTTTCTTCTAATTACACTTTTTTTTCTCCCATAGATGCGATTACTTTAATCTCTTGACCTCCTGTTACTGAAAGCAGGTCCCAGTATCTTATTATTCCTCCGTACTAACTTGCATAGTCTTTCTTTTTCACTGCTCTGAGATCAAATTGCATCACTAACAACAGGGTTCTCAGTTTCTGGAATGCCATGGCAACTCAAAAAATATATTAAGCAAAAATATTTAATCTATTAAGTTTTATAATTATTCACACTCAATGATTTTATACAACTTGTGTAGGCGTGTCGAAAATTAACAGTACAAACATACAGCACTGAGAATTAAAAATGAGTACAGTACAGCTGAACGTTTAAAGCAGTTTTGAATATGAAATAATAGCTGTAGTGTTTATCACCTCTAATGAGCTGAGAGCTACAGTAATGTGCATCACAATACACTGTATAAAGTATATAGCACAACAACACAACAGAACACAAGGGGCAATACGCCTGAGGGCATCGGGTTTTAAATTCATTCATTTTTCTTTATTTGTATTATTTTTCATATTTAATGTTTATTTGTATAGGGACAAGTATAAACCATGAATGAGTGCTATAAACCACAGCATTTACAGCTGAGTTAAAGGGTAGTTTCAGTATTTTTCAACCCCATTTCCCACGTTTTTGTGTCTAAATGACTCACCAGAACATTTTTTTTTTGAAGTAGGTCAAGTATTGACTGAGAGCGCTGCAACCAGCAATTGCAAAACAGGCTGCAGTGTACTGCCTGTGGGCAATCGATCACAGTCAATTTATGCCCACTAAAAGTGCTTTTTGTCACCCATAGGCTCATGTTATTATAGGTATCTGACAATATTATGCACAGGATCCTTACAGAGATCGTTTTTGTTTGACTGGAAAAAGGCCCAAAATCGCTCCTGTCAAACCCACCAAACTACATTTAAATCAACAATATTTTTTATCATCGTAAACAAAGTCGGCAGAACTAAAAAAAAATGCACAAAAGCCATCTTGGTTCATTTTTTCCACTGTTCCAACAAACACCAGCTCTGGTTTGGTTGAAATAAAATTGCAATCCACAAAGTTAGATGTGAAAATATGCCGGCTCTGAATTACGCTAAAACTATTGTTTATTTCAACGGAGTCTGTGTGTTTGGTGATATGAATTCAAGGGCTGTTTCTGGTTGAACAAAAAGGGTTTTACTCTTTAACAAAGGAGTCAGACTCTGTACAGATCCTTTCCATAAGCTGTCAGTTGCAGTGTTGGTGATCATTACTTCAAAAATGTAATATATTACTAATTTTTACTTATTACACCCTGCCAACAGTAATTTGTTACATTACTTGTTATATTACTTTTCCATTGAACCCCATATAATTGGTAATTGCGTATCTCCCCTCTGATAGCTAGATAGCTTGCAAAAGGTTGTTGTTGTTGTTGTTGTTGTTTACCTGGGGATCTTCAGTTGCCTGTGACCAGTATTTTCCCAACTATCTGCCTAAAATACAGAGTCACTCATGGAGCAACATTTCATCCACATCATATCCAGCCACAAGCTTCATCACTTCTTTGTACCTGCAGCTGTCCACAATTAAAACCCAGCTTTGGTTGTTTAGCCAGTGTAGAGCTACAGCCGACCTTGGGCGCACCTTTGGTGGGATGTATTTCCTGGAGTCGAATAGCTGAGGACGTGTTTTTTGCAGTGGAAAGAGTTTTAGTCTGACCACCTGCAGCAACAATGTACTTGTCATCTTTCCGCCCGACAAAGTCAAAAGTAATAGGAATATTTCCAGCCGCTAAGGTAAGTGTTTTCATCTTCAAACCTATGAAAATGAGTCTGCTGATGTGATTGCAAAGGTCAGTAGTGATGGAATAACAAAAGTAATGAGTTGTTTGGTTTTGGGGTAACTGTAAAATTATTACTGAAATTTTATTAGTAATCAATTGCACTACTTGTTACTGCTCTACACTGGTCAGTGTCAGCTGCAAAAACAAGTGCATTTTAGGGTTCATAAATTGACAGTGCTCAATTGCTGCAGCACTGTTGCTAAATACTGGCCAATGCTGTCAAATGGAATTTCAAAAATCCTTATTGGAAAATACCAAAGTTAACCTTTAAGGATATCACTGATCTCTCTGTGTGTATTCCAGATATCTCAAGCTGACAAAAGTGATTTCGTTGAGACTTGAGCAATGATGCATTGTCATACACACCACCGATATTTAATATCTCTGGGGACTGAGGAGCTTTATTTGAAGAAGAAAAAAATCGGGTAAAAAGCAAAGATCTTTGTTTTGGTGAACAGATAAAAACATATGCTGAGTAATTCTGTAAGATTTCAATCACTGCCTCCAGTTGTGGGAGTTCATTTGTCACTTTGTAGGAGACTCACGTGACCTCTAGGAGATGTTTTTAGCTCCTTAATTAATTGCTCACGTGACCAGTCACCAGCACAAATTGCAAGCCCACATAATAGCAATGAAAATGTTCCTTTAACTAACGTTATACATCATAATAAATCTGTTAAACAGCACGTGTATGGCAGTGTTTTTTTCTAACTTGACTGTATTATGAAGCTAATTACCATGGTTGATTAAACACCTTTCGATTTTTTTTTCAATGACTTTGACATTGCTGTATTGGAGAGACTGGCTGGAGACGTTGACTGATGGCCTCAGATTAGGTTCTGGTTCAATTGACCTACTTTGAATGCAAATGCAACTTGAATAATAGTAATTATGTTTAAAATTATGGATTGCAGTCATCAATTTACCCGAATGCATTGGTTTTTCTGGCAAATGCTCTTTTGAACACAATACGAGACTGACTCCATAAGTGAACTATAAGTAGCTGATTGCTGATCATTGTTTTAAACAGGGTTTAGAGAAACTCATATTGAGAACAAAAAAACTGCAGCACATTTCATAACATCACATCTTGCCACCCCATTGCATCCCAGTGTGCACCGCAATGCACTTAAAGCTAGCATAGCATCAGCTGACTAAGCTACATAATACAGTACCACAGCTAGAACCAAAAACATATGTTTGGCTGATGCTTCAATGCCTCATTGGAGCACTGGAAAAAAAAAAAAATTGAAACCAGCTTTGATTTGTAGCATGTCACACCCAGCAGCACAACTAACAATAGAAAAAAGGGCATTTCCTTTTTTCGGCCTTTCCTTGATCTCACAGGTGACACTTTCTATTCTCCTATGGAACTGAATGGATCGACGTTTGATCATGGACTTTCCACATTCAGATACAACATGCAAGGTACTCTGGGTGCATTGGCTGACGATGATCTGGGGCACCGTGTCAGCCTGCTACATGCATCGTCTGTTTTCAAAATACACTTTTGTTTTCACAGGAAATGTACAGTTTGCATACAGTCTTTCAAAACACACTACGTCAGTGCAACACAGAGAATTGATCTTTTCTATCCTTCAGCAACTAACACATACATTTAGGTTTAGGAAAAGGCTGGAAAGCACGAACACACTAGGGCGACAGTGACAATCTGGCAACTGAATGGGGGAAACACTGGGCTTTAAATACACAAGGGTTGATCACTAACTACACACAGGTGAGTGGACCAGGACACAGGTGAAACACATGAGGTCATTAACAAAGGCGGGAAAACTCAGGAAGTAAAAGAAACAGTAAACACAATGAGAAAACATTTCAAAGTAAAACAGGAAGTAGACACAAGTTCTCACCATTCTTTGCTGGCCGGAGAGCTGGTGGCCCGGCGGCAGCAGTGCTTGCAATACACTGGTGGAAATGATTAATATCTTGATAACATCAGCCAGATGTTTGCTTACCTGTCTAGTAGAACACACGCGAGGTCGGCGTCGAATTGTAGTACTAGATTTTCACGGAGCTCTCTCCATCTCGGAAAGGCCACACCAATATTTATCCTGGATTTAGCTCTCCTCTTCTTATCCCAGATTCTTCTGGGATCGCTTGGTTGACCCGTACGTTTCCGTTTTACCGGCTTGTTTACCGGGACAGCTTCGGTGTCAGAAGGTGCAGCGACCGTCAATGCATAACCATGATCCATGACGAGTTAGCTTAGCCTAGCAACAGTAACGTTCATTCTCTGACGTCTCATCCAGTCTGCTCCTTCTTCTTCTTCTTCCCCTTCTTTTAATGTCTATGGTAACTGGTGTTACGTCGCCATTGACATGCGACCTAATGACAGGGTCTGTAACTTTTATTAATATTTCATTGTTGGAAACATTTCTGATAATCAAAGTACACAACTAAACAAAATATACAATATTGGTTGAGTCGTTTTTAGACATTTTTACGTGGAAAAACTACATATTATACCTTTAATGTTAATGATTGCTGTGGTTGACAAATCCAGGCTGTTGCTGTCCATGTGGCTGGCTGCTGTCTAGCTGGAGTGTCTGCTACTGCTCATGCAAATACAGCTTGGAGTGTCTTGATTAGCTGCTGCATATGCAAAGAGGTTCTCTGTCTTAGTGCACAGATAATTAGAGGCATGTCAGCTGCTATATGCACAGACTCACAAATACATGACATATAAATTATCCTTATCTGTAAATATATCAATCTCATCTTTAAATATTTTTCCTCAACAGATGGCAGAAGACATTTAATTTTCATATCTGTATGCTGTAGCAGAAAAACATGGAATTTAATTTGGATGGACTTTAAATCTTCTCACTGGCTCCCAGGTATAAAAGAGATGTTAAAGTGCTGCCACTGGCTTATAAATCACTTAGTGGCAGAGGGCCAGAATACTTTTTTGATATGCCTGAAGAATATAAACCCAGTGGGCCCCTTAGATCTTCAGGAGCAGTCAGCTAGCTGTTACCTGTAGAATGAAAGACAAACAGTGATGCTGCATTTAGATGCTGCATACAGATGGAACCACCTTCCGCTTCCTCATTTCTAACTTATGCTGTTGAGATTAAATCCTTAATATGCCTGTGCCGAACTCCTTTATTACTTTGTCATTTTTCCACCTGTCACTATTTTGGTTAAATTTACTCTTTTACTTTTTACTTTTCCTTCTGCTTTGTTAGACTCTTTAAATGGCCTTTAAATTACAATGTCACTGTTGTGTATATATTACTTCTGCTAATGCAGCTTCGGCATGAAAATAAAAGCAAAGATGCTTGTATCCCTGCACCACCGAAATCAACACATGTATGCAAGTTTTTGTAAACACAGGAAAACCTGCTTAAAATAGGCAACGGACTCTCTTCCCATTGTCAGTAGACCAGAGGCATGTACAGAGCTCCACAGCAAACGCGCACGCCTTTACTTTAATTTCTTTTACTGGTGTGTTACATTTGATGCCACCCACAGGCCGGAAAACAAGTTAGTAAACTGTAGCAAGCAGCATGGAGGCCAGTGAAAATGTTGCAATGATTATTTCTTTGTCTCTCTTTCAGACTCAGTCTAGACTCATTTTGAATGATGTTTGAGCTGTGCCTGGACAGAGGTGGTTGGTATTTTGTGATGGCAAGTCATTACATGTCACTGGTATAAAGGATGTTGTATTTGCATGCTGCTGATCGGAGGCAGAGCCCATGAATACCCATGACTGACCTGGGTGTGAATGCCGATTGTAACCTTTCCCCTTACGTACAAAAGCCAGATATCAGGGAGTGTTAGTGAAAAGAAAACATGAAATGACTGTCTCTTCGGTATATGTATATCCATCCATCCATCCATCCATTTTCATCCACTTATCCGGGGCTGGGTCGCTACAACCACCCGAACCACCTCAAATGACCCCTTTCGACACGAAGGTGCAGTGGCTCTACTCCGAGCTCCCTCTGGATGTCTGAGCTCCTCCCCCTAGGTGAGGGTTGGGACGTAGATGGACCGGTAAATTAAAGGCTTTGCTTTCTGGCTCAGCTCCCTCTTCACCACGACGGTCCACCGCAGCACCTGTATCACTGCAGATGTTGCACCACACCGCTGATCCATCTCATGCCCTATTCTACCCTCACTCGTGAACAAGACCCCAAAATTATTCGCATTACCAAACTCATACACCCATTCTCCCCTTGCCTCCTCGCTTGAGGTGAGGGGACAGTGGGTATGAGTCTGCTGATTCAAACAAAAGGATCATGATTTATTGTTGATAGTCCAGTCCAGAAAATTTAACTGTAGTCACTGCAAAGTCTAGTGACTTCCATGTGATACTCACATTGTACAAATCCCAAAAAAGGAACAGTTTATCCCTTTTCAGTCTCGCAGATCCAAACATTACATGGATTTTATGGGCAAAAATGCACCATAGTACATTGTACGGTAAGCAAAGTGTGCTGCAGTGCCTCTCAATATATTTGTCCCCTTTACTTTGTTATCAGCCATTAGGTCATAGAACCGACAGACTTGCAGAAATCTGTATGCAAAGAAAAGCACTCCCAGAATTTGCAATGCATTCACTGACTTGTCTAAGTCTGATTAGGAAAGGCTCAAATGTGCTGATTTCAATCTGCATAAGAGCTGCATAACTTTACCCAATCTGAGCTGGGCCCAAAGATTATAGGCTAGAGAAAAGCAGGACCGAAAGGAGATGAGTCGACAAGTGGGAGGGGGGAGGGGGGGGGTGCAGAGGATATTATCAGATTATCATAAGAAAATACACTAGGTGTTTTGTCTGCTGCTTGTGTGGAAATTGTTCTATTATTCAGACACGAGTTGCTCCATCATAACTTTTCCATGAAGTAAGCACCTCACAGCGTGATACAATCTATTTCTGGACAGACTGGTCACATTATTTAATCAATCCACTTTGAATCGGTCTGAAAGCCAATTACCTATAAGAGTCACGCTTCCTTGAATGCTCAAATGAAGATTTAATGTGCACTGAGGCACAAGTTCATACAGTACACTGACATGGCTCCTGTCACCTCTGAGAGCAGCTCACATGTGACCCAGAATGGCTCTAACAATAGCTGGAGAATAATCACTGACATGTTAGTGCTCTAAATAGTCGTTCCTTTGGATTTCTCAGGCTCTGTTGCCTTGTGTCTGCTCCAGTTCCAGCTTTATAGGTTTTTTGCCTCATGATTCGCCTTTGACCTCAACAACCTCAGTACAACAGCAGCTGGTTTCAATAGGGGTAGTTTTTGTATGTGTGCACTTGGTCTTTGTCTCTTCTTGCTTCCATATGCAAACACACATGCATTTGCAAACAGGACTTGTATCATATTCTTTTCCCTCATTAACATTAATAACATTAATCTTAAAAACCATCTCGAACATTTCAATTTGTATTTGTTTCAACCACTCATGACCCTGCAGCCGGACAGCTCACCTGTTGCAGCTGCTACTGGGAATGGTGCATGATAAATTAGGTTAGATTGGGTTAAATCAGGTGGATGTGCAGTGGCTAGTTTGCTGTGTGCAGTACATAATGTCTATGATTAACGCCTTTAGCAAAGCATCTACCTGATAAGTAAAGTCTGCCAGATAATCACAGGGATGAAAAAGTTTTGAGGTAAAAATATGACTCACTTCCGCCTAAAAATAAGTCATCTAGTTTCCATTTGTTGAATATTTATCTTATCACCGTCTGGCTCGACTAAAAATGTTAAAGTGGGCTATCTGTTCTAAATCCAGGTCAAGTGTTTAATCACTTCTCTTCCAAATCAAACACACATCTCATTACAGACCTTTGCAGGTTTCCCTTTCAGATAAAAACGCTTTCTTTTTTGATTATCAACTAAAAGTATGAAACATATAAGTTAAGGTTAAATTGACTCTCTTCACCTCTTTTAATCAGACTAAACTTGCTCTTCAGGTTCATTAAGTCAGTAGTTCCCATGACTTGCTTCGTCACTCTTCAACAAATGTTTTGCAGCAAACACATACACCTGGAGACTCTGCATAGACCACTGTTTAGTGACAGAGAGGATGTGGGTTTAAACCCTCTTTCTCTTCCTTCTCTCTCTGTCTGTATCTCTTTCTCATGTCCTTGAATAATAGAGATTGTCTCTTTAAAATGAGAATCTGTGTTCTCATGCAACTCCAATAGAAAACAACATGGTCACAGCTAGCATGCCTGTACTCCAGGTCAGGACATGATGTTCAGTGACAACATACGGTATCTGCACCTTGGTACACCACACATACTATCAACAATGTACTCTGCGTAGTGGCTTGAGCAGTTAATTGAAAATCACACTCCTGTGGTTAATGCAGCAGAAGCCACCATCAACTGGTGTAACAGATTCTGTAGTATTGATTAACAATGTCTCGGTTTTTTTTTTTCGTGTCTTCGGCTGTCGCCTTCTGTGTCAGATTGTTTTGCTCTCACTGCTGAGAGCTCAAGCCCAAATAACGTCAAGTCATTCTCACTCATTGGCCAAAACAGAAGCTATGAATATGCAAATGTTTTTCATCTGAGAAGTTTAATGACTGCACAGCATCTTCAGCCTATGTGCACCTGAGCTTTGAAGTTTACAAGTCACGCTTGTTTAAGTTTCACGGTGGACTGCAATTGGCTTAAAAGCTGATGGTGAACATACACATCACATAATCAGGCAACACATCTTAAACTGAGATCGGAGGTAAACACAGGGAGAGTTTTTACCTTCAGCAGATGAAAGCAGCCTTCTACTGTCAAACTCATACATCACTCTGAACAGTGGAGGTCAAACTCAGAGTAACAATAAGCAAAGAACAGCTGTGAGTGAGGGGGAGGCTTTAATACTACCTGAAACTTCTGTTTTTGCTGACACCCAGCAGTTTAAGTTCTCACCTTCCAGGGTGTGTTACATACCTGCTGGCTGTGGTTACAGGTACGGCCAGGCAACTGAACTGAAAATGAAAATATGCTCTTTCACTGACTCATTTCTGTTCCATGAATAACTGTGATAAATTAATTGCTTCATACTGGACGCTGCCTACTAGAGCCCAGCTCACAACTGTTTTCTTGATCCCACTCCTGCTGGATTTCTGACCATTACCACCCCCTCCTGCAGTGTGTTTGTACTACTCCCCTTCGCTCCCACAGCTCGTGCGCCTGCTCCCGCCAGTACCTGCAGCTTGAACGGTTGGGGCGCAGTCAGTTATGGTTGCAGCCTTAATGTAAATAATCATCACATTTTGTGTCATGGTTTAAGGTTATTAACACTCCAGAAATGTTATTGTTACTCCTTTTACAGTAGCAGTGGAGAAGGCTATGACATTAGCCAGCTCCTTCTCATTCCAAACTCAATAAATGCCACCATTTTGTCAGTGATTTTGGCATCAGACAGGGACGCAAAACGCACCTTTCACAGCTGGGAGATATGCCGCCAAAGGTACGTCAATTTACAGATGGACACTGTCAGTGTGAGACGCGGCTGGTACCAACATAATTTAAGGAGCTGGAAAGTCCCTATAGGGATGGTGGGAGGGGAGGTGGATGCATCCAACAAACCCCGGACATTCACCTGAGAGCCCGCTGTTTGCTTCCTGTGTGAATGTTGAACCATGAGTTTTTTTTGCACTAGGAAATAAACAAAAAAAGAGGTGTCTTACCTATGTTGTACATTTTGATAAAAACTATATGCATCTAACAAATGGAAACTGTACATTTCCTGCAAAAACAGAGAAGGGACACAATGCATGCAACACGTGTGAATTTATATGGTGTCCTGGAACGTCAACAACGAACATAGGAGGATATCTAACGGCAATATTTGACGAGTTGGGATGGGATTGCATCGAGTAAGCACAAGTTTACCTAACTTGGTTGTGACTGGCCAGTGATCCTGCATGCTGTTATGGTCAGGCACACAGAGAGGGTGGGTAAAGAGACAAACTTTTAACGCACTTAGTAGTAGCGTGCCTATTTTTATTTTTTTTTTAACTATCTATCTTATAAGGACATCCATCCATCCATCCATCCATCCACCCATCCATCCATCCATCCTTATCCTCTCGAGGGTCGCAGGGGGGCTGGAGCCTATCCCAGCTGACACTGGGTGAGAGGCAGGGTTCACCCTGGACAGGTCACCAGACTATCACAGGGCTGACACATAGAGACAGACAACCATTCACACTCACATTCACACCTACGGACAATTTAGAGTCACCACTTAACCTGCATGTCTTTGGACTGTGGGAGGAAGCTGGAGGAAACCCATGCTGACACAGGGAGAACATGCAAACTCCACACAGAAGGGCTCCCTCCTGGGATCAAACCCTCTTGCTGTGAGGCGACAGTGCTAACCACCAAACCACCGTGCCACCCTCTTATAAGGACAACGCCCATTAATCATTTCTGTAAATGTGCCGGTGTTAGCCAGCAGGTTAATTTTTTAACGGCAGGCATTTGACAAGATCTTTTGAAACCAATAAAAGGATAAAATTCACAGGACAAAGACAGCATAAAGACATAAAGACACTATTAACTACTGCAATTAGAAATTGTCAAGGTAGAACAGAGGCCATGCAAAGCAACAAGCAACAGCAGGGCATTGACACAATACATTAACACAACAATAAATGGCATGTTAGCACAAACAGACATGCAAGCAACATGAAGCTGTCATATCCACGCCTGTAGAGTCTGTTTTTTCGCTCCCTCCCTTGTGTGTCTCACTCTCTCCTAGGGGCAGGTACCTGGATCCCCTCCTCGCCTCCAACCTACCTTTCCCCCACCAAGTAAAGCTGTGTTCGTTGCTCAGCTCTGGGTCTGTGTCCTGGTCCTATACACACCCCCACCCTGGTTATCACAGAAGCACCAACACACAGACATTACATACAGAGATGCAGCAACAGAAAGTAAACACAGGTAAAACACACTAGTCATCATGTATGGCCATACCGACACACAAGCTATGTGACAGAAAGTTAGCCATGCTGTTGATATAAAATATATATACTTCATGCAAACCCATGCAGAGTTGGCTGTCTGGCAACAAGCAAGAACGTACAGCAAGTTAGCAGCATGTGAGCCAGAAACAACACAACAGTGTTTCAGTAAGTGTCAGCGTTATTTTAATTGTTTTCAAACAAATCGCAGCACCCGCAGTTTATTTTGTGACCACACGTTCCCATAGGCAGCAGCGTCAAAACAGCTCGCTCCCACAAGGTATCCACTGGATCCCAATCCCAGTGCAGTCTTCCACTGCCTTTCTCTGTAGTGCACCTGAAATTACAGCAATGAAACCCGACTTCATTCTTCAAAAGACACAAAAAATATGAGAAAACTGCAGTGAAGGTTGATGTGGATGAGAAAGAGCTGGTACAAAAAGAAAAAAAAAAAAAAGACTTGTTTATTGTTCAGTGCAAAGAATGAATAGCTGTCAGTGCAGAGAAACTTGTGCACATGTTTTTACTAATTATTAATCCTTAGCGTGGTAAATGTGGCAGTTAATCGTGATATTGATTTCAGGGGATCTGCCCAGCGAGTTAAGGATGCAACACTTTGCTGACATTGATTGATGCGGGCAGAGGTAAAGCAGACATGAACCAGAGAGGGCAGTGAAGTTCTGTTTTTCAGCTGCCTGTGATGTGACTTTATAAACCCGCCTTTTCTTGACATTTTCCCATTACAGTGAAATCTGAGATGTCAGTTACCGACCTCGAATTGGCCTCAATAAAAAAGTCATGTGTTGCCAAGGGAGTTAATGCTAAGTCACTGGTAAATGTACGTCAAGGTTGGTATAATGCGAGCGATGGGGTGTGTGTGCATACATAAGTAAACATCTGTATGTGCTTCTGCTGCGGACAGGTGTCAGTATCAGTCTCTGTGGACCCCGACTGTAGAATCAGAGTACACCTCACATTTTGGCCCGTCTAGAGTGTCCCTTCATGTTAGTGCCAACACTTTCTACAGAGGGCGCCTCATTAAAGATTTACACTGCTCACCGCTTAATGAACCAGAGGGAGACAGGAGGGAGAGGAGATGAAGGGGGAGACAGAGATGCTTGAAAAAAAGAGGAGGGAGGAAGGCCAGCGGGAGGGGAGAGGATGAGGTGTGTGAGACGTGGACAAGTGTCCTCGGTTTCAGGTGTAAAACAGCTGTCAAGGGAAAAATCTAAAAAGTAAATATGCACATAAATATCTGGCCGTGTGTCTGTTCTGACCACATGAACATGGAGTCTGTTTATAAATGCAATTTTTTACAAATGTTTGATGTTGCTCAGGGAACCGCTCTGTTGTTGATCTTGTTTGAACGCTACCCGCCATCTTGGTTCTTCACACACACGCGCAGACACACACGCAGACACACAGTCCCACTATCTCTTCCTCTGCTGCCAAAAGCTGCCAGGAAGATCAAAGTGTGTAAATGTGTTTGATGGAATACTCCAGTCTTCATTTACCACCATAGACTGGCTTTGACTTGAAAGAGTTTCCATTGAAATGAACTTGATGCTGGAGTGTGTTTCGACACAGGAGTGGATACTGGAGTTAAAAAAAAAGATAGCAGATAGCAGTGTGAGTGTTCTGAGCTGGTGTGCTCGGGCTCCTCCTCACTTCCTTTTATTATAATTTGTGCTTTCAGTAAAAAGCGGGGCTCAGAATCAAGTTGAAAGGTAAAGATAAGCTTTACATTGTTAAAAAAATGCCTATTCTTCTCACAAATGAAGAGGCAACACACTCTTGTTCAGGCTGGAATATGATATCTGGGTTACCTTTGCTTCTGACTTTCTCTAGTTTTCCTTCCATTCTTTTCTCTTCAAGTCCCACCATTTATCTGTTTAATCACCTTTCCCAACATCCCACCGTTTTCCTTTCCCTTTTTCTCCATCATACTTCACATGCACCTCTGCTTTCCTCACTAACCAGTATCTCCTTGTGTAACCTTTTGAGAAAACCCTTTTGGTCATCCCTGAGGGTAATTAAGTAGGCGGGCTACCCATGTCAATGAACAGACCCCAACTGTGTCTTCCCTTCATTAGTAAAACCGTGACATGAGGAGGAACCATGGCAACCACCGCAGAACAGCCGCAGCGGCTGTGTGACATGAGAAGAAAAAAAATAGGAAGGATCCCTAGTGTAAGACGTCTGTGTTTGCATCTGTATGTGTTGCATGTGTGTGTTTGTGTGTGTTAATTAGCCCACACATTGTCTTTGGTCTTATTGATCAGTGGCTGTTAACAGGGAGTCAGGATGAGTATGAGAAAAGAGGACAAATGCAATCTCACTGACTTGTAGCTAATTTTATTGTAATAGGTTTCAGCGCTTGTTTTAAGAGTACCATCTCAAACTCTGACACACTGCGACACAGTCCTGGACCTTCATATTGTGTCCCTACACTGAGCTGGAAAGCTTGTGTCTGATCTGAAATGCTGAAATTCAGCATTTTAATAAGCGGCAAAATAGTAGTCTGATAAGAGTGTCGCTCTCTGTATCAGTCTGGACGTGGTGCAGCTTCGTAGAAATTGAAATCCAGTCAGGGCCAAACAGGAATCTGTGCCATAGTTGACAACGTAAGCAGCCAATCAGGGACTGTGTTGTAGTTGATGACGTACAATGCAGGATGCAGCTTGCAGAACAGTAATAGAACAACAGTGTTAGCTCTAATGTCAGAAGAGTAAACACAGCAATAAGTGAAGTTACTGCAAAAATAGTCAGTGACAGCAATTAAACAAGAACAAGCATGTGCGGATTTTCTCAGAGGAAAAAAAAACATTTTTGCTGTTTTGCTGACTGGAAACTGAAAACTAGAAGTGGAATATACAGAATGTACAATATACAAAAATATACAACTATACATCAAATATAAAACTAGAAAAGCACTCGGAGAGCACAGACCTCTGCCAAGCAGCTTGGATTTCCCGCCATTTTATTATTTTATCCACTTCGCTTCAACCGGTCACCACCAAAATCTTATCATCTGTTCCTTGTCCCATTATCAACCTTTCCTGAAAATTTTATCAAAATCCGTTCTGAACTTTTTGAGTTATTTTGAAGACAAACAAACAAACAAACAAACAAACAGACCAACGCCGGCGAAAACATAACCTCCTTAGTGGAGGTAAAACAAGGTGGGCCTTTTTCCGGACAGTGTTTATGTGGGAGGTCCACTTCAGGTCACAAGAGTGAGTGAGTTTAAGTAAGAGAACAGTTCCTCAATCAAGCAGTAGTTGAGTTGCCTCAGCATAACAATGGATATGTTCCTGCCTCAGCTGCTGTAATTGGGATTGTAGGAAAAACACCACCAGCCCTGGTTTCCTCAGCAATGCATATATCCCAACACAATTTCAGGCCACATGAAAACAATGCCAATGTCTATTATGAATGGTCGCAGTGCATTTTTAAACAGTCACAGTTTTTGAAGCATCAAGTTCTGCATTTTTGCTCTCGCCATCGTGGCTTTTTGGGGCCAGAGGTGACGATATTTGGAGGTAACGACAGACTGCCTGTCAATCAAGTGGCACCGCCCTTAAATATGCATAACTTTGGACGTTTATTTATTTATTTTTTAAGGTTATTATTTGGGGTATGTTAGCCTTTATTTAATAGGACAGTGATAAGACTGAGAGGCGTAGAGAGAGGGAATGACATGCAGTAAAGGACCACAGGTTGATATCACATCTCAGGGAGTGTTTAGGAAACAAGTCTGGTTTGGTTAAAATAACCACATACAGGAGGAAATCAGTGACCTAAACTTATGTACTTTGCAGAGCCATGTAAAGCCCGTCATGTCATGTAACTACATTGACCTTTGGTTTCACGTGGGACATGATTAAAAGTTCTTGTCTTTTTGACCCACCCACCACCCCTCTCACTCACTGTGGATTTTCTCACTCTTTATACTTAGTTTGTGTCTCTTCCACAACAAAAGATCCTCACTGACTTTGCACTGGCAGAGTTTTGTGTTGCTAGCATGTAATTTTACAACGTAATGCGTTGTTCACACCAGGCTGGGCTGTACATTTACTTCTATGCTGATGAACGTGTATTTTATTTAGTGGGTCATATTAAGTGTGCCATAGAAATGACAGCACTGTTGAAGTTTCCTTCCCAGCATTAAAGAAGCATTGCCATTAGCGCATCAGTCCAAAGCTCCACAGTGTGGGCTGCACTGTGTTAATACCTTCCATACACTCTCTGTAGCTTGTTGTGGATTTAATCAGCCATACTGTAGCTCAATGACTGTTTTAATGTCTGTCATTTCCCTGTAAGTGCTAAAACTCTACATGTCCTGCTTCTTTTCATTTTAGCCCCCGCGTCACTCTCACACTGCAGCTTTTTGTCTTTGCCTCTATGCATCCATATGCTCTTTTGATGCTTTTCTGTTTTGTTGTTGTTGTAGTCGTGCTGGTGAATAACACAGGTGTGATCAGCTTAAAATAAAATCTGACATACTGGATTCAAACACAATATATTCACATTCATATTCCAGTCCTGTGATGGATACGTTAAATGTGTTAAAAGACTGTGAAAATCACTCCGAAATTGTTTGATGCCATCATTGTGATGACTCACCAGCTCGACCCTCAGATGACAACCGATGTGAATAGCTCTTAGTTGCCAATGATTTCATTTAGTTAAGTGAACCTTTCTAAATCAATGTACATTTGCCAAGCCTAAACATGTGGTTACGACAAATTTTGTTAGAAAAAAAAAAAGAGACGGTGAAAACAAGGACCCCACAGACCTCATTTACTTTTTTAATAGAATCCCTAATCAGAGATAAAAAGAATAATGGAGGCTTCAGGCGGCTTGAGTGTTTGGAGGGCTTAATGAGATAACAGAGGATCTATGCACAAACAACACCAATTTTCGGAGGAGAGGAAACGACTGAGAAGGGGGGCGAGAACAAACAAATAAAATGAGGGCAAGGGAAATTCATTCTGAGGTTGATTTGTTTGCATAATCAACAATAAGCCAGGTTTCGGGACGTGTGTTGCAATGGACTGATTTAGAATTCAGATACGATTTATGAGTCACATACAGATGCAGAATAGATGCCAGACTAAACCAGCTCATTTGAGCAGACAGTCTTTGAGTTGTACGTGGAGTAAACACTGATGTTTTTGTTTTTCATTTGTTCCTTTCTTTCTTAGGAAAAATATAGCAATGTGGGCCAAAGCAATGTGTCTCATCTTAAGTAAAAATAGTTTGGTCTTCATCACCTTTATTGCATGCAAAACACTATTACAATGACCACTTCTCATCCAAAAGTGTTGCCAGAAACAAAAACAAAAAAACAAGATAAATCACACTGGATATTTTTGGTAATGACTATTATAAATATCAAAATGGTTTGTGCTGATAATTTTATTGGACTTTCAAAAATGTGAAGATTTAGAGTTGAATTCACAGAGTTATGTCAACAAAATAAAACCATTTTAACTCAAACAAATGGCTACTAGAGACACCATGCAGTCCATACAGTTCTGTTGGGGCACAGATCTGGTACTAAAAGGTGGAGCTGTGAACACTGCAGTCTGATGGGTCAGTAGAGGACGGTCACTCTGCTCAGGGCTGAGTTGTGTCTGGTTTTGAGGCTCATGTAACCACTGTTCATACTGTGGAGAGTCTTATTAGTAAACTGTAGCTATAAAATGAAAGGATGTTTTGCTGCCTCTCACAGCAGCTGGAGTCTGAGAAAAAATAACCTCATTCACTGTTGGCAAATTTAAGGTGGAACGTTAACTTGTAATGTTACTCAATGCATGAGTTGACAACGTTAAACCTTCAACACACCTTAAATTTCAATGTGACAACTACGACCATTCCATTAGTTTTTAATTGTCTTCCTTGGATGACAGACACTTTTAGTAATGAGAGGATCTTCAAGTGTGAACGGCATATATTCTCATTCTCACTTTGAGAAAAAAAATATGCGTTGTGGAGCATCGTTGCTGCGGGCTGTGGCAACACTGTACGCTTGCCTGAGAAGGACTAAATGCAGAAACCTGCTTTTTTGGAGAGAGACTCTCACTGCAGCCTGTTCTTTTTGTTCTGAAAATGTCGGCGTGCAACATTGTTCTGTCGATAAAAATAGAGTTAGTGCTGGACGGAGCAGTAAGTGACAACAACTCCACCCACATTTAAGAGTTCTGTCTGTGTTTAAGAGGGTAAATGGACCGAAGGTCTAGATACCATGTCTGGAGGGTTACTTTTGGTTCCAAAGGTGCTATACTGAAAGAGTACGAAATCAACTTTATCGCACCATTTCCACCAAAGTTCTCAAAAGAATTTAAATTGCTCATAGTGCCGGATCAGGCAACCTCCAGAGCTGAAAAATGAAGCCACATCAAAGTGCCAATAACTGCAGTTCCTCTAACGGCCTTTTGAAGCTGGCTCCAAAACCCCCCATAGACACCAATGTTAAAATGCCCAACTTCCTCAGTACTGTCATCGGGAAACAGGAAGATGTTTCAGGGAGAAACCTTTGATAAACTGACAGGGGCGAGAAGATAAACAGAGCTGTACTGAAGAACCAGAGTTGTTTTCTCAGTAGATGAGGGAGCCCCCAAAAAACCTGAAAGCAGAGTGAATATTGGACTTAGATTGGACTGAGATTAGACAATGGCCAGAAACTACAAATTAAGCCTACTGTTGCTGTGTGTCTGATAAATGTGTAAGAAGCATTTCTTGCTCTGTTTATAGCTTGTTCTGCCTCTCCAAGTAGCCAAACATAAATGAATAATGCAGCTTTGAGTTCTCCTAAGATATTCGTAGTTGGTGGATTGTTTCTCTCCAGAGCACATCTGTCTATACCTGCTAATGAGACATGATGAGCGCTTTGCTGACATTTCTAAACATATGATCAAATTAAAGTCTTTCTGAAAGTCTTGCTGCAGCTTTCGTAAAAATTATGTTAACTGATGATGCAGTTCTCAGAGAGTTGGAGTTGGAGAGAATTTTTGGAGATGTTTGTGGCCATGTTTCCCCTCTCAGTCTACTCAACTTTCCTCAGGCAGTCAGACTGTCCTGAATAGAAGCTGTTACAAATTGGTAAAGACGGCAATTGAAGAAGAGGATTACAGATTTCTTGTTTTATTTGTTCAGTGGAACAAGCGACAGAGCACAGAATTAAACTGTTTGTCTTTGGAAGAGATCCTAGCAGTGTGATCATGTGCCTAAGAAGTTTGGTAAGCCCTTACATCCTAAAAACAACATCATATCTGAGAAAGTGACACACTGCACAAGATCCATTTAAAATAGGCCATATTTCACTTCATCTAAGGCCACCGTAGTTTACCTGTCAGTTAAGTAAGATGTCCAAAGACGTTTGTCCTTTGGGTTTGCTTGAGTGACAGTTTGGTCTCTTCGATCGCTCGCACTACAAGACTGCTGGGGAAACTATTGAACATGTTTGATAACGATCAGGACCTTGCCGACGAGGCCGGCACCAGTGGGTGGCAATTAAAGCAGGGTGTGCCGACCTCATAACAACACAGGGGTGACAAGACAATCTCGATCCCTGTCCAGATCCTGAAAACCCACCTGGTTCAACCAAATCAGCCAACACCTCAACTAGGGATCCCCTGACCTGAGCCAAAATGGTGTCATGTCGCTCCACATTAAGATCACATACAGTATTTAGTTATTTACAAATGTATGAATGCCTATTTTCATGATCAACCAATGTGTATTTTCACAGTTGGACTAATTGACCACTTCATCATGTATGTGTTTATTGATTTAGCATGACATCAGACCTCTGCGAATAGATTTTCACAAAACTGTGACTGAACTACCAATAAGTCTGCGACTGCTGACAGCTGACTTGCCCTGCTAATGAGGTTCGCCATGGGGGAGGGGGCCCTGGATACTTGAGGCCAGGTCCACAGGCACTTGGATATAGTCCCTGCGTTTCAGCCTTTCCATCCATGGATTTTATCCATTTTATCCAGGATAAAAGGCTGAAACGCCAACACCTGTCTAGACAGCTTGGTTTGTAACATCAAAATGTGTGCAGACATAACTAACATTTCATGCAATGGTGGATGTGGCCGTACTGGCTCCGACCTTGCAGACAAGAGTGTTACATGTTTTCAAATGTGTATATATCCTACTTATTTTGAAAGGCTGCTATCACATGACCAGTGCACTGATGGAATTAAACAAGGAAGTACAGCCGAGGGGTCATGTATGGAGGCAGGTTGGGGTGGTGGATGGGTCACAAAAGCCCCATTCTCAGAACCCATTGGCTGTATTCAGTGTCTGACTTCTGGCAGATGGCGATACAGCCTCTGGGGACAGACCCCCGATTTTTTGGCTTTCCGGTTTGATTTGGGCGGAGGAGACGAATTTCCATTTCCGACTTCCGTTTATATATAAGTAAATATGCTGAACCATTGCGACGGATTCAGAGTTTGCAGTGATGCCAGTTATGTTCCGCCTTGTTAGTTCATTCACTGAATGTAGAGTCTGTATATAGAGACTACAAAAGCCCAGACTTTTTCCTGGGACCGTCCCCTTGAGACGCACAGAGCCATATGAACTAAGCGAGATTCAAGATACATCCTCGCCGTGTTCCTTTTCACAAATGTAACCACAGTAAAGTTACTTGCCTAACCCTAACCTTTGTAAGTTTAGGTTAATTACGTAGCTGCACAATGAGGACATGATGTTATTTGTGGGGCACTAATTCATTTAATTTATTTGGGTCCGGGCAGCTAAGGGAGCGATCACACAGAAATAAGACACTAGAGACGCAGACGCTTCAAAGACGCTTGAAATGCTGGAAGCGCTTATTCAATGCGCGCTAGCTACTGGCATCTGACGCTCAAAAAGTTGAAAATATTTTAACTTTTCAGGGTCTATGTGCGTCTAAAAACGCGCGTCTAAAAAGAAGTGTCTACAAAAACGCCCGTCTAAAAGGACGCTTGAACGCCAGTCAGACGTTTCTAGCTTTTCATCTCGGTGTTATCGCCCCCAAAGCTGCCAGGACACTATTGTAATGCTAGGTATTCTTCTTCTTTCTTCTTCCGAGGAAATCATACTTCCCATGGGTGAAAACTCACCAAACAGTCCAGTCTCATACCAGATATCCTCAGCTGTAAACTCATGCCAATAGTCCTGATGGTGGCGCTACAGCAAGCGTCTGAAGTTCAAAACTTTGAAAATCCATAACAAATCAACCATACGTGCTACAACTTAACAACTTTCATCAAACTGTAGCCCCAATAGCCCCAAATGAAAAAAAAACTATTGTACATTTAAACCTATTAAAAATTATGAAGTTCATCACTGTTTTTTCAAAAACTGTAAAACTTCTTAAACCTATCTGCTCCCACAATTTTTGCTCAATTGACACCAAACTTGCTACAGAGCATCTTCACACTGTCCTACAAAAACTATGTTTCTCAGATTTTTGATTTATCAAAAATTGAGCCTACAGTGCATCAAAATGTTTGACTGTAAACGGTACTGTAAACATATACATGCAAATTCTTGCTATGTAAATTTTCAATGTTCTTAAAAAAATTCTAGAATTTCTGAATTTTTGACAGCATATTAAATTTTGCTCTAATGTGAACAATTGGAGTCAATGTAAAAATGGCAATTTTTTACTTATGGAGCAAATCAATCATTGTTACAAACAAATCACCAACATCTCCATGCTGTCTAGATGCAATATGTGTATTTTCAGATTTTTGTTTCGAGAACTGAATTTTTTACAATGGATTGTAATCTGCTTTTCCATGCATGGACGGCTGCTAAACCTGCACGTCTGGCTTAGTGAATTTGTGAAGCTACACATGAATTGTCACTGACTAATTGGCTCAGTGAGATAGAAATTGATCTTTAGTCTCAGAATTCAGAATTGCCTAAAAATGCCCGGACCCGACCCATCGCTGCGCAGCAGCTATAATTTTATTTTATTTAACCCATATTTAGCCAGGTAAGTCACATTGAGATCACCAGTCTCTCTTATAAGGGAGACCTAGCCAAGACAGCAGCGTAAAAAAGTTACTACCAAACAACCACACACACAAAAAAAAGATATACAACATTTAGATACATTACAACACATATGCACAATGGCAAAACCCCACAGACTCATTCATCCACGTACTCATGAGAGCTTTAAAATCAGGCAGAGATTCAAAGATCCAATTCATGTACTTTTTGAAGGTTATTCAAAGTGAGAGGAGCAATTCATAGGATATCATACGAACTGCTGTGCATGCATTTTTTTTTTTTTTTTGGTACGATATACAAACCATTTTATCAGAATATGTTTTTTAAGTCAAGTCACCTTTTGGTAATAGGTTTTTTCAGGCCTCTGATTAGCCAACCTCTTCTTCTTCTCCTTTGCATGGCTTCAGGTTTGCAGGTATATCACTGCCTGTTGGGTTGGCATACTCTTGACAGCTTGTGATTTATGTTTTCATTTGGATGGGATTTTTTTTCTCTTTTTTAAAAGAGGGGTTGTGTGAACCAGGCCCCTGGGAAAATCCCCAGGCTCTGAAGCCAATTTGACATCGTGACCAAAGCATGGGATTACAACTTCCGGGTCCATCATGTCATGCCATTGGGCCCAAAAATACTTTTTTATTTCATAGACTTACACTGTTAAAATAGGCCTGTAGATAATTTTTTGAGTGTCACAGCCTGCAAAGTGAATCATTTCACCATCAGGATTTGATGCATTTAGTTTTACAACATTTTGAAAGTCCTAAAGAGCTGCACAAGCAGAGAGCTAAACTGGAAGATAGTTGCTTGGCTAGCGAAAGTCTTTAATGTGCCTGCTTGATGTGTGCAGACACAATGCAGACACACAGCCAAAGATTCATGTAATTTTACTCCAGCAGTCACAGTTTTTGCGCCACTGAGCAACTTTTGTAGGAATGGACAGGGCCTCTCCTCTGATGCTGTTTCCGGTTCCCTATATATATTGATGTGTTAACAAGAATTTTTTGAGAACGAAGAAGGGGTGAACCTTATTTTCAAATACATTTCTGTCTGTGTGGATGAGGCCCAAGTCAGTTCTCCCAGGCAACCCTTCCTCTCATATTCCATCGCCTTTTGTTGGACTTGCAGACCATTAAAACACCTTGGGCTTGGTAACACATTCTCCAGGGCAAACAGCCACAAATGTGAGGTGAGGTAAGGTAAAATAAGAATAGTTTTTATTTAGGTTGCATATAAAACACAAACACACCTCTTAATGACTGAATGAGATCCGTACTGACCTCTAACCCCATTGTTGTTCATCCTGGAGTTAATGTGTGTAGGCTGCCCTCGGGAGCTTATCATTAGGTCTCCAGGGTGTGAGCTCAGACAAAACCACTGGGCTGCATTTGCATCGATTCAGCAGAAATTTCCATTTGACGCCAGAGTGGTAATTGAGGAAACTGCTGTCTCCAGTAGTATAAGCAGAAAGAAAGAAAAAAGGGCTGGGAAGTGAGTTTTAAGCCATTGATTTTCAAATTACAAAACTGTCATACGGCCAGTGAATATTTACAGATGCAGACATTATTTATAAGATATGCCACATTGGTTTGGTGAAGGAAAATGTGTCCTCTGTCACTCAGAGTGGATTGTTCTTTTTTTATAAGACTGACTACCTGACCACAGAAGGAAACCCAAAAGGTAACTCTTATCTTGGTGAGAGGTTTTTCAGCATACTAACAATAAAGAGTGGGTTTCTGAATAATAGAACAGCCGTCCTTTTATTTCCTCTGTCTCCATAAATCTCGTGTGTAATCCTTTGCACACTGTCAGAAGCCATGCAGGACCTCAACACTGAGAAGACTGTGTACATGAGCAGGTGTGTGTATGTGACCAATAGGTCTCCTCTCCACACCCCTGGGGCTTGACCCCGCCTGACCCCACAGACACCAGTGCCATTATAATGTAAGATGGATGACATCCAGACGAAGATAAAACATTGCATGGCTGCTTATATAGACCTTCAGCCTGGAGGCAGACATTGCACATGTGTAAACGGAGACGATTGTGAACACACACACAGAGAGTTAAGGCATTTGAAGAGGCTTTTCCCAGCACACATCTTGACTTGCCTCAGTAGGAAAAGCAGAGGTGTAGACAATGAAATTAATGAGGGCTGAATTCCTTTTTGCTGCTCTGATTTCAGGTCCCTGTGCATGCTCGAAACACTCGAACACACTGTTATTAGTAACACCTGTGCTGTTCCTCCTCTGACTGGTCAAAATGTCTGCTGTGACAAAGGCTGATCAAATTTGTGGTCATTTTTTACAATTGAAAATCCCTGGAGGGCCCGATGAAGATAAAATCTCACTCATGCACACATTATTGCTCTGGACAAACGACTACAACTTTGACCTTTTAGAATAGGGCTGGTTTGCTTGTTTGTTGTCCGCTCGTGATTGGAGGAAATAAATTTGTTTGCCCTTTAATTAAAATACAGGTTGCAGTCGGGGAGGCCTGATAATGGGGATCATCAGAGACCGCGCAGGCATCAGCAGCCTTTGTGTGTTTCCGTGCAGGTTAATGGACCTGGATTCTTCTGGAAATAGGTCTGTGAGTGAATTATTGCCGCCCAGTGGAGTGGCATCGTAAATCAGACACATACAAATACGCACGCTTCTCTAAAAAAAACAACAGATAATAAGTCCACATCCCTGACTGCTGAACCAGCAGATGATGAGAGCGCTCCCCAACACTCTTAATGGAACAGGAAGTGGACTGTAGTCACAAAAATGCTTTCTCAGTGAAGGCTGCAGCAGCGCTCACGTGTTATGGGACTGAAATGGGAAAATAAATGCCAGCTTTCTCTAGGCCACTGAAAATGATGAAAATACTCTGATTTATGTCTGAATCGGGTTTGAGGCTGTCAGTTGTTGGGTTTCCATCCAAATGTAGCACAAATTTTAACCAACATTTCAGAAAATTGCCAAAACAAAATGGAAATTTATGTGCTTTTCCATCCATTACTGTTCTTGGACGATCTCTGGTGACAGCCCTGTGTGCACACATCACTGTGTTAAACAACACGTTCTCACTCTGACCTCGTCACATATCGACGTTTGATCATGGACTTTATATGTCGAGATATGACGTCCAAGGTACCCTGGGTGTGTTGGTTGATGACGTTCTGGGACACCGTGTCAACTTCAGCCTGTTACATGCATTGTCTCTTTAAGATACACCTTTATTGATCCCACAATCCCACAACTCCCACAGGAAATGTACCATTTTCATAAAGTCTATCTCAAAATAAACACACTACGTAGCTACAACATGGCAAATTGATGTTTTCATTCCTTCAACAACAAATGCATGTGGTTACATATTGCAAACACGCGCATGGATGGTAGTGATGTGTCGGTCACAAACAAGAGCCGGCTCTTTGGAGTGAATGACGGGAGCCAGCTCCTGACTGGGGGCCGCTTTGCTTTTTTGTTGTTTTTTTTCTCTTTTTTTCTGTTCAAGCCGCATGTGATTGGTCAATATTTGCGGGGTTGACAGACACACACAGCACAGTGAGCACATGAACAGAAGGGAGGGAGACAAGAGAAAGAAAGAGAGCAGGCGCTACAGAGAGAGGCAACACGCTGAAAAAGGTAAAAAGGTGAGAAAATGAGTGACGGCAGAGAAAGCAGTAAAATTTGGAATCATTTCAAATACATTGACAACACAAAGGCAGAGTGTAGAGTCTGTGAGATTAAAATCTCATATCGAGCAGGCTCCACAAACAACCTGTGCAGGCACATGAGAGCTGTTCATCCCTCAGTGCAATTGGAGGAAAAAAGACAAGCAAGCGAACCTGCTGTTAATGAACTGTTGCTGCTGCTGCAGTGTCGGCAGCATCATACAGTACACCACCACAACCACCTTTACATTAGTAAACACATCATTTTACATTATAGCTGGTAATAAGTTAGTTTAAGCAACAAAAACATCTGAGGAGCCAAGTGGGAGCCGAATGAGCCGTCTCTCTAAAAAGAGCCGGAATTCCCATCACTCGTGGTTGGATTCAGGATAAAAGAACAGGGATTGACTTTACAATCTCACAGGATGCCGACACGGACCCATCCACCAACCCTCCCATCTGCCCTACTCCCGCCACATTTCTCTCTGATGCCAGACTTTGGAGTGAGCCTCGGTTGTGTTAGAAGTCATCCAGAGACAACAAAGACAGCCTGCAGTTGCCTATGTGTGATGGTGCATCATGATAACCCAACTTCACCAGACTGAGCATCTTCACCGACATCATGCTAAAGTCGTCATATACCGCCACTTTGTCACTGACTTCAGCATCAGTATATATATATATATATATATATATATATATATATATATATAAGGTACTGGAAAGTCCCTATAGAGCAGTTGGGAGGGACGGTGGATTAGTCCAACAAATCCTGCTCTCAGGTGCCCAGTGTTCACTTCCAGTATGAATGAAGAGCCAAATCATGATGTTATTTCTTAACCTAACCGCATGCTTTTCCTGACGTCTTGGCATTAGTTGTGGCGTCCCAAATCATTACAGCACATGATATGTAGAGGTAAAAGTCCACAGACAAAGTGACGTTATGTGAATACTTGGGATGCGAATGTGTCGGTAATGACTGTAGGTCATCTTATATTTTTGAATCTGTTTCCATTTCACATTTAACTTTTTTTTGCTAAACCATTTTTTCCACATCCCTCGAATGTTTCCATGTAGATTTTTATGCGCAAATTAGAAATGCACACTAAAACAGATGGATTGAAACCCACATAGAGGCACCCCCAAAATGTTTTCATAAGGGTGGCCTTATGAAAAGGGCCCCACATTTTGTGGTGGTACACCAAAACCAAAAGCCATGAGTTCTATTTTGCTATTTATATTATGGTTTCTTATTTTACCATTAATATTACTAATAATCTGATGTACATTGATGGTACGGTCAACATGTTGAGTAACACAACAATCCTGTTTTAATGTTTTATGTCTATGTATAAACATGCAATTTATTGCTCTTCAAATAGGCAGGTTGTCATTTTGCTTAACAAGACTATTATACAGCTTTAATTTGAGCGCACACTGATTGTGAGGAACAAAACATTTACCTGCAACAAGCCTGCACGTAAAGCTGCGGGATGGTCCACATGACAGCTGTGATGGTCATGCAACACACACATCATTACAGTCCAACACTAGGCCCACTTCATGCTGAATAATAGGATTATATTGCTTGATGGTAAACACCAGATGGTGTTGAGATGTGGAGAAGATCAGAACTGAAAGTGAGTATTTGCAACTGCAAATGAGTCAGTGGTGAAAGCTTCAAAATAAAAATATCCTTCTAAATATAAACCCCACATTGTGACAGACAGTTCAAGCTGACAGCAGGATTATCAAGCAAACAGAGACGTAATTCTTAATATAATAAGCACACGCTCACAATGTTACAGAGACAAAGGCTTTATTGGTGAACGCTCTCTGGTTGAGTCTCAGATTGTCTCTGAGTTTCATTATTATAATATGATACCAATGGATTTAGTGTTGTTGCAGGATGGGCCCTGAATTTTGAAGTTTCATTATTTTCATATTAAACCAATCCAAACCTTTGAGTACAAGTTTTGAGTACAGTGGGTTTTTTTTTAACTTTTTTTTTCATTTCTAATCTTCATAGCACTTTAAAATATTAATTTAGGTGAATATTGATTTTTAGCACTTATTTATGCACTTATCACTAACATACACGTTTATAATACTTTTTTTTACATAACTAATGAGACATGTGAACGTGCAATTATCCTATCCTACTATCCTACTATTAAACGGAGAAACCTCTGTCCCTCCGTCTGTCTGCCTGTCTGTCATTATCCATTTTCCTCCTCACTGCTTTGACCTACTTCTATGAACTTGCACATAGACTTTCATCTTGGTCATGTGCAGACAGCTACGATGCCGTTTTTGCATTTTTCCCACATTTCTACTGTTTATATTCATGTTTTTTCCACTACCCATTCATACTGTGAGCACCATTAGCAGTGCGAGCTGCGCATGCGCGGAGACCACTTGGAAAACACCCGCACTCGGACCACAGTTTATGGCTTGGACATGCAATTTCAAGCACCAACACTTGCTGAAGACTAAGGTAATTATTTTACTGAACAGACACTTGTCTGTGTCTGTGTGCGCAAGCCAGCCGTTACGTATTTTCACTTTACTGACATTAGCCCATAAACAATACAAACTAAACATTGCGCTGTGCACTTTGCACTGTTTCTTTCATTCTTTCTCCATGTTGCGTGTGTATGTGTGTACATGTGTGCCTGCGCATCTCCTCTAATATACTGTTTTTGAATTTAATTTGAAAGGAGAGACACAGGAAGTGTCCACGCTCAGCAGTCAGGGGGAGTCAACAGGAGTCAGGATATTTTTCCCTTCTTCTAAATATCAGTTTGTGATAAATAGAGAAAGTTGATCATGTTAGTGCAGGGCTGCCTGGTTTGGTTTATGGCTGGACCCCAAAGCAGAGACGGACGCAGGTGTATGGAAACAAAAGAGTTTATAGACAAAGGAAAAAACAATACTGCAGGCAGTGGAGACAGGGTGCTGGCTGACGAGGAGGTTGTCCACCAGTGAAGAGACAGATCTCTGACACGAGGGCTGAGCACATGGAAAACAGGGCAAAAATACGAGTAAGCACAAAAACCACAAGGAAGAAATCACTACAGACAACACAGGAAGAGAGTATGCTTGGCATCACCGGCACAGATGGAAATATCTGAGTAACTGCGTGAAGACCAGGTATATGTAGGCAGGGTGATGAGCTGAGTGGAAACAGGTGTGCCAGCCACGCCCCCTGCCACACACAAGCCTGGCAGAAACAGAGATGGAAAGAGAAGAGGGGGACACACAAAACCCACCCAAAAACCAAAACTAAAACAGAATCATCACACTGCCAGAGCTTTACATCTGTCCCACGGAGGATAGGCCGACACACATAAAGTATCAACAACAACAACTTTTTTGTGGATGCTTAAAAAGGTTAAAATGACTTTATTGGAAAATATTTGCTGATTTTTTTTAATAAACACTGATTCAGTTGGTTTCATACATGTTTGTATAATTAAAGTGGTGTTCAAAACTGCCTCACACTCATAAAAAGCTAACACGAGTGCAGTGCAAAGTCATACTGATCTTGTTCACCAATGCATTCCTCTGTGCAGACACTGCTCTCACTGTAGGTAAGGACAAGTAATTAATCCATAATCCAGCACAGGCCATGATGTATTCTAATTAAGCACAGTTAAGGTTTGTCTGGTCTGCACATTTTTTTCCTGCAGTCAATTACAAACTGTTCTACTTTAGAGGTAAAGCCGTTTATTTTGCAACTTCAGATATCTGAGAGAGAGTTTTTACCTTCACCACTTACTTATATATACACAGTGATGCATACTGTAGGCCTGTTTAGAATCATAATTTGAGTATTCTTTATCTGATATCATCTACCTGACTGTAAAGATGTGGAGAGGCTTGGATCTTCTGGTTCAGTAACAGTGGCTACAATCAGTTTCACAGCTGTGTTTTCATGTTATCATTGACTGGAGGAGAAGATAGGTTTGCATTTAATTCGTGCCCCTTGTGGCTGTTTGCCAGCACCATTATTGATGATTCCTTCCAAACACCACAGAGTCGTGATGGCTGCTTTAACAGACTCATGCTGCTATTTGAATGTCACAGGATTGAAAGAGGTGTGAAAACCAACAACATCCCTTGAGTCTCCCCACGGGACCAGTTGAAGGATTCCCCTACAGGCAGATGGCTATCTGCATGACTTTATGTGTGTGTATGTCTGTCTCGCGATGCTATCACATCCTGGTAGACACACTTTCAAACACGTCCACAAAGATAAAGTCACAGTGCAACAGGGGAAACAGTGCACGCTTTTACACCGAGCATCTTAAAGGTTGTTTTACACACTGCTGTACGCTGTTAAATTGATTTGAACCCAGGCTGGGTTTACTGAGGCTCAACCATTCAAACTCGCTGATTAACATAATAGTCAAAGTAAGCAGTGATGCGAAACTCAAAATATTATTAGGCTTTTGTCTTCTGTCTGTTTTGCCTCCACACTATTTCCTCTTGACTTATGGGCCTATTAATTATTTCATTTCCTCTCTGCATATGTTTTAACTTCTCCTCAATTCACTTCTTTCCCTCGCTCTATAAATCTATGTTATTTTTTAATGGAATTTTATTAGAAGAGAAGGGTATACAGTAAAGATACGGAGGAGAGGATATGAGATATCCACAGCAGAGTTGAAATGAAAAAAGACATTCAAAGAAAGAAGATAATGCCTGATGGTTGAAGAGTTCATACAGATACAAATTCAGTTTCAAGGTGTCCAGGCAAATTACTAAACACCTTACTCAATACATTAAAGAGAGGAACTGCGGCACACACAGTCTGGCTCACAGGATGTAGAAGAAGTCTATCATCGGCCACCCATTTCAAATGGTAATTCATTCATTCGTTTTCTGGAGCTGCTTATCCTGGTGCAGGGTCACAGGGGTGCTGGAGCCTATCCCAGCTGTCATTAGGCGAGAGGTGGGGTACATCTGAACAGGTTACCAGACTAACACAGGGCTGACACAGACACAGACAACCATTTGCACTTACATTCGCAACTCTGGGCAATTTAGAGTCACCAATTAAGTTAAGGTGCATGTCTGTGGATTGTGGGAGGAAGCTGGAGCAGTTGAAGATGACCCACACTGACATCCAAACTCCACACAGATGGGGCTGCCCAGCCAGTGGAGGAGACTAACTATTTCAAATGGTAACACACTCCCCATCACCACATGTCGCCAGACCTGCCTTCACACTTTGTTTTCGCACTATGCAACTTGCAAGCTGGCGACCTGCACGCTTAAACATTTTTAATGTTTATGTGATGTTTTTATTTGCAGAGATTTATTAACTCTAATTCCAGGGCTCGTCTTCCCATGCAAATGTTATTCCTGGCACTATGTTGCCTGGGCTTAGTGACGCACAGCACTATTGTGATTGGTTGGTTCGGGGGGCAGGGGTAGGCAACCTGCGACTCTGGAGCCACATGCAGCTCTTTGGCCCTTTTCAAGTGGCTACCTGTGGGTGTGACCAAAAATTAGGCTACCTGGCAATAAATCACGGTTATTTTTGAACACTTTAATTTTCATGTATCATTATTGTAGGCCTAAAGTGATTCTTACATTATTTGTAAAAAAGGTATACCTTATGTGGCCTGGAGCCGTTTCCCTTAATGTTGCAGAACAAAAACAGTGGTGGCTTGTGTTGTGTCCTTCGCAAAGCTGGTTGTCGACTCAAATTCAGAGATGAAAAGTCTTGGAGAAAAATATTGAATTTAATAGTGCATAAACAGATTTTTTTTACTTTTGCTGCAAGGTATCAAATATGCATAAATGCCATTACAGCGAAGTAGCCACCTAATGGTAAAACATTAATGATTAGATCTGTTCGTAATATTGATAAACAAATTCAGAATTAATAAGCCAGTGTTACATTTAGTATAAGGCTCAAATATATTTTGTGGCTCCGAACAGATTTAATTATTTTTATGGACTCAAAATGGCTCCTCTGGTAGTAAAGCTTGCTGACCCCGGTTTAAAGAAATACAAACAATCCTACGCAATTTTATTTATTTATTTTTTGCATAATTATAATTGGTTCAGTCAGACCTCTCGCCATTGCTGGAAGAATGAGATTCATCATTTCCAGACCAAGTTGAAAACTTCTTGGTATTTATTTGAAAAATATAAAGACGGTTCCACTGTAGAAATTATTTATTGCATAGAAAGAAATTGCAATGCTATATTGCAAAAATGCAACATATATCTCATATAAGGGAGCTATTAATAAAAGTATAGTAGAACCAAAACGCAAGATTGTACTAGTTTAATACGAGGGTCTCAAGAACAAAATAAAGAAGGTGGTTTTATGAGCTACAATAAAAAACCCTGAGTATGAAGCTATATTTGAGAAGAGCACAGGATTACAGTTAAATCAAAGGCAGTTTGACACATATACATGCATTTTTTATGGCCTTGCGATTCGGACCAAGTTCCAGCGTATTGACATGAATACTAAACACGGCATTAAATACTCTTAAATTTTGTCTTTGGTCTGATAATCCATCCCTCCTTCCTCCTTTATTCCCAGTCCCCTCGGTGATGCCATACAGTGGGCGGGGCCGAGTGAGTGACGGCTCCTGCATTGTGCCTTTGCTCTGATCCGTCTGGGACTCGTGCTTGTGGCTGGTAACTGCCTCATCTGCCGCTGCAGAGCTCGCTCTCCCTCTCCCCCCACCCACTCTCATTATCTTTATCTGTACACACACCTCCACTCCTCTTCTCCCTTTTTTTCCCCTAGTTTTCTGTATGCATTCTGCATCTTTACTCACTCCCCTCCCTGCTAACGGAGGTGGGCAAGCTTCCCAGTGCTGGTGCATCTAGCAGGTGCAGCCTCTTTCTCTCCTCCTCCTCCCTCTCTGTCTCTCTTTCTCTCCTCCCTTGCTCTGCCACTGTGCACACTCCGCTCTGTCTGTGCCTGCGTTTTTTTCCCCCCCTTCTCATTCGTTCTCTGTCTCTCGGCGGCGGCAGCTCAGGGAGGCAGCTGTATGTGCGTCTGCATAACAATTGCCACAGGTAAAGACAGCTGCATCGTCGGATGTTGCCAACCCCACAGGGGGTTAGGGAGCCTTTGCTGCCGCGGTTGCAAGTTCTCATCCCAGCGCGGGGTGCACATTTCTAATCATCTCCAAGAAAGCATCCTGGAGGGGAAGGACGAGCAGAGGATCCCAGCAACCCGACCAACAAATCACAAGCTGATTCGAAAGAGCACGGGCTTTCAGGGACTGAGGAGAAAACACCACTCAGAGAGAGAGAAGAGAGAATCAGTGGGATATTTTTAAACATTGTAGCCTCCTGTTTGTGTTTTTGCTCGTCTCTTGCTTTCTACTCTTTCTGTTTCAGTCATTTTCATCCACTCCCTGCCTTTCCTCCTTTTCCTCTCTCATTTTATCTGTCTGTGGCGGAATGTTCCCTGCAAATAGATGAGAAGAGGCTTTCTGTGCGCTTGCTGCAGTATTAACGGACAGTGTACTGAGACAGCAGGGCGCTGAGCGGACAGCTTGGGGAAATCTGATCCACAGCCGGCTGGAGAAGGAGCAGGATCACGCGTCGCAGTTGCAGATTTATCCGCCCTGTGATACCACTGCGCGACAACACCCCTCATTCTTTTCTTTTTTTTCACCCTCTCCCTCTCTCAGTCCTCATCTGAAGTGTTGCTTTTTGACTGGATCAGGAACATTAATTGGATTCTACTTCTTTTTTCAGCCTCACTGGAATCTAGAGCACATCATAAAGTGGGTTTGGATCCAAAGAGTGAAAAATAAAAATATCCTCAGTAAAGGAAAGGCTAGTTGAAAAAGCAACACGCGCAAAGATAGCGGATAATCCAAGGAGAGTGTTCAACACAGGCATAAACGACAGATCTCTCGCTCTCTTTCAGTTACGAAAGAGACAGATTTTGGGAGCTGAGGGACGCTGACTCGGCTAAAGCTGTTGGAACGGGCTGCATTGGGAAGCATCTTTCATTTTTTTGGTCCTGCACAGGGTGGGGAGGTAACAAGACCCACCCTGCAAGTTTCACTCCCCTGATTAGACAATACTGTCCCGTCGTGGATCGTGCTTGGAGGGGACATATTTGCATGTTCAGTGGAAATAGCTGTGGATTTTTGCTGCAGTGACATCCGAGCACTGATGCCATAGATTCCTCACATGCACAGATGTAAAGCAGTTCCTTCCCACCCATCTCTCCCTCCCGTTCCTCTTTCTCCTTCTTAGAAGCATCACTTCTTCTTCTTCTTCTTATCCTCCCCTGGTTTACCCTACTGTGAACGTTCTTGAAATTCACTGTGACTTAAGTTGGACATCGGGAGTTGGGCAGGACTAAACGCGGACTAATCGGGCGATTATCCGTCTACGCCAGCTCTCCCATTTCTCACTGGGTGTCTCTGAGTGTGAGTGTGTGTGCTTGTGTGTTTGTGGTTGCGTGTCTGCATGTACCTCCTGCACCCCTCCCCTTCTCTCTATCCTTGGATTACATATTTGTGTACGTGTTATTGAGCGTCCGATTCCCGTGAAGTCTTTTTGTATCCATCTCTCCACCTTTCCCGTTGTCTCTTCTCGTTATCCGGCATTGTTGGGAACCTTTCTGCCATGTGCTACCGATGCTTATCACAGGGTTAACCCTCAATGAGCCATAACGGACGGCAGGGAAGGATGAGCGAGTGTTCTGGGGCAGCTGTTTCCGGGGCGGTGATCCTGGAGGAACCTGAGGGTTCGGGGGCTTCAGGGGGCCGTGGCGAGGGCCAGGCCCAGGAGCAGGGTCCCCTTCGCTGTGCAGTTTGGCCTCGCCAGCAGACATGGCTGTGTGTGGTCCCCTTACTTATCGGTTTCATTGGCCTTGGATTGAGCCTGATGCTGTTGAAATGGATTGTCGTTGGTACAGTGCGGGATTATGTGCCGACAGATCTGGTGGATGCTAATCGAATAGGCCAGGATCCTATCTTCCTCTCCAAGCCAAGCGGGATTCCCAAAAGTCCTGATACTACCACCACAACTACTCCTACAGTTGACGGCGGGAACCCCACACCTAGAACTGTAACTGTAGCGAAAGGTAGAACTCGTTCCACCGCTACCACCACGACTATAAACCCTAGAGGTGGAGGAGCCTCGGGTAGCCAGGTAACCCCTCGGAATCCTGTGAATCGTAATGGACGTGGACCTTCAGGTTTTACTACAACCACTGCAGCACCACGGACAACCTTCGTAATTGGAGCCGCGACTTCTAGCCCCTCACCGTCCAATCCAACTGTACTCCATGACTCTACGCAGATGTGGACGCTGGAGCATACTACTACTGAGACGGTCTCCACCACGCTCACCACGCGTACGCATGGCCACCGCAAAACACGTGAGTCACTTGCATCAGTGACGCTTGCTTTGTGTTCTTGCACACTCAGAATGTAAAAAGCAATTTTGTTTTCTGGCTTGAAATATCAACAGAGACGTACAACCATCTTTTGTTTTTGAGAACTTTGTGGCTTGGCTCGGTTGGTATTCCACAGGTGTGTTGCCTTTTTACTACAGTAGCTGAAGAGTGTCACTGGTTTGTCTGTTGGTTGGCTATTTCTCATCAGCGCTGATATTTGAGTTTAGTGCTGACAATGTTGAAATTTTACATGTTTCCTCAAGACCATTTGGCTTGCAGCTAACATGTATATTTGCCACTCATGGAGGCTAGAATTGCAGAAAAGCAATCGATAGCATTGATGGGTACAGGAAGGCTATGTGAACTCTTGCAGGACACAATAATCAATCTTTCTGCTGTGCTTGAGCTGTTTCATTGGTGCATCACGTGCAGCACTGTGGGATTGTCTTCAGCAACATATAGTGAGTACATACAGTGGGCTACAACTTTGGCCTGGAAGTAAGAATCTCATTTTGTTTTTTTCAATAGAAGTCTTTAAATCCACTATCTATCACTAAATGTAACTCGATGAGTGAGCCTATGCCCACTGACGAAGGTCCTTGCATTTGCAATATTATGAACTGGGTTTCTGTGGCGACATTCCAAGGAAAAATCACAAGCTGCGCACAGTAATTAGTAATCTACCCTCACACACCGAAACATACATACACACACTGTCTATGCTGTGCTAACCCTTTCATCTCGCCAGCTGCAAGGCTCATAAAATGAGCTGATATAAATAAATTCTGGTTTCAAAGCTTAGTCTGCAAACAAACACATTGCAATTACTGTTTATTGCCATATGTGTCACCAAAGAGAAACAGAGAACTTCAAGATTGCAACTTTAATCAGAAAATGTGTGTTATATGAGTAATGTTAGCATCAGATCAAATTTCAACATCAAGCGTGTATTTATAAAGATACAATGTGGAGTATAATGAGTGCAGTGTGATGAAGGTGATATTTCTGTGATGAGGAGCCGTCAGATCAAGTAAGAACAATAACTTAGACATCAGCATGTAGACATACACTCGTATATGTGCACTAACTTGTTTTATTTACTTGCTGCAACCTCAAAGCTTCAAAGTTGGAATAATGAGGTGTTGTTTTGCTCCTGGAAACCTCTGAACCCATTTGATGCTTATAATGTTGTGACACTAACAAGCTGACTGAGGCCCAAATAAACTGATTATTTGTTGTGTCTGGACTGACTTGAAAAGAAAAGTGCTCTTATTCATCCGTTAATGAATGCTGACTCTTCTGCTTGTGTTTTCGCCATCTCTGTCCTTGACTCGAGTCATGCTATGCACACATGCTATTGATCGGTGCTACAGGCATTTTCTTGCGGCGATCAATTACACACACACACACTGGGTAGGTACACACATCTTCCACCATGATAAATCTCTCTGCTCTCAAAATGGTGTCACGTTATGTGCCGGACTTTGCTCTGCTTGTGATGTCCGTGTCTGATCCAGGCCTGGGCCCACACAGACAGACAGGTTATATTTTTAACAATGCGACCTCATGCTCTTTCCTGTGTCTGCAGACGAAAAAAAAAAGCTCTGCAAGTCAGCAGCATTTGATGAAAACAGGTGGTACAGGCATCTCATGTACTGTCAGTTTACTCTTGTACTTTCAGGTAATCTTATATTCACAGTGCCATGGTATTATACCACTTAACGTTAAGGTCTGGACCGATTATGATACATGCTGCATGTCATGGATTAATTTGCACTGACATAAATGGTTCTGCAGTGGCATTAAAGCTTGAGAGTTGTTGCTATACTCATCATATAGCCTGGTGTAATGTGTAATTTACATGAAGGTTGCCATTTATTCAATTATTCATAATTACATGATGGCAGTCATGTATTAAATCATCGATAAACTAAATCAACCCACTCCACCTGCTGTGGCTTGTCTGCTTGACTGCAAAGGTGCGGCCGCTCCTTTTGTGTCCGTGATAATGAAAACGTCCCCCGATTACACCAGAGACCAGGGAATGCTCCCACAGATAATTAGAAACATAGGGGAAAAATTGTGTATCATTTCATTACCAGGAGGAAAAATGGGGGCCATTCATCATCATCCTTTCTTTTATTAATTAACCATTAAAAAAAAAGAATGTAATTTCTCCCGCAAATGCTCATGAAACCCATTAAGCCTCGTTGATAGATATCCAAGGGAAAATGTCACTCCTTTTCCGGCTCGCCTGAGAAAGTTCTGCCACTGCAGAATTGCCGAGTCGTTCGATAATCCCAAACACCCTTCACCCTCCCACCCCCTCTATTCTACCACCCACATGCTGGTTTGATTTGAAAAGGCCATCATTTTCACATTAACTATCCATTATGTGTGAATGTGTTATGCGGTATTACTGAATTGCCTGCGTTGGCTTGTGCTCAGAAATGGAGAAAATTCTATTAATTTAAGTATAGTAGGCCATCTGTGTGCTCTTATTGATGCTGTCCCTGTCTCTGTGGGTCACAAAATACAGATCGACATAGATTATATCTCACATTGGGCCTCTCGCTGTTCTGCTCCAGTTTACAGAGTTCAGAAATGGAGTGAGCTGTTGGCTAAGTGTTTTGGGCTATTGTAAGTTGTAAATATCCCCTAACACAGTTTATAACCTTTTGTCCCGGTGACTCAACCTCTTCATTGCCATCCAAGCACTGGAAGTGCTCCAACTGCTAGTCAGCTCTTTTTTTCCTATGCAGAAAATGAATAGCACTTTTACCCCCTAGAACCCCTGGTGTAGTGTAGCCTCCGTGGTATTTGGTGACATTCTAGCTTGTCTAACTGTCAAAAAGTCAAGATCTGACAACTATAGGAAGATATAATAGTTGAGACGTCTTACTGCTAGCAAATGTCACTTGGAAAACATGATTGACGTATCTAAATCGGTTGGACCTCACGAAATCTCAAGATATCCCTGTGCTCTGTGCTGCAGAATGAAGCCGAGATCTGGGAAAGATGATACCATTATAGGGAGCCAAGTGACCCCTGCACTGCAGGGCAGAATGTCAGGTGATGCATCAGCGATAATGTCAGTTGGATCAAGTGAACTGAAAAACGGATTAGTGCCCTTATTCGCCACCCCTCTGAACATTACAAGTAATGATCATTAATGCAGTAGTGCTACATATAAACTGGAATATAAATGAATAATGGATGAGAAATTGAGAGAGAGAGGATTGGAAATATTTCTGTCTCAAGGTTCATGAGCATTCACATAATTTAAAACTTGAATTCCTCGTAAACTGCTGCACAGCAGATGATGCTTCATAGAGATGACTTTGTATTTATTTCAATTATAAGGCATTAATTGTCATATAATATGTTAGGAATAAGAACAGAGGAACAAATTAAAGAAACTGACATGGCCGCTAGATTCTGGTTCATAATTATATACTAATACATGATTTTTAGGTCTGTGCTTCTGAAGATGTTCAGCTGCAGTCTGGGGTCTTTGTCTCCATGCTGAGCCACTCACTGGGATTAGGTTTCAGTCAGACAGTGGCCCTGAAACCTAAATCCAGATTAACAGGCCATCACCATGACGGTGGAAGCAACAGAATTACATTAGCCCACCTATCAGTCATACAAACTCTACATGGGCTTACAAGCAGCCTGAATGCTGAAGGATTGTTGTGATAGATGGTCTGTGGTGGGATGTTTTCATGGTATGATGCCAAGGGGACATGTTCAGGGGACCATTTTCTCGTTGCTGTGTTTCAGTATCTCTCATTGGTACTAAAGAGGTATGAGGATGTGCATTGACGACACAATCACACAATAAAATGGTGCAGATTGCTGATTTTGTGACAATAGCATAGCGTGAGGATGTTCTGATCTTTTCTCAAAGTCTGCGGCATATCATTGAGTCATGCACTTTCATGCTTTAAAAAACACCACAGAAGAAATGTATCAGGTGAAGCATAAACTCTCATACTGACAACTGCACTGACAGTCTAACACACAGTTTCCACCAAGACAAGTTTTGTATTACAGGAATAAACTTTTCTCAACTCTTCGGGGCAAAAATGTCTTCTTTGCATCAGCCAAAACTCTTTATGAGGATGTTATTCTTTATGATCAGTATATGGCTAAAAATCTGCTGAAAGCCAGGATGACTGGGGGCTGAGATCAGCAAAATAGCCTGATCCAACAGGCACTGGGCATCTGGAATAAAAGCACTGGTTCAACAATTTGCATGTCTTATAAGCCTTAGGAGGCTCCTATACTTTATCAAACAAGTCGGGATGTAATGATTCATCAGTCTGGATCGGTTTACCGATTCAGTGATCAGCAATCCAATATTATCAATGCAAAGATAAAACATAGATACATATCCTCCAGAGACTCAAACTTTTGTTTGATATACATTCTTAGTTTCTTCTAGCTTTTTGGGATCATTCGGACCCGATAAGTATAAGAAACTTAACACTGTCAATAATAATTACATCCCAAAGTCCTCAAATGAGTACTCTCTAATAAACAGTGTCTTAGCTTGTTACTGTTGCTAAAAAATTTGCCGTATCAATCTACAAACATCATTATTAAATAATTAATCTAGTTCCAAACATTAAATGTGATCAGGTTTTGGACCTTGTCCACTGTTGTGTCAGGATTGGCTGCAAACTGACTTGGTAGAGATGAATTAGTGTATCGTGGTCTTACAACCACTAGATGGCACAAAAAAGTGTCCATGGACAAAGACAACACGTCCAAGTTAAGTAGAATGAAGTATAAGGTCAAGTAAACCTAAAATGTGGTGTTTCCATATGAGGACACAGGGTCTCAGGAGGATACTCTTAAATATATGCCTTTATTTTGGAAATTCCCATGGCACATTTGTGTTAGCATTTCCATCCAAGCACGCCTTCTTCCTAAACATGAAAACAGTGCTAGCTGCCTACTGCCAGGCAGAAAACTGTAAGCAGCCGAGAAATCTGATATTGACTCGTATTGATTGCGCGCCCCTCAACTGAATCAAGTCGAAACAGTCTCATGGCAGACTTTGTACCATCAGCAAATATTGTATTATTGTCCGAAGAATCGATATATCGTATCGTGATGAAACTTGTGATTTACACCCTTACAAACTAGGCCTTCTCTTGGCTAGTTTGATAATGCACATGACCCACTTTGTGACAGTTTGAATGACATCATTGTCTGTGTGTCTCAGCCCCTTCCATCTGATCACCTTAGCACAAGGTGATTGGCTGTACACATGTAAGTTACCCAGCCAATATTTCTATGTGAGGCCCATATGATTTTACCCAAGTGGTCTCCGGATAAGATCCCCATGTTGGGCCCAGGTAGCCTTAGCATTACCCATGCATGGCCGTTTTGGGTAAACCCATCCATGTGGGCCATTGTCATGGGGCCAATATTACATCCATGGAAAATCCCACATACATGTAGGGCCCATTCTTCAGCCTGTTTACTACCGACATAAGCCCCACATGCACATGTTGTCTGGGCACTGTGTGTTTGGATGGTTTCAGTGTGAAGTCAAACATGTCTACTAGCTAGGTCATGGCCATGATTACCCAACCTGACCATCAGGAAAGCATGTATGTTGTGTAATCTGATACCAGCATAATTTTGTTCAAGAAGTTTTGAACTTGGACATATTTCCATAGCAAAAGCATAGATATAAATTATTATTGAAGTTATTATCAACCCCTTAATAATGAGTCTCCCTCAGTTGCTTCTACATCTGCTTTATTGGAAAATTGTCTTAAAAACACATCTGTATATTCTTAGTTTTGTCATTTCAGTTCATCTACCACACAAAAAAATCACTTTGGCTTTCATCACCGCTGGCCAACACTGAGGGCATCAGTGTACACGGTTGTGTTGCACTAATCATCTCATAGGGAGAGATTTTAGGCTTTAAACCAGATTTTAGGTTTTAAACAAGATTGTAGAGTTCACAATCTTTGCACTTGGATTAGTTCTCTGTGAGCTGCTTAGTAACAAGTTCCCTATGGGCTTTTTCTATGTATGCATGTGTGTGTCTGTGCACGCTGTCCACGCACACGCTTGCACACATGTGCACACTCGTGTCCACAGCAGCATACATCTTTATGTGTGTCTATACGTGTGTGTGACCTAGCTGTGACCTCTTGTGTGAATGAGAGCTGAAATCAGCACCATCCTTGAAGTCTGATTGCTTCCTTGCAGCTGAAAGAGCTTTTTAGGACAAAATTACAGCTTTTGGGAGGAAGCAATATGTGGAAGAAATGGTGACTGAAATATGTCATATCTAAATTGCAACACTTGATAGCATAAGCGAAAGAGGGGTCACTGAACCTGCATACATATTCATGATTATTGAATTCACATTAAGGCAGGATCTTGAAATAATGCCTGCCTGTTGATCAGAGTCACTTAACGCTGCGGTAGGCATTTTCATTTTTATGCCATTGGCCATAAATCCCAGAATAGACTAAGAGCATGTTGTAATGTAAGTGGACTGAGAGATTGCTACTCTTCTGCACTTCTTTTTTGCTCTGTTGCCAGGTTTTAGAAAATCTAGCCCATGGTGGGAGACTTTGGCCAATCACAGGTCATTTCAGAGAGAGGGCATTGCCATTGGCTGTTCTACAAATGCAGATGCAGGGAAAGTTACTATTCCAGCATTGATAAGAACTGCTTACACCGCAAAGCAACCCAGAAAAGGAGGATGGACTCATCAAATAGAGAGTCTGGCAGTAAATGAAATAAAACACGCCAGTATCAGTGAAGCATTTCAGAGACTAAGTTAAAAAAAAAAACTGGTAGTAGTTTCTGCTAACCAGTGGCTCACAGCTGCAGCTTCATGTTCATAATTACGTAGCCACTGTTAGCTACTGCCTGAAATCACAGTGTGACCACCTCCTCATTCCATGTCGCTACAGACCACCTCGTCGGGAGGAGAGCAAAGAGCAGCTCTGGAGATGGACCACCTGTCAGCAGCTGCAGCACCCCAAATCTAGGCAGCACAAACCCCAGCTACAGGGGAGCAGACAGTACCAACTCCCCACCAGCTTAGCAAACTTTCTGTTGCTGCTGTTACACAGATAAGACAGATTGGCTGAATTTGAGCCTACAAGCTCCCAAGCTGCTGCCCGTTCTCCTCCAGGAGAAGTCCACAGCGACGAGGAGCAAGGTCAAGTGACCGTGAGGCTAATTCTTGTCTAATTTGTGGTTTGATACACAGAGAAAGAGAGAGCAGGACAAGAAGGGGCAGAGTGAATACACTGCTGGCAACTGTACAATCAAATAAAGGAAACACTGGGTTACTGTATGAAGCATGTACATATATGCCCACGGTCGTCTGGTGAAGGTGGCGTAGGACAGATTTTTGCCCAGCCTAGCTTTAAAAATGTCCACCTTTAAAGTTGAATTTTACATAAAAGTTGTGGAGAAATTTAATTAAATTTGATTTAATTTTGTTTTATTTTATTTTATTTTATTTTACTTCATTTTATTTTATTTGGGTTCATTCTGTGCTTGTACGTTGCCTTTTCTTAAATAAAGTTATGTTAAATCAAATTGTGTTAAACTTGGATCAATCCATGATTTTACGACTTTCATCACAAACTAAAATGAGTTGTTGTGACTTACATTTTTTACAGTGTATTCTTCTCTAGTTCATAAATTCTGTAGTAAACCATGATGCACAGTTATGGGGCTCTTGAATGAATTCCAAACACAACTTGGCCTGTAATGCATACCCATCCCAAGGGTCTTGTAATCAAAATGTCTGGGAACCTCGCGGTTGCTTCTCCGTTCATGTAAATGATAAATTCCCACGCATTCCCATTCCTCATGTTCCACTTCATTTCAATGCCAAGATAACTTAAAACCAATCACGCGAGTTGTTCCTACAACATCAAGGCATATTTGTAATTTACATTACACTTCAGTGTATCTGCGATGCAGTTGTTGCTGCTGTGGTCCACTAACCGAATGCATCAAAAGCTGTCATGCCGTCCCGATTAGAGGTTTAATTTGGAAAAGATGCTGTGAGAATAAAGTTTAACGTCACTTTGATTCATTCTGATGAAATGTCTTGCAGGGGGAAGAGTGATGAAATATTAATGGTGCGAAAGAGAAACATGTTCAATATGTAGCGGAAAGTGTAAATAATTGAAGATGGCCCTTTGACGAATTATCCCACGCTGAGCAATTCCCGGTGCATGCATATTCCTTCAGTGAATGAAGGTGTTCAGGGTGTCTTCGTTCCCCTCGCTGGGTGAGATTGTTTTCGGAGGTTGAAAAGAAAGTCGAAAGGTGTTATTTTTTGAGACTTTTCGGAAAATTGCTTCACGACTGCCAAGGTTGAAATTCTCCATCTGCCTCTCTTCTCTCATTTTCTCTGCTGTTCTCCCTCCCCGCCCCGACACATCTATCAGCCCGGTCCAGATGATGATGAAGTACAAAGTGGTTAAATGCTGCTGCTAACTTCAGAGGGGCTTTTAATAATGAATTCAGGTTTAAGCTGCCTTGATTAGATGAGGCTTGCTCCATTTCATTGCAGCCAGTGGCGGGGAAGGTGGCGGCTGACGAGATGTAAGAGGAGTTAATTCCTTTTCTGGGATTCACCTGCCCTGCGCCGGCTCTCAGGAGGAGGCTGCCACCTGCTAGCTAACTGCTCCAGTGTCCCCGTTCTCTGAGGTGTTCGTCTGTGGCTGCTCATGGGAAATGAGGTTCTTGTTGAGACAATAAAGACTGCTTTGGCTGAACCTTCAGATGGCTTACTAAAACAGCAAGAGCACTTATATTAACAGCACAGGGTATTGTGACAGCTGGAGAAACCTGTAAATACGCCCCAGCCCAACTCATGGCGTCATCACTTGGTTACATGCCAAACCCTTATTATCTGCTCTGACTTAACCTTTTCAAAGATTAATTTCATAACTTACTTGGCATTTAACAGGCAGCTGTCAGGCATACATTCATCGTCTCGTGGGGTGTAAGAACATTATGAATAGACAGACACTCTCTGTGTTGTGCACATATATTTGATATGGAGGTTTTCTTTAAACTCAAGTTGAAACACCGGTTTTGAGACTGGGATAGTCATTACGAGTGAACAGCAACTAATCCATAAATCTCTTGTCTTTACCCAGAAAGATTTCATAACACAGGATGTAAATTAGGCCTCAAACCTAATATTTTGTTTCTAAATTTTATGATACATCAGGGAGCATATTCTAAACACGTATTGATTTTTGTGGGTTATTAAATAAGAAAGGTTTCCAAAGAGGCAATAATCTACAGCCCCCTCCTCTCACAGCCCACCTTTGGCTTTCTCTCTCTTATTAAATCTGTCAGCTGGCCTACAGCTGCAAACCGTTTAACACAAGTAAGTAAATAAATACCAGACTGTTATGAGTTCAACCATAGCCAACAGCTAGTGTTGCAGCTTGTTTCGGAGGAGGAGCATGAGTCGTGACAAACAGGGGCAGGAAACGCCGACTACCCAGCTGAACTGTGGATGCATAAGAAAATTTATTAAAATGCTGAAAATTACTGCATTTTCCTGACAAGTGACTTGTGTCATGCAAATGATGGCACAGTCAGGAGGAAAGATAGAAGTCATGGTACAATGTTAAAACACCATGACACCTCCTTGGGAGGTGCATATTAAGGCAGTACAGGAGGAGGTGCACATTAATAATCCTCCAGGACTGTAACATGCTCATGTTTAACCCAAACAATGTGTCATGTGACTGCAGTTGCTGCAACAGAGTTTGTCTGTAACCAGACCGAGACCACCTCTTCAAGAAGGTCTCGGTCTGGTTGTTTTGGTGCACACCTGAGTGTGATTGCTGTGTTCACACCTGCCCAAACGAACCGCACTGAGGGGGCAAGTTAACTTGAGTTTGATTGAACCGAACCAACCAGGGCAGGTGTGAAAGCACCCTTCGCTACCTAAACTAACCAGACCTGCAGGTTGTAGATTCAAGATAAGAAAACATTCATATGGTAGACTTTGGGTCTGTAGCAAGAATGTGCACACTACTGTACATGTAGGATAGCCTGCAACTTTAAAGGCAATGCCTCAAATATAAATAAATATTTCAGAAGTCTTTGGCCCAAAGGCACACTTTAAAATACTCCATTAGCATGAAGTTACCATTCTCCATTGCATCTTTGTATTACTTTTTTTTGGAAATGAAATTTTGGTTCTCTCAAAATCCTTTAGAAAAGCAGATTTTGTATTACACCATGCACAATGTGTCAGCTGACATATGCAGACATCATATTTAGTTGATATGGGCCAACTGACACAGTTTGACCTCTCCTAGTTTTTTGCTTGGAGCGTAAAATATTCACCACTGATGCATTGGTCTGAAGAAAAGCCTCTCCCCCTGCCTTCTGCTTATTATGCTGCTGGCACCTGGCAGTAAACAATGCTATTAGTGAAGATAAAATGCTTAGACAGTGGTTATTTAACCCCAGTGTACACAGAGCTAGCAGGGAGCCCAACATTTCAGGCCTGTTACAGTTCTGCTCCAATATGATGATTTTTTTTTTTTCAATGGTTGAGCTGTATGATTGATTTTTTTTTCCTTCTCTACCATCCCTCTCTCTTCTCATGTCTCTCATTGCCTGTCTCTCAAGGTCAGCCTGTCTGATTCATATTACCGGTCCTCCCCCTGCTGCTGATGTTGACTGGACCCAGGAGTGTCATTCAGAGTGATTGTATACAAGAGAACTCTCAGAAGTTAGTTATCCTTTCCAACAATGGGAGCATTTGCATTTTTTTAATCAATTCAACGTACAAATAAAAGTGAAGTTAACATCCCTTGTTCAGTGGCTGCAGTAACTTCATTTAAACCCATTCAGTCAGCACAGACAGTGGTGCTGTGCTGTGGTAGAACCTAACATAAGTACATTAACTTAAATGGGCTCAATGCAAATTTCAGAAGACATACATTGTCTGCACATGGTTCTCAACATGGAGGTGGCTGAGCTGGCGGCTAGTAGCTAACGGTGCAAACTTCAGAAGCATCGCTAAACAATGGCAACAGTGCTAAGAAAGGTAATGGTGATAACCAGGGGGAACTGGAGGGTTGGTGCTACGCTTCTGTGAGGACACAGTCATGAGTCATCAGTGGTAACCAACTTATAAGCGCAATGCAAAGCAGCGGTGATGAGCTCGCCAGTGGGATACACGTGCACTAACATGCACACACGGCCGTACTCGCTTACCTCAACAAGAAGCTTACAGGCAACCTTTAAATACTTTACTCAAGTACAGTATTGAAGTATTTATCTATTTCCATATGCCGGTGCATAAAACTTTTATTTTAACTGTTTTCAGAGGAAATATAGTACTTTAGATAGTAGACTTTACATGCATTGTGATAAGTATGTATATAAAACTGTTAGAATTAGCTCCCCAACAACCGAAACAGCATTAAAATGGAGATAATGCATCAGTAATAATAACCCAAAATAAATGAAAACATAACACTCTGAATTGGGCCATTCTGCACAAGGTATATTTTTATTTTGGTGCAATTTGGTACATTTATTCAAAGGTATAATCCCCAAGATTTCCTCCCTGGTTGATTTCCCGACACTGGTGGTTACTGGTGTCAATGGCGAAAGCATTTTAATAATACAGGCACTAGAGTTTGGTTCAAAAAACTGTGTATTTAACTCTGGAGGCAGCAAACACAACTGCTATTACATCATAAATGCATCAGAGGAAGAGCATCATTAAAGGACTGTAGACCATCAACAATGCTGTCTGTGCCAGAGCAACCACACTAGAAATGTTATCACTGTAAATCACTGTCTTTCTATGCTTTCAGCGACCACCAACTGTGGTTTGGTTGAAATAACCCTTTAATTCACCCAGTTAGATGTGAAAATGTACTGGATCTATACACACTAAGTACTGTTGATTTAAATGAAGTCTGGTTTGTTTGGCGATAGTGATTTTGGGGCTCTGTAAGGATACTTTCCATGATGCTGTCAGACACTTTTAACAATATTTTTAGCCTGTCAGTGGCAAAACAAACACGTTTGATGGACATACATGACGGTTTGCTGTTGTCCTGAGTGGTTACATAGCAGGCTGATCTGCAGCTGTGGGCTGCAGCCCTGTTGCTCAATAGAGAGACCAATTTCAAAAATTGTTGTTCCCATTAGTCACTGAGAAACAAAAACATCAGGTCCAGGTTCAAAACACCAAAGCTACGCTGTGATTGAAGGATTTGAATATGTTTTCCAGTGACTCAGTAGCGTAAGTGTTTTAACACTACTGTTTGTGTAAATGATCTTTTGAATCGAGGGCCTGACTAAAGAGCACCTCAAGCTAATCTAACAAATCCGTTTTCCATTCATTGGCCATTCATTTTGACATCAACACCAGCAAGAGATCCTCCCTCTTGGTTAGTAATGCCTCTTTGTATGTGGGTGTGTCAGCGTCTGGTGGCACATTTTTCACGCGCACATTATACGAGCCACCTCAGCCATCCTCTGCCCTGTGAGAGATGTAAGAGATATTGATCCCAATGTGATTGTATCCTGGTCCTTTCGCCACTCAGCAGTTTAGCAGGCGGCCCTGCGAGCGAGCGGCCCTGCATTTGGGCGTGGGTTCTGATTATCCCGAGCTCGCTGCATTTTGCCGCGGTTATTTTTAGCTTCAAAGATTGTTGCCAGCTTCTCTCTGGGAGGCTGCGTGGAGCTGGCTTTTCTGGTGGAGGCCTTTGAGCTGACAGCGCTGGAGGAAATAGAACAAAGAAGCACAGTGGAGACAGTCGAGACGGAGACTTTAGTGTCAGTGGAAGATGGTTTTATTTTGGAAACATTACAGTTTTGGAGGATTTAGAATGTTAAGCTTAGAGAAAAATTATTTCCTGTGTTGTGTTTGTTTTGGGGATGCTGCCATTGTACTGTATCTTATTATGCTAAGTAACAGCAATTGGAGGCCTTGGTAATGTCGGTCTAAAGATGTGGGAGGCTATTTTCCAGGAAATCAGAGCCGTTAAACCGCACATTGCTTATTATGTTACCACATAGGAGGTTTCCAGAGGAAATAGGAAGCTTTCCAGAAGGTCGCTTTCACCTTGATGGAAAACACACCTCAATCACACACACACAAACATGTTGGTCCTTTCAGCTCTGTCCTTGAGGCAGATGGTTACATCATTTCTCTTTTGGGGCCTGGCATGGAGCATGTGTTTGTCCGCGTTTGTCTAGACGGTATCTGTGGCTTCAGTAGGAACTCAGTATTTATTATTCTGTCAACATGTTTCGCCATATATCTCTGTCCCGCCATGTTTCCCCCCGGTCTTTTTAATTTAATTTTTACTATTGAACTATCTGACATAATATTTGGGATTCATCGGTTAATCTTTCTACGTATAAAATGCTGGATTATATTTTTAAAAAAGCCCATGGTAACATCTTCAAATTGTTTTTCAAACATGACAGATAGAAGCAGCAATTCCTCACATTTCTACAAGCTGTACCCAGAAAATATTTGGCATCCTCCTGTGAGAATGACTTCAATGTTCATCAAAATCCTTGTCGATTAGTTTCCTGTCAGTCAAATAATTGTTTTAGCAGAAATGTCCTTCATCACTCTCTACCTGTTCTCTCTTGTTCTGTTTCTGTCTTTTTCTCCCTGACTTCGGGACACTCCTGACAGCTGTCTCACAGAGACTTTCTGTGACGAGCCTGGCGAACTGGTGGGTTGTCTGTCTGGATATGTGTTTCTGAAAAAGACACAGATCTACTGATGACAGGTGGACTCCCTTGCTTTCTCTCTCCAGGCGGTGTGACTCAGGATTTGGGGACAAAGGGAGATGGAAGAAAAACTAAATACAAAGTATTGTACAAGCATCATATAAGCAATGCAGGGGACGGAGACGGAAATGTGGGGTTTGAGTAAAGTGAAAAAGGTGAGGATGAAATAAACGGAGGCAGAAATGGAGGAGAGGGGAAGTAAAAACGGAATAATAGGGAGGAAGAAATGCATTGAGGGGACAGGAGGAGAAACGGCCGGAGGAAACCTTTCCACTGGGGCGAGATGAAGGCAAAAAGGAAACCAGCCTTTCTCATCCATCTAGCAACACTGAGCTCTCCCTTCATTCTCCCTCCATCTTCTCCTCTCTGCCCACTCAGTTCATTTACATTTACATTACACCCAGCTGGAGTTGATTTGGTGGCAAGTGATGGATGGTGAGGTTCTAATGCTGTTTATAGAAATGGGCTCAGGGGGTTAGCAGTGTCAGCTGTTTGCAAGGTGGCGAGCGCGGCCTGGTACAATATGGTTTGCTTGTTAGTGACTTAACTGCTAGCTGCAGAGGTGGCACATCTATTTGAGGCTTATCACAGTAACTAGCTAGTTAGCATATTCAGCATACGCCTGACAATGTAACAAGATGGCCTGCAGTTGTTTACCCACTACAATGTTTTATAAAGCTCTCTTTGACCTGGGCTGGTTCTACAGTCGTGCCCTATAAATTTATGCAGGGAGGGATTATCCCCCTGAACAATAGATGAGCTTTTGGCATCCATATGATCACCAATATCATAATGTTGTTATACTAATCTAAAAAAACAGGCCCTATATTATCTGATAACCATTAATTTCATTAAAGACATTAAACCATAAATTATCGTTAACAGCACGCTGCTGTAATTTGCAGAGTTGTGTGTGTGTGTGTGGGAGAGAGAGAGAGAGAGAGCCAGACATGGCTGATCCAGGCAGGATTAATATCACTGGGTGCATCTGTGACACACAAAAATGACCCAACCTACCCCGTAGAAAGCAATGCTGTCAGAACAGTGTGTAATACCAGATAGTGGTTCATGCTAGAGAGGAAGAGGAAAAAAAAATATCCCTGTGATCTCCCTCGGATCACTGCTCAGACCTCACACAATAGCCCCGGCTGCTATGATGTAACACATTATTACTGAAATGTGTAGTTTCTTTTTTATCGTTGTGCTAAAGCAAAAACAGTGGAAAAAAACAAACAGTTAATTTGTTATTCTGTGTCATTTTTTTCTGGTCTCCCAGTTACAAAAGCAGTTTGGTTTTAGCAGGAGCAGTGTAGTAATCATGTGAGCTCTTTTAAAGGGAGGATCAACGGTTGACCAGAGCTGGTAGTGAACGCACTCTGCAGGGTCACTGTCTTTGTCTAAATCTTTCGTTTTCCTCCCAGATTCAGCCATTATTTAGCAGTCAGCTTGGAGAGTAGATATAGCTATCCAGGTAAAACTCCTCCCAGCCTGTGTGTGTGTGTGGCATACGCTCTGTGCACAGGGTGTTGCTAAAGTAGGTTTGCATTTCTGTATGAGTCAAGTAAATGAAGACGAAGGGCTGTGGAGGATGCCTTGTGACAGCACTGTAGAGAGAGTGCAGGAATGTGTTAATAAAAGGAAACAGTAGGAACAGAGAGGAGAGTAAACTTTAAAAAGTCCATCAATCCATCCCTTTTCTAGACGAGCCCTTACTGTCCTGGGTTGTAGGGGGCTGATGCATATCCCAGCGTGGGGCTCTGTGAGAGGCAGGGAACACCGTGGGTGTCTCCCCAGGATATCACAGGTGAAAATGCATTCAGACTGAAGGCATTTTTACACAGAGATCGTGTTATAGGGCCGCTACAAAGTCCCCTCTTCATGCCGCCTTTACATTTTTACACAAAACCAAGTGACGCCGCCATCATGCCACTCTAAATAACAAAGGCACAACATGGCAACAACAATCATTTTCCGTCTGTTATTCTGTCCTCCACTCAGAGGTTAAGGATATCTCGGACTGCATTGATTTCCCAATTTGCAGGCATTCTTGGCTGCTGTTACTTTTTCCATGAGTTAGCCGCTAACTGCTAACAGCTACTTTTAAAATCTCCCACATTGGGTTGCAGATATAACACGTTGTCAATACGTTCACCTATGCTGCTCATGATCCCGTCCTTTCAGCTGTTACACAGCTATACAGGCATCATTTCGATGCTGTTACTACCTCCGTCTCACTTGGAGGTGAGACAACTATGTCTTTCTGTTCCACACTACTACCTTTTATGTAGAACTGCAAGGCGGCATAACGCTGTGAAATTCCAACTTGAAGAGGAAGTGTAACAGGGGCTTTAGATTTACACCTACACTCAAGTGTTTCCAGTTCAGCCAATCTGCATGTGTTTGGTCTGTGGGAGGGAAGTAGAGCACACATAGAAAACCCATGAGAAAGGACCTACAAAAGACAGGTTGGGTTGATTGCAAAATCAAGGACTTCATGCTGTGAATCACCAAACAGAATGCTCACGGTGAACACACGAGCTGTTTACTGTGTTTAGATTATGTTTAGTGCCATTCTTTAATGTTAGATTCCACTTCTTTACTACAGCAGCTGCAGGACTCTATGGCAATGTCATTCAATCCACCACTTTTGCCCAGACTGTAATATTTCAACCACTATTGGATGTATTGCTGTGAAACTTGGCACAAAAATCCATAGTCCCCCGTGGATAAATCCTAATGGCTTTGGTGAACCCTGCTGTTTCCTCTAAAACTACTAAGAGGTCAAAGTTTACACTTGTCCAGTGAAATAACTCAACGTCTTTCATATGGAATAAGACATTTATGGTTCCTTCAGTCGTCCCCTGGCTTCTTTCTGCCATCACCATAAGGTTGACATTTGTGGTTTTGAGTAAAATATCTCAATAACACTTGGATGGATAACCATTATATATAGTAATGGCATTAGTGTTCCCCCAGGATGATCTCTAATAACTTTGGTGACCCTTTCACTTTCCAACTAGTGCCGTCATCATACCTGCAAAACTGAAGACATTCCCACTAGCAAGCCTTAGCTGTACTTTGTGTTGAGTGCTAATTAGCACATCTTAGCATGCTAACATGCACAGTCTTGTTTTAAGTATACATGTTTGATGATGATGACTGAATGGCAGCTACACTGAGGGTTAGACATATTATTGGATGTTAGTAGTCTCGTAGCTGGTCAGCTGATGTTTGAGCCTCTGATAGCGATGCATGAATGGCACAGGTAATGACTGTAGCGCACTGCCTGGAGAGATGCAGCGCTAGTTCGCTACAAAATTGTGTAACTTTTGCATCATCATCATCATCATCATCATTACTTATGTTTTTGTTCTGTTTTTACCCTGTTAGGAGCCAATTGTAGCATCTAGTTCAGGCGTGCTTCATTCCTGCGGAGATGAACACGTCAGAGTCATGAGCTGTCAACACTCCATCCGCCACTTGTCAGCTATGACTGATGTCCAATGCCCGCATTCGCTCTCTCTCTCTCTCTCTCTCTCTCTCTCTCTCTCTCGTGTTCTCTCTGTTTCACACATCGCAAACACACACTAACGGCAACACATGCAAAGCCCTTGCATGCACACACACGTACACACCCCTTCCTCCCACACACAGACAGCTGGGGCGTCACTCTCCTGGCTCCGAGCCCTGAGAGGAACACGGAGGAAAGATGGACAGGCAGGAGCTGTCAGTGAGGATGCAGGGACACGGAGTCGGCTTCTCACTTCAAATAATGAACTACATGTGAAGCGTCAACTTAGCTGCAATTAGATCAGATGATAATTATCTCAGCACAAGTCACTCATCCTAATCAGGGTGTGAACTGCTGGGTCGGGCAAGAGAGGATGTTAAGTACAGTAAGAAGCACAGATTGATTGTTTGAAGCTGCTGTGGAAATTTGTTAATGCCAACTGTCTAATTGGTTCTGATGTTTTATGTGTACTGGACTTCAGAATATAACCAGTGTGCCTAGGGCTAATAGTGCTGTGGACTACAACTGGAAAGATTGTTGTTTATGATGCTCAAGAGTTTAACTTCTCGCATATCGACCATCTACAAATTACGACCAGTATCACCAGGACTATAAACATGCCACTGCCTGATTTCCCAAACAACATTAAATTGAAAGAGAAACAAAATATCTGATATAGGACAGAGTTTCAAGAAATGTTTCCAAACTCTATTTTAGTAGGAGTCAGACTCTGCTGCCTTTTATCCTGCCGATTATATAAAGGTTGGTAGAAAGTTGGTAGAATATGCAGGGTCTTTGAATAAATAATTTCAAAAAATGGTTTGTTAACAATTAAGAAGAGGCTTGAATATATAAATTCATTATAGTCATCACTTTTTCATCTTTTCTCAATTATCACATTGTGTCTCCCTCAACCACCTTGTCTCCCTGCCAGTCTCTGAAACGTGTAAGAGAGGGCGCATCAACTGAACCATGAATGACCTACATGAGCGACAGCTCTGTCTTGTGTCTATCTCGTTCCCATTAGTGCTTCCTTTGACATTTGGCAGCTCGCGTCACTGTAGTACTACCACGTGTGTATGCTCTCCTATTTATTATATATAATCAGGTTCAAAGTACGTGGAGTAAACCTACTTATATGCCTTTTAAATTCTACATCAAAACCACTGCATTAATAATAGATGTCTCGCTTCTCTTGTGTGTGACACAATAGGCCTGTTAGTGGATGTCAATGCTCTGTAAGAGGAGCAAGACAATGTTATGTGTGGTTATGTTTGAGGAGCGAACATACAACCCTCCCACTCGTGTGTAAGGACGTTCATTCTGTATGCAGACTCTTTAAAGGGATCGTACTGTTTTCAGTGAGCAACTGACCTGGCCTATACTGTTATAATATTTCTCTCTCGCTATTGTGGAGGTGTTTAAATGGATGTACCAGAGATCTGAGAAGATATGTGTATTTTGCTACATACGTGTTTATATATTTTATCTTGACAAGAAAAATGAAAATAGTACTTGAAGGGTTCCTTTTCTTATACTGAGTTATGTGAGGTATTGTTAATTAAATAATACTAATAATTAATTAATTGATAAAAAATGTGATGATGATGATGATGATGATGATGATGATGATGATGATGATGATGATGACAAGTAGGTAGTAGGGGTGTAACGATACATCGATCCACATCGATACATCGATTCATTGATTAACAATCCGATTATATCAATGCAAAATGAAAACATCAATCCATATCGTCATCTTGAAGAATCACATATCGATCGCAGGCTCCTGAATCGAATTGAATCAAAATCGTATCGTGACAGACTTTGTGATATCGGCAAACATCGTATCATCATCCAAACAAATCGATATAATATCGTATCGTGATGAAGCTGGTGATATACACCCCTAGTAGGTAGGTAGGTAGGTGGTAGGCCAATGGGTGGTTAGGTAGGTAGATGGTAGTTAGAAAGGAGGATGTGTAGGTAGGTAGGTAGGTAGGTTGGGAGTGGGAAGGCAGTAGAAAGTACGTACAAAGGTAGGTGGTGGCTGGATGGAGGGGTATGTAGGTAGGTGGGTAGATTGCTCGGTAGATCGGTAGTGGGTAGGTAAGTACATAGGTACATAGGTAGGTAGACAGGCAGGCTGGTGTGTGGGTACGTAAGTTCTTGGATAGGTGGGTGGGTGAGGTAGCTAAGTGGTGGGTAGGAAGGTGGGTAGGTAGATAGGTGGGATAGTACACTAATTATTACTATTTAAAAATGCTTGATGGAAATGTTGGCATGTTGAAGAACAGGAGAAGATGCAATACAGGCTGATGTAGACAGATATGTCAAAATCACCGTGATATTGTGGTCTCTTTACTGTGTCTTAGTGTCCTTTGGACAAGACCTTGAATTCCAATTGCTTCCAATGGCTTTGGTAGCTTGCTGTCATCAGTTTGTGTGCGACTCAGTGAACGAGAGGTAAATTGCACATGCAGCCGTTTACCATTTGTCTCCCTCTGCATCACTATAGTGGCTGATAAAACCTCCACACGGTACTTATGGATCAGAGGAGACAAAATATTTCATTAAAGAGAAAAACACACAAATAATTTCACCATCTCAGATGAGACGCATCAGTGAAATGTCATGATATATTGGAGTCACTGCAGCTGCATTTGAATAGAAACATAATTGCTGCGTGTTTTGTGTTTGTTCCTGTCTTTGTATCTCATCCTGTAATCAGAATTCAAGGACACTAGTTGATGTCATGATGTTTTAAATTGTGCGTGCATGTGGAGAATTGCATCTGTTGCTTTGTGTAAATATGAATCTGAGCCAGCAAGATTACATCTCGTCACAAATAAGCTGTATTCAAAGCAAATGAAACCTCATCTGTGTTTTGGAGTATCAGGTTTGAGCCAGTATTATGGTCTTAAAACGCCTACCCACTCACTTGAACGGACGTCACACTGCACAGAGAGACCATTAACCTCCTGAACAGAGCTTCAATGGGATTAATGCGACTTCACTACTGACCCTGTTCTCTCTCTGCCTCTTTCCATCCCTCTCTGTGGCTCCTCCTCCTTCATGCTCTTAGTGACAACAAAACCCACCATTAAGCCTCTCTCAGTTGTAAAATCAGGAGATGAACGACATGCTACAGATGTTTGTTCCATGTTGCGAAAGGCTTTCCACTGCCTCATCACTGACTCTAGAGCTCAATCTGCTTCATTATGTGCCTTATATGTTTACTTCTGTGTATTTACAAGCGTGCTAATCCAAAGCAAAAAGTGCCTGCAGTTCACACCAGATGATCTGAACATTACACTTGTAGGAAATATTAATAACTTCATTAAACTGTCCAGTTTAGTGTCAAAGTGTTCTTCTTCGTTAATTACCACAGTCCTTCTCCAACCTTTGTAGATTTACATATTCTGTAGATTCACATATTCTGACAACAGCACAAAACAGACCTTCATGAAGTGATGGCAAAGACGGCATTTGGTTAGGTTCAGGGGAAAAAATATTCGGTTAGGTTTATAAAAAGAAGTTTTTTGCTTAGAGAAGTATGTTTGTTATGTAATGTATGTAAGTATGTGGTAACTTGCTGTAAGTATGCCATGTAATCCCAACATTGTCCATGGTATCATTCAGGACACTAAAAGTGGTCTCCTGGGTTTAAGTCCTGTGTTTGTAGCCTAACATTAGCTTTTTACTTGTGGCGATTGCATTTAGGCTTCAAAAATCATGAAAGTGGTGTTCATTTGTGAAGATTATCTTGCTGAAGAAAACACGTCAGTATCATAAACATTTGTTTGCCGCAGACTTTATATTCTGCAATAATCTAAAATCCAATGGAAAAATCCCATAGGCTTTTCAACGAGGGAACTAGGGCATTGCTAACTTCCGCATTAGCTTACAGAGAAACATCAACCCTGGAGATCTTCATTGACTTTCCTTTGGCATTGTGCCCATAGGGACGGTACGCAATTTTAACAATTACCACCACATAATATAGAGTCAAGAGGTCATGATTATTTCACGTGTGTTAACATACTGGCTAACGACAGGTGAGCTGACTATGTAAAAAGTTAAAAGGTTCTCGTGTGCAGATAAAAGGTTTTCCTGTATAAACGGTGCCCTCAATACACAATGTACACATAGGTTGCTCTTGATGTTTAGTAATTGCTGTCAATTCTATAATTCTCAGTAAAATGTCAAAGGTACAGTGTAATTTCTGTCCTTGTTACTCCTACAAATGGACCGTTTCCATTCCATCATAGCCATGCATGCAATTTGAAACAGAAAGCTTATTGGCATGGCTGTGAGACTCAGAGTCACATAAACCTGATTGTTACTGTTCAGGGTAATGGCTTTAATTGCCTTCCATCCTGGCACAAACGGGTAAATTGAATGCAGCAGTGCTGTGATTATAAGAATGCGCAGGACCATTCATGTGCCATGATGTGTTGTCTTTGTAATACCTACAACCATTAAAATTGAAATACAAAACCTAACTCGTAATGTTTTGAACCATGAGATTACACACAACCTTAACCAAGACGTTCTAAGTGGCTTTACCTGCTGAGCTCCTTGAAAGCACAAACAGCATGTAGCATGTACAGTATGTAAATTCTTTTAGAGTTAACTCAAAGATCAAATTGTATAACCAACTGCTACAAATGCAAGAGAGACCAATGGGCAAACAACAAAGTCAGTGTCTGAGTTTTTAACGGTCACTTAAGCCCCATTTCTACTGAGCAGTACGGTACAGTTCAGTGTGGTACGCTGTTTTTCCATTTCCACTATGAAAAGTTGTGGATGGCACCAATGGAACCGTTCTGTACCGTCCCCATGTTTGGTCCCCCCTCTGCAGTCTGACTGGTCAGTAGAGGACAGTCACTCTGCTCAGGGCTGAGCTGTGTCTGGTTTTGAGGCTCATGTAACCACTGTTCATACTGTGGAGAGTTTTATTAGCATGACCATAAAATGAAAGGATGTTTTGCTGCCTCTCACAGCAGCTGGAGTCGGAGAAAAGAATAACGTCATTCACTGGGCCGACTGCCGTCAACTTTTAAGGTTGAACGTTTAGTTGTTATGTACTCAGTGCATGAGCTGACGACCTGAATCAATCAGCACACCTTAAATTTCACTGTGACAACCTTGACTATTACTTTAGTTTTTATACAGTGCCATACACTTTTAGTAGTGAGCTGCTCTTCAAGAGTTTATATATATTATTTGACCGGGTCATGTGAATATGCATATATTCTAATCCTCACTCGGAGAAAAAAAAAAAAAAGCGTTGCAGAGCGTGGTTCCCGTGGGCTATTTTAAATACCCCATGGAGAGAGACTCTCACTGCAGCCTGTTTTATTTTGTTCTGAAAATGTTGGCATGCAGCCTCGTTCTGTGGACGATATATGAGATGCAGACTTCCATCTGGATAATGAGGGAATACAGTGAGTGCTAGATGGAGCAGTGAGTAAAACGCTAGGCTAATCTAGGGTCTAGGTACCATCTCTAAAGGGTTACTTTTGGTTCTAAAGGTACTATACCGAATGTGTTTGGTGGAAACTGGGCTCTACAGTTGGCTGCTCGTCTACTTGTAGTGTGTCTTGTGCAGAATGAACTAACAGTTGAGGCAAATCTTCTGTCTACGATGACAGCTGTATGAAAATCCATCCGTCCGTCTGTCCAGCCATCAGTCATTGCTTCATTTCCAACTCGCCTCCTTCTCTCCTCTGGCATTAGAAATAAGGGCAAATGCCATCTTGCTTCTGGAACTTTCTCTCACACTCATTAGTGCCAGATACCCTTCGGCAACCAACATCCAAACACACATTAACCTTTACAGAAATGCTTTTTTTCTCTCTCCCCTCATTCTCCTCCCGCTCTCTCCTCTCTTTCTCTCTCTTGCTGAGACTTTAATTTGCTGGATCACCCCCTCCCCTCCCAATCACTCCTCCACATCCTATTTGGCACCAGATAGGATCATTTGGGGTATTTTGGACAGCAGCTGTGTTGATGTATGGCTTGCATGCGAGGCCTGGTCCAGCTGTGGAAGTTACTGCTCCTCTGAGACAGAGTGGGAAAGAGAAATACATTGCATTGGAACCTTTGTGGCTGTGCATTAATAAACAATGAGGCTACTGTGATTTGCAGGCAGGTGTGTGTAGTGGCAGTTTTCTGTAAATAGAAGTAGGAAGAAAAATTAAAGAGACAGGTGTCAATCTGTGTGGTGCATTGCACTTCAGGAATGATACATTTACAGGTCTTCCCATGCATGGAAATAGCAAAACAGGCATTCTTGAGGGCTCTTAGTTTATTGTTGTGAAAGCCTTTGGATTCACTTGCAAAAAGGAGGAAGCCCCACGGTTAAATATCAACTGTTTTTAAGCCCCAGGTGGATTATAAAAAGCACTACAATGAGTCCTGGTGAAGCCATGATCCTGTGAAAGCCAGGGAGAGAGGCTCATTGAAGTCTTAGAAATTTATAAGGGTTACAAGATGAATTAAATATATACTTAGCAGGCTGTCTTCCTGAGTCTGTCTGTTGCAGCAAAAGAGTCTCAAAGAGTGTCTTACCTGCAGGCTGTACAAGTAAAGTCTGCTAAACCCCAGTCGAAAAATTCAGTCTCAAGTTTTGCTCAAAAAACCCAAACTTGGAGAGAAGCTGTTGACTCAGTGAATTCAATCACTGATGCACAAATCAATGCACTTCTGTTAAGATGGTGGTTTCTATCGCTCCACTAGAATTATCTGTTTGAAATGTAGAAAGGAAATCTGGAATTTTAAAATAAAAGTCTCCGTTGTGGCTTCCCACTTCTTTTGTCGAGGTGTGATATGCACCATCATGGGAGCCATTCTTTGCCTTTGCACTGTCTATCATCATTTCTTGTGCCAGTCATAAAGAGAGCTAAGCTCCACCCCTGGAGGAGATAAATGCTCCTTGTTTCCAGAGTCATTGTTTATACTGGTGGTGTTTCATTGAGGCTATGATTGAACAGGGCCAATTAACAGCCTGCCTCGACAAATCCCTTCAAGATATGTCGGAAGCAATTTAGCAAAGGACTCGCACTGTCTAAAATACTACAGTATGTACAACCTATTTACAAGAGTAAATTGTCAGCTTGCCTGAAGGAAGTGGGATTTAATTACAACAACAGGTTGAACACATGCTAGCTGACTTTAAATGCGAGAGCGCAGAATGTGAAGGGTGTTTGTGGAGTACTTCGGAGGTGATTTTCACTTCAGCGTATCACACCAATGCACTGCTGTGTATTCCTGTCACCCTGAACAGCTCCGTTTCTTCAGGTGCTGTCACTGCTGGGTGTTTGGCAAATATTTCAACCGCTATCATACTCAGTCTTTGCATCTTGTTTTACCTCTGTCTCACTGTCTGTCTTTCACTCTCTGTTGCCTCTCAAAATCTCAATTGATTCTTTTACACTCCCTTTACTTACAGAAATATGTCCCACCTAAGCACACTACAATTATTTCAAAGATTATGCTTCACCTTGGAAACAGCACTTAACAAAATGATGCCGGTCTGGAGCTCCTGATCACACCACACAAAGGTCACCAGAAATAGGATGAATTTTTCCCTTCTTTTTTTTTTTGTTCTCATTTATTTCAGATGCAAGTTTTGGCACTACAGTTTCCCCTCTGAGTTATGAGATATTAGTGCCAAAAAACATAATTAAAAAAAAACTGCAGTTCCTCAAATGGACACTTGAGGCTGGCTCCAAAAGCGAGTCAATCCTCATAGACCCCCATGTTAAAACTCACCCATTTAAATGTTACCAAGGCTTAAAATTGTGAATAATTAAGGGCATTGCTGCCCTCAGTTACAGGTGGCTGTTCTCCATTGACAAGGTAGCGTTGGGGTTAGCTGTACCCTCTTGTCCCAGCGTGGTACCTTTTGGCTTCACAAACCCAATATGGATGAGCTCAAGTCTTTCATTTAGGAGTCCACATACTAATCGGTGACATCAAGGTGGCTGTGTCCATTGCTGTATAAAAGTTTATGGGGGTCACCGAGGATTCTTTTGGCTAATATTACATTTACGCAAATCATGTCTTCATTAAGTCATGCTGCAGTAGCTTCTTGCAGCCCTGATTGCACTGTAATCTTAAATGTATGACACCCAATTGCAAATGTACTGAGGAGAGCCTAAATTTGATAATGGTAGGCTGAGTAAAGTTGTATTTCCTTAATCAGACTCCCAAATGGATGTTGGGACATTTTGGCTGTGGGTTTGGGACACTGAATAAAGGGGTAGGTTTTGTGCCAATCAGGCGCCAGGGCTAATGCTCTGCCTCTTTGTCTGGTTATCTGTTTTTCTTCCTTTTTAACTAGTCTTAAGACTTTAATTAGTCTTATTTTACATTCTGGCATTGCTCTCTCCTCCCCTTTTGTCTGCCTCCTCCACCAACACCAACACCATCCCACATCCCATATTCATTTTTCTCTTTACCTATTGCTGGGGGAGATGAAGCTGTCACACCAGGCTCTAATGACATAAAATCCACTAGACTTCCTCTTCCGCTCCCCCTCTCTCCCTCTTCTCATCTCTCCATCCGTGTCTGTTCTCGCCTCTGTCTGGCTGCTCTGACCCCCACCTGGGCGTGGCAGGCTTCTGTCTCTATCCCAGCCTTATTGGTGAGTGTTTCAGTGGAGTGGCAGCGAGAGGACCAGGGGGCCACAGAGTGATGGATGGCTGTTCCTCTGGCCCTCTCCTTTCCATTCCCCGACCGCTCTCCTCTCATTGCCTTCCCGAGGCTGGGCTTTGCTGGTAATGGCTTGAAACATGATATGAGTCTAACCCGGTGTTTGCCGAGGGAGAGGGAAGGAGTCCCCTAGCCGGCCAGAGTAAAGCCTCAATCTGACAGGCTAAAGCAGAGAGGAGCTGCTGCAGCGAGCTGATTTACAATGTGGAAGGCCGGGACAGGTGGGGGGAGACAGTGCACCAAGAATCAGTCTGAGGGAGAAGAAAGGGACGATACAAGGGAGGGGAAATTAATAAAACATATACAAAATGTGTGCAGTCACTGTCTTCACCCTATTTAATTATTAATTTTAGGTTTTTACATCCAGAACTGTAAAGGAGGAAAAATTATGTATACACTAATCCTACAATTACATGATGTCCTCTGTGTTGCCTCAACAAAGCACATTGTGCATCCACGGAAAAGCTTTTGGTGAAATCTTCCCAGTTGGTTTCATGAAAGCTTTTAGCAGCCATGTAGCAACATAATCTTAACACCAGTGACAAGTGATGATCAACCACAATATGAGGGTATGAACTGTGAGGTAATCTCTGGAACTATCATCTTTACTCACCTAGTACTTTTCGAACCAAGCATTTTATTCCTATTAGAGGCAATGACTACACAGCACAAGCCATAGTTATGAGGTAAGGTACAGCAATGAGCTGTGCATAGGTCTGTGGGAGTTGAAATTGACACATACTTGTTTGAAAATGAACCTGCAAGCTAAAAAAAGAGGCAAGCGTAAACATTTCACTGAGCTAACAGCCTGTAGAACAAGTCGACCTGCAGTCTGGAGGTATGGAGGCAAACTTCTTTTTTGCAGCGCTTGTGTTCTGGCTGGCGAGGCTACAATTAGAAGCAGCTACATGCCCTCAGGAAGCCAGGCTACATGTTGCAATCTTGGATTTTCCAGGTGAAGCAAGTGAGCATCCACTGGGAACATCCACCCACACAGGTGTTTCCACTTATGTCGGCTGATTGGACCTTTTTTCAGGACTGCGTGGGCGTGTCAACACTGGGCTTGATCGACATCTTAGTCTCATTTTAGCTGCATTGCACCTGTTTGTCTGGGACAGTCTGGTGTTCTTAATTGTGCATGTAGTTTCATGACTCCATGTTATTATCTATGAATTTACTTAATGTATTCAGAGGCTGATTTTGGTGATGCAGTTAGTGGCAATTTGTTGCCACAACAGCTGTAATTGTCCAATTTGAAAATCAGGAGAAAAACACAATAACAGCCCGTTGTGTTTGTCCAGTCAGGTGTAGGAAGGCTTCGTGTGGATGTCTCTCAGTGAGGAAGACAACTGTCAAATTTCTGCATGTATTATGTAACCTACTTTGAATGCTTCTTCAAAGCAAATGCCAAACAAACAAAATGAGCCCTGCCAGTTTACAAAAACAGGAGCCAAAATTGTAGTCTGACAATTTTTGATCTGGTTATTTGGAAGGAGAGCACCGAGTGCAGCTGAAGAATCCAGACAAGAGATGAATGCACGGTGAACAAGGATTGTGATTATTAATGGTTAAAGGGATTGTGTCGTTTCACACAGTGATGTTGTTTCTTACGTAAAGATTTTTTTTGTTATTCCAGTTTCATTGGTGCTTTTCCTGGCGTGTCTAGTCTCATTAAACAAGTTTGACAATCAGTTGCTTTTGTCCCTTTTCAGCCCAGTCGCCAGAAGAAAATGTTTCCATTGTAGATTTCTCCAAACTACATGTTACATTTGTGCATCACTGATGCGAGATGGCTGCTAAACTGCACACCACTGCAGACCATCATTTGAGACCAACAAACAACAGAACCAGTTGTGTTTTAGTGAGAGAGAGTTGCAGTGTCTCTAGGGGCTTTTCAGCCACCAAACGTGGGTGTTTTTTTTTTTTAGCATCCCATTGCTGTTTTTCCTATTGGTGCCACAAAAAGTGTTTTTACAATCCCTGCTGCATTTTCTGTGGGGATTGTTCCCTAAAAACTGTATTTAAAGCCAAAGCACGATCTTTTTGTAACCAGAACATGTTGGTTCTTGTACCTAAACTTAACCACATGTTAATCACATTTGTGTTTCATCGTATCTGCAACAGTATAACATACAAATGTAATGCATCAATGGTTTGCAGAAACATTCTTTGTGATTGGGTTCAGGCTGTTCTCATACACCATTCATACATTTTCCTACAAAATTAATGCACCCAAATTCATACATATCCCATGTAATCATGAACCAGTCATTTTTGCACAACCCATGTGTTTTGGAAGGCTGCCATCACATGATCAATGCACAAATGGGAGTTAACAAGGGAGTTAGGAGATCTGTAAGGAGGCAGGTTGGGGTGGTAAATGGGTCACAAAACACAAGACTTTCCCCTGGGACTTTCTCAACTAGACAGATGTTTGGAACTGCGTGAACTTTATGTGAACTTTGAATCATAAGTTCTTCCTCACCATGATTTTCCTAACCACACTAACTTTAATCGTCTAAACCAAACATCCGTAACATTGTTAATTAAATAACTTTACATTATGTCATGTGTAGCATAACATATGAACCATTCTATGAGGATACATTGTTGGGTTACCATTTTCACTGATTGCAGTTTTGAATTAATTAGGAGACATCACCTTGTGTTTATTGAAATTATGATTTGTGCTATTTTCCTGTATTTTGCAGACACAGAATTCACTGAAAGAGTTCCACAAAATTTCACAATACTCAATCATTTCCGTCCTTTATCGGCATGCTGTAGGCCCAGGTGTGGCTGCACTGATGTATACAGTATATTCACATATGGCTGCATGAAGCACCAAAAGAGTGAAACATTAACTCACAACATAAAGGCGAGATCTTTCAAATATCTCTTGAAAAAAGTTAACCCTGTTGCTGTGCCGCACGTTGCTTCCTCCTTGTTATCCGTCGCCTTGCTCTGTCAGGTTGGAGGGGCTTAACAGCAGTTTGCTCCAGGCTGCGACCACCAGCAGAAGTAAAAGAATAAATAAATGATTGAACGGTTTGTTAAGAAGGGCGAGAAGAGCGGGCAGACGAGTGGAGCTGAAGGGGGCTCAGCTGGAGTGTCTGTCTGAACAATAGAAAGCTGACAAAGAGAAGTAAATTGGCGACTGAACAGCCTCAAACAAACACATGAATGTCTCTTTCACACAGATAGTCATGCTGCACCCGTGTGTTTGCTTGTCTGTGTGTGCAGTCACATGTGTGTGCCTTGATGCTGATTTTATTGTGTAATTGACTGTGTGTGTGTTGTTGTCTGACTGTCTAACTCCACAAGGTGATGCCATCACGTGTGAGGATCTGTACATACAATAAACACACCGAGTCATCTGGCAAAATATCCTTTATAATAGTCAACAAATAATCAAACTCGTTGCTGGAATCAAGCAATTGTGTTGCTTAAACAGACCTATAGTAACTTTGAGCGTGATTGAGGGTCAGTGTACCTGGTTTGTACCTATGTCAAGATTTTTTAAAAGGAGCAGCTCAGTATCCAAAAAGGTTTGATTCCTGCTGCAGCTAATGACTCAGCCCAGTTTCCAAATGTGGGTGTTTTGTAGCTACCTGCTGCTGTTTTTCCAGCAGCTTTTAAGCCACCAAATGTGGGTGTGTTGAAGTGACTTATTTCTGTTTTTCAATGGGGATAGTGCAAGAAGTTGTTGTTTGTTCACAGAGACCTTGCTGCTTTTCAAGTGGGCATTGTGCCCCAAAATTGGGTATTTTGAGCCAAAACATGGTCTTTTCATGATCATAACAGGGGATTTCTGGGCCTCAATCTAATCACACATTGTGATGTTGAATTGTGAAGTTTCAACATTTCTGCTACATGATGACGCATGTATCCATGGTTTGTAGAAACATACAATGCCAACATTTTTTAGTCTGGCGATTGGGATGAATACCTCTTGCAGTGTCCATCCATACATCCATTTTCAACCACTTATCCGAAGATGGGTCGCAGGGGCAGCAGGCCGAGCAAAGAATTCTTGACATCCCTCTCCCCAGCAACACTTTCGCAGCTCCTCCTGGGGGAACCCAAGGAGTTCCCAGGCCAGATGAGATATGTAATCCCTCCAGCGTGTTCTGGGTCTGCCCCGGGGCCTCCTACCAGTGGGACGTGCCCGGAACACCTCCAGCGGGAGGCACCTGATCAGATACCCGAACCACCTCAACTGACCCTTTGACAAAAAGGAGCAGCGGCTCTACTCCGAGCTCCCTCCAGATGTCCGAGCTCCTCTAAGCCTGGGCCCACCTGAATCCACCAGTTTCCAGCAGAGAGCCATGACCACAGATTTGGAGGAGCTGACTCTCATCCTGACCGCTTCACACACAAACCGCCCCAGTGCGTGCTATAGGTCACGGTGTGATAAAGCCGACAGAACCACATCATCTGCAAAAAGCAGATGCAGATGCAATGTAATTTTTTATTTTTTTTTAAACACCTTTTGTCCATTAGTCAATGAACTGCGTGTATGTTTCATATATTTCTCCATTCAGTGGGGGAACAAACGATCTGCATTTTCTTACAGATCATTCACGCTGCCTCCATATTGATTTCTAAAGCAGTTTCTAAGGCAGTGCACTCATCACTTGAATTATACATGCCTTATATAACTATATCATCACATCCCATCTCTGTCTAAATCCACATACTGAAAGCTGCATCTCCAATACCTCTCCGCCCACTAATCCATATTAGCAAACCATCAATGGCTGATCCATCTTACCTGATCACAAGCATCTGCTTCCAGCACATAGAGCTGATGAAGGAGGATGTACAGCCATGCCTGGTAATGCTCCGTACTGTAACTCTGCTAATGCCTGTGTATGGCTTTGGATGCACACGTATTAAGACGACTTAAAATGCCCACACACTTCACATGAATGTGCGCACATGCATTTTTCGTATTCCCTTTTTTTATCATTTCATTGCTTTGCCTTTGCAGGCATGCATGTACAGCTAAGCAGATGCACACACACACAAGCACATCTCTGTGTGACACGGGGCAGAAGCTCTTGCCCAGTGTCATTTGAATCGGCACTAAGAGGCTTAACATGAGCGGCCACTTGCCTCAGCAGAGCCTGGTCCGATCAGAATGAATGGCGGCCCCCACTACAGCACATCTGTTCCTCTCTGTGTCTTCCCTCCCCTCCCCCAACACATCTGCACCGTGCTCCTTCAGGGGCACACACATGGACACACACATACATTAATGTCCCCGTGGCAAACCATATGCACGGCACAAAGAAAAACTTACAGTAGAGAAAATCTCATGGGGCAGCTATTGATTCTGTGTTCTGGAATTGTTTGGTATTGGATGGCAGTTAAATCTGCTGGCAAAGCTCCACCCAAAGGCCTCTGCACCACATCCTGTCCACAAATAGTGCTCTTTAACATCTGGAACCAAACAAACATATTACCTAAAACCACAATGTATAGATTACACATGTGCTGATAGCATCTTTCAGACTGCTCCGACAGTATACCTTTTCTTTATGAAAACTGGCACAGCTTTAGACTATTCATTTCACCATCACCAGGTTGGATCTATGAGGTGTAGTAGTGTCCCACTGACAATGTTTGATATCAACAGCAACTGCCAAACCAGAAATTTTAAAACTACACAAGTTCAGACTTTGAAAGCAAATTTGAGGCAAATCAGCCTTAATGCTGCTGTATTGTTGCAACTGTGGAGCAGCAGATGTCCCATACAGCTGCCAGTTTCCACTTTTGTCGCCAATCGAGTGTGTCTAGAAGGGCGGTGCAGTCCAAATTAATAATGGCCCTTTCTCACTCCAGGAAATATCCAGCAACATGGGGACTTAAGAAATGTAATGATGTCTGGTCAGATGTCCGTCTGTCGCGTCTGCTTTGAGTAGACTTTTCTTTTGACATAAAATTGCAAACATAAATGCACAAAAGCATCTTCCAGAGGTGCTTTAGGAATTTCAGATTTGGTTTATGGTTACAAAGTGCCAGATTGGGTTATTGTCAGAACCTTGCTCTCTCAAGACAACACACTTTCACTTTGGTCATGGACCTTCCACGTCCAAATATAACATGAAAGGTACCCTGGGTGTGTTGGTTGTTGATGTTCTGGGATGCCGTGTCAAGTTCTGCCTGTTAAATACATTGTCTTCTTTCAAAATACACTTCCGTTTTCACAGGAAATTAACTGTTTACATACAGCTTCTTTCAAAATAAATCATTAGTCTATACAACAACCCAAATTGAATTGTTTTTTTCCTCAAACATCTACAGCACGTGGTTTGGGTTTAAGAAAAAACTAATAGGATTTAGCTTTATGATCTTATGGGACACAAACACCACTCTCCTGGGTGAAAGTCGGTGTTTGTTGGACCCAACCACCACCTCTCTTACCTGCCACACTCGGATCTTTGCCGCCTTAAATTTTGTTCTTGTCCTGCTGCATTTCCCCCTGACGCCACTGAGCTTTGTTAAACTATAATTGCAACTGGCCATGTATCAAACAACAATGGCTTTCTTCATCAGTGTCTGACGTGAGTGCCGGCTTTTGATGACTTTGAAGTGAGTCAGCGTTGCTCTAGTCCCACTCTAGTCGCAGGGTTGCTTTCGTCCCACTACTGTGCGGTGATTAACTAGCACTCGTCATACTGACATGTTGCGGCAGTTAGGGTCAGGGCAAAGACGTCATGGTTAAGGTTTGTTGCCAACCACAGCATAGTAAGGTGGGACTAGATGGAACATGCTTGAACAAGAGAGGCGTCAACCTCCTCACGGCTGGCAGCATGAGGCTGCAGCAGAAAACTACAGTGCATGAACACAGTCTATAGCTGTAGATAAGATGTAGTGATCACATGGGCCAGAGAGACACAACATGGAGAGTGTACAGGATATAGACATCAGAGTAACACACTGCACAGAGCTGTGGGATGGAACAATAAATGATCCCACATGACACACTCTAATGGACAGCTCACCTGCTGTATGTTCTGGCTTATCTGCTCTCTCGTTCTGCCCTCCCTCCAACCTGCTAACCTGCCGACCTCTTTTCCTGACACTTCACAATGCTTTAAAAAGATTGGTTTTTATTTTATTTATTTAGCACTGAAACAGCCATGTACAGTACAACAGTGTTCGCTGTCATCTTCTTTTTAAATAATTTATCTCTCTTTTTCCTCCTTTTATTTTTCATTTCCTAACTTATCTGGTCATGGGTGGTCTTTGCCATCCTTTGCCACTTCAGCCAGATTTAAAATAGGCTATCTAAAAAGGGTCAAGGGTCAGGGGCTTGTCTTTCTTCTCTGTCAGCTAAGATAGCCCACATATTGACATGCTTCTACTTTTCTGTATCTTTAGAGAGGTCTACAAGATGTGTATAATTGCAGATGCAGACAGTTTACTGACAGGAAGTAAAGTTGACCTGGGGTGAAAGATGAAATTGAAGGCAATATGAGAGTGTATTAGAGTGGATCATTTGTTTATTTGTAATGTATGTAAGAAGCCCAAAAGGCAGCAAACTGGGAAAATGCAGGTTATTGATGTCTCAGTTATAATTTGTAAAATCACATGACACAAAAAAAACCTTAACCCTGCAGCAATGGAAATATGGAGTACATGGCCAATATAGTCATCATTAATTGATTATAATGCATAATAAAAGTGCACTTTGTGATCAAAACTTCCCAGAAGACACTGCTGTCACCATTGTGATATCAGTAACATGCACACAGGCCGCTCATGTTTATCACCCCGGCTGTGCTGTGGTTAAGGAAACCTGTGGGATGAGAGAACCAGCTGTAACTTTGCTTGCTGCTTGGTATTTTTCACTAAGTTTTACTTTGTCACTTGCAAATAGGGCAGATCTACAGGGTCTCAATGAGCCGGGACAGAATGTACAGTATTTGCAGCCTCGTTGAGAAAACAGGTGTATTTTTAGCCTCTTTTAACTACTGGCTGCTGCATGTTCATTAGTTGTTAATGCTCGCCATTTTTTCTCAGGCACTGCAGGGGAAATGTGGTGTATATATAAATTTCTTTTAGAGTTAAATAATAATGACAACTTTAGGGCTTTTAGGCCTTTTTACAACACACAGAACCCCGAGAGCCTTGTGTATGAAAGAATAGCAGGAAGAAGGCATGCTGGGGAAACAGCGGCGCTCTGCACACACTGTGTTTCAATGTAAACAGACAGGCACTATAGACCAATAAGACAATAAAACAGCTGTAAACCGCTGTGCCGTGTACTAGTGTCTTCTAAATGAAAGTCAGTGACAAGGTAAATATTTAGTTTTGAGTATTTCTTTATTTACAAATTATTTAATTATAAAAACAATTACCGTATTGTCAAATATTTTTGTTTTGAGTATTTCTTCATTTTTAACAAATTATTTAATTATAAAAACAATTACCGTATTGTCAAATATTTTTGTTTTGACTATTTCTTTATTTTTAACAAATTATTTAATTATAAAATAATTACCTTAACAAATATTTTTGTTTTGAGCATTTCTTTATTTTTAACAAATTATTTTATTATAAAAATACTTAGCTTCTCATCAAATATTTTTGTTTTGAGTATTTCTTTATTTTTAACAAATTATTTAATTATAAAAACAATTACCTTATTAACAAATATTTTTGTTTTGGGTACTTATTTTTAACCAATTACTGAATGTTTTTTTTAATCCAAATATAACAAAAAAAATAAGAATTTAGGCCCCAAAACTGGCATACTAAAAAAAAAATAAATAAATAAATAAATAATGTATGAAAATACTAATAATAGTGGTAAGCGTATCAGGTCAGTTTATATACATCACAACTCTTGCGTGGGAAGTGGCGTACGCTTTTTCAGGCCTTGTTTTGTGCATACGCAATGTTTATAAATGAGACCCCTGGATACAGCATTGAAGGCGGGACCCAGTTCATTCCTATGAAGGCTGCTCAATGGTGCATGAAGCCAAGAAAAAGCTCTCGAGGGAAAGTACCCAGCTGACTGGTGCTGCTTCCACATCATTGGGCCCATAGAGGAAGCGCACTAGAGACTTCCGCCGGCCGAGCCGGCTGCTTCTGGGTTAGTGCTCTGCTAATTTGAATGGTTAGTTAATCTTGCAGCTCTTCTAGACCTTCCAAATGTTATCGGCCCAAATGAACTAAATCCAGATGGGGAAATAAATCATTTTTGGGGGGGTTGTGTATCCACTGATTTACAGACGTCTCTTTCCTAATTTACGTTTGTGGGGGGAAAAAAATCTGTTTGGCAATGGCAATGGCATCACGTGACGACCCCCGGGTACTGCAGTACCACTGTTTGGCCACTATTAAAATTGGCTTCAAAGCCCATCTCACTTCTAGGGGCAATCCCTCTGCATGTGAGCACCGAGAAGCCTTTACAGGTTTACATTTGCATACATGCATGTTTGTTTATACAGCGTAAATCACACAAGGAATGCAGTCGAGTTTTGTAATTTGGGTGTGATGACCCGTTAGCGTGGACTCAGTATTTTCTCCACTTAATTTCAGTGAAGCCACAGTCCAGCAGCTGCCATTGGCTATCTTAACAATTGTCTGCTATTGAGATTGATAGTAATCTGGACGAGTGAGCAGCAGTGAAGCGTGCCAGCTGTGGGTTCATCAATCAAATCAAAGAGTGTTAAGAGACATGTCTCATGAACCAAAGGCTGGTTTTGTTGATGATGCCAAAAGAGCGTTTTAAAGTTTCATCAGTCACACCAGAGCATGTCAATCATCTTACATTTACAGCCGCAGGGTGTGACTGACTGCACGCTCGCTTGTTTCTCCGGTGTGTACAGTATTCTACATGGCTGAGTGTTTGCGTCTGTTTGAGGTTGTGTGCACATGATAGTGACTGTTTTGATATATTTGGACTCAGTTTGTTCTTGGGGGACAATTTATCATGTCTCCTGGCTCCCAGGGTGAGGAAACACAACACACAAATCTCCCCACCTCCCTGTAGGACGCAGTAGTGGGCTTACTGTCCAAATATCCAGGATTTATGGGGTGTAAAACATCTCGCGGGCTCCACATCTCGTCACTTCTGCCAGATTTGGGTAGAGAAGTTAGAGGAAGTGCAATAGTAGCAATTTTGTGGATTCCTGTGTCGCTGGAAGGACTTGAACCTGAGAAACTTTTCATACACTGTGACTACATGGAGTGAAGTGTCGACATGATGGAAACCAAGAAATACCAACGCCTCAGCAAAAGGCAACAAGAAGACTGACAGCGAATTCAACACTCTTATGTATACAATGCAGGTTTCAAAAATGGGTGCAGTCCAAAACTCGACTGGCACAGTGTCAGTTTGGTTTCTGCTCATGCCAAGATGAATTTTGTGCAAAACAAAATACCAAATGTGCCAGCAGCATCAGAGTTATATACGACTCAGACTTTAACACAAAGTCCACATATCTCATCATGGCTGAATCCAGATGATAAAAATCCGGTACTGTCACAACTAGCACTTAACAGCTGAGAAACAATGAAATGAAAACGTCCCACAGGATCTCTGCTACCTGCTGCTGCTTTGAGTCTCCATCAAACCTATCGCCCCATATAACCCATTCAGACCCTTGCTGCACAGGAACAAGCAGCATGTCGACATGGCCAAATGGAGTACTGCTGCTATTTAGAGATTCAGCTTTGCACATTATTTTTAGTTTTTTTCAACACTCTTTTAAGCCATAGGGAGACACACTGTGTTTTTGGAGAAATATAACAGTGTGTACTTTCTCTGTGCTGTTATGACACTAAGATTTCAACCCAAAAAAGAATCAAAGTGGAGTCAGTTGAACAGGAGCAGCAACAGAAGCAGGTCAGAGTGAGGTCTAATCAGCCAAAAGTGGAAGCACCTGTGTGGGTTTACCACAGGTGTGTGCAGGGGCTTTAATCAAGCACGAGTGAATCCCAGGGAACTCCACAAAGCTGTGCAAGCTGCAGATGAGACCACATACAAGATTAATCATCACAGATAATTTCCCCCACACATATTTATAGATTTAATAGCAAAAATCCCGGACACAGTATATAATCAATTTAAATTCCCATTCACCTAATGCCCACCATACACAAGAAGAGTTTGAAAACAGACTGATATCTGACTCCCCCACACATCTGAAGACAATTTGAATTTTTACAAAGCTGGACTGTACCCACTCCCACTCTGTGTGACTCCGTTTGTAGTCACCTTCACAGCTGAGTGAAGCTTCCTTCATCAAGGTGTAGGGGATGAACACAGCGGCAAGCTTTGAGACAAACGTCCCTCATGGAGAAAAATAAAGCTTAATCCAAATGACAATCTAGAAAGATTTTGAGTCTGGCTGTCACCGATACACCCTTCCTGCCCAAGGGGCGGCACTAACTGAGGCATATTAAATGCCACCGCACGCAATTGGATAACACGATAGCCAATCAGGGCAAAAAACAAGGTGACGTATTCATTTCACTAATCCCGTCGGCAAAACGGCAAAAACGTCCTTTCTGGAAACAAATTTCTTCTGGGGCAGTCTTCTGTTCCTCTCTCAAGGAAAAAGATAAGTGTTGGCTTAGTGTTTCTTCCAAAGCTAAATTGAATGGACGCAATCCTTCAGCAGCTGCCATCTTGGCTGTTTACTTTTCGACTCCTATGGCGCAGCGCTATCCTCATCATGTTACGCCCGCCCAGAGCCCGCCTCTGTCAGAGAGACTGATCTGATTGGTCTGATAGGCGATTCAACGGGCACATTTCAAATTTGCTGGGGGCGGGGCATCTGGATTTCCAGGTTATGTGTTTGTAGCATTTCAACAACACATCAAGATGAGCAAAAAAGACTTACTCAAGGCTGTAATTTAATTTGACTGCAACAGTGAAATTGCTTAAAAAGTTATTGTGTGAAAGCCTGGCATGAGGTAATTGTACGCTGCTGCACAAAATCCAGATATTTACTTTTTTTCCTGTCATCTCATCACACTGTTTACTAAGTTTGTGTTTGTTTCAGTCAGCCGCATCTGTATTTATATCCACCTTCCTTTTTTTAATATGCAGCACGTACTGTACACACATTCGTGCGTACCGTAGGTGTGAAGGACAGCACACACATGCACGTGCACACACTCATACACCCCCACAATGACAATAACACCTTGTTATGACTATCATTATCTTGTGCTTTCACAGAAGGGAATGCATTCTCTGCCTCTGCAAACAGCCAAATGATACGGTTCACTCTTTCTAAAAGCCCTCCGATTGTGCTTCTCTCTGCAGTCTATTTTTTTTCTTTTCTTAGTTTTCAAACAACAGGCTAACCCCATGAAACTGCGAACATCACCAAAGAGTGCTGATTGATTTTAAATAATTCCCACTTTGACCAAAATGTTTGATTCCTCATTTTTAAATTCAATTTCCAGAGCTGGATAAATATTCTCTCACTTGACAAGAGACTTTATAATAACCTAGGAAAATTACAAAGTTAGAGCAGTGAAATAATTTTTGCAACATTTTAGAAAGGATGTAGGTGAGGGAACTTCATTTAACCTCCAAAGTCATCCCACTCTGGGGAGTGAGGTGACAGTGCTAACCACAGGGACACGTCAGTCCTCCACTGTGGCTGTCTTCGCCAAATTATCCGAAGCAGGCGTGACCACAGAACACAGCAAGTGTAGCTGCAGTCATCCTCAGTGCTGCGGGACATGTCAACACTCATCACCGCTCAGTGAGTCTGAGGCAATGGAGACTGAGAGGGACCGAAAATGAAAAACTGGATTACCTGAATACCTGTATGAGTCAGTATTTGGAGTGGACTGGCAGAGATCGAAAATCAATATGCAAGAGACACTCAGTCTATTATAGGATGGGCTGATGTAAACAGGCTGTTTCAAGAATGTCTTCTCTGCTGGATTATTGTCCATTTCACTTTCTGTCTGTCCTGCTTCTCCTCTCTCTGTTCTCATCCCAACTCATCACATACTGCCGCTTGGTCAGTGCCATTTTATCTACGTATTAGGTATCCTATTGCATTTGTTGTTGAGGTTCTGGGACAGCATGTCATTTTCCACTTGTTAAATCTTGTTTTATCAAAACACAGGTCTTCACAGGAAATGTACAGTTTCAGTCAACACCAGGCTCAAGCGAGGGAGTTCAGATATTGTAGTGTCTTGTTCACGAGTGAGGGTAGAATGGAGCATGAGATGGATCGACGGTTTGGTGCGGCTTCTGCAGTGATGCTGGACTGTTGTGGTGAAGAGGGAGCTGAGCCAGAAGGCAAAGCTTTGGGTTTACTGGTCCATCTAAGTCCCAACCCTCAGCTATGGTCATGAGCTCTGGGTAGTGACTGAAAGAATGAGGTTGAGGATACAAGCGGCCAAAATCAGTTTCCTCAGAAGGGTGTCTGGGCTCAGCCTTAGAGATAGGGCGAGGAGCTCGGGCATCTGGAGGGAGCTCGGAGTAGAGCTGCTGCTGCTTCGTGTCAAAAGGGGTCAGTTGAGGTGGTTCAGGCATCTGATCAGGATCCTCCTGGGCGCCTCCCGTTGGAGGTACTACAGGCATGTCCCACTGGTAGGAGGCCCCGGGGCAGACCCAGAACACGCTGGAGGGATTACATATCTTGTCTGGCCTGGGAACACCTTGGGGTCCTCCAGGAGGAGCTGGAAAGTGTTGCTGGGGAGAGGGACGTCTGGGGTGCTTTGCTCGGCCTGCTGCCCCCACGACCCGGCTCTGGATAAGTGTATGAAAATAGATGGGTGGATGGGTGGATGGGTGGATGGATGGATGGATGGTTACCAGGCTCCTGGGTGAAAGTCACAGGTGTGTTGGTCCATCCACCACCCCTCCGATCGGCCACATATATTGGACTTACCAGCTCCTTATATTACGTTGTTACTGGCAGCATATCATACCACCATGACAGGTGCTGTCTGGACAACCACTGGTGTATCATAACAAAAAGGAACCACAAAAAAGGTTCTGTCTGACTGCATTGCAAACTGACGCCACCCAGTGGCATTTCACACCACCACAAAAGGTGACCTTTGGTGTCGGTGACACTGAAATCACTGACAAAGCACTGGTATGAGATGAGTTCAGACTGACAACACGCTGAGTATTTCGATAATGTTTCAGTGTTTGACTCAGGACCTGAGGTCAATTCCAGTATTTCTGTCTCAACTATTGGCTAGACTCACCATATATAATCTGTCCCATCATTCTGTCCATCAGTCTGTCATCTCTCCATCTACCTGTGTTTCTGTCTCTCTTAAGATCCTTCTATCTATTGATTCATCCATGTTTTACATCCTCTCCCACCTCCAACATATAGCAGCGTTAACCATCATGCGTTCAATGTTTGCGTTAAGCCTTGTGTAAGGGCAGGAAAAGCTTTTGATACGAAAAACAAATTAAATCAAATCAAATCAGGGCAGAGAGAAACACACTCCCCTGCATTCCTTACAATACCAAAAGACTAGCTGCCCTCTTTCGTTTCCACTCAATACTTTGTGAGCTATTCTTTCGCTCACGGGCGTCAATTCAAAAGTGTGTGAGTTCAACATGTGTGTGACTAATACATCCTCATCCTTGGCAAGGCCTCGCCATGAGCACAGCAACCCACAGAGATTTTGGAGAAAGACATAAAAAGAAATCTCCACGCTCCCAACTGTATTGGAGCTCCTTCTGAGGGTGTGAGACACCGCCGAGAGGTAAGAGGTACAGTCAATAGTCGGAGTGTTTACCCGGGGCGCTAAGCAGGCAGGAAAAAGGCTTCTGTTTACTGGTGGTGAACAAGCACTGAGGAACAGGGAGTGAACATTTTTTTGTTTTCTGTTCCTTTTTTTGGAAGAATATTCTACTGAAACACGAGCTGCAATTCAACACCACCACAAACTTCAGCTACAAGTCCTAAGAGTGCAGTCAGCGATTCTAGTCCGATACACTTTTGCTAAATTCAATAAATATCTTCTCGCTGTGTTAGCTGTCCCGCCCATTCGCCGGAAGAAAATGTTAGCATCATACGCTTCTCAAAACGACAGCTACATTACAATTTTACACTTTATATGTATCATATCAATGTTTGTAAATGATGTTGCATAACCGTGAGCTGACTTTGTTATCGGGTGGTGGAGGAGATGTAGGATGGCGTAACGTCTTGGCAGGACAGCTGTCAAACTGTAGACCACTGTTCAAGATCAACAACGACACTGGTTGTTTTCTGGCGACCCTTTGCTGTTTTTCCAGTGGTGTTTGTGACATCGAATCTGGGTGTTCTTAGTGGCACATCGCAGTTTCCTGTGGTGTTTATGGCTGGGTGTATTCACCAACCTGTCCCTGCTTTTCCAGCGGCTTTTGTGCCACCAAATGTCGGTGTTTAAAAGTGTTTTCCTCATCATAGCCAAGTGGTTTTTGTGCCTAAATCTAACTACAACAATGTTAATATATATAAAGTTTCCACATATCCTCTCCAAGAATAATTCAACTTTATTAATATAGCAGCTTTCATACAAAACGTGCAGTCCAAAGTGCTTGACACGGCAAAATCGGGATGACACAGACACAATTTGAAGGATATCACAAACAACTGAACATAAAGTTTTGCAAGAAAATTACAAGAAGATAAAATATTAAAAAAAGCAAACTAAACAAAACAGATCAAACAATAAATAAAAAGAAAGTAAATAAAATTGAACAAAAAGATTAAAAAATAGGTCTTTAATTTACTTTTGAAAATACAGAGAGCTTGTACATAATAATGTACATATAACTTCACCATGGTTTACAGAAATGTAAAATGAAATTTCTTGATCAGGTTTGGGTGTTAGTTCTGTGTGCATGTGCACTGATATATACACAGCCCTGGTTATTCAAATGGAAAACAAAAAGGAGGTTACCCTGACCGAGCCTATCACCTTCCTTCTGAAGGAGCACTGATGACGTGTATTTTCTTGGGTGTTAAATTCAAATATCAGCAACATTTCTCCATAATCGCAGACTCCACCTTTAGATTAGAGTATAGCAGCAGCAGCAGCAGCAGAAAATAACTTAAATTGTGTTTTCAGTGTGAACACATGTAGCGTCACACCTGCATCCTGTCTGCTCGTTAACGAGTGAGCCTGATGAGGCACACATGACACAGGTTGTTCACTCAGAGCTGTCTTTGTGGTGTTCGCCAAACTGTTTTTGCTTCCAACCATTTTGTTTCAAGGGCGCAAAAGTTTTATCTTTCACATGATTCTTAACATCTCCTCCTTGTGCTGTTGTTAGACTCAAAAATACTGCTGTTAAGCTGAGGCGACACCTTTCACAATAAAAATACACACACTGTATCTTTTAATTACTTTGCCTTTTCAAGCCTTAAAAATTTGTATTTTACAGGACTTATTATACCGCCCTCAAGATTTTCACTCCACTCCAAAAAAGACAGTATCTTGAAGCAGGAGACAGAGAGCTCACTTACAATAAAAACAATGTTCTCAGCCAAAAAAAACTAATTTTATTGGCTTTTTCCCAAGTAGTAGAGTTTGCACATTTACAGCTTAGAAGATTTTATTTTAGCAGAAATAGGCAACAGTTTGATTCAACCAGCTCTTATATTTATCATCATTTTATGGCATTTTTGCTTTTAATGGACAGTTTATAATAGAGAGAAAAAGAAGGGGGAGAGAGAGGAGTGTGATGTGCAAAATAGGTCCCCTGCTTGTATAAAATCATAAATGTTGTGGTTACATGATGTTTGTCTTGATCACACGGGCACCAGGATGCCCTCAGCCTAACAGGTCTTGATCAGGGATGCATTTTTTAAGTGTAATTTTTAAGTAATACAATGACCTAAAATTTGAATTATTTTGATAGTTTTGACTTTTCACTAGCTTCACAAAGTTATTTGTGTAGATTGTTCTGCTGTTATATAGGGTTTCAACCCGGTCTCCCTCTGAAGTCATCGAAATCCAGTGCCTGGACGTTGACTTTCCGGCATCACACAAAGACAGAAAGACGTCCTTTAACGTCGGCAAATACGCCGCCGGTCGCTCTGTAGTTGAACAGCAACTGGCAGCGTCAGGTGAGAATGTGGCAGGACACAAACGGAAGATAAGGCAGCCAAAGACCGATTAGGGTGGGCAGGAGGTGGTGGATGGCCATGGGTTTGTGTCTCGTTTAATTATAAAGCCAAACCCTGTTTTTGTTGAAGGAAAAAAAACATCAATTCATGGCGTTCATTTTGAAAGAGACAGTGTGTAAACATTACATTTCCTGTGAAAACAGAAGTGTAGTGTGACAAAAGACAATGTAACAGGCAGAACTTGACACGGCGTCCCAGAACGTCAACAACCAACCATGACAAAACATCAATACGTGACGAGGTCAGAGTGAGAATGTCTTGAGGATTTTAGTAAATTCCAGCTCTTCAAATGATGTAATCCGACCCCCTGCACATGAGCCAGCAGCTCTGTGTGAGTTGAACTGAGGACAGAGTGAATGGTTTCATGGCTGAGCGTGTTTTGACACCGTATTAGTGTCTAAATACCTATTTGATGTTTACAGACTTTGCCTGGCATGATGGATTTTCCCAAAATGCCAGACCCTGTTCTCATCTCCTGGTCTCGGTAGGCGAAAGCAAACCTTCAAAGGAGTTGGAAGATTTCTCTGACTAACTGGCCTCGAGGTGGAAAACAACAGAGAAGAACTGAACAGTACAGACGTACTCAGACATGCCAGCAGAAGACTTTCCCTCTCAGTCTGAGACAGTTTGGAGTTATCCGTAGAATTGCATAAACAGTCAAATTATTTTAAGCATAGTTTTGTGAGCATGTTTAATGTGTTGCTTTTCAATGTGCAGCACTGACTTGTGCCAGAGTAGCACTGGTTTTGCCATCGATTTCATGATTTCACACTTGCGACTGAGGTCTGCATTGAAACTTTTACACACCAAAGAAGAATTGAAGTGTTTTTCTGGCTCCACATCAGTTCCTCTGTCTGACAGTCTGTAGCTCCGTCTTGGCTTTTTACTCCTAAGTAAGGCGTCACTGCGCTAACACAACTGTGTCGGATTTGTACAGAAGCTCTGTGCTCATGTACACTAGCAACCGCACAGCCAATGGCTTCCTCAGGCCTGTCACACTAAAGTACACAAGGGAAGCTCAGCCAATCGGATCAGACGCCGGAGCGGTTTGTTTAGGTAAAGCTTCCACTGAGGATATTTGCTTTTCCCATTATTGATCACTGCAGGAAAATAGCTTTGAAATGTATAATGGATGTGAGATATTCTCTGGTTTTCCCATGCTCCAGTTTATTGTAGACCCACCACTGTGATTGTTCATTGTTGTTCACGTTGCGTAGAGTGCATTGAAGCTCTTCTTTAGACTTCTCTTGAAATGAATCAATATTTCTTACCAGTTTACAGCTTTCCATTTTGCTGTATTTACCTACATGTCTGATATTCCTCTGTGGAGTATATGTTTACTTGATGGGCAGAAAATAAGATCTCTTCTTTGCCCAGACTATTTCTCCTCGATATAACTGAGCTCAGTATAACATCAATGAGATTTTGACAATTTGTAATACTTCACGATCTTAATTTGTTAGTTTAAATGCTCTTTTTACTCTCACTGCAGTCATCTTTATTTGTCTGACATAATCATCTCTTAAGATAAGAGTCAGATCCAAAAGAAAACTTGACTGACTCAAATGAGCCTGCACAATTTTAGAAATTTGTCTCAAGTGATCAAATTCAAGTCTCGGTGAGCTTTATCTGTTCTTAGAGTTGAGAAACCTCCGAGAGGCCTATGAGCACAGCAAAAGGACTCGGCAGCAGATTAGAATTTATTGATCTCCAAATAAAAAGCTGATTAATTTCTGATGAGATGCAGAAAAGACGACTGTGAGCAGCACATTTTCCTCTAGGTAGATGTGCATATTTGGAATTTAGAGGGTGAAAAACACGGGGATGAGCACAGACAAACCAACAAAGAACAAAGGGGAACACACAGGTTCATATAGACAGACAACTAATCACAAGAACGAGACACAGCTCGTTCAAGACTAACACAGGACAGGTGTGAAGGGAGGACTGTGGGAACAGGGAACGAGACTGATGGAAGACAGGTGTGACAGAAAACAGGCGGGAAAACACACAGAGACAGGAAGTGAAACCAGACACAACACACGAGGAGAGAATCTACAAAATAAAACAGGAAACAGAACACTAACAGAAACAAAATTAAGTGAATTTTCTGTGCATCTCGATGCATCATAAAAAATTGAATGCTCAATTTTATTATTTATACAACTGCATATGGCTACTTTTTAATCAATTCATAAAAGCAATCCACTGAATCTGAACTCCCTTTTTTATTGAGAAAGTGCTGTCAAATTTCAGACTGCAGCAGTCTATGATATAAAAAGCTGCGCCGGGTCAATACCAGAATCTGTGTGACTCACTTCTGTAACATCAACATCATAAAACAAGACACAAATCCTTCTGCAGAGCAATACGAGTGTGTTATACCTTCAGAAGTAGGGTTTCACATCGCAGCTCTGAGACAGGGCACAAGAATAAGGGAATCACGTGTAAAGGCTGAGTGCGCAATGAACCAATATGACTACACATACTTAGCTGTGAAGGCTGCCAAGGTTTGGGTGATTGTTTTCCCTCTCTGAAATGTTGACAGTACCTCCTCAATTCTTGTCTAACTATTTAGCTCGCTGTTTTCTTTTTGGTTGCACGTGTTAGCTCAGGGTGAAAAACAGCTAACATTGTTCCTCCGATCTGTTGTATTACCAAAGTATTTAGTGTTTGTGAGGCAGATTTTAGACACAGCGTGCATCTTGTCCAGTTCTTCCTACCCAGTGAGTTCATAAAATCACTTGCAGCTGATCTCCCTCTCTCTGAATCTTCAATTCAGTTGAACAATTATAAAAGCAAAAACACATTCAGGTAATCACCATATGTAAATAGCAGCATTACATTATTAGAATAAGTGGTAACAGTGGAGACATTTTCTCTCTTGCAGGCTGCCAGTAAAAACTGAGAATCAGAGAGTAACGACCTGAAGGTTGTCTTAGTGTCAGATGAAATAAATGACTGATACAGAGAGATGGACGGAGTGTGATAGTCTGACAATTAAACGAAGAAGACAGTCTGTTTCAGAACGAACAGAAACTTCCGGGGAAAAGAAGTTTAAAAATTAAACTCAAAGATTTGGGTGCAATGCAGGGGTGTTTGTAAGATCTGAGGTCACAGGGGGCTTAGCTCGGTGCTCTGTGGGGGCGGTCCAGGGTATCCTCCCTCAGGATACTTTATTGTGCACTCTTGCACCTTATTTACGCAGATTTTCTTTTAATTTTATTTTATTTATGTTTTAACTTAATTTTTTAAAACATTTTAAAATTGATTGTGATGTAAAAAAAATTTTAGTTGTTAGTAATAAATATTGAGTAGACAGAGAACACTTTATAACTGTCGTCATTAAAAATGTAGTGGCTAGAGTTGGACAAATGGTGGATTGAACTAAGTAAGTACTAAGTATAAACAGACAGACATATTATTAGATCAGGCTGCTCAGATTGTATATATAATCTATATATCTAGATGTTTTTTTTAACTAGTAGGCCTGTTCTTATATTTGATATATAATGAGATGCGGAGCTATTTGGGACTGGAGAATCACACACAGGCCAAAAACACCACAGGTAACATGTCAGTGGAGCTTTTCCAGGTTAGGTAATGAGGTAGTTTTCAAATTTTGCTAATGACTATTTACTAAAGACATTAAGACACACAGCAGCAAACACTGCACACTGAAAACTGATTGAAAAAAAAGGCCAAATCTATGAAAACAACCTCATTCACACCAAAGTAAATGACCATCAAGTTTCTTCCTCTAAAAAACTCGTAGTTTCATGTCTGTAGGTGTCCACACAAAAACGAATCTGTTCCACAGTATGTTCCAAAAAGAGAGTGTTTTCATCACTTTCTAATTGAAAGAAAAACAGTAATGGAAGCACTTAGACGGACGGGGCGAGCTCAGAGCAGAGCAGGTCAGCGTAGAAAGAATGACTGCAGTGTGAGAACAGTGGCACGAAGTGGTAAATGTCATGTTGTCGGCAGCAGAGAGAGGTGGAGGAGGGAGGGTGGAGGAGAGGAGGCGGAGTGTCTCACGCTCTGCTCATCGCACACTGAACTCGGAGGTGAAATCTTTCAAAAGTTTTACCGTGTTGCTGTGCTGGAGCACTGCACGTTCTGACAGCCACACGACTTTAACTCTGCATATATTTAAATTGTTATTCGCAGCTTTGGAAAAGTCTTACAGGCTATTTTAGGATCTTATGAAATTAACCTTAAGAACTACTGAAATATAAACTCTGATGTGTGATTAAAATGCTCACAATCACACCATCACACATATAGGAAGACACATTATATTTATGCCTTCACACAGTTGAACGCATACAGAGCAGATTTCCCATCCAAGAGCCAAGTGTGGCACGGGGAGGTTAATCCAAAGCTTATATAATTTCTCACATTGTTTACTCAGTGGGGCATAATTATGCAACGCTGCTGTGTGTCTGTGTGTGTGTGTGTGTGTGTGTGTGTGTGTGTGTGTGTGTGTGTGTGTGTTTATGTGCGTGCATTTGTGTGTGTCTATCAGTGTCTGCTCTGAGTCTTTATGTGAATGATATCACTCACGAGCAGTACGGCTCATTGTGATTACAAAACGCTGCGTTTTTAGGATGTAACCTGCATATTCCAACATCCTTCAATCCAAGCAGTTCAACACAAATGTTTTATTCTCAGGGTGTGAGCATATAAAAATATATGTAGCATGAAACCAGGAGGAGATGGAGAGATATGGTGCACAGCCAAAATCAATAATCAGTGATTGATACTTATGTGTTTTGCATCAGCTGTGTGTGGCCTCGTGCAAACTCACTGCTCTCCTGCTAAAATGTTTTTCAGTCACGTATCCACTTTAACCTTACAGCAAAAACAGTCCTTAAAAATGTGAACTTTAGAACTCTGCAAATGTCTGATTTTGCCTGAACTGTTCGTCGTCAAAAAATCAACAGTTGTACTGCAAACCTCAGTCGTCATGAGGTCCAGTGTGGAGGATTCAGGGGGATATCTTGGAATATACATGGAATATAATTTAATAATTATGTTTCCTTTAGTGTATAATCTCCTGAAAAAAAAAAATTGTTGTGTTTTCTTAGCTTAGGATGAGTCTTTTTTTTTTTTATCTATATAGGGAGCGAGCCATGTTGCATTGCCACATTTCTACAGTAGCCCAAATGGACAAACCTGACATGACACTGGCTCTAGATAAGGCCATTCACGTCTTTGCATTGGCCACAATAGTTTGCCGCCCCTCTGCAACAAGCACCAACGGAAAAACACAGTTTGAAAATGCGAGGTTGCTTTTTTCAGACATTAGTCTTGAAGACGTTTAAACTCTCATCCAACACGCTTCTTCAGTTCTAAGGGACTGGAGCGAAGTTGCAGGGTTTAAATTCAAAATATCTCCAACATGCTCATCCGTAGTGATCCAAGTGTCCTGAAGCCCCGACATAAAATGTTGTTTTGAAAAACGTCATATGAACTCTATTTTTAGCCTCACTGTAGCCTGTAGCTCTGACTGCTTCTCTGTGCTCCGCGCTCACATGTGCTTATGCGAGACCAGCGAAAGCACGTATCGGCACGTTTGTTTTGGAGAGAAAGAAATCTTCGCTGATAATTTGGCTCCTTATAAAGATTAACTGAATGTGATGAGCACACATTAGCAGATGCTAGGCTAGCAGCTTGTCTGCGATGCGCCAGACAGCATCGGAGAAACACTATTTTGCAACAAGAAACTTCTTTACTCAGAATTTTTACTGGTTTTAATTACCTGGTCTGTTTGTTTTGGAGAGCAAGAGACCCTGTGGATGACTCACCTCCTGAACAATGAACACAGCAGCAATCATAAGCGAGAGAATCTGCAGTCCTCGCCTCTAGATGCCACTAAATCCTATGAATCCTACACACTGTTCCTTTAAGACAAAGTTGCAGTCAATACACAATCAGGCCAAAACATTAGCAGCTAATGCTACTTCCAAATTGCAAGTATGGCATCTCCTCCTGGTTGAAACAATATGCAACACTGTAGAAATTCCTCCTCTGTGGAGCCAGATATTGTTGGTGTGTCATTGCGACTTCAGTGCTTGAAATAAAATGGAATATTGTTTCTTTTTGTAATTTAGTTGTTCAAAACCAAATCACTTACTTTTGTGATTGAGTAAAATATCAAATCCCAGTGAATCTGGAGTCTGTATTAAATCTCACTTCTATCCAATCTGATCTGAGTTGGATTATCATAATGTTACAAATGCATCTGTGGCGTTTCTGCTTCAAGTCGTGGATCATTTATCTAAATACAAGCTGAATCATCTGGGAGGGATAGAAGCACATCCCCAGTAAATTCTACATTTCTAATTAAACGTAAATGTTGCTAATATCCAACACAAATCTGCAATATTTAGACTAAGACTGCTTCTCTTATTGCTTTAGAGCCTCTACAAGTGTTTTAATTGTTTCTCTTTCAGGGTTATATACTCACCTATTACTTGTAATAGTGCATGCTTAACTACTCTTGGCATGTGGTCAATTATAATGTTTATGTCTATTACTGGTTTAGCTCCCAGAGAAGCTGATCTCACAGAAAAGCGGTGTTCTTTTATAGCTCCAGTGTGTGCTCAGGCTATCACTTTATTCCTGTTCCCAGAACTAAGAGTACTGGAACTCCAAGTGGTACTGGAACACGTCCAGCCTTACTCAGGCCAGATAAAGAGAGATGAGGAGGAAGATATAAAGTTCTAAATACTCAGAGTGAGATTGCCCAGAGCTGCTGGGTGTGTGCATAAGCTGTCCCGCAGGTGCTTAGCGAGCCGGGGGAGGCCCGGGGCAGCGTTGTCAAGAGGGTGAGCAGGCCTCGTTTCAATGGATGATTAAACAGCTCTCCCAGCTCGTCCTCTGCCCCTCTCCAGCCTTCCGCACCACCTGACAGTTCCTCAAGGTCGAGTCATTTCCCCCACACACACCTCTCCACCGCCGCCCAAGTCTCATCTGACTGAAAACCGCCTTTCCTCTCCTTTCTCACTTCCCATCTTCCTCTGATAGGAAAGCTCTTCATCGCTCTCCACCCATTCACTCATTTTTATTCTTCCTCAGCTGGGAAATTTAGTCTTTTATTGCTCCCTGCACATTTGAGATTTTTCAGGATTTGTGTTTGCTTTTTCTTCACAGTTTTCTCAGTGAATATGTCAGCGCACCCATCCCATACATGTGTGCCTTGGTTTTGTTTGATTGTTTCGCTGTACACATCACCCCTTGAAGGCACAGAATGGTTTAGTCCACCTCTGCAAGAATTCATGTCTAAACGCAGCTAGAGCTGTGTGAGTGGCTGCTTATGCAGCTGGAGCTCCAAAGTACGCCATCATGTCTTTCCCCAAGAAAGGGTTCTGTGCAGTATCTTATCTGTTCCTAGGACTGCACTCTTCTGGACAGAGACCTCAAATGTTGTACCTGGAATCTTCTGGAGCCTGGGAGAGTCTTTACCTCGCCTTTACTCCCCACGTCTTTTCTAGCTCCTCTTCCAGCCCCTGGTATTTTTCAACCTTCTCGTGTTCCTTCTTCCTGATGTTGCTGTCATCTATCATCACCGCCTTCTTCTGTTGTTTGTCCATCAGCACAATGTCCGGTTGGTTAGCCATCACTGGTTTGTCAGTCTGGACCTGGAAGTCCCACAGGATCTTAGCTTGCTCATTCTCAACCACCTTAGGAGCCGTCTTCCATGGTGACCTTGGGACTTGCAGCCCATACCACTTGGTTATGGCGTTCCATGTATCTTACACCCTGCTATTATGCGCTGAACTGTCTCAGAAGCATCTTTGCCAGCCTGGAACGCTGGGGCGACCACAGTGACTGCAATTTGCTGGCTGGTTGTGATATCCACTTGTAAAATCAGAAGTCCCATTTACAAACAAGAAATGTGTGATTGTAATAAGCAGATTGCTGAAAATGACTGAGCACACTGATGCTCCCCAGAGAACGAACACCTAATTTCAGATAATTCACAACCATTTCTCCTGCAGCACCTCCAGGTACATTTACTGTGTCAAAGCATCATTTAATCTATTGCTTACTGCCATGAACTTTCCCCAAGAGGAGAAACCTTTTTGTTGTTAGGTAATGAACCCAACAGATTCTTCTATCCTGAACAAGTAGAATTACCTCCATCATTTATGACGATGAATTGGACGATGTAGCCTCAGAAGGCTGCTTTAGCGTTGCTCCTTGATCCGTGTCTTACGGCACCACACCATGTTCAGCTGACTCTTTACAGGCAGACTTTAATCTCTGCTTTTCCTTTGTTGCATGTTCCCAAAATACTGCTGTGTCAGTCCTCTGTAATTAATGACAGGACAGCTGTGGTGTTCTGCAACATTTAGGGAGCTGTCCAAAGTGCTTAAACTCCACACAGCTGTCCACCTTGTGGGGTGCTGAAGGGATGATTCCAGACCGAGGCAAAACTCTTTATTGGCTGTGATCTGTCTCGCTGTGTGTTTCAGCTGATGTAAGAGCGGTGCTGTGAGGGAGCTGTCCACCCGATGGGGTGCTGAACTTTAGCTCTCCTGCAGTGGGCCGGTGTAAAGCAGCACAGAAGCAGCAGACAGGAGAGCTGTGGAAAAAGTCTTTAAGGAAATGAAACCAAATCTTATCGTAGGCATCAAATATGATATTCTACTATTCAGCAGTACTTTTAATAACCTTTTTTAATCATGGCTGCCTGGCTTCCAAGCCTGTGTTTTGAAATTATATCATACTTGGAACATGATTTTTGCTGGTGGGGATTTAGTTGAGGGAACTCTGGCTCATCTTGTGAATTATACACTGTTGCTTTCATCAATCCATCCTGGGGTATTTTTACACGCCTTATTCTTATTCATATAAAAGGAAGTGTTAAAACTATATGCTTAATCAGCCAGCTGAGATACAGACAGGCCTAAAAGGATGAGTATTTTTTAAAAAAGGATGTGGTTAAGGATATTGTACATTATTATCATCATCTACCTGGGTTGAAAAAAATAAATGCAAGTGTATTTTGCAACTTGCCACCTGGTGTTTTCAAGATCACCATCCTTCCTTTAATGAGACTAAGTGTCATACATCAGTAATGATCCCATTGCTGAGACTAGTGATTACAAAACATTTTCTATCTGGCTCATTGCCCTTTACACGTAGAACATGATATTCTTGAGTGCAGCCACATGATTATAATGACCTTTAGTCGACATTAGGCAGTGTTTGAAAGGAATATTTTGTGTTGTAACACTGGTTCAGCTTAATTTATTTGTGATTAAATGAAAATTAAGGATGTTATTACTGGCAGCATTGAGCTCTTCCTGTAATGACAGAATGCAGTGAAATGATTCCTGGACTATGAATTACTAAACATATTTATTTTATTGTATAATGTGTGAAGATGATACCAAAAAATAAAATAGAAATAAAAATAAATAAATATTGTCATTATTATTATTATTATTATTATTATTATTAATAATAATAATACTAATAATAATAATAATAATAATAATAATAATATTCATAATAATATTCATAATAACGATTACTGAATAATAATTAAAAAAAATTAAATTAAATTAAATTGAATTGAATTAAATTAAATAAATCCAGAGAGGGATTCAGGTGTATAATAATAACAATAATAATAATAAATAATGAAATAAAATAAAATAAAAGAGAGGGATTCAGGTGTGTAATAATAATAATAATAATAATAATAATAATAATAATAACGATGATGATAACAACCTCCACTAGCCATAAAGCCTGTTGGTCTTCATTTATTACAAATCTTAAAGCTCTAGAAGGTAGAATTTCAAAGTTTAATTTGTAAACAATGCCCGACTGTGTTACCTCACCACTAATTTTGTTTCTCTCACATACCTGTAACAAATTCTGATTAAAGTGAGCACCTTTCTGAGCAGCGTGTACAGTCATATATCACTTTTTTACATCCCTTCAATGTTCATAATCAACATTTTAATTATAAATATTCATTACTTGTCTCTAGGGTTATGGGGATTTAACAGCATAATTTATGTCAAAATCTACAAGGAGCTAATATGGTAATCTGTGATTAATTAAAGTGGTTAGACTGTCCACTGACTCAGTCTGTGTTTAGCCAACCATCACTTAAGATTTCATGAATATTTGATCTTCTTTCTTGCGTGCATCCTCCTGCTAACCCACCAAAGTTTGACGATAATGTCCAACTAATGATTTAAATAATGAAAGTTGGTGATTGTAGAGATAAAATAAAGTTATTTCATTTTAATGTAGATGTAGAGTAACTTGCATTTTTGTAAACGTTGTTTTCTGTCAAACATTCTGGACAAATTAAATTACTTAAAGGCGTGCAGTCTTTACTCTGTGATGCACTTGACTGAGTAGTGCTCTGTGATTTTACTGTGTGTGTGTGTGTGTGTGTGTGTACTTTATGCATTTATTTGTATTCTCCTTTTCAAATGTGTTTGAACATCTCTATGGGTAAAAGGATGTATGAGTGCAAGCTCCGACATTAAGTGCATGTGCGCGCATTTCATCCCCATCCCCATCAAAAGCTGCAATTATTCGCCGTACTGCCGCACTGATTGAGCTCAGTCCATTCAATAATTTGACTTGATGAAAGGCCCCTTGCCTATTCAATAATACCTGCTACGTTCCTCTCAGCATAGGTGTGACCAATTAGAGAGGATTGACGCTTTTATCCCCAATCCCTACGAGACAAGCCATCGTAAATACAGCTAAGGCCTACCAATGGAGGGTGCTTATCTGTCCTCTGAGGGGAAGAGAGAGAGAGATGGGAGGGGAGGGCTTGCATCCAGGGCTAACCAGAAAATTTGGATTTGCTGCTTGGTTGCTGTACTGAGCCTGGCTTCAGCTCGGAGCAAATGACTGTTTAATTTGTTCAGTGTTGCAGGTAATTTCTCTCATTCACTCGGGGCAGCCCGGTCCCAAAGTGGCTGCAGGCAAATCGATAAGGATTAAGAATATAAGAGACCTTAAAACAAGTTAGGCTGAGATTCTGCAGTGCATGTGCAGCAGCGCACTCCAGCAAAGTCTGAAGATGGAAGGAGTGAAGGTGAAAGAGTGATTACAGTAAAAGGAGAAAAGATTCGGTTTTGTTTACAACATGAAGGTGCACAGTTTGGGATAGGGCACGCGGAGCACAGAGGACTGGTCAGGAGTGAATCATGGGAGGTTGTCCCGAGGCTAAGCAATGCTGAGAGAGCGTTCAGCGAAGGCAGTGAGTGTGGGTTTTTTGTTTTTGTTGGTGTGTTTATGTGTGCACAGAAAACATTGCATACAAGAGAAAATACAGATTTGACCAAGCGGCCGACCCCTGACAGCGCTGTGCTGTTTACCCTCACACTTAGATCTTACTCTACATACTCGGACCAGTGAAAGCGAGGGAGGAGGAGAAGAAGAAAGAGGAGTTGTGGGAGAGAGGAAGGGTTGGTGCTGAGCCTTTGACATGCTGGTGAAATATTGATGAAGTTGCAAAGTGGTGTTTCGCTAATAGCCATCCTTTAGCATTTGCTGACAGGCCATTATAAGGCATTTTTCTCTTTTTCTCATTGGCTGTTTTCTCCTTTTCTCCATCCCTCATCCGTTTCCCTTCCACCTCTTACTTAACAACTACAGTACAGTAATTATCAGCACCAGCTGTTGTGCCCATTTCTGAGGACTGGGCAGTTTTGGGTCAGAAACAAATCAGCATTATTGTGATCCGTAGAGTGAAGGAAGGGGGAACTGCAAAGGAAATTGAAATGTAGATATAAAGATACATTTATGTGTTATAAGCCTGGTTTGGCAAATACAGTTTAGATGAAACAAAATGTTAACTGGTAACACTTTTCCAAATCCAGGACGTGGAAGTTCTAGTAGTGCACATAAGTCATAGGGATGATCACTTCCTGTATCCCACATAGTGTTGGTTTAGCTTAAGGTGAACTGAAAACACTCATGTTCTTGGCATGTTGTAGCAACTGGGTAGGAGTTAACACTCATGGGTGGGTAATTTATTGGCTAGACTCAATGTTTATATCAATATGTCTCAATCTGAGGACAACCAACTAACACATGAATCAATGAATCAATAGGTGCTTCAGTATTTTGTCATTTTCATTCCGAAAGTTTGGACAAGGCTCTGAACAGACTATTCTCATAGTGCTGGTTGTTTTCCTAGGAAAAGTAATTGCACCCAAATTTGTATATTCCATGTAATCCTGAGCAAGTAAGTGATGCGTAACCAACGTATTTTGGAAGGCTATGATCACGTGAGCATGCACTAACTGCAGTAAACAATGAAGCAACACCGAGTGATCTCGTAAGGAGACAGTTTGGGGTGGCGGTGGTGGTGGATCACAAAAGCACAGACTTTCCCGATGAGTTTCATGTTCAGAGCTGTGTGAACTTTAACTGAACTTTTCGTCATTTTAAGGTACGTCCTCACCATCTGTCTTTTCCTAAACCTAACCACGGTAACTTTACTTGCCTAACCCTAACCCCCAATCAACTTTGTAGGATATCATAGAGAAGGTTCGACAAGGTTTTGCAAGAATCCAAAGCAAATTAGACAAAAATAAAGTTGCAGACTGCCTGTCTGTTTAAAATTAGGGGGTGACTTAATCACGACATGGCTCAACACTTTTTCATGTCATGTCTTCAAATACCACCACTCCCAGATTCTCATGCCCCTCAGCATGTGATACCATTGACAAAGGCACCCTTGGACATCTCTATGCAATGCATTATTTATCATCTGTATGTGACACACAACTGTCCCTTGGTTTAAATATGTAACACTTGGGTAAAGTTGTCAAACCATCATGCTTCAGGTTAGGCAACAAGACTACTTTTTACTATTAAAAAAAATGGACCATTTAATGGACGCAAGTTAAGTATCCTCACAAAATGGTTTGTACGATATCCTATGAAAATACAGACAGTCCAAAAGATACCCTACAAATTAGGGTCCCATGAATGACATTACATCCTTAACATAGTTACATAATTAACATAAAGTTATGGCAGTAAAGTTACTTTGGTTAGGGTTAGTAGAACAATGATGGTGAAGATGTACCTCAGTAAGTTCATTCAAAGTTCACACACAGTTCTGAACCTGTGTCTCCAAAGCAAAGTCCCAGGTGACAGTTTGCATTTTTGTGACCCATCCAGCACCTCAACCTGCCTCCTTACAATACTGCTCGGGACTGCTTGTGTCCTCCCGTCTGCACATTAGTCACATGATCGCAGCCTTTCAAAATACACGGGACATATATGAATTTGGGGTGCATTACTTTTGGCAGGATAACGTATGAATAGTTCATGAGAACAGTCTGTAATGCTACTTTAAACAGCATCAACTTTTGGGAGAGGAAGAGCAATCTCCTGGCTGAAAGTCTGTTTCTTTTCACCCATCAACCAATGCAGACTTTCTTGCTCTTGCTACTGAATATTGGCATGTATGGGTTTACATTGGAGTTAGCTGAGTCTGGTGCATCTTGTAGAGACACCAAAGGATGCCTTCGATGCCAGTATCACACGCCAAGGGGTGTGTCAGTATTTGACGACCTTGGAATGAGAACAGGTTGTGTGACGTTGGTATTTCCTAGCACTGAGTAGAACTCTGGTTTAGGCTCCTAAAACATAAGGTGGAGAGGGCATGACCCTTGTTTGGCAAATATGTAATAGGCAGCACTTCCTGTTCCTTGGCTTCAAGTCAGTGTTGACTTTTTAATAACTTATTATAAAAACAACAGTTATTCCTCTTACCTTTCCAGGGAAAGCTAAATTAAAACTAAATAAATGCACAGACAGTAAATGGTTATCAGTTTGATGAAACCCTTTTCTTAATATGTTGTTAAAAAAAGCAAAGCAAAACAAAAACATCCACACATTATTACTTTTCCTACAAAACAAATGTGCAACTTCAAATTACTTATATATGAGCATGTTTTTTAGGAGGCAGGGCTGGTGCGTGTTGTTGTGCCAAGCAGTACAATATCCCCTAATATAATGGAAATCAATGCAGCATATCATGATTTGCTCCAACACAACACAACACAGCGCTGCACACAAAATATAACCTCATAACAATTCAAAACAGAGCACCTCAAACCAGCAGCAGGCTCTGCCAGGCACAGTGTGCTACCACCAGTACAGTCAAACCGAGTTTGAACAGAAACAATTACTTTATAGCCGAATGAGTGTGATTACAAGCTGCCCTGTGAGACTCAACAAGCAATTACAAATCAGTAAATAATAATTACTATGGCAGCTCGGCCGAGAAGCTGTCTGTAGTCGAGGCAAAAGAGCTCGCAGGAAACGGATACTAGTAACATCAAAGTACACACACAAACACACGCCAGCCAAACATTTTCATTAGCAGCGTGAAGAACTGTGCTTTTATCGTCCTCTCCCTCGCTGTCTGGCTGAAACATGGACACACAAATATACAGAAATGCATGCGAATTTAATAACTGGTAGTAGTTCTGTGTACGAGTGTAGAGAGTATATAAGTTACTTAAGCCGGCCTGAACCACAAGAGTCCAGTGGTATAATCATTGCATACAGCTGTGAAGGACGTTGCAAATCAATTTATTTGTTTCTGGGTAGCATGCTGAATGTTGTATCTGCACTTCTCAGTTAAATTCAACAACAGTGGACTTTAATGTTGTCTGCGTTGTGTTGATATAAAGAAGCCCAGATCATGGATTTCTTTGGAGGTGATCTCCGTTTATTCCTGACAACTCTGACAGCAAGATGTAAAAACAAAATCCTCCGTCGATTACAACCATATAACTTGAGTCCCTATGCAAACTAAGCAGCTTAGCAGGGCTAAAACATGGAAAGTACTACGAGAGCAAGGTTGCTTACCTCTCCCATGGAGTACAACAGCAAAAGGAGAGAGAGAAGGTGGAAGACACCCCTTTAGGTGGACGTAGTGGTGCAGAAACTGAGAGTCAAACGTTCCACATGTAGACTATGAAGGCCTGAGTGTGTCAGGTAATGGCGACTGACAAAAATTTGGGGTAATTATAACCTCCTTAGACTGAACTTTTGTTTGGTATGCATTTTTAATTTCCCCTAGCTATTTGGGATCAGTAGGATCCGATAAGTATAAGAACCTAAACACCGTCAATGATAATTGAGTCCCAATGTCCTCAAAGAGGACAACACTAATAAACATGTTTCAACCATAATAATGTGATCAGGTTTTAGACCTTGTCTACACTTCCGCGTTGTAGTTTCCTGTAAAAATGTCCGTGAAACACATTACAATTACCCACAATTCTTGCATGTTGATGTGAAAAATACATGCCGAGCAGTCACTGGTGCGCGGAGCGGAGTCTGCGCGATCGTAAAATCTGACGGGGACGGTGAAGAACAGGCCGACTTAGAGAGAATCGCCAAAGGACTGACCAGCCGCGTCTTCCCTCCCACGTCACTGTTTACGTCACACGCTGAGCTACACGTTTTGTTACTTCCTCACGCCCCCCATTGCCCCGAAAAAGGCGCATTCTGTATAAACAAAAGTAGGTAGGCGGCATTTTGCTGCACTCCCTGATTTTGTTTTTCTACTGCCAATGCTGAATGAAGACTGATTGGGCTTTCCTGCAAATTTGCACAAATTCCTATTTAAAAAGGGCTACTGTCACGTTATACTGTTGTGGGATATTTTTGCCCATTTTATAAATAGCAGTGTACTAATTTCTTGGAGTATCTCTTCCACACTGTCAAACACTATGTTGCTGTGAATGATGATAATGATACATGAGGTGTTATATTTTACTCCGTAACCGTGTTAGTCATAGAAACAATGATATCTCCTTTCTCTGTGTGGATTACCAGGTTAAAGGTGCTCACTGTTTGGAGTCACTGATTGACTGTTGACTGTTACAGAAACAAAGACAACCTAATAGGATTTAGGTCAAAGCAGTGCACGCAATCCTAGGGACAGGCTATAGATTACATGAGCCACAATCTGTTTGCAATTGAACTGAAAAGCCATGTAAATTACACAGTGCAATCATTCATGTGAAATGTTGGAGCCTGCAACCTCCAGGGGTTAATTTAAGACTCTGCAACAGATAGTGTGAGAGCTGTTTGATCTGCTGTCACGCACTGAAGATTCTTATTTTCATGCTGTGTGTTGCTGTATTTCAAATCTTGCATGGTACAAATACCTTGTGCATTGTGTCATTTTAACCTGCTATTATGACGATGTTAAATGCTGAATTCTTTTTGTGAACAGATTTTTGTTGTTTTGTCTCATTGCAGTCCTCCTTCAGCCGAAATTAAGCAAAGCGTGCTGTTCCCCATGCTTCACTCGCTGTCACAGTTGGTTAAAGACAATCACACTGACGCAGGCTGCCATGAGAAAACAAGGCTTATTTCATTTTTCTTTGTTCCACTTCTGTCATATACTTCTGTTCTACTGGTAACCAAAACCACAACTGGCCACTTGGCAATTTCACTGTAGTTGTTGGTGATGTGTTTCTAAATACCACAGTGTAGTTTGTTGACATTGGTCTGTTTAGGATTTAGATCAGTGTGACTTTATTGTGGACAGGGTCTTGATCCTTTGGTCATCTGGAGGATTAAAATGTGAAAAGGTCAGGAAATTATTTGGCTATCACTTTACACTTTCAGTTCTAGAAGCTTTCCTGATGAAGGTCTGTCAAAGCGTCAGTATAAAGACACATTTTAGACATTAGTTGTGACTTGAGTGATGGAGGTAAAAGGGCAGGCAGAGTCACCTACATGTCCTTTTTATATGCAACTTTTTTATTGAGGAAGCACCATCAGCTGAGTATAACTTCAACAGCAGACTGCTCCAATATGTTCATGCAACCCTGAAAAGGGAACGCAGCTCTGTTGCCATAAGAAAACATTGGCATTGTACTTTTCTGGAAACCACAAATATGTTAAATTTGCAAGTTTCATATGAAATCAATCAAAGGGACGTAGTGTATGAGCTGACTTTGTTATCTAGAGGTGTTTGATCAGAAGGGATGGTGGATGGTGTGTCACCTAGGCAAGACCGCTGCCAGGTTGTAGACCACTGCTCAAAACCGACAGCAAAATTGGTTGTTCTTTAGCGAGTCATCCCTGTTTTTCCAGTGGTTTTTTAGCCACCAAATGTGGGCATTTTAAAGCGACCCAGTGCTGTTTTTCAACCGGAGTTAGTGCCATGAAAAGCAGTTGTTTTTCACTGAGACATTGTTGTGTTTTCCTGCCATTATAGTGCCAAGAGAAGCCATTGGTTTATGCTAAGACAGTGCAGCTTTTCAAGACAAAACTGAATGAAAAAAAAAACTGAAAAAACTGAAATGTACTATGCTATCATTTCCCCCAGCAATTGGGCAGGAGAATGAACAGAAGCCATTTGTACGAGGAGCCCAAACTGGCCCAAATAAGTGGCGAACTGATTCACGTCGAAGTGAAAAGACGAGCATGTAGAGCTGAGTGACATCGCTCATAAACATTCACTACAGCATCTTAATAGGTGTCGGTAAATCACCATGGGATGATACAGTATATCAAGCCTATGGATGAGGCGATGGCGTGCCACTATCACCATGCTGCAACGTGTCGGAGTGCTAACATATTGTCACCGTGTTAAGCTGAAAGGCAAAAGCTTAAGCTTAAGCTACATCTGTGCTGATTGGTATGATAAGAAGCCACGGCCTTCTGACCTCAGTTCATGGTGATGCTTTCTGAGTTTCCAGCGTCCATCTGAGCGAGAAGATTTAAAAAAACAGAGAGGAAGAGTCGGTGCTATAGAGCACGCCACGTGCACTACGCAAACCTTACATTGGAAAGGTCAGCATTTTGAATGGAAGTGAAGAGTAGAATAAGCGAAAGGTCAGAATAAAGGGAATACAATTGTAACTTGATGGGCTGTAAAAAAGAGTACGTCAGAAAAAAGCTGGAGAAGAGGAAGGTTGAAGGGTAAAAAAAGCTAAACTGAGCTCAGATTTAAAATTCTGACACAAACCATTATTATTACATGAAGAAAGAAGGAGGAAGAGGAAGTAGGAAGTTTGGATAGGCCTGTAATGATAATTCAGCTTGAAGTGTGGTGTGTATGTGTGTGTATGTCTGTGCGTGTATCTTTATAAGTAATGACAAGGAGAGCCCTAATACTGCATCAGTATTAAGTCAGGTTGAAAGTGCGTGTGAGGGAAGGTGCACACTACCTTTAAGCAGGCACAATTCACATCTACAATAAAGCACACACATGTACACGCACCATCCATACAGCATTTCTCCACACACCCACATTTCATGATGAATCACAAGTTATTCTATCTAAATGGTCTCACCGATAATACCATCCAGCCTCCATCTCTCTCTCCATACCTCCACTCTCACCTCCCATTGCCCTGGCATGTAGCATGAGCAGGCAGGTGCTGTGTGCATAGCACTGCCACGTGCTGCCAAACTGATGTTATATTCTCCTCTGTGAGACCACGCTGTGTTTGCTTTTACTCATCCAGAGGAGGAGGTGGAGGAGGAAGCTGGGAGGGCAGCAGAAGAGTGTAGCAATGATGACAATGAGGAGGAGGAGGTGAGGCAACATGACCAAAAAAACCTGAGGATGTAAAGAAAGAGGAGGCAGAGGAGGAGTGAAAACGCCATGCAAGATATGTTTATCTAGGTCATCTATATCTTCATCTCCGCTGGCCCTCTTCCTCGTGCTGCTTCTCCCTCCCCTTCCTCTCCCTCAATTCCCCATCTCCCCTTATTGTTCATCCACTAGCCAGTGCTTTTTCCACGCTGCCTTTTCCAGTCTACTTCTGCTGGCTTGGATGCTAATGGCTGGCCATGAAAGTTTAAATACCCTGAATGGCTCAATAATTTAATAATTACCTCTTAGCAGATGGACAGCCTGAGTCTCCTCTGCCCAACCTCTTCTGTTCCTCTTATCAAGAGGCAAACAGATCACTAACTTGGAAAGATGGTGGGAGGTTATTAAAAATCGAAATAAGCAAATCAAATACACGTGCAGCCTGGTCTCGCTCCCAGGGCGTTAAAATGCAGCTATTGGTGTCAGTATGAGACGTACCAGGCTTTCAACAAACTCCAATGTAAACCGATCTACGTCATTATTACATGTGTGCAGATTTAAGAGCACAAAAATCTGTTTAGCGAAACTGAAAGTCAGATGAAACAACCATAATCTTTCCCAAACTAAGTATTTTTGTTGCCTAAAACTAACCACCAACCCCTTCGTAACCACACGAGTTGACTCACGTGACTTAATATTGACCAGCAGTGTCGTCTACATGATACACAGGTATATGCCGTACAATTCAGTGCTATGTAACAACATAGTTTTGTGACACAAGCGTCACTTAAGCTATTTGTACTGGCAAATACATGGGCAGCAAACTGAAGCAACGCAAGACATTTTTCATAGAGGTGGTCAAACTGCACCACTGAAAGTCTTGGGGTGGTTCACCTAAACCAAAACCTAGAAGTCAATTTGCTATTATGCTGTTGTAGAAGAGCATATCGGCTAGTTAACAACTATGTCAGTATGAGTATCACATATGACTCATATACTCCAGCTGAGTGTCATTCCCATGGTGTAACTACTGTTGCTTTGTCAGTGATATCGGCGCCCAACACTGATGCAAAAAGGCACCTTGGAGTGGTATGATATGCTTTCGGGCAGCGTCTGTGTATAATGCCACCAGACAGGGTCAATTTCAAATACCATCGGTAACAATGTACTATGAGAAACTGTAAAGCCCTACAGGGTGGGCAGGAGGTGGACGGGTTGAACAAAACCAGGACTTTCACCTGGGAGCCTGCTGTTTGCTTCCCGTGTGAATATAGAGCCAAACCACAATGTTTTCTTTTCTTTTTCTGTAACCTAACTATGCGACTGCATGCATGCAATGAACAGAAACTGTGCATTTACTGTGAAAACAAAAGCATATTTTGAAAAGACACAATACGTGTAATGAGCATAAATTGACACAGCATCCGAGAATTTTCAACAACAGACAAAGGAGGATTCCTAGTGTGTCATATGTAGATGTGAAAATACACTGACCAAATTGCAATATTTGACAAGTTGGGATGAAAAGGCTTTGTACACTCTGGATAATTATTTTACAGTTAATGTTACTGGACAATGTGCATGGACTAACACCAGTATAGTTAACATTTTAATCACTGCCAACTCATAAAATACAGTTGCTTTGTCAGTTGACGTTGGCATCAGTAGTGTGGAGGTTTGATACAAACTGGGCGGCAGCAGTTTGTAATGCTGTCAGCCACTATCGTAATATAAAGAGCAAAAAAGTCATTATAGGGAAAGCCTAAATTTACATGCCATATATAAATGTCTAAAACAGACGCAGGAGAGTACCTAACACATCATATTTCCATGTGTAGGTCCACTGAGACAGTGGCCCAAGAATGTGTTGGATTTCCACAACAGTATGTATATATCTTTGTATAAACGTGTGAGGAGATTCATTGTTGTTCAAATAGCCTTATTATCCTTTTCCTCAAAAAGACAAATAGCTTTAATTTGAAGTAGTGCATTGATTGTAAGGAACAAAACGTTTACTGGAAACAAGTCTCAAGTTTAAAAACACCACAAAGAGGCCTCTAATTATTTTTCGATTATTTGCTCAAAAGGAGAGCCAGCCATTGTATCAGGGTGGCCGTGGCCCCACCACCTCTCTGTGATCACAGTGTACCAACTACAGTAAACTAGATTAAACCACTGCCGGCTGCTCCTCCTGCGTTAAGATCCGACAACTCATCAAGACATAACACAAAAGATGGCCTCCTGTGTGACTTTAATGTCAAAATATCACATGTAGGGACGAGATGACGTTGACACATGAACTGCCAGCATTATGTGTGTTTGAGTCTACTTACAGTGTTTTGACTGTGCACCATCTGCATGAGGCGACCCAGGCCCCACTGTCCTTCGGGGAAACAATTAGGAAGTGCATGAATATGTGTGTACACTTTTTTTTCCTCCACTCTTTCCAGCTATTCACACATAGATTACAGTGTACGAGTGCTCTCTCTCTGCTCTCTCCTCCTTGTAATGCAATTTGCTTTTCCACAATCCCTGTGCACATTTAAGAACAATGCACTTTTAGGCAGCTATATAAAAAAATAAGTGCACATTATAACTGTAATGCAGTCCCCATAGCAGGTGTGAGCTTTAGTAAAGTCATATGCTATGGGAACACTCTGCACTATACTGCAGGAACCTGGTGTGAATTGTGCACATCACGTTCTTGCTCTGCTTCCCTCCGTTAGCTCTATTTTTCATCACATACACTTATGTTTCACTTGGGGACCTAAATAACAAAGCAAGCAGAACTGGGCAGGCAGGGAGGAAGAAAAGCAAGAAAAGCATGGTTTTATACAACATCTGCTCCAGAGAAGAGCTTTCTTTTTTTTATTCCACTGAAAGGGCTTGCATGCGTATTGCCATATCTAAGAATACACCTCAAACACCAGAAGTAGCTTCCGGCGTTGACACACAGTTGTGTCATCCTCGAAGACAGCCGAGAAAATTACATTATATGCCACGGCTAATGGTTTTAAAAGTCCAGTTGTTCCACCAGCATTCAAAAGAAATTGGCGGTAATGGAGCAGTGACAATTGAGTCTGTATGTGTGATCTGCTGAAATAGGTGTTCAAATAAAGCCCAAACTGCATTGAATGTGACTTTCAGGAATGTAAGTGTTATGGATTCCAGGAGGGGGGGAGAGCTGCAAGCGAGTGACTATGCATTTCAGAGATAAGTACAAATGGGACAAGGGGATGGTGTGAGTCACGCTTCACAAATCTCTAAGCTGAGCAAGAGTAGACCCGGGTCTGCACTCCCTCTCTCTCTCTCTTCCCCTCTCCATCTTTTCCTCTATGGGGTGTGAAGGCCCGAGGGTTCCAGTCTTAATTACTGATGAGAGATGCAGAGCCTGAACACCTGGCCTTACCTCTCAGCGTGATTCACTCAGGGATCGTTTCTCACCCCATGGTATTGCATGACTAGCACTCAGCCCTCAAATAAAGTCTAGTGCATGTAGTGTGGTGAACGTGTGTGTGTGTGTGTGTGTGTGTGTGTGTGTGTCGTAAGCCCCATGGTTGTCAGGTGGTAAAGCTCTTCTGGGCTTCCTGATGTAAGTCCTCTGACTGCCTCAGGAACAATATTCCCACAGTCTGGCTGCAGGGCCACGTCAGCACCAGAAACACACACAGCAACAACTAGGTGGCACGCGGTGGAGGTACATTAACCCCCTGCACCTGCAACAACATAATGCATACTGTACAATCAACCTTATGCCTGCCTCAGTCAGGCTATATCCTCAATTCCCCATATCGAGGCCATAACACATCCATACATGCACCTATGTCCTCAGCCCCCCCTCCAGACACGTTTTAAAGCAGTGGCTCCAAACTGGTCCAGATTTCTCTTTAGTCATTACTTCAATGTCCAAACAGTTTCAGTGTCATACTTGCGTTTGGCCATGCCGTCAAGCTAGTTTGCTGTCTCTGTCGAGCAGCTATCCATCAGTCACTCGCTCTACAGCAGGAAACTGCACTTCACAATATAAGCTTTATGCTGGAAATTCACTGTACTTCAAAATAAACTGTGTTTTTCACCAAATTTGACACATTCGTGAGTCACATGCAGTCCATTCAGAATGGACTGGCAGCCCACTTTTGGACTGGGACCCACCAGTTGGGAAGCACTGATTTCAATGTATGTAAAAAATACTGTTATTATTAGCCCAATGTTTTTGTTCCACGTGGTTTTATTGACATTGTTTTCCCACATTTAAAAGAAAAAAAAAGAAAACCGAAAAGGGTTTGGTTCTGGCCTTCGTCCCATCCACCTACGCTGCTAGCTTTAGGTTTCATTTTGTGCTTTCTCCTGCACTAGAGTGCAAAGCTAACCGGTGAAAGAGCGATGTGCATCAATATGGCTAATATTAGCATTAAAGGAAACATCAGAGAGATACATGGTTGAGCTTCAGTCAGACCCAGACTCTGATGAGGAGTCTGTTGGCCACCAAAATTGGTGACTAGCAGATGTATCAGAATGCCAAATGTAGTTAGCATCTTTAATTAGTTAATGATGTGCGTTAGCTTGTTAACTTGTAGGCTAAGCATTAGCAATAATATCTGCGTGTGTGTGTGTGTGTGTGTGTGTGTTCACATTGGTCCTGTTTAAATCCAAAAACGGCAAACTCCACCGTGTTTGCTATCAAAACGTTCACTATGCTAATGCTAATTCTGCTCTCCGACAAGTTCGCTCTGCACTGGAGGGTTTCAGGTTTCCAGTGCTGAAGTCTGTTCCCCGATCAATATGTGTTTTCTGTATTAGACAGCGACTTGTTTTCATATTAGTGACGTACCTAATCGAGCTAACTCGGGGTACATTTGGATCTCAGATTTTAAGGAAGTGCACAGACATCACGTCCTTCAGTAGAGGAATGTGAAAACAGCTCTCCAGTGATACTCTTTGCACAGATACAAGTCAAGGTCAAACATTTTAGAGGACATAAACATACATTTTTGAGTGGAGCGTGACATGAACTTTGTTATGTACATGCTTGTCTGTAATCTGAGCACCATGTGGCCACTACAGTTCATCTGTTTCCAGTGCTTGTCTTCTACTTTATTAAGCTTTTAAAACATCCTCATGTCAGTTATGAACAAACTGGTAATGAGCTCTCCAGTGGGACATTTGACTGGGCCAATAATCAAATGTTTGCCTTGTCTCATAGGGGGATGCTGATGCAAATGCATGAGATGCCTAATAAAGGAAAAGTCAAATAGCTCTCATGCATCAAAACAACAGTCAAGGTTTGGTAGCCAGGACACGCCAACGTGGGTAGCCAATTGAATAAGACAGTTGCTTTTCTTCAGCACTGATGCACATTACCTCAGTTCATTACTTCAAGGCGACAGTGGTGAATCTTGATGATGTGAAGATGTAGCATGGTAAGAAACATTCGGTTTCGCTCTATGTATCAGTCTAGACTCAATGCCACTCCAAACATGTTCAGTGGGCGGGAGTACTCGCCTTGACAGACAAACCCTTCAGCGGACTAGTGTAACAAAACACCGGGGCTCATCCTCTTCACCACTGGAGCCAGTTAATAAGTCAAGCTACTGCAGAATTCAGTCGGAGGAACTTCGAAAACATATTTTCCTCTGAGAAATTCCACAAGTGCATACCCTTGTTCTGGTTTAATTGTTGTTATTGACTCCATTTCTGCAGTAACTTCACGTATTGCCGTTTACTCTGCTAACATTAGAGTTAGCACTTAGTGCTTCGGGAACGGCCATTGCTGTTCTGCAAGCTGCAGTGTCACATTTGGTGTGGATCCCTGATTGGCTCTGATTGGATTTTAATTTCTGGTAAGTATTTGGGGCAGCACCGAGTCCAGACTGATAGAGAGGGTGACACCAAATGTTGAGCTCACGTCATTGGCTAGTGAAGATGTGTGTAGTCAAAATGTAGATTCAGATGTCCTAGGGTTCGGTGGTATGGACAAAATCAAACATCATGATATATTTGACCAAATATCTCAATGTCGATATTGTCATGGGTTGACTCTTGGTGCTTTCACAAAGTATTTACAGAATGACATTTTTGCTAATCAGTAGTAATGTTAAAATACTGAAGTTCAAAAAATGACATCACTTCATTGGAACGCAGCCTTTAAAACCGGAGAAAGACAACACTTACAAAATTACAATTTTCAAAATCTAAGACAACATCTCGTCTCATGTAAGTGATGATACATCGATATATTGCCCAGCCCTAATTTCGCATGAAGCAAACAAATTGCTGTTAATGTGTGGAATGGCTGATTTCATGTCAATAAGCAGGAACATCAACAACTACCCAAAGCAAATACCCACGTCGGCACGCTAAAAATCCAGCCTTTTCAATTTGATGGCTTTTGCCGAGAATAATCAAAGCTTAACTTTGAAATCGGCTCCGATTATGCTGCTGAAGATTTTGCTAATAAGTTCCCAGAAGGAGCCAGTCAAAGAGCGTTGATTTTGTCTCGGCACGTTTTCGCTCCTGTGATGTCTGCTTAGCTTGCACTTTCATGTCCAACCCCCCCTTCCCTTACCCCTGCGTCTCGCTTTCTCCCCGTGTCTCTCCCTCTCAACACAATGCCAAACTGCAGATGCACAAGATTTTAAACGTCTGCCTCGTGTCAACCTCCTCTCCAATTAGCGTTGTTTTTTGACAACTTCAGCTCTATCCATCTCAATATGTTTAGCCCTCCACCAGCAGCCTCCACTGCTTTGTTCTTTGCTCTATTCCATTTTGCTCCTCTGCCAGACTTTTTTTTCCTCCCATAGTCGCCTCATCCCTCTCATCTTTCTTCTTTCATCTTGCTCCTCCCTACCTTCTTCTCTTTCTCTTATCTCTCTTTCCCCCCGATAACCCTTTTCTCCTTTCCTCCCTGCTCTCACTTCCAATTCTCCCTCTCGGTCTCTCTATCGCCATCCATCTCATATCATACTAGCCCGGCTTATGGTGCGGTGTAGCGCCTATTGAATAGTTATCAGAGTGTGTCTGCTCAGCTGCGGGTGTGAATGCTGAACATAGAGTTATGCAGGCAGTGAGAGCTGAGGAAGAGTCGGGGGGGAGTTGGAGGGGGACAGTGCTGCTGGCTCTGGGAGATGGATGGAGCGGATCAGGGGCTTGACTGACAAGGCAAATGGTAATAAATGACTCCCATGCCAGCTGACGAATGAACGCACAGGGCTAGGAATAGAACCAATCACAGCAGATAAACACTGACATGACACGCAGTTTGTGTGTTCTCCCCTAATGTGACCCACTTTCCTGCTCGTGTTACCCAAACAGTGCTGAAATACCAAAACTTGCTCTTTTATGCATTTGTCTTTTGGCGAGGTCATTGTACGCACATCCTGCATGCATCGGCGTGACTCTGTGTGAATTAGCATGTGCATGTTCCTGTTTGTGTAATGTTCACAGCAACATGGCTGTGATGGATGGACCCCTGTGCTGCTCCACCGGGGCCATTAGTCAGCCAGAGAGCAGGGGCTGGCCACCTGGGTATGATGCACCGCGCTAGAGGTTGAAGGCCAGGACAGACACTTACCACTGTACGTGTCTGTGTGCTTATGGTGCTTAATGTGTTCTTGTGTGTACTTGTGTTGTAACCTTGTGTTTGTTCAAAGATCACTTTTTTTTTTAGATCTCTTTGCATGTGCACGTGTGCACTTTGTAATGATGTGGCCTGACATTCCACCTCCCTCTGCGGCCGTGGACATCCATCATCCATGCTTCAGTTGGGATGAAAGGTGCATCACGCATGCAACAGAACACTGATTAGAGTTGAACGCATTTGGATTTAAAGTTGTAGTAATTTGTGTTGTTGCAAAATGGAAGAAAATAGTGCAAAATAGTGAGTTCAGTTCAATTCAAGTCAGTTCAACAGAACTTAATTTATCCCGAAGGAAATTACTGTGCCAGTGAACGCTTTTTGTAACTTTTTTGCGAGTAGGGGTAGGGGGCATAACGAGGCGGGTATGAACTAGCCCTTCAGAGCGAGGGATTTCAGATGCTGACTTGCCAGCGAGGGTTAGACATCGCCATGGCTACTACCGAGCAAGAGACGGGGAAAAAAGTTCACACATAGATACAAGCAGCATAAGCAAAAAGCAGTGCCTAAAAGAGGAACAACAGGAGTAGAATACGTACAAGAGTTACTAAAATACAGGTGTAAAATGGTTGCCCAAACTAGAGAGCGATGAGAAGTTGTGTCCTCTTCCTTATACAGAGTTGCTTCCGTCAGTGTTTCTGGAAACCTGTAACATGATTGTGGGATTTTCTCTCCATATCTAAGCTAAATGGATATCTACTACTGTGCTGGATGGTAAAATGTGATGATTCTGTTGCTATTGAACAACTACGGTTCCCATTAGGCTCTGACAGAATGCCAATGGCTAAAACGTGTGTGATTATGTTGTCAAACAACATCAAAATAATAGGTGTTTCATCTTGATTTCAAGTTTTTACAGATTGCTGAAGGCCATACAGAAGACAAGCATCATAAAGCGATACTCTCAAAGGGGGTGTGCAATGTAACATGTAATAAAACGAGAATATTTCTTTCATAAACCACAGTTGTTCACAGAGAACGATAATATCTTTTCGATCTGGCTGACAAACTCTGCTTTAATAGAGAGCAAGTCATCTTCATGCCTTCGGGCTTTGTTTAGTTTAATGTCACTTCCATAAAGTGGAGCGACATATACAGTATGTCATGACAAATCAATTGCACATGAAAGGTTTGTTTTGTGGTGGTGAATAAGGCAGAACCACATGAAACAATAACTAACTCCGAAAAAAGAAAGTCGACTGCAGCTCGCAGCACATGGGGAGCGCAAAGTTTAAATGGTCTTGAACGTACAGTATGTCCTGCCTCATATAATGAGCTAGCCACAGCTACTGTGGACGCACCACTGTAATCAGCAAACTGAACATCTTACCCTTTGACGCGACCTTCCTGCATGCACATCTTCACTCCTCAAATCCATGTTCACTTCCTGTTAGCTGACCAGCCAGCAGCCTTTACCTCAAAAACCCCGCTAGCTGCACACACAGCCTGCCGACACCAATCGCACCCACTCAACATCAGCCACCCGGAGTTTTCTGCATGGCTCTGCTCCCATTCTCTCTCTCACACACACACATGCACTCTGCATACGTGGTTGAAAACACAAACACACGACCACACACAGCCAATCGCATGGACAAACACGGCTATTCTGGCGGGGGAAAAACACACACTGCAAAGACATACACTGTCAGTTTGGTTTCCTGCTTGAGTAATCGCCTTTCGTTGATGGCGGATATTGCACTAACAAGCTTCTCGACTGAAAAGGCATCTCTGCTGTGTCGCTCCAGGCCTCAGCCTGGGCTCTTTCACTCTATCAAAGCACAAGACCCACAGTTGCTGACATGTGGATGGGCTGGCAACGGCAATAAACTCAAACAAGTTTGTGCGTTTGAGATGGGAAAATGTGGGAGTCTAATTGGACCATTTAAATGTTGGATGGCTGCTTTTGCAACCTTGATAATAAAATAAATAAATAAATAAACATTCAGTTCAATCTAACAGAGTTTTATGGACGTTTATTTACATTTAAGTTCTTGATCTTCATTTCCAAAGCCTGGGCATTATAACAGCTGCTGTCTACCTGTGATTTTATCATTACACAGCTGTAGATAAACAGTACAATTAACCTTTATGCGTGTAATTGCACTATGATATGCTAATATATTATTCTATGTGAAAATTGCCATGTCTATCTCCAGATGACACGGTAAAACATATTTATGTCACCTCTCCGGTTGTATAATCATGAGCCATTATGATAATGTTCCATTTTAAATAAGACGTATTTTATAAATAGGACACTTGAGCACTCTCGTTGCAGCATTAATCTGGACCGTTAGACATCGACTGTGTGAATTACTGTTTTTTTTTCCTTCCCTCCTAACAAAGCCGCACAGGGGCCAAGTGATAATGATGTGTTTTTATAGGATAATGGCAGTTCTTTCAAGTCTCTGTACATAGTTCTGCAAGACTATCCTCCCCTTCCACACAAATCAATCTTCTTCCCATGCTGGCATTCATAATAAATGATGCCTCGCAATCTCTTTGTTTCTGTCGTATCTCTTAACAGCTTTCATTCATTTTATCCAGGAACATGGCTGTAGACGTGCTCATTCAGCCGGCCATCACTGGCTATTCAGATGCAATTACTGATTACAAGTAACCACTATAAACTCAGCATGTTAAGCAGCTGTGTTTGAAAAGTATCTTCTAAAAAAGTCTTTTAGTCAAATCCACATGTTGGAGAAGCAAGTGGGGCATTTTTAATATTGTTTTGCTGTTCTCCTGTGAGCATGTTGGCCACCTTACCCGCCTATAGCTTTTGATTTGCCTTGCTTTATGAGTTTGCATCCCTTCTAAGCTGCAAATCAGATTATTGCATGTCCCAAATCTTAAAGCCTTAAATATGTATGACCCTTCTTAATGAGGTAGTATAGCTCAGAGCAGTTTTCTTCTAAAACCAATATCTCTCCTCTTACACATGCTAACAAATTGCAAAACATAAATTACCTCTGTCCACACACACACACACACACACACTCAGATACATGAACAGAAGCTTGTAGATTGGACAGACATGCAAACTGCTGCTTTATTCAGTTAACAAACACACACATACAGCCTTCAGCTCCCCAAGATGTAGGATCTCTCCCAACTCTCCCTGGACTGCAGTGGTGAGAAATGGTCATGCAACAATGAGCCAGTGAAAGACACTGACACAGAGCGAGAGCAGCAGAGAAAGAGAAGGAGAGACTGAGACAGAGAACACAGAGAGATTCAGTGCTAAGCAGCTTTAAGACAATGTGGAGGGGGAGGCTCATCTAAAGCCCAAATGGCTGCTGCTACCCCATATCGCTGCTCCACTTAAACCCACCCCCGCACACATAGATACACACACACACACACACGCACAAACATATGCATGTAAAAACACACACACTGACACCCATCCGCCTACACATACACTCCTATCGCTGCTGCACATGAGTAACCCAGATGTGCTTCCCACGTATATCTCCTCTGTACACCCCTCCATCAGCGAGAACAAAGAGGACGAGGAGGCAGAGCCGAGCACACTGTAGGAGACAGAGGGAGAAAATGAGAAGAGGGGTGTATCTTACTGAGATAGAAGGAGAGGGAGGGAGTGGAAGGACACAGAGCACAAGCAGAGAAGACAGAGTAAAGGGTGGGGGAGTGAGACAGCAGCGGTGTCCCAACAGTGCAAAGGAGGGAGAAAGCAGAGGGGAAGAGCAGGATGACTCAGACTAATAGATGAGAAAGGGTACAGGGAGAGGAATTCAATAATACATGTTTGGGAATCCCCTTAATGCTTTGTGGGTCTGGCTCTGTGGTGTCTTTGTCTAAAAGGTGGATAAAAGCAAACAAAGTGTGACTGGGGATAAAAATGTGAAGAATTCCTGCATGTTTTGCACAATGTGGGGCAGTAACGCATCGAGGACTCAGGGACGTGTTACAGTGAGGTGATTACTTTTTAAAATAACGAGAAGCATGGATTACATTTTTAAAAATGTGATCAGGTTATGTTAGTGATCCCAGTAAAACTCTGTGACACTGTGGCTTTGGGGGGTGGGTTTGTTGGATGTGCCCAGCCGCAGTGATGCCTCCAGGCCTGCTTGTGTAACAGGTGGATCTGGAAGCTTGGTGACACCCTGGTCAGGTGGTGGCTGCTATTAGCTACAGCTAGTTATGTTTGTGGCAGAATGGATCAAATGAGAAAGGATGTGTTGGAATAGAGGGAGAGAACGAGACACAGCTAACATTATGACTTCCTCCAGCTTTGACTCTTTGACACTTTGCCTCCCAACATATTCTCACTCCCAACTCCTCAAATGCTGACACTAGACACTTGGTCTATGGCCGTCACATGAAAATATCATGTGCCAGGTACCCTCCTGCATCAGGTTTCGACGTACAGGGATGGCATGTCAATTCACTCACATTACATGCATTGTCTCTTTTTAAAATAAACTTCCAACGTACATTAAAAAAAACCTTGTTTTTAGGTTTACCTCAGGTTTAGGCAACAAAAGATTTTGGTTTGAATCAGCACAAAAAAATGGCTTAGAATAAGTAGGTTTGTTGCTAATGTCATGTTCAACTTAGGACCCGACATGCAAACACAACCAGGAACAAGGGAATGGTTGAAGGCAGTTTATTGTAGTTTGAAGAAGTGGAGCTGAACGGTTGAATGACAGGATGGCTGAGGTGGGCAGAGAATGGCAAAGGAGAGCAGTCCAAATCCAGAGGCAGAAGACAAGCACGAGGCTGGATGTGGTGGGTTATGGCTGAGGCTGGCGTGGTGAACATGAGACACAGAACAGATTGTGAACTGAGGTCCAGGTTGGCCTTGATGTCTGTATCACAGAAGAAACTGAACGATCTGGCAGAGTCTGGATGTCTGAACTTGGGTTTTATACTGCAGTGGCTTGATTGTAGATGAGGTTCAGGTGTGCATGTTCAGCAGCTGCTGGCAGGAGGAGGGGACCAGGAGGCCGGGCCCAGCAAACACACAGAGACAGACTGATACCAAACATGAGACACTGGGAAGAGGGAACAGGAAACACGACAGAGAGGCCAAGCAGAACCCCTAACACATACTAGCACACTACGTTATAATTAAAACAACTTGCTTGACGTTTGGTTTCACATGGGACACTAACAGCAGGCTGCTGAGTGAAAGTCCAGAGTTTGTTTGACCCATCCACCTCCCTTCTAACCCACCCTATGCAAACATTATTTCTATTTATACTACTGTAGTTACCCCAAGTGTCAACAAAATGCCACCGCCCATATTGTCTTATAAATGGTGATGGGCCACTGACCAAGCATCTGTATGCTATGCTATGGCTTTTTCCGACGGTGTCTGACTCCGGAAGTCACCGACCAAGCGCCGGATTTCGATGACTTTGGAGTGAGACAGGGTTGAGGAATCCTACTTGACTTTCCATTGGCACTGTTTATGTAGTGCTGGCACATAATTTTAACACACAACATGCCAACACCTTGTGATGAAGCCTTTAGAGGTCGTGGTCATTTCACATATTTCTGTGAGATCAGGATTGAGTCGGGATGTCATCTACAGCCTTCACTGTAGTGATGTTTTGTATTTGACTAATACGCACACTGTGAGATGTCAGATCTTTTTTGGGAAAGCCTTTATATTTTCAGTAATAAGAAGCATGTTCACTGTTTTTCAGCAACATCCTACCAGGCTCAGTTCAACACTAATACTAATAGCCACAGACTGCATTCAGAATCAATTAGAAAACTGTGAGGAATGCACTATGACAGTCCAACGTAAGAGCGTATTCTGCTTCAGAACAAGGGTGAAAAAGCCCATCTTTATTATACACATGCCCCACATAATTGCCAATTACTGTGGTGTGACATCACATAATCATATCACAGGTTTCTGGCTCTGGAGGACAGAATTGCTCTTGTTCAGATACATTACTGCATGTACTGTACCAATGTTTTAATTGCACTGTCAGGAAACACAAAGTTGTTTCATGTAGCGCGGTTTGTGGAATCACACTGTTGTGATGAAACCAGGTTTTTATTCAAACACGCATTGCAATTAAGTCAGAAGAATAGTGCCATGTGATGAAATATGATTCTGACTTTATTAGATAGCATGTCAACTGCACTGCCTCTATGAAAAATAAATAGAAGCAAAGCACAGATGACAAATTAGCCATGGGCGCTGTATGCTTGGTTGCGTATTAATCAGCAGGTGTTGGGTATCTGAGCCTCTGGTTCTGTTCTGAGTTCTGCAGCTCTCTGTTCAGGGAACTCTTCAGCTGGGAAGGTACTGATGGACAGCCTGAGGCAGGCAGCCAGATGCTCCCCCTGCAGGTGATTCTTCAGCTCAGTTTTCATCTCCAATTAAGTAGATCATTCTCAACTGCATCTGACTGGAGAACTGAGGTGAATTTAAGGAGAGGATGTTGAAACGCACTCCCTGTGGTGCGCAACAGCAGCCTGCACGCACAGTTGGGCTGTGTCTGCCTTTTTCTTATGAGGTCATTTATTCAGTGGCTGAAGAGGTAGGCTACTCTGATGCTTTACCTTCTGACACCTTGATGAAAAACTACTCCCCATTTGTTCATTTGGGGCAGAAGAATAACACAAGATGCTGCCAAACCCACAACACTGACACTCTATCACACACACACACACATTTGCGATGGCTATCGTGTTAGAAAACAGCTTCCTCTTCATTCATCCCGCAAACACTGAGCAGCATTATCATTCATTTGGAGTCCTGTTTCTGCCCAGTTAGTTCACTTCGTTTAACTCACTTCTGGTCTCCACTGGGAAAACGTGCTGGCTCTTTAGCTACATGTTTAACTTCCTTGCACCAGTTTGTTTCTAATTTTGTCTGTTTGCTATTTGGTGCTGGGCAGGTAGTGTACAGTAGATTTATAGGAGCTTGTTTGCTGAAAACAGCTGCCTGCTGGTGCTGGAAACGGCACTGATGAGAGCCTAGGGACTGAACCATACAGCAAGTGTGCTGTTAAACCAAAATAACCCCAAAAGGGTAAAGCGCAGGACGGCAATGACTTATTTTCCATTTGATTAAATGTCAATATATGCTTATTGACATTGATATCAACAAAATGCACTTGAGTATTAAAAGCAAAGAGACTTTAAAGTAATCCGATGTTCCTTGTAATACTCACTGTCACAGCAAGACGTATGTCATATATGTAGCTCTCTCCCAGTACAAAAGCTAACTAGCTAGCCTAGCTATCTGCAGAGTATTCAAGAATTGATGTATGTATCCGTCTTTGTGCACGATTTGCTGGAAGTGAAGGTGGGGCCTCTTCACTGAAATCTGTGCGGTGGAGCTCGGCAAGATTTAGGCAGACATGTTACCCTTTGGATTACCCTTAGCCATACAAGCATGGAAAAAAACTACTGACAGAAACATCATATTCCTCGTGGGAATGGCCACAGTAAACACATTAGACTGTCCTGCAGGTCAAACCATCACTCACCTGTTTTGAGGTGAACAGATTTTGGAGGATTACACGGCGGTATCATGTACAGGTGGTGCATCAGCTGTTTCAAAGCAGGGCAGCTCATCAAATCAGATCAGAGCAGATAAGAGTGTTAACTCGACCGACCAAGGAAGGATCCTTGACTTTGAGAAACACAATGTGTCACCAGCACAACATGGCAGTGGCTGTAACTGGGATATTTTGGCTTCATTTTTGTGCAGCGCGAGTATGGAGATGCATTGTCTATCTCTATATACAGTCCATGTCCTCACCAGAGAGATTCACCTGGCTGCTCACACAGCTTCATGTATACAGTTGCTGAATACTACTTGAATAACTGGAGGATCTTCATTGAAATAAATACCGCTATTATGGACCTTTCTTATGCATTTGCCATTGTCCCACTGTTCCTACCACACTTGGCAAGAAGTTGAGCAGTTGAGAATATTTTAACTTTAATGCTCTTGTAAAAAACACTAAGAAAAAAAACGCCAGGCGTGCCGTACCAGAGGAAAACAATGGTTTTGCTGGTGTTGTGTTTCCAGTGACACAGATCTGTGCGACTGGGGCATAAGCATAGTCTTAAAATTGTTAGCATCACACTTGTCCTTGGCCTCTGGGTTTATAAAATCTTAAAGTGATTCACTCTCCTGTCACATTGCTGCAAACTTTGACACCATCTTTTAAAATTATCTGCTGGTGAGTTTTGCATCTGTGGCCTTGCTTCATGCTCAGCTGACACATCTGTGAGCGCCTGGCTGTGTGGCTGCAAAACCACCACTGCAGAGTGGGTAGCTAATGCAACTCACTTCATCGTGTTCATTTCCAGTACACAGACCGTGTGTGTATGAATGTTTGTGTGCGTGTGTTTGGGCACGTGTGTCTGTGCTGTGTACCCGCATTAATATTGCATACGTATCCTGCTCCAAAAAAACTCCAGTGTGCGCGGAGGATTCGCTTGAGAGCACCACTCTCAAAACAGATTCACTTTTAATTCATTTAATTTAGGCCCGCACCATGTGTTATGCAGAGACCGCCATTTGATATGCAGCCTGTGCTTGGATGGGTTTAATTACTTAGCCGTCAAACAAAGTTATGCAGCATATGCATTTTCAGAAATATTGGTTTGGTACTTACATGGGATGCGTATCAATGTGGGAGAGAGTGTGTTTGTATGAGTGTGAGTCTGCCTGCGCATTTGTGAGACAATAACTGATGATCACGCTGGATTTGATTGAAACATGTCTGCAATGCAAATTCAGCATGATATCGCAGATAGTTTTGCCAACGACTGGATGAATGGCTGATAGTAAGGGACCACACCAGTGGGTTTGTAGATCCCTCTGTCTATCTTTGCGTTCCATGTATGGACTCAGATAGCATTACTTTCATATTGTATGGAAATAAATGGTAACCAGCAGCTGTTTAAAAAATGATGCACGAATTTGACAGTGGTCAGCCATACATATTTTTCTTCCATCTAAAGAACAATCATTTCTGAGGCAAAAACACAGGAAAATACAGCATAATGAGTGAAAACATTTGGATTATGATAAATAGAGAAAGCTAAACCACACCCACACCCTTGCAGAGACACACACACTGACAAACCTATTTCGATAAAAGATATGTGTAACTGCAGGCCATTACTCCCGCAGAGGCAAGAGGCAGCTCGACTGGGAGCTAATGGATAGAACCATTACGGCCGAGAAGAGCCAATGTTTCACCATTAGATAAGGAATCAATTATATGTTTATATGTTGCTCTCTGCCTCTGCCTCCCTTATACTTGGCCTCCGGCTCCCACCTCCAGCTTTTATTAGAAATACAGCAGAAAGGTGAAGTCCAACCGTCACGCTCGGATAGCTCAGAAACTTCCTCGCTTTATCCCCCTTCAAATACAGAGCTCCAGTGCTTTGAGATTTAATACATCAGTAAAACTGTAATGTCAGTGGGAAAAAAAGAGTTACATGAAGTAGGTTAACAAATCCAACATGACATCCGCTGCTATGGTGATTCGTGAGACTTTTTTTCTTTTTTAATATATTTAATAGAGCCTCAAAATCCAGAGTGCCAGATGGTGAATTCCCACTGAGACAGGATGCACCTATGACATGAATTGAAATGAAGAGTAAAGAGATAGAGGGAGAGAGGAAAAGAGAGGAAGAGATAACTCATCTCATCTGTGTCTCTTCTCTCCACTCCATCCCTACTGTGTTGCTCCCACAGATGCCCTGCACAGGGAGGCAACAAAGCAAAAACACACTGTCAACTGAGGACAAATATATATATATATACATATTTAAAAAAAAAAAAGCACATGTACGACTCATCCGTGTTTTCTGACTTCTGAGGAGATGTTTGCAAACAGCAGAGGAGCCTGAGCTGAGAAGAGCTAATACATACAACTGTCGCCCCTGCAGTCAGTTGATTTTTAAAAAGTTGAGGTTGTTGGGATGAAGGAGGACTGGTGCTTTGCCACAGTAGTTGCTACGGTAAGCACCTTGGGTCCAATGTTTAAATGTATCTTTGGAAACAGCATCTGGCTTAGTTGCTGAGATTGCTGAATATTTAAAAGTTTAGTTTTTCAGTGCTAAAGATATTCATTCATTTTCTGCAACCTCTTTTCCTCTTAGGGGTCGCAGGGGGGCGGGAGCCAGCTGCTGGAGGCGGGGTTCACCCTGGACAGGTCACCAGACTATCACAGGGCTGACACACAGACACAGACAACCATTCACACTCACATTCACACCTACGGACAATTTAGAGTCATCAGTTAACCTGCATGTCTTTGGACTGCAACAATGCTAACCACTGCACCACCCTGCCACCAAAACACAAGATATTATAAGTAAATGTTTAACGTACATGCTGTAAATTCTGGCATTGGCTTTTGAATTATGACCAAGCCTTAAATAATAACCGTCTACTTTGCTGGTTTTTCTCACTCAAAGCTTCCTGCAGCTGTTTCACGTGTAAACTTGTAGGACATGGATGTGCAGTGCCCTTTTAGCCACTTGTAGGCTTTTAATGTGAAATATCTATGCAGGATTTTTTTTTTTTTGAAATGTGGTTGCATGAGGTACTTATCTTTAGTCAGTGTATTACATACAGCGGATGTCAGTCAGTTTGGAGAAACAGGTTGCAGTCTGACACAGAAGCATTGTAGTGCTGCAGATGGGGTCAACAACAAGATGTAGTTTAGCCAGCTAAAAAGGTCCCAGCTACAAAAATCCATATCAGTTTAAGTATATGCAATATTAAAGTATTTTCACTGCTTTACCTTTCTGTCAGACAGCCCCCGTTATCCACCAAACTCCATTGACAAAAAGAGTCATTTAAGCTTGCTGAAAACAGGAGCTGCTGATCTACTGCTGCTTTGATCAGTTAGTTAGTTTATGTTTTGTGTGACTTTGGTGAATCCAAACTAACCATTTTAAATGCCAAAGTCACACGATAACGCAAACAAAAGGACTGTTAAAGGCAGTGGTAGACCAGCAGCTCCTGTGTTCAGCTATCTTGAATCATTGTTTTTGTCAATGGAGTCTGGTTTTGAAGAGAGCGATAGACCGGCTTAATTTTCCTGTTGGAAATCACTGTCTGACATTAAGGTAAAACACTGACAATACTCTCAATATAACATACTATTAAAACTGTATTGTTTTTTTAGGTCTGACTTTTTGTTAAGGTGGCTAAAATATGTTTTATTGCTGACCCCTCCACAGCAGCAGATTGCTTAGCCTCCATGTCAGACTCCAGCTTGCTTCGTGAAGCTAGGGGTATATATTGTCCATGGATACACACCCCATACAGCCCCACTTAAAAAAATCTGCACCATCCCCTTAACACTGAACAAAAGAGTGGCCCCGCACAGCTGACTGCAGTTAATAAGCAACTGAGAACAGTATTTATGTTTTAAAGAGGACATCAGAGGAAGGATATGACTGTTGTAATGGTGGAAGTAGTGCTGCGGAAATGTACATTGACGCTGTTTTAAGACGACAAGTTAATATGGACAAACTGTTGAGTTTGCATTAATAGCGAACGGCATCATCAGCAAATAGAAAAGGAAGTGGAAAAAAAGCCTCCTGTTAGATAAATGTTCTGCTATAAAAAAGCCTGATTCACATGAAGCTTCAGCTGAGGTAAATTAAATATTAAAGACTGTACGGTTTGTTGATACAATTACTATCAGTATATATGTGTACATGTTTTGTTTTTATCTCCTTGCCCTCTCAGGAACAGGAAGGAGATACTTCATGAGCTGTAACAGCACAAGGTCGGTTCAAGGTAGTGCACGGATGTGGAATTGATTTCCACAGGGTCAGGGTGCGTGTAGGGTTACCTGGTCACATGCAAACATTAACATGCACAAACACACAAACATAAACTCTCAGTGGGGTTCATTCAGCTCGGCCTTGTTTTTTTCCCAGGTCTGTTCCCTGCACGCAATAAAAGCTGATTCTTATTAAAGTTTGCAGGTTCCTGAAAGGACACAGGCAGCAGTGTTTTCTCTGATAAATGTCTTATTTAACAATCTCCCTGGACATCCTAATTGTGGTGTTGGCTCGTGTTTCAGTGCACTGAACTGGAAAACCTTGGCATCTGTGCTGCTCCCTTTCCTCCTCTCCTCTCTCTCCTCCACTCCCTTTCCCCTTCTCTCCCGTTTCCAAATTCCCTCCGCCCATATCCCTCACGACGTTTTGTTTTTCTACCACTTAGTGTACATACAATCATCCCATTTATGACATAGATGTGGTAAGGACCATCAGTCTTCCAGCTGAACCCTGAGCATTAAATAGTTCAGAGAAGCGGAGCATCTGCTGTGTGAATCAGCATGGTTTGATGCCAGGTTTTAATAAAAAAAAAAAAAAAAAAAAAAAAGCAGAATATAGCACAGTTGATTTCAAATGGAGATATACACCCACAAAATGCAGTATTCTGGGAGGAATCACCGGCAGAGAGTCATTTCATGACGGCAGCAGGTATATTTAACTACTTCGCATGTTTCCCGGGAAACACTGACATTTGTCTATTTTTGGTCCCACCCAGTGAAGGAGCCCAGACTTGTGCCAGCAGCCAAAAGCCATTTTTATGAGCACTAAATGGCGTCCAGTGCATTCACCCTTGTGAATAAAAGAGGCGCTAGTCTTGTCTCTGTGAAACACACCATTACTCCTCCATTGTTTGCCAAAGCACTTTGTCGAGAAATAATTTACACCGAGTCTTTCCGCTTCCAGCCTGTTCAACACAAGGTCATGTCCAGCAGAAATGGCCCTGTCGTGCCACTATATACCAACCAATATGAATGATCCTCATCCATTACCAACCTATGAGATGTGTTTGTGGGAGCGATGTGGGATTTATTAATCTGGAATATTAGAGCAGTCAACACTCATGCAATTGTTGTTTAAGTGGACAAAGAATTAGAAGAGGTGCAATTAGCTTTTTCTTCTTGCAATCATGACATCATTTTCATTCTGTTAATCTCTTAACTAATAACAGCAGGACATCATGCAATGAGCAGAGTAGATTTACTTATATGAACATGTTAAGTCTAAAAAACATAGACGCTGTATATACTGTTACAACCCGGCTCTTAGGCTGCAACAATGATGGGAGACGAGACGAGGGTATGAGTAGTTAAAAGCTCATTTATTTACAAAATACCAATTAACAACCGACTAAACATGAAGGTCAGTAACCGGTCATGTCTGCGTGTATAGGTGTGTGGAAGTGACTGAAAAGAATGCAAAAGACCAGCAGCTGTGCCATGAGGGAAGTAGTGTTGTGTCATCCGCAAATGAATCGTTCAAAAGAACAAATCTGTTGAGTGAAACGTACTGAACTGAATCACTTCTGGAACTGATTCGTTCATTTCGCAGTTCATTTGAGTTCAGCAGCGAGCGTGCAGGCCGGGAGTGGAACTGCAGATTCGGTCCGTGCATACGATGAATCACTCGCGAGGCGCGAGGCAGCCAGGGTGCAGGGAGGAACTGCCTACCGTGTGACGAATCACTTGGTGAACGACGTGGTGATTGAAATAATTTCTTCTCAGCGATACACTTTCATAGGGACCGTTTCTCCAAGCTAATGGCTAATGTAGCCAGGAGTCAAGCCACATGAACACAATCACACACCTCCCCATTGTTTTAACAGACATAGTTTCCTGATAAACAAACTTAAAACGTCTCAGTTCAGTGAGTCGGACTACGCAGTACACAGTCAGGGCTCCTCCCGCCAAGCACTGAACAATTCGGTGAGCGAATCTTTTGAACAAATCTTTTTAGAGGGAAGAAGGACCTCTGCTGGAAGGTGTTGAGCTTTTACATCATGAAGCACACTGGCCCAGGTGTGGCTCGTGAGGTAAATGACGACGCTCTGCCTTGATTAGCATCCTGAAAGAGAAAGAACAGCTAGGAAAACAGGTACCTTAAGAATGCAAAGTGCTATGTACTGAAATGTACTGCAGTGCAGTATACACAAAGTAATGTCCCTAAAAGCACATTGTAGAATATGTTGTGCCATCCATTTTTATTTCTAGCTTCAAGCAACAGAAGTACATTTGTGACTTGCTCTATCATTTTCAGTCACATTAACTCTAATATACATTTTGAGTTTTATGCACTGAATCTCCTTGCACTGCTGGAAAGAGGAGATTCTAAGCTTTCTAATGATGTGAATACTGTCTTTGTTCTCCAGATATCAAGCAAAATAAACGTCTCATTACGAAATGACTGTCAGAAAAAGGACTTAAAAGTTTGTAGTACAGGGGCAGAGTGTGACAGAGTCCAATTTGCTTTCCAAACTGGGGAGGCATGCTTTACCTCAGGGGCTATCCCAGGGTGAGAAATACACAGAAAAGCTTGGGGACACATTTATTTAGTATCCAGCAGGGAAACAGTAACAAGCAGACTCAACAATATGGTGCAGGAAGACGAGAAAGTATTGTTTATGTTGGAAAAACTGCGGATCCCTTTGACAGACGCTGAGCGCACAGTGCAGGCAATGGACCCCATATGGCTTCAGTCACACAACCCTTCTCAATCTTTTAATTGGTGGAGTATAAATAATAGAGGAACTGACACATTTTCTGACTCTATGATCACTTGAAAGGCAGAGAATCACCACTTTTCTTAGAGTCTCCTGTTTACAACGCCAGTAAATCTGAATATATTCTACTTGGGTGCTCATAGTTTTCCGTCAATTGAATTTAACGACTGACTTACAGAGGATCTAATGATGCTAGCGACAATTAGCATTATATATTGATGCATGATGCGAAGAACTTAGAACTACGTTAGCTCAAGCAGGTCGCCCGTCACGATCAGGTGGGTTTCAAGACGTTTTAATACTCTGAACGTCAATATTTGTTTACTTGAAGAATATAAGAATGAAACCCACAGTCCTGAACCCTGCCTTGTTATCGTGAGCCTGTTATTTACAATTCCAGGGAAACAGAGGGAAAGAGAGTGGGTGGTGCTGAGTAGGACCAGAGTGTGGTTGACAAGTATTATATCGGTGAAGATTCTCTGTCATCCAGGTCATTGTAATCCGAAGTGCTATATCGGAGGCAACTGGACGTGCTTGAGTTTCTTGAAGATGTTTCACCTCTCATCCAAGAAGACAGCACAAGAGACCCAGCTCACATCTTGGCCAGGAAAGACAGATGGTTTTAAAGAGGTGTGAGAGAAGCCGTCTACGTCAAACTGAAACGACGATCGATAAAAAGAGGAGGTGGCCTACGACACCGCTAATCATCCACTTACAATACAGTCTTGGGATCCCTCCCCAGTAAGCTTAACACCCATCCACACCTGGACCCATCTGACCCTAACGACACACCCGATGGCCGGGTGGGTCAACGACTCACATGTGACCTTAACGACTCCGTAAGGGTTCACGCCCACACAGAGTTTAAAGCCTGCGACTCTGCACCAGTCAGTTAGAAGTGAAGAAGCATCTTGGATGAGAGGTGAAACGTCTTGTAAACGGCATGTTTAGGTCCTGTATGACCGAGATCAAGCTTTATTTTGCATTGTTTCACTAAAAACATGGATTTAAGTATATTTTAAATTATTCTAAAAATGATACAGTTAATTGAAATAGATGTGGGTGGAAATCTCCTGGAGACAGTGCTGTGGAGAGGACTTGACCTGGTTCTGATCCTGAGGAGAGGCCCTCTAGGAAAAGGCTACTCTTTCCTTCTCTTCTCCAACTTATCTGCCTCCACAGACCTGCTATCATGCCACGCTCGACCAGATAGCAACAGGGCAATTATTTCCAGACAAGCACAATGTTTGGTGATAAACATAACAAGGGCCTATTTTTTACCCAGTAATGTTGAGTGCATTGTTGCGGCTGATTCTGACACAAAAAAAGGATGCATTTTGAATCAAACCAGATCTGTGTTACACTCATGTGTCCCAAATCTACCCCTCTCTGCTCCACATTGTAACTGATGGCTGAGGTTTATACACTTAGACACACACATGCAAACACGTGCCTGCACACAGTGTTGTGGCTGCAGCAGCGGGAATAAAGGTTATATTTGATAGGCATTGCCCTCAGCATGGCACTCTCTGCAGACACACGCCGCCTCCTTTGCAGAGCCGCTCAAAGACACACTGTAGAGAAATTAAACTGTATATTGGGGGAAAAAATATATGTGAAATATGTGGCCCATTTGCAATGCAAATTCCAGGAGTCAGCGGTCTCCTGGGGTCCATCATACACAGCAGGCAGAACCAGAAGAACATACGTGAGTGTGAGTGCTTTCATTCTGGTACATTCTCACTCTCCCTCTCTCATTAAAGGGGCTCCATTTCTAAAGACGTTTATGCATCTCATGTATACTGATTCAAGCGGTATGTGGAGTCTCTGAGTTGGGAGGTAAACAGACCCTGCAGGACTGTTGGCTGCGTCCTGTTCTTCAACCAGCAAAACAGTGGAAACGACCAACGAAGAAGCTCATTACGCACTATAAGATCGCTCTAAATGGGCCTTTGTAACACTCCAGTGATCACTTAGGCCTTTGAATAACTCTGTGGTTGAACTTGAGAGGTTGATAGAGTTTTACAATAGTGCATACAGTATGCATAAGGGGCCACAAAATGCACAGCACAGATGGTGGGATAAGGACGAGGAGAGTTAAGTGCTCGCTATATTGAATTTGGGGTTGGATAACATGTCAGTTAAGGAAGAATTGCGAAAATGTCAGTGGAATATCAGACCAGAATAGTGCAGTGGTTGTGAATAATTTACCCTTTAATATTGACGGCCACATGCGATCTATGCACTACATTTATATATGAAATTATGTTCTGTTTTCTTTGTGTGTTTATGAGTTCCATTCAGTGGCAAACTCAGTAATGGTTCGCAATGAAAGGAGGTAATTTGGCACTGCATTTCAGAAACGGCACTATAAATAGCATGACAGACTTTGTTTGATACTTATAATCCTTTACAATAGTTCAAAAAATAACTTTAACTACAGATTAAAAGGAAAACATGAAATGGAGACATCATATGGTTCTGCTGGTCATGTCAGTTTCCATCTTGTGGATGAACCCTTTTAGCCTTCGCTGCTGAGTGACTTTGATATGCTGGTCCTTCGCTCGTTGCATTCATCCTCACTGAGCAGCTGAAAATGTGAGCAGGTGTTGTGTTCATGTTCCACTTGGCAGCAGGAAGTTTTGTTGACCATTAGAGACTTTGAGCCAGACAGTGAGCTTTGAAATCCAGACATCTCAACACCTGGTAAAGAATTTATTTAGACTTGAGTATAGACCTCAGAAACTCTTTGCAAGGTGTACTATTTTGGCTGAGGGCATACAGTCTTCATTTATTTGCCTTCTTTAAAGGGCTTTCATGTGAAATTCAGAGTGTGTGAGTTTTGTGGTCGCGGTTTATCATCATGAAGGTGGCTAAGCCAGCGGCTAACAGCTGACTGCTATGCTAACTCTACAAACAGCACTAAACAACGGCAATGGTGCTGACAGAGTTTACGGAATTAACCGGGGGGAACTGGCAACACATTTCTCAGTGGCCTCTCATGTCTACATACATACGCAAAGATATCCTCCTGTGTATCCTGTTGACATTCTGGATGCCGCTACCAACACCAGGATGTCAACAAAGCACATAGTTAGGTTTAGGCAACAAAAGCACGCGGGTAGGTTTAGAAAAAATATCATGGTTTAGCTCTACAATCATTCAGGAAGCAAACATTGGGCTACTGGGTGAAAGTCCGAGGTTTGTTGGATCCATCTACCACCACTCCCATCTATCGTACAGGTACTTTATGGCTCCTTATATCATGGCGTTACTGGCAGCATTTCAACCTGATGCCATCCATTTGCACAACATACCAGATGACAGGTGCTGTCCAGCCAACCTGCTGTGTGTTATAACACCGCGAAAGTTGTTTCTGCTGTCGAAATCACTCGCAGAGAGAAAACAGGCTGGAACTGGAGGGTTGGTGCATTAGCTTCCACAATGATGCTGCTTCAGTATCAGCGGTAATTTCCATATGAGCACGGTCCAAGTGGTGGCTGAGCCAGTGGGAAACAAATATGCACAAACTTGCATGTGTGGCCGGACTGGCTTACCAGAACAAACGACAGAGAAGCTCGAACACGCAGTGGGAGAGTAACTTCATTCTCCGCACATAACATAGCTTAATAGTGGTTTGCTGCTATATTAATGCTCTGAATGTCACATACAGAGCCTTTAATGTATAATGAGTGTGTGTTCTGAGAATTAGCCTTGGGAAATAAGATGTAGATTTATTTCCTGAACATGAATTCCCCATGCAGCCCGTCCTCTTAGGACAAATGTAAAAGGTGATGTGAACTCACTTCAAATACAACATAGTCTGCAGCTAAGCAGTTGTGTTGAACCCAAATTACCATCAGGCTTATACATGTTTATGAGCTCCAAGTGGACATGTTTTGCCAGAAACCTCTTGTCAAAGCTGCTCTGTGTTGCATTAACATTGATTCGACAGTCCGCTGGAGGTGTTATTGAGCATACAAATATGGATTACAAGCCATCGATTGCTGTCACCTTAAGTGTCCTGTTTTCTGTGTGTTTTAATACAACAAAATGGATATGAAAAATAAATGACCTTCTGAAATTGCCTATTTTGTTTTCTTCACAGTCACATCTAATCTTTCAAATGTTCTATATATTATATTAATGTATCACACGTTGTGTCTGGTTGTCTGCCACATGCACAACATTCATCATGCACGCTTATATCTGATCAAGCTCTTTATTCAGTTTATTTTACTGTGATTTTAGTGAGGGCCAATCCCAGAGGTGAATGGCCGCGCAAAGATGCCATTTTCCCCGCATAAATCAATTATATTTCCATTTCCTTGGATTTCAGTGTGTGACAACTACAGATAATTCCCTACCCATCTTGGCCACAGGCAATCACATGGATCATGTCAAGAAAAGCAAAATTTGAAACCATCTGCGCATTTGTTACAGTGCCAATTATGTTTAGCTTTATCTCCCAGGGAGGACTGACCGAGTGTGCTTACTCCATTTGAGAAGCTCTCCAATTCATAATCATTCAATTACACACATTTGGGACTAAAGACCTTCACTGCAGAGACGGCACATATGGACAATGTCAGTATAATGTTGTGTTATCCCTAACAGAGCACAGACAGGACCTTGTTTGTTTGCCTTTTCTTCTTACTTAGCTAAGGGGTTGGATTCACAACCCACAAGGTGCTTGTCTTTCTCTGTGATCTCGCCTGACTTTGACTACAGCATACAAATCCAGGGTTCTAAAGCAAAGCAAATAATGTGCATGTCTTCTGAGTAGCTGTTGGTAAGGCTTGAGCTGGGTTGTTATTGACTGAGGGGCTGCAGGGACAAGGGGCTGCTGCTGCTGCTGCCGTGTGTGATTCCTGGCTTCACACTTTGCAAAGCTCCATGCTGAGATCTGGCTGGTTCAAAGGAATACTTAACCAAAAACTTATGTTTAAAGCATCAAACGCTCATCGCCTGTTTGCCCTGCTGACAGTATCGAAGTGACTTATTCTGCAGGTGCAGTTTGAGAAGTTTCTATCAGTATTTTGACCTTTTCTTCACAGTGAAAATGAGTCTTTAGCAGCCTGTTTGCATACCTCTGAACTTTTATCCAGTGTTTCATTAATGTCTGGTGGTGTGGCCATTGTCTGTTGTATTCCCTAATTAGGGAAACAGTTAGTTTAGTATTCACACATAAGAACATGGATGTCTTTCCAGGTGGGTTAGTTACATTTATGAAAAATACCAACAGATGACAGCTTTTAAGTTTGGATGACAATGATGCATAAGTGCTGCACAGTTTTTCACATGAAGTTGTCGGTGAAGATTCTCAGTCATCCATGGGGCAGCAGGGTGGTGCAGTGGGTAGCACTGTTGCCACACAGCAACAGACTTCTGGGGTTGAAACCGATGGCCAGTTTGGGCCCTTCTGTGTGGAGTTTTCTCCATGTTTTCATCCAATAAAGCCAAAGGTGAAGACAAAGACATGCAGGTTAGGTCAACTGTTGACTCCAAATTGCCTGTAGGTGTGACTGTGAGTAGTCCATTGACCTGTCCAGGGTGTACCCCAACTTTGAACTTTGCCTGATGCCAGCTGGAATAAGCTCCAGCTCCCAAATAACCCCGAATGGGATAAACAGTTACAGATATTGGACAGATGGGAAAAACCAAACGAATTAGCCGCCCTTGCAATAACAAATCTGCTAACATGAACCAGCCAAACCAATCATAGATATGGGGTAGTAGAAGGCCATTATCAAGCCTTTCTGCCAGAGAGGCCTTCAATGGGACTTTCTCCCTTGTGCAAGAAAGTCTGCATTTAGGGCGGGGTGTGGTGGATGGGTCAAACACAGGACTTTCACCCACATCTATCGTCAAAGGATCACTCAAAGCACCCTTACACTACATAGCCACAGGCACACATTCACACACCTGTGGCCGAGGTTACCGCACCAGGTGCCACCTGCAACTCAGTTAGACATTCAAAAACAATCACACGCCAATCACACAGCCACTGGGAGCATTTTCAGGTTCGGTGTCTTGCCCAAGAATACTTCTGGGTCAAACTGTTTTCCTTTAAAACATCCACACACTCACATTTGCACGCACACACTCATAAAAACATTTTGCCTTTGAGCCCTCAAATACTTTCGAAGCACATACAGTATTTTGCCAGATACCAGCATGACTTCAGTTGAATCCTTTACTTCCTGGATGAGATGAACCATGACAGAAACAAGCTCCCGTTATGTAATCCCGAATGACTTGTACAGTAACATAATGCACTTTTCTGATTGGCGGTGGCTTCTGTTCACTGTGTTTAGGAAATCCCAGCCTCCCTTATTCATTCTTTTATTTAACAGCATGGAATGTTTGCTTTATCTCAGACGCACTGTCTCTCCCCTGCAACCCCTCGCTTCCTTTTTCCTTTATTAGACGTAGATTAGGATTTGAATGAAAAAGCAGAACAAATGGCATCTCATTTATGCACGCCTCAGATTTCTCGGGGTGGAGCCTCTTGATAGTGGCTGTAGGTAAAGGCCTAAACATCGCTAAAATGTTGGTTTTACAGCCACTCAGGTAAATATATTTGTCACCACTCATGTCCCCTTCTCTCCTGAGACAAGCCCATAGAATAATGAAATGCAATTATCACAAGGAAATTGTTTTCTTTTTTTATTTATATATTTTTGCTTACCAATATTGGTGTTTGCGGCTCTGCTGTGCTGACTAAAATGAACATCTCTGTGAATAAATCAAAAGCGAACAATGTTGGCAATGTTTGCTCGCTCTCGTGGAAGTATCCGAGCATTTGGTGAAAAGTGCCAGGCTGTCAGTTCATTTATGCAAATGCAACAGCAAAGTCAAGCCATTTCCCAGAGGATGGGAATGTTTATTTGTGATTTCTATTTTTATTTTATGAAGGCGGAGTGATGAAATGATAAATGGTCCTGGTGCTGGCTCAGTGATTACTGTCTGATGGAGCTGGATTTGTTGACTCTTAACGGATCACAACTCGCGTCTTAACCTCTTTACTCTTTTGGGTTTGTTTCCTCAATCCGTCTTTGTACCTTTTTACTTTTTCCCCCTCCACATTCCTGCATCTCTCCATCTCTCTTTTTTCCCCTCGCTCCATCTTTCCTTCATCATTCCCCTTACATAAGGCCTAGCAGGGCAGTCACTGAGTCTGAGTACAGATGTAGATGGCAGATGGATAGGTGGGGGTTGCCTTGATTTTCAGCCAAAATACAAATCCTCGCTTTTTCCTGTTCTCTTTCAAACGGCCTGTCACCCAGACACAAATATAAAAGAAAAACACATATTATAAGTGTGAACATGTATCTCAAAATGCTTCAAATGCTGTAGCAGTATTCCACTGGAAATATATTTTTGATGCAGGTTTTTTTTTGCAGCACCGACTTATCTGCATGCGTAACCACCTGCAAGAATCTCATTGCAAAATATGTACATATTATTCTGTTACATTTGCTCAGACATAACACTAATGCCTCCACTCTATCAGGTGAGCCAGGTTGAGAGCAGCCGTATCAGTGTCAGGGTCAGCATAAGGAGTGTAATCCTGGACCTGATTTAGTGTGCAGAGAGAGAAAGCTGATTATGAGCCATAACCACCTCTGTGTGACCCCGCTTCTCGGAATAGCAGTTTGTCGCTCAATGGACATTCATAGCCGCACTGTTCAGACAACATGAGTCCCAGATCATGCCCCAGTGTCACTTTGTTTTTTCCCAGCTGACATTTAAAAGAAATGCTCACAACTGCTACAATTAACATAAAGTTCATTGAAGGCCAGTGTTTATGAAACTATTATTTACATAAGTCTCATTATTTTACATGTAATTTCCATTTTCTATTACTATTGATCAGATTTTAAGTTAAGTTCCTTGTTTTACCTAATTCCTTATCGGAAAGCAAAACAGGCTTAGGTGTTTATCTAGTATAACAGCACACTCATGGACCATAAAACATTTTCCAAGCGTTAAATTGTCACTCAAGTGAAAACCCCACAGGTGGGATTTGGACGTCAACTCATCTGCTTTCTTGTACAGTATGTGGTTATCTGAGGAGCAACAGTGTATAATTCTACATCCCAAAATGTCCATAATATTGCAACAAAATGAAAGATATTTCAGTTTTTTTCCCATCCCTCAGTGCTGTGAGTTGCATCTCTCAGAGGATCCCCAGCTATGAAGACAGATAGGGAAACACTGCAAATGTTTTGCACAAGAGAATCAGGATCTTTCATAGACTATGTTCCTGAATGTTGTGCTACTAGTTTCGGGCAAAGGGACAAACAAAGAACAAAGTTCGCAACAAAGTGGTCGCATATCAGCACTTGGGCAGTGACCTCTTGCGTTGGACAACAAAAAAACAGAGGTGTATTTTAAAAACAGAAATATGTAACGGGCTGAAGTTGACACAGCGTCCCAGAACATCAACAACCAATGCACCCAGGGTACCTTGCACGTCATGTGTCGACGTGTAAAGTCCATGACCAAACGTCGGAGTGGAAATGTGATGAAAACTTAAGTGTACATGTTACACAGGTAGCCTGTAGTCTTAGAGAGCCTTTTTTTCACACTTGCTTTTTTTGGTTTGTGTTCCACTCTTTGAGTTAAATTGTAATGTGTTTTGGTCACTATTCTTGTTTTGCTTTTTCACCTTGGCTCCATTTGGTCTGTTTGCACAATTATAACTTTATAACTTGTGTTTCTTCAGAGAAGAAGAGGGGGACATTTATTCAAAATGTAATGCAATGCCAACAGCTCACTGTGCCTTCAGCACAGTGTCCAACATAACCAAACAAATGTGTGCTGACTTTAACAGTGACAGACTTTTCAGCAAAGTTATGGTATGGGCCAGGCTGTGTATGAACATAAACCACACCTGGAAACTGGAGAAAGGAAATTAAATCTCATACTGAGGAGCTGAAGCCGCCGGTTAGCTCGGTATGTTATCCGCAAGTGCGTTATTATCTAAGCCTGCCAGCTAACTTTTTGGATATTTTTACCTTCAGTTAATTTGTTCCAATGGTTTAAGCAACTCATTGATATTTTGAGTAGTCTACAACTAAAACAACAGTAGTCTATTTGTTACGGATGGTAAGCATGACCAAGGTAGTCGTTTGTAAAGCATAACTGCTTGTACAAGTTATTTCGGCAATTCAATCACCAGAGTAATAGTTGCCATTTTATATGTCTGTTAGTTTGTCGTAGATAAATTGAACCTTTATGTTTTCTTATGTTTTAACACTGTGCTTAATATGTGTTTATGTTCAGGCTCAAAATCCACTCGGTTATGATTAGGACAGTGTCATGGTTTTAAAATGCTCACTTTTGTAGGTACAATACTGACAGAGAACACTGCGATGTCTCTGTACAAACTAAACACTTTACATGGCACTGTCCCCACTGGAAATACAGTGATGGGTCACTAAAAAGCACCCACATTTGGTGACCAAAAATCCATTGGAAATGCAGGAATGACTTGTTAAAAAACGGGTTTTGTTCTTTGTTTGTTGTTACTTGTTTGTTGGTCTTGAACAGTGGTCTGCAGCTTGGCAGGTGTCTCTCCTATGGGTTTCACGCCAATGGTGACAATGTCAGCTCATATACTGTGTTGCTTTAGGAACATTGATATGATATATATGAACGCACAAATAAAAGTATTTGAGGTAGAGACGTACAATGACAAGATTTTCTCCTGGCGACTGGGCTGCATTGGGCTCTCCAGCAGTCCACTGTGTATAAAATTGTCTTATTAATCAGTAATTTGTTGTCACAGGGGACACTACAATTTAACCATGACCATTGGGCAATATTTAAAATACTTGGTGGGACTGCATGTTGAGTTAAGTGGAAATCTTATTCAGCTTCAAAAAATGGTTAGTATGTTATGATAAGAGTAAGCACAGTGAGAGAAAACAGCGGGTTCAGCATTTTAACACTGCCAAGAAACAAACTCAAAGGCTATTTTTCTTCTACGGGGATAAAAAAAAAAGTATAAAAGACTTGGAGGCACCCATACAGATATCAAACAGTATCTTCGCAGGTGCTCCGAGTAAGAACTTCTGTTTTATAGAAAGTAGCATCAGTTTCACATTGGGCCATCGCTGCTTTATTGGTCAGTACAGGGGTCAGAGGAACAGGACACTGAGGAGAAAGACGGTATGTGCCTTAAAGGCCCTATGATATATCGGACTAGTGCGTTTTTTTTTTTTTTACAGTGTTACAATATACCATGCCACAGTATGCCTGTTGTAATGGATTGCTGTAGTGTGCAGTTGGTGAGGTGGTAGTATTACCGAGAGAGAACTTGCCGCTGTGCTGCTCGACTGACTGTTGCTGTCACAGAGGCTTGTCCCTGTCAGCGAGATAAATGACATTCTAGCTACCCTGCTATCTACTTGATACCTGAGAGACAGAGACACTGGTGATGCCCTTCAAACGCTACACACCATCAACCCTGTGTGTGTCTGTCTATTGTCAGGAGAGCAGTGCGTGGGTGGGTGAAGGCGTGTGTGTCTGCACATGCCATGGCAGTGTAGCATGCAGAGTTGCCAGCAGGGTATGTGTACCCTTGCACGTATGCACTCGGATTATAAAGGTGACCACTCTCTTTAATCAGGCAATATTTACATTGTGTTTGGGGGAGATTATCTATGACACTTAATCATGGCATGGCAGCCATTGCTGCTCTGGATGTGCATGAGCCACAACAAGTCAGTCCTCGTTTGCCTGTACACACTACATGCACTGTCTGTGTTTAAAGAGGAAAGTAGCATGTGGAGCTTGAATGTAAAAGATATTATTGTAGTCTAAATAATTTAGCTATGTCCACAACATGAATACTTTATACAGATCTTTGTTACTTGTTGATTATTTTAAGTCATACGTACAGGTGATGGTCTGCTGGTTTTAGGGCCCTTTTCATATCTGCCTCATTTGGTCCGAACTTTCTGACTTTTCAGTTTGATCTGAACCAAAACCTTCCCTTGACCACAGTAGGGACCAAACAGCCAAACCTTGGTCCGACAAAAACAGGTGGTTTTCGTCTGGATCAAACTGAGCCATGGTTTGGTTCCCTACTAGTGTGAAAACAGTTTTTGGATGGTTCAGACGTTCAAACCAATTACAGGAAGTTTTGGCAGGCTATCGTCAAGTGATAAGAGTAGTGTAGCACCTCATTGTGTGTGCGGTTTAGTGACAGAGAGAGCGACGGTGATTGCACTCCAAGTAGACCAGCATTGGCAATCGGAGCAGAGGAGAAATTAGCAGTGAAGTTGCCAAGTGGTTGTAAATGTAAAGAGTCGGTTTCAGTTTGTGTATGAACAACGCAACATGACAAAAAGACCCAGGACAGCACATGGAGAAAGGAGGACATGACTTAGTAAAGACTCAGCTGGAAAAACTCAGACACTTTTCAATTATTTTCCAAGAGGAGGAAAAGGGGATATAAGAGGACGGTAGATCTACAAACTAATCAATGTCAAGTATCAGGAGACGCAGCTCACATAGGTCATGGAAATAGGATGATAGGATGAAGGGCATCATGTAGAGCTCTTTAGTGACCTTTACTGCACATAATTGCAATGTGAGACCAAAACTCACCAGACCAGATGTATACAGTGCAACAGAAATGTGAACCTTGGTCCAAAGCTTAGTTCGAACTTTCCATAGTTTGCCATGGATTCTTAAATTATCAAGTTGCATTAATTAATCAGTGATCAGTAGTCAGAGCATACATGTGAGCATATGCTTTAAGTTCAATATCATGGTATATGTGAAAAGTGTTCATATGAAAAGTTTGACATCCTGCTCCGGTGCCACACAGTCCATCAAATCCTTGTTAAAGCAGCAGAGAGCAGCAGCAATTACAAGACAAACATTTGCTTCAGCGTAAATCTCGATGCCAAACACCACCTATTTCCTTTGGCACTTAGCGAGCTCGGAGCTGCCAACCGCCTCACTTTGAGCCCATAATACCGCTTCCTGAGCACCCAACACTCAGAGTTAATAATGCACTGGTAGCTCACTGTTGAGGCTGCTAAATCTCAGTAGTGACCACAGCTACACTACCATCTTCCTCCGCGTTTGCCTTCAGGTGGGGAGCCTGACCTTTGTGTGCGGGCAGCTGGAAAATGTCAGTGCGGCGTAAACTGTTAGCGATCTCAATTTGCGATGGCATTTTCTGAAGCCAGACCCTCAGGCAGCCACTGAGGGTTGGGCCATTGTAGCTGGTTCATGTGTGTGTGTGTTAACATGTGTGTGATTGTCAATTCTGCCTTAAATATCACTTGACTGATCTGATGAAGACTCTCTAGTTCGCTCATTATCTCCATTAAGTCTGTTTTTGTTGTCATTTACCCACTGATTGTTTTTCTTCCACTACTCTTTTATTCTTATAGCTCTCTAGTCTCCGTTTTTAAGTATCCCCACTTATCTGCTCCTCTCTCACCTTCAATTTTGTGCGGTTACTTGCTTCACCATCTATGGCTACTGTTACATAAACTCTGTCTGTGTGCAGTGTATGTCTCACAGATTAAATGTCCAAACACTGGCCCAGTCCATCTTCCAAACAGACAAAATAAACAGCAGATAAAAAGATTAACAGTCCTCTCAATTAGAATATGGATGAATCCTTTGAAAGACTTAAGTATGAATCAGACAGTCTCGTCAGTCTTTCAGCCACACAGCCTAAAATTTGAAGGTTTTCTGTGTACAGTACGATCAGCTAAATCCCCCCGGCTGTTTGGGCCTATTACTGAAAGAATGTCTGGCTTTGACTGCAGAATAATGAAGGCAGACTTCAGGGAGCTGGGCGAGGCGACCGATACAATCTTAATGTTGTCAAATCCACCAAACAAAAGGAGGGATATCAGCGGTGAGGATGAATGTGGCCGTTACAGAAAGGGATGGCCTTGAAGATAGCAGCGCTACAAATGGCAGCCGGGACTGCTTGCTTAACTACACTGTTATGTTTGAAGTGAACAGGTTTCCTTCGACAGGTTGGGCTCAGGCAAGCTAGCGGTGCGTGGTGAAGATTTTCCTGTGCTCAGGGCAAACTCAGAGGACTGGAAACCAGCCAGCCTGGAAGAATCACTCTCGAGGTTGTGGTCACAAGCATTCAAGCTGCTTCGATGTCTATTTTTACATTTCACTCACATCTTTGAACATGGTATGGTTCAGATGCAGTGATGTAAAAGGCTTTGCCTCTACCACTACAAAACAGACGAATAAAAGGCGAATTCCCCAGCTCTCTACCATCCAAAACTGTATTCCACTACACCAACCTTCCCCTAGGTCCTCGCTGTACTTCTTCAACTCTCTCACCTACTAACTAAGCACTCATTTGCTCTCTCAGCCATTTTCCTCCCAGGTTCACCTTGTCCAACTTCTTGCCAGTACATGCCCTGGCATTGGCTTCCTGAATAATGCTTTAATTAGGAAGAAAGCACAGAGGGTGATCCTACTGTCGACCACAAAGTGCCGCCTCTATTTCAGGGCTTTCCCTCTGAGTTAATGTGTTGAAAATCCTGGGACAGCACAAGGCAGAGATGGAAGGAACTTCAATTAAAACTTCCACCTGAATAAGTTATGTCTTTCTAATAGACTTCGGGAAATAGTCATGAATATATAAAGAGGAAATATGCATTCATCAAATCCATCTTTCTGGTCACACAGAGGAAGGGAAGAATTGAAAGAGAGAATGCAATAAATAGGCGGCGATGGGGGTTGCAGAGGCTTTCAGGCTGGGTATGAGTATAGGATTGTGGCATAAAAAACACAGAGACAGCAACATGGAATTGAATTTCAAATGTCTTTCATAGAGCTACTACAAAATTAATAACCATTCAGACATAGAAAGAAAATGTCCAAATAAGAATGATGCAAGTGAGCCTCTTTCTAACAAAGAAGAGACAAATAAAAAGGCAAAAATTCTTAAGAGGAAAGAAAATCACCAAAAAGCAGTTTGAGCATCATCACCATTGACTGCGCACAACATAGACTGCATGAAAGCCACGAAAAACTCAAAGAGACAGGGCTTCAGAAGCTTGCTGGCAAACCCTATCATCACCAGAGAGAATGACAGATGGGCGACAAGACAGAGATGGGGTCAGAGATGTGACTGCAGAAGAGATTGTTGGGAGCAGGAATCAAGGGCAGCATGCTGAAAGCTTTTAGGGATGTGACCTTTAACAAACAAGTGTTGGATGTAGCATGGCTAAATGCCACACAAAGAAACTTCATGGAAATCTATTTGCAGGGCAGATGTGGGTTGGACAGGGAGCATAGTTTGGAGAAAGTCAGAAAAGTAGCAGCTTGCTCTGGTATTGATTGAAGCGAGGTCTGTTTTTACCTCATGCGCGTGGGGACGTGGTGGAGAGGTTGGCAGCAGGCGAAAGGGAAGGAGAAAGAGCATAAAATGTCTTTCAATATGCACTGTTATATGACTTTCATTTTCTGATGAAAATGTGGAGATTGAGACCAGAAGATAATAGGGAACCAAGGAATAACCTCTCTATGATATTAGATTTTTGAGAAGAACTCTTTTTTTAGTCTTTCCTGCTGGGCTGATGCTATTAATTTCTTTAACACAGGCCCAAACACTGCAAACTAAATGTGTGTGTGACTGGGGATAATCAACACTTCCATTTTCCATCTCACATTTTAATTTAATTTACTGGCATGCGTCTAATTAAGTACAGCTTTGCAAAGCAGGTTTTAGAGGTTAACAATGTACGTATGATCATTTTGAATTGAAGAAACAGAAGAAATGTTAAAAAAAGAACTGTTTTGTGTGTTGATCTACTGATAAAAAATATATATAGTTTTAGTCTTAGAGCATATGAAACTCTTGAGCCCCTTTTACACTGTTCAAGGTGGAAATGTCATGCAATTGCCCACCTTGTCGTGCTTTATAAAAAGAACGATCCTGGAATAGGGGGACAGAGTTGGCACAGAGACACTTAAAAAGCAGCTAGCAGCAGTTAGCAGCTAACTCAAAGAAGAACAACAGCTGAAAGTGTCTGCAAACTGGGGAGACAATGTGATCTGGGTTGTTTGATTCTGTGTAAAAATACAAAGGCCACATAAAGGAGGGACTTTGTAGCAGCGGGGAATTTTAGTGCAAAGAAGTATTCTTTTGTAGATGAAGGAACTTCTGTACAGGTTGCGGATGCAAGCAGCAGAAATGAATTCACACTGAAGAGTGGCTGGGCTCAGCCTTACAGACAGACGTGTGGAAAGGAATCAGTTGAGGTGGTTCGGGCATCTGATCAGGATCCTCCCGGGCGGCTCCTGTAAGAGGTGTTCCAGGTGCGTCCAACTGGTGGGAACACTAGAAAGCTAGAAAGTGTTGCTGGGGAGAGGCACGTCTGAAATACTTTGCTCAGCCTGCTATCCCCACAACCCAGCTTTGGTTAAGCTGCGTTTATACAGGCTACATAACCTGATCGCCAGCGAGAAAGTGTTGGTGTTGTATGTTTTTACAAACCACAAATATGTTACATTTGCATGTTTCATACATTTCATTAGCATTGTTGAAATGTGAAGTGTCAGCACATCCATCACATCCACTAATAACATGCAGGTGTAACGTATCCACGGTTTGCAGAAACAGACAATGCCAACATTTTTCCCGGCAATTGCGTTGGGCTACAATGTAGCGGGGTGTGTAGTTCTGTCTGCACTCTCGCTCTTGTTCTGTTTGATTGGCTGATTGAGTGATTTGTCAGAGTCTGGTGCTGGCTTGTCTGGGTCTTCATGAATATTCCTGGCATGCGGCAGGCCCCTTGGAGCCTGGATGCTGTCAGGGGGTCACTGTGACAACTGATGGGATTTACTGCTGACAGATGACTTTGTGTGAGAGAAGGAGGAAGAGATGGAGAGGGAGAACGAGGGCCACCAGTGTAATTTGACATCTTCAGTATATCTCAATTTTCACCCTCGAGCTTTTGTCCATGAGACATGGACACGTTTCTACACACACAGAGTGCTGTTTGTGCGAAACACCATATATATGTGGGAATATTAGGTTCCCTCCATATTAGGATGTTGCAAATAGATCCTTTAAAGAAAAACTGAGTGAGTGCAATATAACTAAACATTTAATCATCTCAGTTTAGTCTGGTTTTTGTGCGGTTCTCTGTGTGCACTTTGTTCAGTTGGCAATTTCAGAGGGAGGGCTGCCCTCTGTGATAAATTAGTTTTTACCATCATGGAAGACAAGATGGAGTGCACCAATTAACATGGCTTTTGACAAATGAACTTCAAGATGAGTTCACTGAGGAACCAAACTGCTGGGATCTATAATATATGATGTTTATTATGATAGATGACGGTCTCAAAATCTCACAGAGAGAGGAATGAACCAATGGTTAATTGAGAAATTTAGTCACAGTTTAGGCTGTTAGAGCCCAAGGATTTAGCCTCTTCTCTTTAATGTTTAATGCAACAGTGACTAAAAGGGAAAGAACTGAGTGAGCAAGTCATGTAGTGTCGAAATGTGCTAATTCTAGTCTAAACACTTGGGCACCAATTCAGTTTCTGTAAAATAAAACCAAACTTAGCCAGCCAGCCAAAAAAATATTACTTGGATGGTGGTTTATACGCTCGTCTCCGACTCAAATCGTCCGTGGATGAAAACATTGTTTATTGGCAGAGAAAGCTAAATGTCTTCGACATGAGGAGAATTCTAGTTGAACAAATCAGAATTCAGCGTGGTTCACTGAATCCAAGAGCAACTGACAAAAAGGAAAGACAAAAAGGGAGAAAAATACCCATTTTTTCCCTCTTTCAAGGATGACAAAGACAGTTCAGCAACACTCACAACAAGCTCTGCTGCTCTTTCCCTAGAGCAGTCGCTTGGCTGCTTGGACAGAGCTGAAATGGGCAGGACCAAAGAGACTGAAAAAGTACAGCCAACAACATCCTCAATGGGCTGCCTCTCTGTGACATTTCAGCTGTGGCTTGAGGCTGTGTGCTGGAGACATTTAATGTGTGTGTGCATGTGTGTGTACACAAGCATGTCTGTCTATGTGCATCATTCTGGCACTTCCAGAATTTTAAATCTGACAGTGTGATAAGACTTAAATTTATACTTTGCTATCAGGACATTGTCAGAAAGTCTTCAGGGACCGAGGCGTGAGCGAGACTGACACAACACATTTATAACATCAGATGAGGAAGCACAACATACTGTAACACAAAGTGGACAGCTGGAGGCTAAACTTTGTCCTAAGATGACACAGGCCATCATGCAGTGTATGGAAAGTTGATGTAGCGATGGGGGAACTCAGGAGGTTGTGGTTACAGCTAAGTGCTGGACACCAGCACAGAAATCATTTCTGCCAGCATCAAGATGTTATGAAAATTATTTAACACCACATTTCACTTTGAGTTCCATCCATAATGAATCAGCCCCGGCCACCTCTGTTTGGTTTGCTGGTGGAAACCAGGTTAATGGCACTAAATTAAGACTTAAGATTCATGTGAAAAATTTTAAATTAGCATGGAGTTGCTCCGAGCTTATTCTGAGTAATCCGAGGAGGCGTATTGTTTTAAATAACATGACTGTGCTATTAGATTACACTTAAAATTGAAATGTGTGACCTGCAGTAAAAACAAAAGGATGCCAAGGGGAAAAATGAAAAGTGTGTGTCAGTGTGCACCTCAATTATCTGACAATTTGATTCATCTCTTACTGTCATTAATAAATATATGGCTGATTTTAGCTCAGCCTTTAACACCATCATCCCTGCTGGACCTGCTGAGTCCAAATCTCACCAAGGCAGTGGCGAAGAAGGTCCAGCAGCGACGTTCTGCATCACGGCGTGGTACTCTGGGAGCTCGGCTGCGGACAAAAAGGCTCTGCAGAGGATTAGTGGCTGCCCTCCGCCCTCCTTGGAGGAGATCTCCAGCTCCCGCTACCTCAGAAGGTCCATATCTGTCCTAACTGACTCCTCCCACCCAGCGCATCATCTGTTTGACCTGATGCCCTCAGCCAGCCGTTACAGGTTATTGAAATCCCACACCTCCAGACTAGTGAGCAGTTTCTTCCCCCGGGCTGTAAGAACACTAAACTAGCAATAATCATGTGCAGTATCTACACCATGCAATATTTTGAAATTCAGACACTTAACAAGAGTGTGTGTCCCATTTAGTACAGTGTACATACAGTATAACCAGTGTATCCTCTTCTTGGCAAATAAAAGTGGCTGACTGATTCGCAAAATGTCTACATTTGTGTAGGAGGGTATAAGGAACAAATCTTTTTCCTTACGCCACTGCTTTTTAATGCTTTTTTACCGTAACTATATGCAACAAACTCGCCGGAGGCTCAGGGCATATGCGTACAAACATAAAGGCGTGCATATGTTCACACACATTAACACAGAGCTTTGATGGCACCAAAACTTTTCCAGCTGAATGATCAATTCTTGAAATCTAATTAGACAACCTGTCAGTGAAACCTGAAGTCACTGTGTGTGTGTGTGTGTGTGTGTGTGTGTGTGTGTGTGTGTGTGTGTGTGTGTGTCCATGTGGCTGTCATTGTGTGTACGTGTGTGTTTCCCCTCTCCTGAGGTGTAATTACCAGTGGTACTGCCACAGGAGCCTCCAGCTGCCAAAGACAGGCCAGCCAGGAGAGGAGCAGTGGCAGTAATTGGCCAGAGAGAACCTGCAGAGAAACATATGTAATCAAGAAACACAGAGCGTGAGAGACAGAGAACATGTGGAACATGTCTTCCCTCCACACAGAGAGAAGACAGAAGCACAGACATTGATCTGGAGCAGTGTACATGGAGGAACCTCAAGTTAACAATTCAGAAGTTCACACAATGAAAGAGTCTGAGAAGGACTCAGAACATTCAGGTGGATGCTGATTTCAGTGCTAAGCTAGTAACAGAAATTATAACTGCAGAGATATTCGTAGTGCGCAGTGAAAACAGATCATTTGGGCAGTTATGTTTTCATAGGCCTTTCTCATTCCCAACCTGTCAAATATCATCACTTTGTCAGTGATTTCCACGTGAGACATCAACGCAAAACAGCATCCTTCAAAGCAGTTTGATAAGTTGCCGGCCGGCGTTGGGTGCGTTAGTTAATAACGGCGCTGCGCGGCATCAGTTTGAAACACTGCCGGTAACAACATAATAGAAGGAGCTGGCAAGGAGGCCGCTGTTTGCTTCCTGTGTGAATGTTGAGCCAAACCATACTAATCCTAACCATGTGCTTTTTTTGCACAAAGACACTGTAAGTGTATTTTGAATCTAACATCTAACAAGCAGAAACGGTACATTTATCACACCGAACCAAAAGAGACTCATATGCAGACTCAGGGACGGAATAAAGTCCAAAACAAGGTCCTTTAATTTCAGGCTAGGTTCGGTAGACAGATGTCAGTCACTCAAGCAAAGGTATCCAAGAATGACAGGCAAAGACAAAATCCAGAAATTTAAAAAGTGGGTCAAAATCACAAAGCAAACATACTAACAAAGAATCCGCAGGATCGCTGACGCAAAGCACAAGACGAACTGGCACAGACAGAGGGAAACACAGAGACTAAATAGGGGAGACAACGAGACACATGTGTGACACATTAGGACAGGTGCAGGTGGGGTGTTGGTGGCTTAGTGGTTAGAGCAGGCGCCCCATATACAGAGGCCAGGGTTCGACTCCAGCCTGTGGCCCTTTGCTGCATGTCACCCCCCCTCTCTCTCCCCCTTTCACACTTAACTGTCCTATCGATTAAAGGCAAAATGGCCCAAAAAAAATCTTAAAAATAAAAAGGACAGGTGCAGGTAATCAAAAAGGTGGGACAGACAGGGGAGCAGGAAGTGAAGAGACCTGACACAAGACAATACAACATGACGAGTTTCAAAATAAAACAGGAAACACAAGACAAGAAACATGAGAACGTGAGCAACATTTGACAAGTTGGGTTGAGAGCAGGGCGGCACATTGGTGCATTGTCGCCTCACAGCAAGTGAGTTCTTGGCTCGAACCTGGGGTGTGGGAGCCCGTCTGTGCGAAGTCTGCATGTTGTCCCTGTGTCAGCGTGGGTTTCCTCCAGGTGCTCCAGCTTCCTCCCACAGTCCAAAGACATGCAGGTTAACTGGTGACTCTAAATTGTCCATAGGTGTGAATGGTTGTCTGTCTCTATGTGTCAGCCCTGTGATAGTCTGGAGACCTGTCCAGGGTGAACCCTGCCTCTCACCCAGTGTCAGCTGGGATAGGCTCCAGCCCCCTGTGACCCCTGACAAATGATTACAGACAATGATTGAATGAATGTGATGTGAACATGTTGGCTTTCACCTAACCTTAACCAAGTACTTTTAGCTGCCATAAGGTCCCTGACACACCAAGCCAGGCTGTCGGTAAGCGTATGTCACTGTAGCTTTTGCACGGTTGGCACTAGTCGGCCGATTCAGCATGTTGAATTGATGGCAGAGCTGAGTCCATTAATAGAGAAATCCCTTTCACTGGCAGTTCAGCTCAGCGCGCAAGAAGAGAAACAGACAGAAGAAATAGAAAATAGTCCGGAATCACGTGGTCAATATCATTTCTCCTTTAAACATCAGGTTGTGTTGTTCATGTACTAACTGGCTAACTTGCATCATAACTCAGTCCTGTCGGTGTTCAGGTTTCCTTTTTATAATGATGAGCAGAGACGACTGCTGCCTGCTGATATGGAGAGTCATTTCCTCTCACACAGACGCAGAGCGTTCGTGATAGTTGGCGGTTGCTGATAGTCTTTGTGGTGTGATTAAGAGCAACACTCACACGTCACTAGCTTTTTAGTGTGGGCCTTAAACCCATCCAGAGCATGACCAGAGAAGTTACACAGTGTTTTTGTTTATTGTGTAGGTATGAGGACTTGTTGGAATAAATCCAGGTTAGAGTAGGTGCAAAGTGTGTGTGTGTGTTTGTGTGTGTCTGTATGTAGCAGCAAGCCTGTTTGTGTGCTTTAAAGCATGGTCAAACATTTCTTCATGTTCATGTATTTATCAGCAGGCCGTAGAGCTCGATTCCCTACATCAGCACTTCTGAGCAGCCAGGGCCACCTCTAATCCATACTGTCCCTGTCAGCCAAATGCTAATGATGCTGGAGCCCAGTCCGTCATGGAGCCCCCCCACCACCCTCCACCTGCACCCCCCCATCTGTCATGCAACCACCCCATCATTTACATTACCAACAATTTAAATTTTTTCACAACAAGCCATCCAAACAAATCAGCAGTTTACAAGGCAAAACGTGTGAGTGATCCCTCCAAGGGAAACAGGCCCAGCTGTGCCTCCCTGCTCCACCTCCCCTGACACACACCTGCACCTCATTTTAGCTGTATCGAAACTGAGGCTGCTTGAGATGATGATGTACCATTTCCAGAAAATCACAGACTTCTAACTGGGATAACGTTAGTGGGAGGGTGACACTGGGGTAGCACAGAGTGAGACATTTAAGGAAAAAAAAAAAGATCTGTAGGAATCCATCAATTTACAGCAGGTAGAGCTGTGTTTTCAAATGAGGACACAGAGCACACACACCTGCATGCATATGAGAGAATAAGAACTTACTTGTACTTGTCAGTGTTGGCGGATAGACACTTATCATCTTAATATATCCACAGGAAGCTGGCAGGCAGAGGTAAATAGTGCAGTACAACACAGGCTGCTGACAGAACACTGCACAGAGGAAATACTACTTGATTTTTTACAGGTGGTTGACCTAATACATTTTTCAGCAGGGACTGGAATATTTTCAGAACTGGCAGTGAAGAAATGAAAAAAAGTCAATATAATTGTATTTAAAGTAGAAGAAAGCAACAGCGTAAATATAGACAGTACAGGCTGGGGTCCATGGGTGATGGGGCCCATAGATAGAGTGGGTTTGCCAACAGTAAGTTGGCAGGAAATGGGCACCTTTACATGCCTTAAGTGATCGTGTTAATCAATGTGCACTGTGCCTTTCTATATAAAATAAACATAAACCTTTGAAATACACCTCTCTGTGCCATCAAAAACTAAGACAAACCTATTCAGCCCATTTCCACTCCCAACTCATTACATACCATTGCTTTGTCTGTGATTTTGGCGTCCAAAATCGATGCAACAAGGCACCTTTTGCAGCGGTTTGATACGTCACCAGGCGGTGTATAGTGTCAATTTGAAACGCTGCTGGTAACAAAATAATATAAGCACCTGGAAAGTCCCTAAAAGGGAGGATTAGAAGGGAGATGGATTGGTCCAACAAGCAGCGGACTTTCACCCCAGAGCCTGCTAATTTTTTTTGCGTGAACGTTGAGTCAAACCATGATGTTTTTTTTGTTTTATCTTTGTGAACCTAACCACGTGCTTTTGTTGCACACACAAGGAAATAAACGTAAATATGAGGTGTTTTAGCAATGCTAGTTTATTTAGAAAAAGACTGCATTTAATGAGCAGAAACCATACAGTTCCTGTGAAAATGAAAGTGTATATTGAAAAAACACAATGCATGTAGCAGGCATGAGTTGACATGGCATCCCAGAAGGTCAACAACAGACACAGGAGGCTACCTTGCACATCATATGTAGACGTGAAAGTCCACTGGTAAAGCAGCATTGACGAGTTTTTATGAGAACGTGTTGACTGATCTCTTTTTTTTGTTAAACAGTCAGTAGTAATCTATAAGACATTATGATACCTAACATATGCCTTTTCTACATAATCTATGATCAAACTATGAAAAATATATTCAGTGAAATGATTAATTCCTTATTTTCTTTGGGTTCTTTTCTGAGTAATATGCGACGAGATGATAAAATTATATGGTAGCTAATAAAGGCACATAACCAGTGTGCACTTGGGCCCTCATTATAGCATGCACTGGGGCTAGTGAGGGACAATGCCTCTCTTGCTGGTTGTGGGGGCTCTTGTTGAAAGATATGTCACACTCTCCTGGTAAAGCTGCACTAACAGATAAACCACTTGGTTATCTAAACCCCCGGGCCAACAGTTGTGTTTGCAAAATCTGAGGTACATAGGATTTTAAAAACACCTCACAGGGAGAAAAGCTAGAATATGTTACCAAGTAGGTCTTCACATACAAGGAATAAGCTTTGGCGTCCACAGAACAAGTGGAGAGATCTGATGAGTTTGTGTAATCTAAGAAATCAAGAAATAATAGTGTGAGCAAAAGAAGGGGAACTGAAAAAAAGTGACAGTGTGGGATAATTCATGTATAAACTAAAGAGACAGTGCACATAAGGAAAGCCTGGTTGAACCTTTGTTAAACCATTATTGTGCTACAGTTCTGCACAATTGAATACCTATGGGCAAATATGACCCGCTGCTTTTAATGGAAGTCGAGAGATAAAGTGATCAGTGGGTAATTATTTTAGTATTTTAACCGCAATGTGTATCAGAGCAGTCGCCCACTAACTTTCCAATTTCTCACCACATCCCTCAGCAACCCAATTTGAACTGAAGTCCGTAGAAAGGCAGATGGAACAGAAGAAGCCTGACAAAATGCCTGTTAGCCTGACAGAGTTTTGGATGTGATCAGTCTGTTCCTGCATAATTACACTTTCTAGCAGGCACCTAGTCAGAACGAAAGCCCGAGATGTTACAGCTTCTGAGCCCGTGCCCTGGAATGTAAGCAAGGTCACTTTTACACACACACACACACACACACACATATATAAACACACACACTGTGTATAAAAAGACCAGATGGACGCTCTACACCAGCTCGACTGCATACGGCACTCATGTGACCCTGGCCACCTGGGCCCCGGAAGGTGACAGCGTGTCTCCATAGTAATAAACACACACTCACACACACACACATGCAGGCATATCCACATGAACACTCATGCACGTACACACACCTGGACAAACAATAGGCAGAGGCCCAACAGTAGCATGGTACCAACCTCCAGTCATCCAGTAATTGGAGTTTTGCTGTTCAGGTAAATGTAGCGGTGTTATGTTTCCCTCAAACAGGCCACTTCATATGAATGATGTAATGATGAATAATGGGCCAACAAAGGCGCTGGTGCATGCAAAGCGTATACAGTGTGCACTCACATATTATCACTCCCAGTTTGAGGAAAACAGAGGCAAGGAAGTGGGCCTGTGTGTTGCTAGAGCAAACAATTTTTGATTATGCAAAACTTGATTTGATTTTAGGAAAATATTTCTTAAACTATCAAGGGTTAATGAAGCAGTCAGGGCTAAATTCAAATCAATATACTGCTGTGAAATTACATGTGACGACACACTGTGACAAAAGGAAATGATAGTGGTGATGTCGCAGTGGTTTCAATGGATCCAATTTGGTAGCTGGCAAAAAGGCCCTGACAGTAGCCTCCAGGAAATAGTCTGCAGCAGATGAGCGAGCTTATTATAGGACACAGATACTCGGAAATGAGTGCAAGTGCCAAAGAATATAGCATGCATACATTCTGATCATTAATTAATAATGATATGTTCATGAAAAAAACTCCTTAATTGTCAGAGAGCAGATTAATTATCTCCATTTTTGCTCCATTTGCTAAACAAACTGTCTTCCTCCCTTTCCACAAAGACATTGCACACTTCACTGCAGATCATTTCACATTACTCATATCACGCCACATAACATCAGTGTCACACATAAAAATAACTCCTATGTAAAATTCAAAGCTCGTCACAATGAAAAACGTATAGATATTTCAAAGGCTGTGATCAATTGTTGATGAGGAACAGTGTACTTTGTGTGTGAGCTTATAAAACCCCTGGAGGAAAGAGCAGTGAGTTCTGCTCCTGCTGCAATATGAAAATTTACGTTGTTGTATTAATCTGAGCTCCGCTACGTCTTATAAAGCATTGGTGACACTTTTATTTTTATTTTCTGTTATATTTAAAGTTAAAGCACAGAGCGTGGTTGGATCACTGACTGCAGTCTCATCCGTGTAAGGTTTTACCTGTTTTGTGGTGATTTCAACTCAGATTAATACAGAGATAGGATACAAGATAAGACTTTGCTTTACTCATTAACTTCAGATTAATCTCTAGCTTTCACTCACAGTGCTATCAGGAACAAAAATCCATGAATAATCACAAATAAATAAGGTGAGCACACAAATTTCCCTCTTGGGTTTTCCTTTTAAAAAAGTTTTTAGCTACCGTAACATTAATGCTAATTGCGATAAAAGTCTATTTTATAAACACACAATATGCCAAAATAAAATGCACTTGAACGACAAGACAACAGATTGTAAAATAACCTACTGTTCAATAATAAAATGTGGCTAAAACTTACTAAGTTACTACTACTAAGGATTTTACACACATGGCATATGATTGTCTTGCAAAGATGAGATGAAATAGTAGTATCAAGTCAAAACAACAAAATAATACAACAATAAACAATTCTGATAAGGTCCGTTCCAATCTCAATTCATCGGCTATTGGTCTGATGACGATAAGGCCTCTGGGGGCAACATCCAGTGCAGCCAGCAGATATCTGAGCCAAGATTTCCTCTCCTGTGCACAGGTCATTTTGGCGGATATGTGAGGAGATATGAGTATATGAATGCGGATACACTTTTAAAAGGCTAATTTAGAGCTAGCTCATTGTCAGACAATAGACGATGGGTTCTGAGACTGCATTTCGGCCCATGTAATCCACCTCTCCGCACATCCTCTTTACCTACCATTCAATATACTCGGACTACAAACGGAAACCAAAACACCTCCAACAGTTTGTGCGCAGCGTACAAATTTGTTCCTCACAAATGATGTTACAAACATAACGAAAAGTTACATACTACATACTTAAGTCTGGCGCTGAGGGCTCTGTTTTAGAGGTGCTCCCTGGATTAGACAAGCAGCATGCTATGCCAAAGCAAGGACGTGGGCCCAAGCAAGACAACTGATCTTAAAGCCATGTTAGGACTGAATTAGAGAGGTGGGGGCTGGGGTGGTGGATGTAAAGCTTTGCCAGCAGCAGTGGCCGCAGTGTGTGGCAGCACTGGTGTAGCAGGTATCAGTGAGTTGGAGGCCATATTTAAATGCATCACCTTGTGTGGAAATAAGGTGTTATTGGAGTGTGACTGATTAGAAACAACGATTCAATCAGCTGGAAGTAAAGTTACTGTGGTAAGGGTTGGCGAAAGACAAATGGTGATGACTTACCTTAAAAGGACTCTAAGTTCACTTGAGGTTCACGTAGTTCAGGACTCTGGTCATGATTACGTAAGATAGGTGCACATTTTGGTGCATTACTTTTTGTAGGAAATGTCTGAACAGTGTATGAGAACAGCCTGTATAGAGGTAAGGTCCGTTTTGTATAGTATGTTTGAGAACTTCCAATTCTGATACGTATATCTTACCAGAAGTACTAGTACATTTTCTCCTTAAGTTTTAAATATTCAACTGTTGTTATTTAGCACTTTTAAGTTGTGGTGTTTCTACTTCTGGAAAGTCGAGGGATCTGAATGTGTCAACATCAAGTGCAGTTGCTGAAATGCACCCAAGCACATTTTGTTTTTCGTCTGAACAGATTGCGGTACACATTTGCACCAGTCTAGTTACAGCATCACATCGTATATCTCCGGTCCAACTTATTTTGACAGTTTTGTATTCTCTTTTTTCTTGCACCAGGCAGCAAACAGCTTCAGTGTGAATGAGTCTATATGTGTCACCCACAGTCTCATTCTCCAAACTTAGAGTCAAAAAAGACCATCTGTGCGTCTGTGTATGCATCCACAGGGATGTGAGAGAGGAGAACTATAGCGAGCAGGCCACACTGGCTGCCCTGGCTTTCAGCGAGGATAATGACAGCACAGAGAGCACAAGTCTTTCGGTGTGGTCTATTTTCCAGACACTGCAGGGAAATAAAGACAAATTGGTCCAACAATCTCCTTGTATGTCCCATCCGGCGTATACTTTCATCTCGTCTTTTTGAAGCTTCCTGAAATGCTCTCTTTTTCAGCCTCTTTTCCTCTTTCTCTCTGTAAATCTCTATATGCGGTGAGGGAAGGTGTCGCTTGATCTGCCACTGGAGTGTTGAAACACAGAATAATACTGCAGGGAAAGGCTACTGTAATAGATTTGCCAGCAGTTTTATCTCAGGTATGTACAGTATGTAGTGCTGGGATCTCATTCACCTTTTGAGCCAAAAGAGAGTCATTTCACCATTTTACCACTAAAATGATGTCGACATGACCAATGACTTTAATCCGCACTAATTAAATCACCTCAGCCCCAAATGATTTTGTGCCTTTGTTAATGATGTGAGTGAGGTTACGAAGTCATTACGTACTTCAACCTCAAAGAAACCTGGAGAACTGTGTATTCACTTTAAGTGGCCTCTTAACGGTGTCACTGGAGCTATTTGAGGTTAAAAGTCCCCGTCAAAGGTATCTCAAAAGAAATATCACTCATTTAGTGCTCATGCTGGCTCTCTAGCTGTAGGGTAAGAATGCCATGTCCTCTTTGAACTGCCCACAATTGGAGTGAAATTAATTTAATCTTGGCGCTGATGTCACTCAATACAGATTCACAGTACACTCAAGGATAATAACACCTAACTCATACCAGAAATGTAATATTGTGGCATGTAAACACTACAGAAACCTCTAGGAATGCATCCCATTGTCAGAATAAAGGTTGGCATTGTACATTTTTGCAAACAATAGATACGCTATGATGTAGCAGATTTTGTAGTTAAATGAAGTTAATTTGTTAACTTAGGTTCAGGAGCAGGAATACACTTCTAATTACCTGCCAAGCCTACTTATACCTGGTCAACCCATCCTGCTCTGTTTGTCCCAGATTACTCAACCCACCCTTCCTTTCCCTTCTCTGCATCCATCATCCTCCCGACCTCATGCCTACCAACATCCCTTCATCCTCTCTTCCCTTCTTCCCTCGTCTCTTCTTATTCAATCTGGTGCATACCTCTCCCATGTCTCATACTAGGTACCGTCTAGGAGGCCTGTAATCAGCTCAGACGTAAAATGCCTGAGACTGAACCCCCACACTGAGGCTCCCTCTGCCCAATCTGCAGTACATCCTCTTAAGTCAACCAAAGTGAAGATATCCATCTCCCACCTTCACCCTCCAGTTACATCCACTCACCAGTCCTCAACAACTAACACCTCCTGAGTTACAATTAAACATTTAAATGACATACTGTTGTGGCGTGGCCCTCGCTAGTGAACGTGTGGTTAGGTTTAGGCACAACATTGCCTGGTTATGGTTTGGAAAAGATCATATTTTGACTTAGAATTCCCAATTTTGGTTGCTGAAAAGCTACTGGAAATGCAGCAATGTCTTGGTAAAAACCAAATGAAGCTCTTGCAGACGTTCAGTCATAAAGAACATTAATACATTTCATTCTCAGCCTCTAAGTTTCTTTCTCACCCTGCCATTCACTCCTTGCACACATGCTCACCCACTGTTTCTAGGTGTCATTAGCTATGTTTCCATCCAAAAGTGATTTGAATCATTGGGAAACGTGCATTAAAAGAAATACTAATCTTGTGTGTTTCCATTAAACGTACGGACTTTGGTGAAAACTACGAACTTGCGTGAGTTTTCCGCAGAACAGGAAACACAACAAGTCTCGCATTCTTCTTCTTCTACGTTTTCTGGCAGTTGGCAACCAGCTTGTAAATGCATTACCGCCTTCCCGACCCGGAGTGTGGATATCACCATGGAGAGAGGTGCGAACATAACTGTTTCCATCCCCCGTTTTTGCGAATCAAAATTTTTTTCAACCAGAGCGTATTTCAGTTTGTGCAAATCGGGATTTTAATTCAAATTTTGGCGGTTCCATCATAATTTTCTGATGCAATACTTGCAATACTAGATGTGCATCTAACCAGGCTGATGGGAACATGGCTATTGTCTGAGTTAGTCAATTGAGTCATCAGCTGATTCACAATCAACCAATAGCACAGCGACACCTTCTCTGTCAGCCTATCATCTCACTGCTACTAATTCTAAATATGGCTCTTTCTCTGCGGTAGTTCTTTCTTGCTGCAGTTGTGCGTGCCCTCCACCGCCCCATCACCACCTACTCTTTAAAGATTCATCAACTTCATCTGCCTCAGCAGTCAGCAGCCACAGTGTCATCGGCCACCACCACCATCCGTGACTAGACTCTATGGGGGGGATTTATCTTGCTGCCACTTAGATGTCCTTCAGCCATAAAATATTTCACACTGGTGACCAAGCGCTAAAGACTTCATGAAATCATCTGTTAATCTGTACACTCATATTTCATATTAAATACTATCTTTACTTAATCCTTCTGTCTCTCCTGATTTAACTGCTCTTTGTGGCACAATGCCAGCTGGAAACACAGCAATGTCTTGTTAAAAAAACAAACAAACAAAAAAGCTTATCATGTTGAGGGACACGCCAAATGTAACGTTTCTGTGGTTTGCAGAATTGATAACGCCCACATTTTCCTCTGGAAACTGGGCTGATTAATGCTTCATCTATCTGCTGTCAATGGCTGACTAATATCTGCGATGCAGCCAAAACAACTGATCAGAAAAATAGAGGAAAAAAAATGTTTTCAAGTAGACAACATGGGAAATGTGAAAGAGGTTTTGTTTTCTCTGTCAGTATGCCCATAGTAAAACTAAAAACCTACACAAATCTACAAAATATACCACTGTAAGGAAACTGGTGTGACTTGAACAGCTGTCTATGGAATTACACTGGGTGCAAATCTATTCATAGATGCCTAACGTGCTTTAGAAATGCCACTGAAGACTGTCATGATTAACAGTGATGGTGCATACCTGATAATATATTTCCTCTATCTTTACTTTTCTTCCTCCAGAAGCAGAATTTAGAAAATATCTTCGGTTGAACACTGAATATCTGATGAGAGGGAGAATAACAAACTGCACACACAGCCGGGAAGTGAATGCAGAGGAGGCGAGGATAACAAATTACACAGGCAAAAAAAAAAAAAAAGAAAATATAAACAGCTCTACTTTGAACTCACTTATCGGAAACTCATGGACTCCTTTGGGTTCCACCTGCTGTTTGCTGCAAAAGTTAGGAGACTCCCTTCCACAGACAGATGGAGACAGAGGTGAAAGGCAGTAGGAGGGAGGGAGGGAGCTGTTAGTCGACTGAAGACTGAAAGTCCTTACATGAAAACAAGCTCTGCCTGTTTGCTTGTCACACTGATTTGCCAAGCGTTTGTCATCCTTTTTTTTTTTCTGACAGAGAAAATGACACGAGGAAAGAACACAATACAAAAACAACAAAACAAAATCAAAAAGAGCTGACAAAATAATGATCCAAGGATGACAAAGTTTTGTATACAAACTAACTGCACTCCTGCTGGCACTCAGTGTTTCCTTCTGTATTTAATTAAGGCTTTGCATTGTTTCCATCATGGTTAATTGGGGCTTGTTGGTTGGTTGGTGCTGTTGGTGCAGCATGGTGTCGAAACCATGGTAGCAAACCAAATGATCCCTACTGAGCTGAGAGTACAGGAACAGTCGCCATTGACCACTGGTGTGTGTGTTTGCCTTTGTATGTGTTGTGTGTTAGTCTGTGTGTGTGTGTTTGTATTATGGCGAGCTAGCTAAGAGGTATGTTTGAGATTGAAAGCAAAGCACCAATAACAGGGTTTGGTTCCAAACCAAGAACAAGTTGTTTATTAGAGTCTGTGGGGGGAAAACAAGGACATGGCCAGAATGATTGCATCCCAGACCACTTTATTCTTCTAAATGGGGGGACATCGATGCTGGAAGCATTAGTTTGTCTTCATTGCTGCTTTATACAGGAGAATCAGCAGCTCTGGGGCCGGAGACTTTCAGGTCCTGATTCACCAAGATTAAACTCAAAGATGCTTTTGCTTATTTATTGTGTCTACGGGGACATTTTGCTGCATTTGTGGCATATAAAGCTTGCAAAAAGAAAGATTATCAAAATCTGTGTATTATTTTGCAAAGTTGGTATAATTTTGTGTCTTATTCAGAGACAAATCCATGTGCATGTTAATTCTCCAGCCTTGCTCAGGTATGATAACAATGAAATATGCATATAATTTACATATGCATGACTATGAACAGCCCAAAGGAGCTTTATCATTTGACTGGCACTATTAGGCAGTTGGATTTATTCCATTCTGATGACATGGCACATTTCTGTAATGAATCTAGACTCCGGTTCTCAGGTGGAGGCCGTGGAACATATACACTGAATGTACACACATTTCTGTGTTTGTGTGTATGGCTCGTACTTTGCTGAGAGGCTATGACCACTGAATCATATTCAATTACCATTACAGTGATTGTACGTTACTGTTCCAAGCCACAGCTTTGAAGGGCAGACACTGTGTCGACATGAGATGCCTTTAAGCTTTCAGCTGAGGTAAACCGCATGAACTTACAGAACAATGTATAAGGTAATAACCCGCACAGTCAAATGAGAGCTCCACCAGGTTGAGTCATGAACATAGGAGACATGCTTGGAGCATGAAAACACTTTCTCTCTACCTGAAATCATTTATATGGTGATTCCTCGTGATTTCTCGGTTCCTAATTTACAATGATTGTCTTTCATTCACTCATCTATGTGGGCTTTTCAGATTGTATCCTGTGGAGTAGGTCTTACATTAAAGTAAAGTTCAGATGAATGTGAGACATCGTCCTTTCCCAATGACAAAGTAATGGACATTAATTATTAAGAAAGCACAGCTCACAATGTGTGTGCAAGTGCTACTTTCTTCTGAGACATATTATGACAAATCAGGACGCTGCTAATGTATCCAGGGAAAGAGAGAGTGTAGGTGTCAGAGCCAAAGTGCTACCAGATTGTCAAGAGGATGACATTAATGTAGGGCAACAGTCAAGAAGAAGTGTAACGTGGCCGTATTGTTTGATTTGCTTTCTTTTACTACATGTAAGTAAAAAAAAATATTCATAAAGCACCTTTCAAAACCTTGGTTACAAAGTGCTGTACAAAAAGAAAGAGGTTAACATTAGATTGATCCGCAGCCTGGGACCAAGACAGCACACAAACAGTCCCCTCGTGTTTTCAGTCTTGAGCTAGGTACAACTAGCAGGACCTGGTCAGAATACCTGAAGGGTCTAGCAGGGGTATACAGCATTAACAGTTCACTAATATACTCTGGAGCAAGATTATTTAAAGCCTTATAGGTGAGGAGAAGGATATTTAATTGAATCCTAACTTTGATTAGCAGCAGTGAATTAAGTGACATCGGAAGTGGGGTAATGTGAGAGCAATAAGAGGTTTTAGTGAGTCTTGCTGCAGAGTTTTGGACTAACTGTAACTGTGTAACAGCATTTTGGCTTTGGCAGGAAGTCACAAAAGCATTGATAACTGTCTCTAACTGCTGGAGGGATAAGAGTGGAAGCATTGTTGCCATATTTCTGAGGTGACAGTAGCAGGACTGAGCAACTGTCTTGACGTGTTTACCTAAGGTGTTGGAGCATGTTAGAGACCTGATCTGGGGTGAAAACCAGAACAAAAAAAAAAAGTTTTACTGTGATTAAATTGAAAAACATTTTGAGATATTCTGTAACTGATCATGGCCAGACACGTGTACAGAGTTGATTGATGTGAGAAGTCATCTGGTTTAATTGAAAGATAAAGTTGTGTATCATCAGCAAAGTAATGACAGAACAAACAACCAAACAGACGAATCAAGTGCCCAAAGGGGAACATATGCAATGAAAATAAAATGTGTCCAAGAACCATACCCACCCCAACACTGACCCTGAGGCACCCCACAGGTTAGAGGAGCACAGGTGGATACCCTGTCGTCAGCGGACACCAGGAACTTTGGGTTGAAAAAATAGTAGGAAAACCAGTTCAGTGCTTTACCAGATACCTCAACCCATTCTCCAACCAATCAATCAGAATAGCGTCATCAATTGTGTCAAAGGCTGCAGAGGTGCAGGAATGTGCAGAGGTGTAGATGAGACCTTAAGGTTGCAACACATTATTATTTTTATTATTAATAAATCTTTTGATTTCCAGATGTACTGATAGATCAAGTGGTCTGTAAAAGTATGTGTAGAAGTGAAAAATCAGTCAGTGGCAATGGCATAAAACTGAAAAGCAGCAAGTCCTATAATTCAGATCCAAAGTCAGCCGGGCGAGGAATCATCCGACCAATCACTGATCTTGATTTTGAGATTCAAGGTCACACTTTTCTTTGTGCGGTTCTTAAAAAGACAGAACTGTAATCCACAAAATGTCTTTGAAATGTCTCTTTCATTATAAGAAAATACTCCTTCATAGAACTCCTCATGCTTTTGCACTGCTGCTCATATATTGCAGTATAAAAGTGTCTGGGACAAATTTAGTGTAGGATTAGCCTGTGATCATGAGTATCACCGCACCCACGGCTGTCACAGTGTGACTAGCCTACCCCAGCAGCCGTGGCAGATTTGCGCAGGATTTAAAGCACTGACAACTTCAACAACCCTTACAAATTACTGAACGTTGCCAGGTACTTGTCCTGACAAGGCTTTGACACGGAATGGCTGCCATGTGATTTACTTTTTGCAGTTTAGCCTCTTTTTTGTCTTCTTCATAGCTGGAGTGAAACTCAGCAGCTGGCGGTGAGAATGATACTGTAAAGTATCAACTTCTAGACAGCACAAAGCAAGCTGAGAGTTGACCTGGATCTGAATAAAATCCTGATGAAAATAGTGACACAGTTGCACAAGGCCTCTCAGATTTGATGCTGGGAAGAAAATTAGAGGAGAGAGTCTCACATTTGAACTGGATGATGATGTGTGTGTGGGCAGGATTACTACTTGACGTTTCTCTTGGCAAGTCATATTACATATTTTGGAATATTTGTGGTATTATTATTCATAGAAGTGTCACTATTAATACATCTTAAGATCATTTTAAGATGCCAAACACATCGAAAAATACAACAAATTTATTGGTGATAGCTTTGAAAAGAGAAAAACGTCTGTTACAGAAATGTCAAAAATGTTTGGGATTTCTTTAGAGAGGAAAGTTCAGGAGTTTAGGAGGTGTGTTGTTTTGATCAGATGTTCAGAAACTTATCACTTGAGTATTTTTGTGTTTTTGGAATCAGCACCAACTAACTGCTGGCCTTTGTAGCTCATTCAAAGTCAACAGAAGACGAGGCTGTTTCTCAACATCCTGTCAATCAGTTCTATTTTCACCGTATTAATAATAAAAAGAAGTAAAAGGCCATGTGAGAGTTTCTTCTATTCAAATGTAAATGAAGATCATTTTAAGGGAGTGTGTGCATTTGCAGCCTCCTGGGTTCAAAGCGCTTTACATAAAATAAGGTCTGCTGCTAACAGTACATGGACATATGCACGGACCCGCAGGGGCTAGACCTCAGGACTCGGACCTGCAGCCAGCTGTCTGCCGCTGGGCCGCTGGCCGTGCTCCACCTCTGAGCTCATCGCTAACCTCATCCACGCACACATTTACACAGACAAACAAAAGTACACAAGCGTGTGAACACACACTCACGGCGTCAGCCCGCTGTCTTTGGTGCCTGTGGTGCTGTATTTGGATTTGACCATCTGTTCGAGAGTCACCTGACAGGTGTAGGTGCAGCTCTCTCTCTGTCTCTCTCTCTCTCCTCTTTGTCCTCTACTCTTTCTGAGGATGTGGGGATGTGTCACATGCATTTTAGCACACATACACACAATCTTCCTCTCTCACCCCTGAAAGCCTATTTTACTCCAGTGAAGTGAACTGAAGCAGTCACTGTTAGTATTCTAGTTTATGGTGACGCAGGATGTGTGAATATGCAATTTAACAAACCAGTGAAGGCTGCAGCTCAACGAACCAGCTGGACTGCTAAACGATGGCTGCTAAAACATCATACATGGGCACTACGGGTGAGGCTTGCTCTTGGATTATATCATTTATCAAAAAAGAAAGGAAAAAAGAAAGACACAGATCAGCCAAATATTAAACCACTGGCTGATGGGGTGAATAGCACTGATCATTTCATTACAATGCAATGTTCTAGTGGGAAACCTTCAGTCCCAGCACTTATGTGGATGCCACCTGACATGCTCCACCAACGGTAGAACGGCATTCCCCAGTGGCAGTGGTCCCCCCAGCAGGACTATGAACCATGCCACACTGCAAAAACTGTTTAGGAATGGCGTGAGAAACATGACAAAGAGATCAAGGCATCCACCTGGACTCCAAATTCCCCAGATCCTAAACTAATAGAGCATTCATGGGATGTGTGAGGTCCGCCACCAAAGCCCTGGTGACACCAAAGAACACCCCCCACAGGTCCTGTGTTCATGCCTCAACAGGTCAGAGCCAAGTCTGATTTCAGGGAGCCCTACCATTAATCGGGGTTACCTCTGGGGTACCAGCATGTCCCAGAAATACTTGAGCAGAGTGGGCTCTGGGATTTGGAGGCTAGGTCAATGCCTCAAGCTCTTTGTCACGTTTCTCGGACCATTCCTGAGCAGTTGTTATGGTGTGGCATGACACATTGTCCTGCTGGCGGTCACTGCTATTGGTAAGTGCCAATCCCATGAGGGGGAAGTGTGTGTGGGGATACGTGGTCTGTAATGGTGTTTGGGAAGGTGGAGCATGTCAAGTGGCATCAGCACATCGAGGGGTTGTAATGTTTTGGCTGATTGGTGTTGCAAGAGAACATTCTCTTTAATCTATGAACAAGTTCCTCCACTGAAGAGCAGACTGTTGAGCATGGTTCTGATAATACCAATTGCAAATTCAAATTGTTCTAGCCAAGTCGCTGAGTGTCCCATTAAAAATCCAGCAAAAACTACAACATTTGGGCTATAAATCCTGGAGTATCACAGTGAGGGTGGTTCAGGAGTCAGTCCCTCAGTTGGTAGGCCTCCGTGACTGAAACCATGTGGCTCTGTTGCTCCTCCACAGCCGACCCTGTGCTTTGAACTGCCTGTAGCACACATCAAGAAATTGGATTGCCCAAAAATGTCTATTTTCTATTTCTTGTCTGTGTTGTCTTTCTGTCCCCGCTAGAACAACAGACATGGACAGTTATCAAGCAAGAAATTAAATTCACAAGGCAAACAAAGAGGAAAGAAAGGAGGATATGATGAATGATAGGAGAGATGCTAAAGTCAACAGATGGAAGGAAAAGAGAGGGATATGGGAGAGACGAGGCAGTCAGAGGGCGGAGAGGAAGAGGATTTCATCTATATTATCCCTGAAAGCCCAAATTCTGTTGATCTGCATTCATGCAAAGAAGATTAGAAATGTGTAAGATGGGAAGAAAAACAAAAGCAGGACATTGTGAGACAGTCGCACACAAATGAATATGAAAGTGTGATTTCATCCGACTAAATTAAGAAACATTAACCACTAATTGCATGAGCTCTACAATAATTTAAGTCCTACAAACTTTAAGTTGTGTGTGTTTTGTGTCTCACTTCTTCTTCAAGCAGAAAGAAAGCCACAGTGTTGATTGTTGTAGTTCCCCACTATTTGATTTTGACGACAACAGAAAAGTTAAAGGTGCTTTGCAGACCTTTACACTGGTGCCTGTTATTTGCAGAGATGGTAAAGAGAGCGAGGATAGAGGAGATAAGGTAGCGTGGGCTCAAGCTATACACTGCTGAGCTCTCTGCGCCTTTGGACGAGTCACCTGTGCTGTGGATTGGGAAGAGATGCACGGGGAGCTTTGCATTCATTTAGTAATCCCTGCTGCTGGCACGCTGACTATTATCACTCTATGATTCTTCAAAGACTGGTTCAAAGAGACAGACGGAGACAGAAAGAGATGTATTTGGGATGGTTTATTTTCCGTTTGCATCTTTTAAAGCCTCCTCTCTACATTTGAGTTTATCTTGATGATGTCCACATGCACAGACACGGTTCAGCCAATTTTATATAAGTACTAAAACATGACAACCAAGACTTCAGTTTACATTTGATATGAATACACAGGCTGTTCTCATGCAGTGTTCAAATGTAAACCTACGTAAAAGTAAAAAAAGGAAGTAGAATATAGAGCAAAAGTCTGCATAAGGAGGCAAGTTGGAGTAGTGAATGGGTCAAACAAACACAAGACTGTCCCCCATGAAGCTGGTGTTCATGTCCCATGTGAAACCAAGTAAACTTACCAAAACCTCCTGAGACCCTGTGTCCTCATTTGTGAACACTTTTTAGCCATCTAATGCCAGTAAGAGCACAATACACTCTAAAAAACAAGATGGCAGCTATCTCTGTCAAGTCAATCTGCAGCAGATCCCGACACAAAAGTGGACAAGGTCCAAAACCTGATCACATTTTATGGTTAAAATTTCAAATTTGACCAATTTCAGCAACAGTAAGTTGCAGGATTTTATTGGTGTCTGTAGTTTTTTTATACTTATTGGGTCCTACTGATCCCAGATAGCTAGGAGAAATCAAATATGCATGCCAAATAAAAGCCTGGGTCTCAGGAGGATATCCCCTGTGGGTTGAACTGTATTGCCAAAAAGGAGCGAGGCCTTATCGCCCTACATCAGTGGCTGACCTCACCAGTGGGAGCAACTCCCACCAGTCTGGTTCTAAAAATCCCTTCCCAGAGGAGCAGGTACTGTTATAGAAGCATATTAGTGCACAGAGTCTTGGAATTACATGTTCAATAATCACATGTGGGAATAAGGTTCAAGTGTCTCCATGCTTTGTTCATGTGTCCACATACCTTTGGCCATGCATGACAGGCTGAAAGTGTACATAAAGGTCCCAGTGTGCTCTGTTTTGTTTTCACCATCTAGCTTGAAGCCCATTTTTTGAAGACTGAAGTAGCATATTCAATTTGAATACCTTGTGTTTCGTCATTTCTCAAAGGTGTGTGTGTTTTCTTGACTCGGGCCAGATGGTGTTGATCCATCATTTCCTGTTGATGAGGTCATGTGACAGCACACCTGTGGCTACTTAAGCAGGTCTTTGTGTGAAGTTAATCAGTCAAATGAAGAGCAGGGTGCTCACGCAGTCATTGTTGGAGATAGTTAGGTTTCCGGAGTGGAACTTTTTACTGTTTTTTGCCGCCCAGCAGACACTACTGTCATGTTATCAGATAATACTCAGGCTCATTTGTAGGTTAAGACATTTTAAATTTTTTGGGCAAACAAAGAACATTTAAAGACTTGACGTCTTATCTTCATATTCATTATCACCATGCTCAAGATAAAGCTGTTTTATTTTGTTCGTGGAAAGTTGGGATGTGTTATTATCATGGGACGGCAAAAGAAAAAGAAACTTTCAAAGCCTTACCTTACTGATAAGACTGTGTCAATAAATGTCCAACTTAATTTCATTAGATATATCTGTTTTTGTGTTTATAAAATAATTCCTAGTGAATCTTAAACCTTTCCTTCCTTACAAAACAACAAAAGATTATCGTCTTTTGTAGTACAGTTTAATTCCAGGAAGATTAAAGTATGCAGATGACATCATCAGTCATCAGTGACAGCAATTACTGGGTCAGAACACATTTTTAAATTTCTGTGTCATGCATTTAAAATTACCACAAATGTATGTTACAGTGAAAAAACAACATAATCACCAGGCACTGTATGTTTCTGCAAATGCTATTATGTAACAGATGCATTGGAAATTTACATTTCTTTATGTTTAAACAAGGTTTTGGCACAAAAAAAACGTCATGTCCTTAAAAACACCCATGTTTGGGGGGTAAAAAGCCTGCTGGAAGCACATTGCTAAAAAAACAACTGATTTGTTGTTTGTTGGTTTCAAACCAAACCGGTTTCACTCCGAAGAAACTGGTGCTTGGTCCGTGAATGCTAGCGTCATTTCCATATGAACGTAAGCCAAACCCTGTCCTTTGGTCCCAAACCCAACCATGTGCATGTTTGAAAGAGACTGTATGCAAACTGTACATTTCCTTTGAAAACAGAAGTGTATTTCAAAAACAGACAATGCATGTAACAGGCTGGAATTGACACAGCGTCCCAGAACGTCAACAATCAACACACCCAGGGTACCTTGCACGTCATATCTCGATGTGAAACGTCCATGATCAAAGGTCGATATGTGACGATGTCGGAGGGAGAATGTGTTGCTCAAACAGTGGTCTGCAGCTTGACAGGTGTCTCTTGACTAGTTGACACACAATCTATCCCCTCCACTTCTCATTGATGAAGTCAGCTCATATACTACATCACTTTAGAAATGTTCGTTTGATATGTATGAAACAGACAAATGTACCATGTCTGTGGTTTGCAGAAATGTACAATGCCTACCTTTTCTTCAAGCAACTAGGCTGGAAAAAAGTAGTGCCAGTGTCTAGGCACAAAAATCTAAGAAACACTTGAAGAGAGAATCTTTAAGAGCCTGAGAAAAGTGAAGAAGAAGGATGTGTGTGTAAAAATAGCTCCGTAATAGTGCATGAAAAGGCACCAGCCTGAGTCACTCTGGCTGCCCCGCATACCCAGACACACATGTACGCACATGAACTATCAATCCTTCACAAAAAGAGCAATGCATCTTATGAAATACAGCTCTGTAAAATAAAAAAAAGTAGAGAAACTGGAGTAGAGTGAAAAAGATAATAGATGAATAAAGGGAGAAGGGAGCAGAGGGAGAGGAAAAAGTGCACCGATGACATAACCAGCTTAATATTTAAATGGACAGAAGTCCGTCTGGCTGTTCATGCAACGCTTTCAGATGAAAAATTTAAAAGTTTGAGCAGCATTGGAACCGACATTTTCTAAATTTCTACTCAATACCTCCTTAATTGCTTCTTGAGGTGAGTGCATCTGGTCGATCAGAGAGAGCATGTTTAATTCAACGGGCAATAAAAGTATATGCATGCATGTGTGCACTCTTGATTTTAGATTCATAGACACACTCTCAAGCACACTTGGCCACAAAACAGCTGCCAGCAGACACACACACACACAAACACAGGATCAGGCTGACTCAGCACAACATACTGTCAGTAATTTAGGGCAGAGCTGTTTGCTGCTCTCAGGTTCTCTGGAGAGCAAAGTTTTAAGGCTAAACTTAAGTCTTTTTTATTCTTTATTAAAAGTGACAGCTGCTAAGGAGACAGTTGTGATAAACACCTTCTAAACTGACATCATGACTGAATCAGTTGTTCACTAATGTGCCATGAAGCTGCTGTGTACTGTAGCTGCTGCCCAAGCCAGATGGATATAAACAAGAGGAAAATGCTTCACTGGCAGAAAAACACAGGAAACTAAAAATGGACAGTTCAAAGACATTATGTAAAAATGACAACGGAAGTGTGGAGAGTAGAAGCGGTGCAGAAATGGCAAGCGAAGAAGAAAAAAAAGCACTGGTGATATAATCACATTAATATTCAAAGGGCAAAAGTCAATTAAGCTGTCTGTGTCACATTTTAAAGACAAAGGGAAGACAGGAAAGAAGAAACTTTTTGTCTTGTATTATTAAAGCTACAGTGCACGGATTGAACTGTCTCGTCTACGCTGAGGGCAATCACCAAGATGCCATTTTTCTTCATGATCGTAACTTCCTGTCATGTCTTATCAAACCGTCTGGACGATACAGAGTGCTGATAAGAATTTTCTGAGGTATCTGAATAATAAAAAAGGTTCAAAGATTTGTTAAAGTATATTCTTTTACATTCTAACTTTCAGTGGGTCACTGGACACAGACAGACAGACACACAGACACACACACCCACTCAGGCACATTAAAGGCCCGCCTTCATCAGCACCCAATCAATTCTGTCTGGTGACCGCTGTTTGAGCAGAAGACCTTGATTTTAACTTGAAAGCCTAAATGAGAAAGTAGGAGAGACAAAAAGAGTCAAAGGGAGTTGAAAGGATTGCACCGGCTTTATTGAGCATTTTACCTAATCCTCTCTGTTTATCTGCCTTTCTACATTATGGACTCTTCTTTATCAGACACATCAACTGTTTTATTTTTCCTCTAGTCGTCCTTTAATCCATTTTAGTCTTTTTTTATTGAATTATTGGCTGCTGTTGATTTTGGTTCAGTGTCACACTGAATCTTAAACACCATCAGCACAATCGTGAGGTTTCAGCTGCGTAATCCATGTTATAAAAATATTACTTTAACAGCATGTTAGTTAGGCGTCTGTGGTGCTATGCAACACATTCGTTTCACATTTCTCTAATTTTAGATATCTGGAGATCTTTCTTATATTCACTTCCAAGACGTTTGGGTAAAACAGATTTAAGTCTTGGTTTCTTATTAAGAATTATTATTGGATATAATTTGAATCCTTAAAAAGTTTAATATTTGACACACTCATGATTTATAGTAGTTTCTATAAATATAAAGTACCTACAAATCTGTTTTTATTTTGTCACTTGTAGTGCAGCAACCTGACATTTATTTCCTTTAAAGTACGTTTTTGGAACAAGTTGAAACATTCCTCGGTCTGGATCACGCAGAAAGCGTTTTGAGATGACGTGGAGCACTTCTCAAGTTTTTTCAAATCAAAGCCAGGCGATGTGTGCCGCTAGCAAGCAAAGAGCTTCATTCTCATTAAAAAAAAAAAAAAAAACAATTACAAAAAGCCGCCTGCACCTGCTAAAATGCTTTCTGTGTGATCGGGGGCATACTGCACAATCTCCCAGATTAAATGTTGCCATTGTGCGTTTCTGCACCAATGAATGTGAATGAAAATATGCAAACCTTTTTAGCACTACATTTCCAGTTATAGCTTGAGCAGCCCATTGTCAGAATAAATGTTGACTCTGTGCATTTCTACAAACCACTCAAATGTTACATTTGTAGTGAATATAGTGAAACTTTATGTTTCAACAACACTGTGCTTGAAGCATGGTTGGGTTTTGGCACAAAAACCACTTGGTTATAGTTCAGAAAAGATCATGTTTTTACACAAAATACTTGGTTCTGCCGGCACCAGTGGAAACACAGCAAGGGGTCTCTAAAAAACACCCATGTTTGGTAGATAAAATGAGTCATTAAAAAAACGATTCTGCTGCTTGTTAGGCTACTTGCCGAGGTGCCAGATCACTTTAGAAGCCTTGATATATGACAGATGTAACATATCAGCAGTTTGCAGAACATACAATGCCAACATTTTGTCCTGGCACCTCGGCTGTACTGCACTGGCAAAAAAAACTAGTTCAGCATTTTGGGAAATACACTTTGTATTTACTGTCTCGCTGAAAACTACATGGGAAGATTAATGCCACCCTCATCACTGTTTTACGTTTCTAACTACGGAGATAACCATTTCATGTCCAGAAGGCTGCCTAGCAACCTCTCAGTAATAATGAGACTCCAGGGACTTACTCGTTGAGCCAAGAAATAGCTCGAGCAAGAGTCAGGCTAGCTTTTTTCCCCTGCTTCCAGTCTGAACGCTAAGCTACGCTAACTGCCTCTTGGGTCCAGCTTCTTACTTAATGGACAGACATTGGACTGGTATTCTTTTCATCCAACCTTCTGCAAGTCAATAAACATATCACATATTGTTGAATTATTCCTTCAGAAAATAATGTTTTGGGACTCTTTTGTGGACAGAAATGACTACTACACTGTAATTTTTGCACTGCAGTTACGATTCAGTGATTCCCCTCGTCTTATTCAAATACTCAGCTTTAACAAGCCTTTCACTCTGAGTGCAGCACAGGACAGGCGAGGTAATCAGTGACATAATCAGGGCGTGACTGGCTAATTAGCCACTGTGCTCAAACTACACGAGGTAAAATACAACCACATAAATGCTGCGGCTGCAGTTTCCTTTGAAAAGACTATCTTAGGGATTCTTGCACAATGGAGTGGCCTGAAAAAAGATGAGAAGCCCGCAGAGAAATTAAATGAAGAAACATGTGTCTTCTTTATTATTCTGTTCTTTTTTCTGCTGGAAGGATGCAAATAGCCTCTCACGTCGAAAACAATGCAACAATACATCTTCCACAGCGGTAGGTAGCCCAGATTTTAAGCTACATTTGTCAGAGACAGATGTAAAGTTGCAGGCCCTAAAAAGAGCACTGTATGTCACGGTAGAAAGTGATGTTTTCCATCTATGAAGACTGTTCCCGGACTTTTCGGGATAAGACAGGATTGGTTTTAGAGTGAGAAAGTTTGGAGCTGTCAGATCTTTTGACGGAGGAGAAGGGAAAGACAGGAGGGGCGAGGGAAAGACAAAGTGTGCGTTTGAGTCTTTAAATGTTTAAATATACCACCTCTCTCTGTCTCTATCTCCATCTCTCTCCTTCACATTCTCTGTCTTTCCTCAGAGGAATTAGGTGACTCAGAAAGCAATTAAAACTGAATTGCTGCTGCTAGACAGAGAAGGAGGCAGAGGAGGAGAGCGGGGAGGTAGAAGAAAGGGATTTAGAAGGAGAGAGGGAGGTAGAGAGGGAGGTGAGGAATTGGAGATTGGTACAGACGAGAAGCGGAATTTCAAAACAGCCGCCTACATTATCCTGCTCATTAAAGACTCAGATGCTTTCATATTAGAGTCCTGTTTCTGGATTGTGTGTGTGTGTGTGTGTGTGTGTGTGTGTGTGTTTGTGTGTGTGTGTGTGTGTGTGTGTGCGCGCGCATGCATAATATGTGGGTGCATTCATGCCTATTTGCATGAGTGTTTGTGTGCATAATTCTGTGTCCTTAATGTGCATGTGCATGTACAGTATGTCTTTGTCCATGCTTGTTTGTTGATATTCAGAAAAAGGTTTGCTTATGCAAATCAGATATGAATAAAATCCTTTGAATATGGGCATGTTGTAGTTACAGCGAGTTCCTCTCCTCAAAGCTGTGTGTGGGAGAGCTCGGCAGCTGCACCATGAGCCTGGTGCCATAAGCCCTTGATGGAAAATAAAGCTGAATGCCTCCCTGAGAATACCTCTACGAGACATATAGGGTTCATCATTTTCATAAGCTATTGATTATAACTGAAGGAAAAAAAAACACATTTGAAAAGAAACAAACAGTTTAACCCTTAGCTCCATATCAATGAAAAAAATGCACCTCATCTTGTAGATGCGTGAATATGAACATCCTTAAATCTGTTAAGAAATCAAATAATCAAATTAATTGTAGAATCCAGTTTATTATTGTCTGTAGATCATTGGCAACAGTGTCAACAAGAAATGCTGGTCCCTAAAGATTTATGGGTTTCGTGGCTGCAGAATCACCAGGAAATAAACACTTTTGGACTAAATAAACTGGCCTTGGGTTCAGTCCTGAGCTAAACATATCCTGTATAAATAATGGACATAGCAACCGTGACATCACCATTTGTGGACTTCTCTTCTGACACCTCGAGTGTGGCATTTCAGCCATCGCCATCTTGTTTTTTTTGGAGCCAGAAAAGACTGTAGGTGTTTCTCAGTGTCAAGGCAGGATCCTCAAATGGCCGAATTTGAAGGACGTTACAAAGGACTGTTCCAATGTCAAGGATCCTTCCGAGTTTCATGAAGGACTGAGTGCGTCTTCCACGGAAATTCGAAGGTCCGCTGGTATAAAATCCCCACAATGCTTTGCACAGTACACGATTTGCTGGAAGTGAAGGCGGGGCCTCTTCAATGAAACCTGCGCCAGTGGAGCGTAAATATGTCATTTATTTGGATTAATGTGTCCACCTGAGTTTTTGTCATCCAAGCGTGAAAAAATATAGACAGAGACCTCGTAATTTACACTTTACAATGTGTCCACATAATGAGACTTTTTAAATAACATGATTAATGCGCACACACACACACACACACACACAGTAACCGAAACCCCCTCAGTCTGCTGAGGGTTAATGATGATCACGTGGGGACACTTGTTAGCCTGTTCCAATGTGTGTTCACTAAATGTAAGGGAGGACTCTTGCCTTGCATCTGCAGGATCCCACAGGATCTCGGTCCTTGGTCCTTCCAAGGAAGGATCCTTGACTTTGAGAAACACCACTTGAGTGTGGCATTTCAGCCGCCGCCATCTTGTTTTTTTGGAGCCACAAAAGACTTTATTTAGGCAACATGTTCTTGTATGATATCCTACGAATCTGTGCCTCGAGAATGGCATTATTGTCACAGCTCAAGTTTCTAAGGTTGTGTTTTTTATTCCATGTATTCCATTAATCTCCCCCTGTGTGTTTTCCCTCCCTTTTGATGACCTCACCTGTGTCTGATTGTCAGCCCCGCCCTGATTAGCCTCACCTGTGTCTTGTTACCCTTCCCCTCACCACAGTGTTTAGTGTGTGTCTTGTTTTCTCTCAGTGCCAGTTTGTCTTAGCTCCCTTTCCCTGTGTTTTTTGGATTTAGCCTTTTGATGGATCTGCCTCATCCCTATTGGATTTGTTTGCCTCCACTGATAGGCCGTCTGTGTGCCGAACCTACCTGTTGACCAGTGGAGACTGTGTTATTGTACCTGAACTGTCTCCAGAGTCGTGCGTTTGAGTCCACTCTGGTTCACCAGTTGTTACAGTTATGTCCTTAACGTACAGTTTTGTAATTAATGTAAAGTTACAGAGGTTAGGTTTAGACAATATAAGTTCCTGTGGTTAGGGTTAGGTACCTTAAAAACACTCAAAGTTCACACGGATCCAAGCCAGGCTCTGCAAAAACAGAATGTTCAGCTGGTAAGTCACACTTCAAACCCATTTTTAAGATAATAAACATAAACTGGGAAATTTCTGTCTTGTAAAATAAAATAAAGCCCCCAATACAAGAAGAAATATCCAAAGCCAAAAATGACAACCAACACGTCCCCTGTGCGACTGGAGGACTCGTTCTTCACTCTCGGCCAAATTACAGTTTATTTTATCTCTCTTTCTTTCTCTCCCTCCTCGCATGTTCTCAATCCATCTGTCCTCCCATCTCTCCTCGACACTCATCTGCTCTTACCCCTCTTCTCACTCATTCCCAGGAACGACCTGTTCTGCACACGAATCCTCACACTCTGCTCGGAGTGTGTCTGTGCACGTGTGTCTGTGTGTGCGCACGAGTTCACGCATGTGTGTTTTCTCCCAGGTTGTTATCTGTTTGATGTTTGATCAAAGGCCCTCTCAATTGGGATGAGCAGCCAAATAGACCAATCTGGCTCTGTGTGTGTGTCTGTGTGTGCACGTGAGAGCGTGTGTGTGTGTGTGTGTGTGTGTGTGTGTGTGTGTGTGTGTGTGTGTGTGTGTGTGTGTGTGTGTGTGTGTGTGTGTCTTGGTATGTATTTCATCAGACTGTTTTCTGCACATTTCTATGTTCATATTGTTTGCATAAAGTGTGAGCTCTGTGACATCCCTCCCATGCCGTGACAAGGTCTTGTCTGAGCACTTTCTGGAGACGTGATCCCCTATTGGTATCTGTGTACGCTTCACTGGCTGCAGCACACATACTCACACATATGCACACTAGACACACACAGACAAACAAGTGCACATACACACACACAACAAAACAGTAATGGATGCACTTAGAGTATCAGTCTCACAGATTCTAGGGACATTTATTTTTATACACAACCTGATAGACAGGCATGTGTATGTTAGAATGTGTGTGTGTGTGTGTGTGTGTGTGCCTGCAACTCCCAGTCACGCAAACAATGTCATGTGACAGCACACTGAATGAACTCATGTTCTATCTGGGTTAAGGAAGAACTATAGCATCAAGTTTTGTCATCCAGGTCATTCTCATTCCCAAGTTGCGAAATACTGCGGCTATGTCAGTGATTTTGGCGTCAGATACTGACACCAAATGCTGCCTTTTGTGGTGTATTATACGCTGCTGGTTGGCCAGACAGCCGGACAGCCCCTGACGTGGCAGTTTGATGCACAGACGGGCGGCGTCAGCTCATGACGTAGCCGGACGGCACCGGTTGTGGTGGTATGAAACACCATGGGACAGCATCAGTTTGAAACGCTGCGGGTAATGACATAATATAAGGAGCTGGAAAGTCCCTATGGGTCAGGCGGGAGAGGTGGTGGATGGATCCAACATACCCCGGACTTTCACCTGGGAGCCCGCCATTTGTTTCCTGTACGAATGTGGTGCACAATGTTTGTTTTTTTTGTTTTTTTTCCTAAACCTAACTATGTGCTTTTGTTGCCTAAATTGAGCGACGTCAGCGAGCTAGTTCCGGCGTCGTCTCGAGCTGCACTGATTCATACACACACGTCATACGTCATTCCCCATATGTCGGTCTATTTAAGCTATTAGCTATAGCATTTTAGCTTTTCTGTGCTGCTGCTGCCCTGCATCTGCACAGCTGCTCGCTCTTTCAGCCCTACCTACATCCCAGCATTCATCTGCAGGCTCCAGCTGAAGCCCTAATCAGATGGGATAAGTTTAACGTGGAGACGTGGGGTAAAGTAATTATTACCAGGGATTTTAGTCCCGTCATTATCATTACGGATAATGTCAGTAAAAAAAATTACAGCGACTTTTACCTTTTGTTAAACGGTCCGGAGAAAATACCACAGGTAATGTTAATCTTGTGCGATCTTCTGTAAAAATGTATGTAAATATTTCGTTCATCCTGTTTGCAACCATTTTTCCGCGTTCACAACTAGTTTTCCGCGTTTTTTCGATGATGGAGTCGCTTGAAGAAGCATTTGGTGTCGTCGGCAGTCGAGGTAGTGGACATTTTTCCAATGATCGCATCGCTTTTCAGCTAAACGTAACACATAAAGGAAGCAACGTATCACGCACATGCCGACAGGGAGGTGACGCCAGGTGCAAACCGAGTTACCGCTCCCATCTCTGGTAGAATTACAGAGATTTCTTGTCCCGTGCGAATCGGAAATTTATATCACAGACATCCTGTGGTAAACTGACACTCGTCCACATCCCTATGTAAAACTAATCCAGAATAGTACTTTAGGAATATATAATCATCGCGTCCCAGTATCTCATATAAACATACCTGCAGGGACAATGAGGCAAGAGTCAAGATGCCAAACTCTGACTATATTCTGCAGTTGAAATAAACATTTAAACATGAGCTGTCTGACTGAAAGCTAGCCATGTGCTTTTGTTGACGTCCCTCTGTTGGGTGCGGCGTCACAGAATGTCAGCAGCAGGTGCAGGAGGACACCCAATGTGTACTATGTAGATGCAAAAGTCCACCTACATCATCTGATTACTACCTTTGTGCTGCATCACCAGCATGTGGGCGTGTATATCTTTTGTTGTTACATAAACATACCCTGCTCACATTTTGTCTGCATTATGAAGCTGTTATGGAGTCAACTTTACAACAGAGTGGTGCACGCTGTGACATGAATCATCGTTCCCTCTGCTGTTTCTATTGAGGTGCAGATCTGGATAGATTTGTTGTTATGCTTTCTCGGGCAGACTGATATGAATGCGGCTGAGACACTGGAATTATTACCCCGAATACTGCCAGGAAGATATGAGAGTAGTAAAAAATAATAATGTGTTATGTTGCACTGTGACTGTTGCTGCTGTTTGGGGTAGGACTAAGTGTTGCAGTGTGTGTAGTTTCATGTGAACAACCACCTTGATCTTGTAGCTGAAAGTGGCACAGTGGCTATTAACACTGTCCTTTAGGAAAACCCAGACAGTTGGACACACACACACACACACACACACACACACCTAAGAGACTGGGATAAAATGAGGACAACTTTATTTACTTTTCTGTTGTAGACGAGTGCACTGACCCCACTGTGGTTTGGGATTTAGATGTTTGTTTGTGTGTGTGTGTGTGTGTGTGTGTGTGTGTGTGTGTGTGTGTGTGTGTGTGTGTGTGTGTGTGTGTGTGTGTGTGTGTGTGTGTGTGTGCAGCTGAAAGAACAGTATGATTTGTGTATATTTATCTGCATGTGTGCACGTTTGTCTGTACCCAACACGTGTTGGGCCGTGCATGAGCGTGTGTATTGTCTGAGGAATAAACCTGCTTACGTCTGCACTCCCTCCCTTTTCCCACCACTGCTGATCTGTGCACACTATTAAAGATGAAGACAGAAGCTCAGAGAGAGCGAAGAACATTAGAAAGGTTGAATCATACACAGAAGGCTTCATACAGTTCAGTAACCTTCACCGTCACCCACGTGGACTGCCATGCTCTTTAAATACATATCACATCACCAGCATGACCAGCTGGAGGCTGCTTAACAGCTGAGGTTTAAGGCCAAATCACATACTGGGAAATTCATCCAATCTTAATGACACTGGTGTATGAAAATATACCTGAATGAGTAGTTGCATGTCTGCTTTGATGTGCTCACATATGCATTAGTTAGTGCTAGGAAAACTGGCCATACCAGAAAATACACTCATTTTTGCCCAGCTCTCAAGGACACAGATACTGTACAGGGGACAATAGCAGCTCAGCAGTCTTTTGTTTATTTTTTTGCAACTATAAATCACACAGGTAAAATTTGTTGAACAGTAATAAAACAGAAATAAGTAGTTTCCTAAACAAAACATACTTACCTCCTGGGAAAAGAAAGGAGATACACTACAAGAAAAAACAAAACTGAACTTCCTGACCCCAAAAACTGAAGACACAATGGATAAAAGAAGACGGCTACCCTCCCCTGAAAGTCTACAATGCATGTGCTGGGAAGTTAACATGAACCATACACAAATTACTAAAACTATTCAGGGAAAAAAATAGGCTGCAAACAAATACTGGTGGCTGGTGCATTGAGAGCTGGAAAGCTGAGGGGTGGATCTGACTCACAGACTGTGATAAGGCATCACAGATAGCATGCATAATTTTGGGACATGATAAAATGTAACATGTAAATGTATGTAGAGGTCTCATGGAGTCGAGACCAACACTGTTTTCTGTACCAGGCTGTGATCATGTTTATTTCTGCTCTAAAGTTGGGTATTTTAACATGAGGGTCTATGGGGATTAACTCTGTTTTGGAGCCAGCCTCAAGTGGCCATTCAAGGAACTGCAGTTTTTGGCACTTCTGCATTGACTTCATTTCTCAGACTCAGAGGCTGCGTTGCCACTTGACCCTTAAATGTTGTTTATCACATCCAAATAAAGAGAAGTTGGAGCTGCTTGTCATTTTGCTTCTTTGCATCAAAATAGGAGTTCTTCAAAGTTTCCCACCTTTAGCGGACCATGCAAACACAGCCTCCCCTCTTTCATTCCTTCACAAATTCCTTCAAAGTCTTTCGCAATGCTTTAAAAAGTAAGTGCATTTCTCCTTCTGACCAGAAATGTGGCCTTTTCTTTCAGGCATGAATCTCTACCCCAACTTTGCACAGAGCAGACCAGAGACAGACAAGAAACTATGTGTTGCAAAATGCAATAAAAAATCCCACTTGAGGCACACGTTCCAAATGCGCTGTATATATGTCCAAATCATGCTATTAAAACACAAATAATACCAGCATATCCCACATCTTAATTAAGGAAAAAGGCCTGATTCAGAATATTTGAACAGACTATGCTGTGAGCATGATCTGTATCAAATTAAGAATATTGTCAAATTCTGAATAAAAGTGGGATATTGGTGTGTAGCCTTTGAGAAAGAAGTGTAGTAGAGCACTGTAAATGCATTATGTATCTGTGTTAGTGTATCTGGACTGTAATTTATTTATTTGTGAGAAAGAGATCTTCTGAAAGCTAAAAGTTTGGACAGTCGTGCAGCTGTGGTTTGGGGATAGAACTCGGTTTAAATTGGGGTTAAGCTCAAGGTGAGGTATGCAGTCATAGTGATGAAGATCATAGACAGAGTGTGTGCGTGTGTCGCCATGTTCATGCACCCGTGTATGTGGTGTCTGTAAGATAACGGGGCAGAGCAGGTTGTCGCCTGCTAAACGGAAACTAGGGTACGCTCCCTGCATGCCAACGAGCCAATGATATCTTTCCATTTCCAGTTTTCGGTTGATTTCAAAGGATTGCAGCATCCGCTCTGCCTCGGGGCCCTTGGGGTGCAGAACAAGACATCCGAATTATGGAGCAGCAAGTGAGCTGAACTCAGGAAACAAGGCCAAGACTTAATCTTCATCACAAGCTATCTGCTAAACATTGCAACAGCTCAAGTTAATTTCTAATATCACTCAGTTTGCCTGTCCTCCTTTTTACCCAGTCCATCTGAAGTCAGTCAAAATAAATGAGCCTTTCACTTGGCGACAAATTACTGACACAATTTGCATTATTTAATTGTTCTTGTCCATCATGTCCTGTCCAGTTAATTTTGTCTTTGGACTCCTTTGTGCTGACTGGTGGGTTGATCCCAGATGGTCAGCTCGCTCTGCGGCAGAATCCATCAAACGTTGAATTTCTCCCTCCATGTCTGTCCTGGCTCATACTGATGGGCAGATAAGAGCTCCTGTACTGACAGCAGCCTTTTGAAGGTGGTAAAATGATTTTTGATCCTGCCTTTGACCATTAAAAGAAACTTTGGCCAGATCTAAAACGCTGTCTTGATGTCTTTATATTTGAATACCAATAAATGCATCAAGTTCAAGATCTGTGTGATCACCTTTAGATGTCTGGTGTGCTCAGACACCCATCTATGTTTCTGACACCCTACGGCTCTTATCACCAGTCAGTCACTGAGGCCTTCTGAGGACGGCTCGTTGGCTGGACCTCAGTCTAAAGGAGGACTTTGTCTGTAAGGTTGTTGCACCTAAACTCTGGAGGATGCTGCACTAAAACACAGCTAGTGACCAGCCCTGCAATGTAACGTGTCTTCATATCTAAATGATCCATATGAGCTGTTTCTGATTAGCTGTTGCATCTGGAGTTAAGGCATATTTCTGTATAGTTAGGCAACTAAAATGTAGTGGACAAGATAGAGAGAATCCAAGGCCATAGTCAAAGGAAGCATGCCTTTTATACTGGTGGGAGGCAGAATCAGAATCAATAGGAGAGGACATGACTTTTTACTGTGAAGATATTGCACTATTTCCCGCTGCAGCACTGAAGGCAAACATGCGTAGGTGGTTTCAAGACGTATATACGTTGTTTATCCTGTCGCTTTTAAGCATCTAGCTCAGTGCACACTTCAGACTACATATAGATGCTTAACAATATGTGCTCAGAGCCCAAGAAACGAGCCCAGATTTAGTAATGTGCATCATGACAGTATCAATTGAAATAGCCATGGTTAAAGAGCAAAAAGACAGGTATTTAAATTAGGTAAAATGCATGCATGTGCTTTAGTGGTTCCTATTACCAACCAACTTTGCACAATTTTATTTGACCCGCTGGCAATGAATACATTTATTTAATTGAATTGAAATCAATTGAATTACCACAAGTAGAGAGTAAACCCTTTGCCCTCAGGGGCCCTCGGGGGAGTTGCCCATTTTGCCATGTTGGTAATCCGGCCTTGTTTCAACAAATTCCATTGCTCACAATAAAGTGAATGCCCTACATGAAAACATTGCACTGAAAGCTCACCTCCTCTCCTTTTGTGACAACTGATAGCTGTCAATTAATACAAGCACTGCAGCGTTCCCTCAGCTGATGCCTCTCATTCCCGAGGGAAACATCACTGTGATTGAAATTTTGAGGGCAATTTAGATCCACGCATTCAGTGCATGAGGCTGGGTTTGCAGGTAAATTTGAGAGCGAGTGAGAGAAGAGCTTCCTGTTAGATTAGTCTAAATTGCAGTGACTAGAGATAAGAGTAAATGGATATACAGGGCAGGGGTAAAATTGTCAGCCTGCTATTTTCTTTAATTTTCATCTGTGGTTAAATCAAATGCAGGACGTCTGACGCCCACACCAGCTGGATAAGACTGAACATGCAACTGAGCAAAGCAGCACTGAGAGCCACTGTATTGCTTGCAAGCTGCATTTACACACATAGGGGTTTGGCTCAACACTGTGTTGGCAGATGATAGCTTTCTCTAGCTTATTATTCCTCCCCTAGACTCTTTGCAAAGAGGAGATTATGCAAATACACACTTTCTAAAGTTTCTCACTGCCTGAGTCTCTCTCTTTCTGTTTCTTTGCTATATCTGGGTCTGTGTAACTGGGCCTCTCTTTCTGTCTGCGTATGTGGAGTGCATGTTTGCCATGGCAGCCCAATAGATATACGCCTACTTCAGTGTTTAAATCGGTAATGATGAAAGTTGTATTTATGGATTTGTGCAGCCTTCATCTGCACACACACAGTCAAAGAAAAAGGAAAAGTTACACAATCCTTTTTTAATCCTACCACCACCTTAATTCCTGATGTTTTCCTTGCCACTGCTGTTGTACACGGGGAGGCTGAAGTGTCGATGTGCACACATAAATCTTATCCAATTAACCAAACAACAGAAACACCAACCCTTCATTTGTGTGCATCAATTAAGTTGAAATCCACCTCTGTATTTGAACATGACAACATTACTCTCACATTCACGCAGCTTTCTTTCCTCTCAAACAAAAGGGTTGTATACTACAAACAATTCACAGGCATTTTCTCCTTCAATAAAGCTTCACAAGCTTTCTTAAATCAGTGGAGATATGCTGCCATGTCCCTGTTGTACAAGGTCTATTAAATCTCACGAGGAAGGAGAGCAGGATTGTAGCCAAGCTTTCTCACACAGAGACGTCAGCCAAAAGGGGCTCATCCCTGACAGAGTTGTTTGAAAGGTTATGCCCGAAGTTTCAAAGCTTTAAAACACTCCTTGGTGTTGCTTGCACAAAATTTCAGAAAGTTATGTGATGATGTATTTTTATTTTGTGAGGCAATAATCCCCAGAAGGTTTTATGGTTATTAGAACCCACAGAAATGCCTGCAATCAGTCATGGAGGGTGCTGCTTTCTGATATGTCATTTCAGAAGGAAATGCTGATTATTCAAGCCCATTTTCAACCAATTTTTTTTCAGGAGCCATGAAACCACAGGACCTAATTTAAGAAACTAAACCACGAACTCAGAGTTTTCTTTAAGGATTCTGTGTTTGTGTTTCTTGCTGTACGACATGCATTCGTCCTGTGTTTTAGAGATATACGTTAAGTGCACAGGATTTTGCTCACCCAAAAATGAAATTTACAATTAACAAAAGTATATAACCAGGTTCTGCGCTCATGAATGTGGTTAATTAAACAGAAGTTAACTTAATCAGTAATGTAATGTCAGCTGAGGTGTTACTCCCAGCGAATTTGTGTTTTTATACGCTGTAAAGCCAGTCAATACCAGGACCTATGACGGTGACCTGTGTGAGATTCCCACCTGTGATTGGCAGAGGCTTGAGGATTTAGGGTTGTTGTTATTCCTGCTAGTTTGTGTGTGTGTGGAAGGTCAGGAGCAGGAGTTGTTGAAGGTGCCGCATATGCAGAGAACATCCTGTAGAGCAGACAGGTTTGTTGTTTCAGCGTTGGCTATGGCCCACAATAGCTTGTGTCAAGTTAAGGAATAAAAAGCCAGCAAATCCAGTACATGCCTCGTGGCTTCATTGTCAGTAATATTTAGAAATGTACCAAAACAAAAGCAAGAAATAAAATAGTCCAAAGAAATAAACTAAATCTCTAAACTAACTAAACTAAACCCCACACAATGCTGAAGGCACTTGGTACATTCTGAGTGGCCACTTCCTGGATTTAAGAGCTCTGCTTCAGGAGGCACATCTTTAGTTTTCAGCCTGCCAAGTTGTCCCTCCAGCAGTAGAAACAACCAGCAGCAACACCCTCAGCAATTTCAGTCAGGTGTGTGGTTGCAGGTGCAGCCATCACAGATACCATGATATGATGTTCAGCCATTTTGCGAAGTCATGGTTGTGATTTAACTGTTATTTTGAGTTATTGAATGTCTCATGATTTTCCTAATGTTGTCTTTTCTTTCTTTCTCATGCTTTCTGGTCCTGCGTACATCTTATTATCGACCAAGCAGGTAAGTGATGATTTTTATTTGCTTTATGAGAAATCTATTCATCCATCCATCCATCTATTGCATCTTTACATGGTCATTGCCCATGGACACACTTCCCTCCTCTGACTGAGCATAAATCTGTGCTCAGTCTTGCAGCACTGTGTTCAGCCAGTGTAATAATGCATGGATGGTGTTGCTACTCTAGCGTGGAGGGACCCAACGATATGCCAAGGCCTGTGTGTTTTATGCTCCACACTGTCTAAATGGCCGGCAGCCGCCGCCTCAGAGGAAGAGGCCTTGCCTTGCCCTTGCTCCACTTTACCCCGAATACAATCACAACTTCTGAAGCGAGAGAGAGAGAAGGGAATTGATGGAGAGAGGCAGTGAGGGAGGATGAAGGGAAAGTGATTTTTTTTTCCCCCTTTGTAGAGACAGACAGAGCAGCAGGCCATCACACACAGCACCGGAAATTAATCATTTTGCATATCCGCTCTGAGACAAGTATAAACATCCCAGCTCTCAAAAATGTCACCGCAGAGGTTAGAGCATGAGGATCAGCACAGCCGGAGCCGTGTGGCAAAAGGTTAGGAGTCGTCCTCAAGGAGAATTTTAGTAGTCAGTAATTTGGTATTTCTAACCTTGGTGACTTGAGAGCGACTGAGTGAATGAGTGCAAAGAGTGAAGGAGAGCGTGTAGACAGAGACAGGCAGAGCCCAACAGGAAGGGCAGATGTGTGAAAATGGAGGGGGAGGAAGAAGATTGGGAACAGTAGGTAACAGAGGAGGGTGAATGAGAAGGGAGTGAAGTGAGAAATAGAGACAGAAGGAGAGACAAAAATAGTTCAGCTGAGAAGGAGCAGATGCAAAAATGGAGAGAGGGAAAGAGAATTTGGTCCAAACAAGATGGCTGAGAGAATATCTGGGGCCTTAAAGGAATAGTTTGAGTTTTTTGAATGTGAAATGAAAACTTTGCCTTCTTTGTGGGATTCAACAAGGTGCTGGAAATGTTCCTCAGAGACTCCATGATGAGAATCTCCCGTTCCAGCACATCCCAAAGGTGCTCTATTGGAGTGAGATCTGGTGACTGTGGAGGCCATTGGAGTACAGTGAACTCATTGTCATGTGTGAGATGATGTGAGCTTTGTGACATGGTGCGTTATCCTGCTGGAAGTAGCCATCAGAAGATGGTACACTGTGGTCATAAAGGGATGGACACGCTCAGCAACAATACTCAGGTAGGCTGTGGTGTTTAAACCATGCTCAGTTGGTACTAAGAAAATCTCCCCCACACCATTACACCACCAGCAGCAGCCTGAAGCGTTGATACAAGGCAGGATGGATCCATGCTTCCATCTGAATGTGGTTTTTCCAATCTTCTATTGTCCAGTTTTGAACTGTAGCCTCAGTTTCCTGTTGTTAGCTGACAGGAGTGGCACCTGGTGTGGTCTTCTGCTGCTGTAGCCCATCTGCTTCAAGGTTGGACAAGGTGTTGTTGCTTCAGAGATGGTCTTCTGCACACCTTGGTTGGAACCAGTGCTTATTTGACTTCCTGTTGCCTTTCTATCATCTTGAACCAGTCTGGCCATTCTCCTCTGACCTCTGGCATCAACAAGGCATTTTGGCTCACTGGATATTTTCTCTGTCTGGGACCATCCTCTGTAAACCCTAGAGATGGTTGTGTGTGAAAATCCCAGTAAATACTCAGACCAGCCCGTCTGGCACCAGCGACCATGCCACATTCAAAGTCACTTAAATCACCTTCTCCATTCTGATGCTCATCTTGAACTTCAGCAGGTTGTCTTGACTATGTCTATATGCATTGAGTTGCTGCCACGTGATTGGCTGATTAGCTATTTGCATTTACGAGCAGTTAAACAGGTGTACCTAATAAAGTAGCCGGTGAGTGAATGTGTAAAGATTCTGGTTCCAAATGAACCAGAATGCTTATCACCACCTCTAAAGGTCACTTATTGACATGTATGTCATCTTTTTAACCCAGACAGACTGTAGGTTGCTAAGTACAGGAACTTTTAATAAAAACCTGGGTGTTGCCTCCTGAGGTCTTATTGTCACAGTGAGTATGCTTGGTTTGGTGCATCATGCCTGCATACAGACAAAATCAAAAACCTCTCAGCGACTGTGTCTGGCACCCTACAGTTTGGCCAGAGATGCTGCACAGATGTACTGGGCAAATGACCAACTAATTGTTGTTTGTTAATAAATAGTTCCAACACGCAAACCAGTGAGGAATAGTCTGAAATGGAAAACACACTCTCTAACCCTGGCTCTCACCCTCCACTTTCTTCTTTTCTCCGTCTCTTCCTCATCTTTTCTTTGTGTTCCTCTGGCAAGCTGCAGGGTTTGACACATGAAAGAGCCTCTGTGCATCTTTGCAGGTTTTTTTTTTCATCTATAATTGATTTGTGTCACATAATGAGGGAGCTATAAGGCGGAAATGAGTCAGTGGCCGAGCCAGCCGGTCCGATACGGTTTCAAAATAGCTTCGGGGGCAAATTTCTAGAAGATCTTGCCCCACAGGATCCCTCGCTGGAATCGTACAGGGAGCAGGGGAGAGAGAGCAAAGACATAGAAAGAGACAGAGAAATAGGCATGGCAGACTTTATGCACAGGGGTGTCAGTAGCAGCCTTGAAAGAGATCTGTCCTTTTCAGGGACAGAGGGCGTGTGTTGTCCTGCGGGAGACAGCCTTGCAGGGGTTGCGCAGCGAGGGGTTGATCTTATTTGCTGGAGAAAGTTTCAGCTGTGCAAACTGGGCCACTGAGCCGCCTGATTGACGTCACACTCGCTTTTGGGCTGTTATGACACGGTGTCAATAGTGTCACTGTAACATCTCCGCTGACTTTGTACTGAACCTCTTAAAATCCCACACATGAACGAAAAAAGGGATCAACTCCTACACTTAGCGTATTGGACTATCAATTTAACAAATGGAGCACACAGATGAAAAAAACCAGAATCATGTTAACCCTATAAAAGAGTACAGTACTGTACCACCACTGCAGCAACCACATTACCATACCACTGTATTTCCATTGTCCAACAAGACCTTGATCCTGTGCAATAATACTATAAAATACAACATGCAAGAGAAACTAGCGTCATTGAATTATCAACTGAAAGAAAGAAAGGAAATATGTAAATGATTTATTAATTTCCTGCAGGAATACCGCAGCACTTCATATCTGATTTTGACAGATCTTTCCATCATTGATGAGTTTCTGTAGCATCCCCTTCCTGACCTCAGCCAAGGAAACTATAAAAGAGGGAAAGGACATGATGTCAGTGACAGCGTTCAGATTTTGCATCGGAGCGAGAGTTTGGTGTCAGTTCAGTTCAAAAACTGAAAAAAACTTCTTGTACCAGAGAACGCTAATGTTCACAAACCAGTAGTAACCAGAACAACTGGTACTAGACTGTTAGGTATATGTCAAAATATTACAGAGTGATCTTCTGTAGGCATTTTATCAACTAATTCAAACATGATAAACAGGCCACCGTTGAGGCACAGCTGTGATGTTATGAATCCATATGCATATTTAAGCCACAAAGTACATCTTTGCTTGTGCATGTGTAACTATATGCAGGAGGCTTGTTATTAGTGCCATAACATTATAGCATAAGCCTGCAGCTCTCTTTCCTGGTGAGGCTGAAACACACAGGCACACATGAAGTACATCAGAAGCTCTGCTGATATAACAAGCACAGGTTCCATGTTTCCATGTCTCATGCGCATGAACTATGATATGTTATAGGTGGATCAACACAGAAGATGCAGTCTGGACTCAGCAGAGACAGAACAAATCAAATGGCATCTTCAAACTACAAAATCCCCATCTGATAATAGGCTGTGAAGCAGAGACAGGAGGCAGACAGACAGAAAACATGCATGAAAATTCAATGAGATTGCATCACAGACAGGGATTTGTCTTGCTGACATAGCAACGCTGTTGCTGTTCTATAACTGCATTGTTCATTTGTTTGTTTATCCTTATGAAAGGCAAATGTGGAGAGAGCTTAGAGCCGACTTTCTGCTGCAGCCTGGAGATGGTTTCCTTTGGTCTGTCTGTCTGCTACAAAGCAAAATCTTTACCTCTTCCTGACCCTCATTCCACATCTTTTTCTTTCCATGTGTGGTGGACAAAGTATTTAATAAAGATGTTCCAATCGTTATTGGCCGATTTTTGATCTAAAGTGTTTGATCGTAGGTGTCCATGAAGGCAGGGGTGGCCCAGTGATGCAGTGGTTGGCATTGTCACCTCACATCAAGAGGGTTTCTGGTTTGAATCCTGGGGTAGGGGACCCTTTGCAAATTCAACCTGTGTCAGCATAGGTTTTCTCTGGGTACTCTGGCTTCCTCCCACAGTCCAAAGACATGCAGGTTAACTGGTGACTCTAAATTGTCCGTAGGTGTGAATGTGAGTGTGAATGGTTGTCTGTCATATACTACGTCACCTTGGAAACATTTATTTGATATGTATGAAATGTACAAATTAAACATATTTGTGGCTTGCAGAAATCTAAAATACCAACATTTTCCTCTGAGGTCTTGTCGCAGCTCACATTTACCGTTACATTCATGGTTTACAGCTAACCTGCCTGTCCCGAGTGCAGACACGCCACCTCTCTGCTCGCCACACACACACACTGAATCCTTTTGTAGAAGCTGTGATACACGCCCCTGTTTTCTGACAGAGTTTATATTTAGCTTTGTTTGGTCCTGTGTTGTGCCCACACCACCAACATGGCATCTTTGTTGTACAGGCTACCGGCTCTTTCTCATCTGCATTTTTCCAGGATTTGAGTTGTTTTGTCTCTCTGACTGGAAACGCAGGGCTGATGATGCTTAAAACTGCTCTGTGGAGCAATGCTGACTCATCTTATGAATTAACCCACACAGAAAACTCTGACTCGTTTTGTATTTAGATCTGTGGAGTTGCATTCTTTGTTGTACACAAAGGGTAGGCGAATGAGGGAATGAATTTATCCACAAAAAATGGTTGGTTAGTTTTCCATTGATTGCCTGAACATACTCTATGTGTTATTTTTTATGTGTCTTTTGATCATAGTAACATGGTGGTAGTAGTATAGAGTTTGTGAGAATCACATTTAAAGGTTTAACTTTAACTCAAATTTCAAAAGAATAAAAAACAATTTATCCCTGATTGTAAATAACTGCGCAGATGGATTTTGTTTTATGTGGGCAAGTTTTGAAATTCCCATCTGCAAAATGTCTGTCTCCACTCCAACACAATGCAGGTGCATGTGATGTTTGGTTGTGAAATTAAAAGTACTGAAGATTTTCATTTGAAAAAAATCCATCAGCTGCCTCTCTTTCCAGAAGCACTGGCCCACAGATATCTCTGTGAATAGCATTAAGGCAACATTATGCAGCCTTTTCACCTTAAGATAACGGCTTGAAATGATTTTGATGGCATAGTGACTTGTAACAGTGAGAAAGGCACCTCCTTCCCACTCCTGACCCAAATGCTTGTTCTTGCGCAATGCAGTTTTGGAATCTCCTGAGTGAAATGTGAAACGCTTTTTTCAAAAAAAAAAAAAAGTCCACTGAACATTTGTGATAGCTGATTAATTGAGTGAGAAGATGTTGCTGATACTGCTTCTAGCATTCAGTGAATGGCCCCAGAAATCCTGATCGGAGCACCTTTATACGTTCCTAAGTGGAGACCTTAATTTGGACCCTTCTGGGCCTTGGTCTGCTGCCACAGGTCTTAGGTTTGGATACATTTACAGACACACCTAAGAGGACCCAAGTAGCCTGCTATATTTGGGTGCACTATCCCTTTAAGAGGTTAAATAGCAAAAGCACAGTATACAAAAATATATATATATGACATTAAAAGTAAAAGTCCTGCATTAAAGATTAAAGTAAAAGTACAAATTATTCGCAAAATGCATTCAAGCAGCAAAAGTACTCAGAATGTCCCCTTTTAAATTCAGGACATTTCATCATGTAACACTTAGTGCATTAACATGGAGGCAGCATTTTAATGATGCAAGTGCCGAATGTGTGCTTGAGCCTTTTTCCTGTCAAAGACACAAGCCCTTGTGTACCATACAGTATGTTTTATTTTCTTATTGTAAACAGTTTGTGGTTTCATACTATTATACATAGATATTTGTACTTTTTATCCATACAAATCATGATACTGGATGAAGTTTTCATGAACGCTCAACAGCAGCAGGTGATGTTCGGCTTATTACAGCTGACTCAGGTCAGTGACAATGACAATGTTCTCCCCCCAAATAGATAAGTCGTTTGAGTCAAGAATGTGGCCCCTAGTTCAAAAGCACCCAACAACTCACCCACACAAAACACGCATGCACACCTACAACCGGACACACACACACACACACACACACACTCACTGCCTGTCTCTGCCCTCTTCCCATGTGGTAGACTAGGTCCAGCGCTTTCCCAGCCAGCTTCCCTTATCGCCGCAGGCGCTGCAATCTTACCCTGCTTTATTTATGAGCCCTCTCAGCAGAGGGGTGAGAGAGGAGGAAGAGGAGGAGGAGGAGGAGGAGGAGGAGGAGAGGCAGATAGAATGAGAGCGGGATTGTGGGAACGTATGAGTGATTACTATACTTCCGTGTGTGTAGCCATTTTTGTTTTGTTTGTTTTTTTGTGCATAGTGGAAAGGTTAATGAGTTCTGGTTGGTTTCACTACACATCTCTCGCTGTCTCACTCTTCTCACACACACACACACACACACACACACACACACACACATACACTATCCTGCTTTTGCTTTGTTTATGAAAAATTAACAATCAGCCGCACATAAAGTTGTGCATGATTCAATTTTGAATTCTGTATTTCTGATGATGCTCTGTGCCTGTGGCCATGTCTCTAATACATGCGGCGCTCCTGCATCTGCAGCAGTACCACAGGCACTTCATAGACGCATGTCGCCTACACACATTACATAACAAACGGCATTAACAGCGCCATCGCCCATCTCACAGGAAACAATCTCTGGATGTTGTGACCTCGATTTTTGTGTTAGTACAGGGCTGTGCAGGAATTTAAAGATCAAGGCTCGCTTCTCTCAAGCACGTCTCAGCGTGGAGCTCTTACATCCTGTCTTCATTTGTTTCCCTTAGTTTGCAGCAGAGGCAGACCATAATATACAGTGCATGTTTACCCAAGGGATGTGGAAACGCAGAGCTGTAGAGCTGTGGAATTGTCTTGACAGCACTTGTGGGGCCGCTTTATGTTTGTCTTCCTGTGTCACTGGAAACACAAATGCTTGCATCTTGTTTCCGCCAGTAAGAGCCAATCCCTTTTACATAACTGTGAACGGTGCACTTTGGGGGAAAAGATTGTTATTCTCATATTGATTCCAGGAGCTTTTAATCCATTTTTGACAGTTTGCGACATCTAAATATGAATAGTTTTTAAATGCTGTGCTGCACTCTGAAATCCTCCTGACGTCCTCGTTTGTTATGTATTTTATTCATCTGATTTCACACACGCTGGCTCCAACACCTGCAGAAATGCAGTATTGATCCTCTCTATCCAGCATCAGTGGGAGACAATAGTGAGAACCTACATTGGTATGCCTTTCTTGTTTGACCTACTGCTGATTCAAAATCCGTTGATTAAGCCAGGGGCTTGTGTTGCAGATAGTAAATGATTGCGTCACACAGCGCTCCATCTTAAGCCCCTTTTTTTACACGTCCTGTTCAAAGATATTCAACCTCACCTGTCTGCATAAAAGGTACAATAATGGTACAGGGGGACAGAGGTTAAGCCTTTAAATCAGGAGGAGAGGAAGAGAGCCGCATTAACGTCTGTGTAAAAGGGACTGTAAGTATATACACATTAGATGCACACGCTGTTGTGTTGCACGTTACTCCTTGTTCTGCTTCCAAAATGCCTGCATGCTATCTAAAATGAAACACTAGCTGTGTATCAATTTAGGGGCTGCAGTCTTCAAAAAAGAAGCTGCATTTGAAGACCGATTGCATCACATCGGCGCGACCAAGGCCGTCCCATTTTGAAGGCTCCGTCCGAGATGCGTCCGAGAAATCCAGCCTTCTTACCCAGAATTTGGAGGATGCAACAGATGAATCCTTCGTGGCTCAGTCTATCCTGAGATGCATTGCGCCGGTGATGATTAATATAACTTAAGTTGCTATATAAACAGTTGTTAACTAGCGGTTAACTGACTGTGACTGTTAAATGTATTATTAGCTAAAAGCACACAGCTTAAACAATCTTATTTTCATAAATTTACCTGAGAACGGCCTGAATCATCATTTCCCCAAGTATTATATATATGTAGTATATACAATATCTCCAAGCTAACATGAGTTCTTTGAGTCAATGTTAAGATTTTACCTTCAGTGTCTAGCACAGAAATGTCCATGAAATTACTACCTCAGGGTAAAGACAGTGTGTGTTACGCAAGAGCAGTCATTGTCAAGTTTCTATAGCATCCAGTGTCTATTTCCCCGCATCACTCAAGGTAAGCGTTTATTCCTCTGAGCCATATTTACTTTAAGATCTCCATCAATTCATTTGGTATTTCAAGGCAAACCCACAGCCATAAAAAAGCCTATTGGATTGACTTTCTTGTACAGAAATATAACAAAACTGGCCATTTAAAATGTTGAATTGTTTAAAACATTGAATGTTACAGTTCACTGCCAAAGTAGGAGTTAGTGTCGCCGTCTTGTAATGACAAATAAGGGTGTAGAAGTCTGGGAGCACATTTGAGACCAGGGTTCATGTCCTGTATATCCATGTCTACCCTGCTGAGTAAAGGGGTTAATCATGTGAACAAGTGAAAGCACCCGTGCAGGTTGAGCATTAGGCTTTAACCAAATGTTTTGGATCCATGTACTCAGCTGTAGCTTTGACAAAGAAAATAAGAAATATTAGAAATAATAATAAGAAATAAGAAAACCTGTTTGTTTTTGGGCTGACAAGCTTGTTCAAGACACATGTTTTCGATCAAGCAGAATTTCTTAAGATTTATTAAGAAAACCTCTGACAAATGCTCAGATCGCAGGCACCCAGCTGGACAGTTTGACTATGCTAGTCTGACTCAGCGGATGTAGAGTTTGGATATGAGCCATCGACTGGCCAACTATTTCAGCCAGCACTCTCCTCCCCTTCCACCTTCTGCGTGCCACCATTTTGCAACTTGCAACTGCAGTGTCGCTCCATCCTGGGCTTAGCATGACCCAAGACAATTGTGATTGGTGAAAAGAAATCCAAACAACACAAAGCTTTTTTCTTCCTGTTCCAGAATGATAATAGGTGCTTCCAGGCCTTTCTCTGGACTTGTCATAAAACAAAGCCGTCTATGCAGAAGAATAAACAAACTCGATCTCTTACGGCCCGTATACACTGTGTGATTTCGGGCTGTCCCAGACGAAAGATGGCCATTGTGGGAGAAACGTGGCGATATCTTTGGTCGTGGCTCTAAAACAGTGGTCTTATGTCACACTGTGAGACAGGTTCAAGGACGGCCATTATCAACATCTTGCTATCATGACCACGAGAAAAAAAAAGCTGCATGGAAGGAAATTGCAGAGGAACTGCAACTTCCAGGAGTCTAAAGACATTGCAGGTGAGGAATAGGCAATACATTTACAATATTGATATATATTTGATCAGCACTGCCTAGTTTTACTGTTTGAAAGAGAGAAGTATATCTCTTGATCTGCTTCTGTATTCTCTGTGTCGGTGGTGGCAGTACGGGTGTAATGTGTAAGTTCAGCCTGTAGTTCCAACAACGGCCCAGGAGCCAGTGTAAGTTTCGCAGTGGAGGGACGTCTAGGCACTGGTTAGATGAAGGGAAGTTTATCACTCCTCATTTACTCAACCAGACCTCAGTCATTTGGGCGGTAAGAGACAACACCCACTTTTGTCTCTTTGAAATTCACTGACAAAACAATTTATTTGTTGCTTAGGTAGAAGGACTCGTTGTTGGGCTCTTAAGCAGTGACTCAAAGCCTATCTTGGCAGCGTCAGCACTTTACTATGAATGATATGAACATAGACAGTGATACACACAAATCCAGTCAGAAGAATCAAACAGTTTCTTCTCTCACCTCATATTTCACCCTCTGACACCGAATCCATTGTACATGCAAACACAACAAAGGCTGCCTCAATACTTTTATCTCTGCTGACTGAGCCGACGCAAAGAAAGCCATGTGACTCAGAGAGAGGACTTGAAAAAGGCGTGTCTGTGTGTGTGTGTCTGTGTGTGTTTGTGTGTGAGGGAGAGAGCAATAGTGTGCGTCGCTGAAAGTTGCCCACACAGTGATTAATTTAGCTCTTCTCTCTTTCTCCTCATCCTAGATGTCACTCACACCGCCACCCACACTTACACACACACACAAGCATACACACAAATATTTATGTATACAAAAGTGCTGTCGCCCTCTCCCTGTCACCTCAATTTAATTATTAGTATTGATCAAAAACATGTGGCCAAAGACGGTAGATAATCAATACAATAAGCACATTTAAATAGTGACAGCACACGGGATGAAATGATACACAAGTAGATTTTTCATTAATTCGTATTTATTAATGCACGTCTGTGTAGGAGACACAAGCCGACACACACGCACGCACGCACACACATCCACACAGAGCGAATTCAGTGCTAACGAGGCCGCTGTGCATCACATTGCAGCAGTAACTCTTCCACGCTCCTTCCCGCGCTTCACTTTTTCTTTCTTTTCTCCAGTTTCTCTGTGTTTTCTCCTCTTTATCTTCTCAGCCTTCCCCATCCCACCTCGCACAGAAAAAAATTGTGATGACACAGTGTTGAAGTTTCACAGGCACACTGAACTGTGAAAGAGATTAACAGACACACACACACACACACACACACAGAGTGTCAGTGCTGTCACACTAAAGCTCGCCCCCTCATTATCACAGTGTTTCCTGTTTGTGTGTAATCTGCGTGTGTTCCTGCCTCCCCTGCTCAACTCCTACTGTACGTCATGACACGCATAAAGCTCGGCTCCCTTTTCAATGTAAATAATCATTAGCAGCTGGATGTGCTGTGCATTCCTGCTGAGAAGTAAACAAATGATAATCAGGAATCATCTCATCATTAGCATATTTCTGTAATTGTGTCAGCTCCTCCCCTCAGCTTTACAGACGCAAAGTGCTTTATGGGAAAATCACTCGTCTCCTTCAAAGCTCATTGCAGAATATCTTGTGTATGCATGTATTTGTGTGCAGGTTTGCGTGTGTGTCTGAGTTAGTAAGAATATACAAGCATACCTTTCAAGAAAACAAAGTGCACACAGCGAATCAAAACAGGTGCTCAAGACGAACAAAGAATAGGAATGCTGGTGGTCTGGGGAGTTATGAGGCCTTTAACTCAAATATAAGACACTCCCTCACCACACCTCCCTCATTATCACGCCCTTGGGACAGCCCGCTCTGGGTGCATGCATAAATCTGGAACTTAATTGTTATCGTAATTTCAAAATGTCTTTTAGGAAACAAAAAAGCCCTAATTTTGAAATAGAATGATGTTGCATCACATAACCTTCCTCAAAGTAAGACACTCTATTGACTTGGTAAGCCCTTGACAAACACCTTGCTTATTGCCTGCAATTTGAAAATAAAATTAAAAAAACCTGTTGTTGAATAGTGAATACAGCATTTATATCTGCGCCTTGCAATATTAACAAAACACATATTTTGTTTGTTGCCTCTGGGGAGCTCTGGACTAACGTGCATTTTATGATCCTAAAGTGTATTCATAAATATTTTATAGTTTCATTTCACACTGTGAATGTGAACGTGTGTGAATGCAGCCCTGCGATGGACTGGTGACCCGTCTGGGCCGTCTCGGTGCCTCTTGCCAACGGCATGCTGGGATGAGCTCATCCCCTGTGCCCCCGAAATATGAATAAGTGGATGCCGAAAATGGATGAAAAGGTTTCATTCTGGCCTGTTTTTTAAAGAGGCAGTGTGGAGGATTTTAGTGGCATCCAGCGGTGACGATTGTAAGCGTGAACTCACGGTTAGGGTTCCTTTAGTGTTTATTGTTAAGGTGGTTTTGACCAGGAGCCGAATCAACTGCAGATGTCTTGTTCTCTTCAACATAATCAGACCAGGTGATTTAAAAATGGTAAAAACACTTAATAAACCACTTTCAGGTTACAAATCAGTGGTTTTAGACGCAGTTTGGCTTGTTGAAGATGGACCACTGCCCCAGCACCTGCTCATGTGTGCTCACTTTCTTTTTTGATAACTTAAGTTGCAAACATTCAGGATTTTTTTGCCAGGAGCCAAATTATCTGCAGAGGCCTCTTCTTCCTTTAAAACAAACAGACCCAGTAATTTAAACTGGTAAAAACATTGAGTAAAGCAGTTTCATGTTAAAATTCAATGATTTTGATCAGATGATCAGATTGTCACAGACAGATGAACTATGGTGGCTGACGCGATAATGGAAATGGCCATATCTAGAGCCAAAATTTGGTTGCTCCCTATGTAGACATAAATGGCTTATTTTAAGGTAAAGAAAACCGCCAAGACATTCTCACTCTAACCTCGTCACATATTGCCGTTTGGTCATGGACTTTCTACGTTGAGATAGGACGTCCAAGGTACAAACACACGTCCAAAGTGTGTTGGTGTGTTGGTTGTTGATGTTCTGGGTCACCACGTCAATGTCTGCCTGTGACATGCATTGTCTGTTTTCAAAATACACAGTTTTTACTCAGTTTTCACAGGAAATGTACAGTTTGCATACAGTCTCCTTCAAAAGGAGGAAAAAAAAAAGAACAGGAAAAAGGAAAAGGAAAAAAGAACAGGGTTTGGCTTTGCGATCACACAGGAAGCGATAACTGGTTTCCTGGGTGAAAGTGGGTGGTGGTTGGACCCAAGCATCACCCCTCCTACCTGCCCTACTTGGACTTTTGCCTCTGTTACACCCCACCCTTGGGCGGCTCTATGGGAAGAACAAATCTCCAACACTGACCGAAAAAATAACCACATAAAACATCTTTAAAACGCTAAAATTCATGGGATTTATTGACAAGTAAACAAGCAAACAAGACATCAAAACTCCCGGGCTGAGAGGCAGCAGGACCAGCAGTCCCCACACCAGAGGCCTCTCTCATTTGCTGCTGGCACAGGAGCTCTTCAGCACCTCCTCCATGCCAGGTGCAATGCACCACGTTAAGTAATGCAGCACACCTGGGCAGATTTACAATGGAGGGAAAAGGAACAGCAGCACAGAACACATACAGCTGTAACAGCACCTTCGACTTACGTCGTTGTCCTGTCGTGTGTGTCCCTGCTACCGCCAGGCACCGTTAAACAATGACGGCGAACAGCTGCGTATCACGCTGATGTGAAAGGACAGCTTTTTTTTTCTGTGTCTGACACCAGAAGCCACTGCCCAAGTGCTGGTATTTGACCTCGGATTAAGAGGCTGAAACAGGAGTATTCTTTTTTTCAGGGGATTATATGCTAATTATATTATATTCCATTTCTGCCAATATATTCCCCTAAATCCTGCAAACTGGACCTTTAAACATTTTTGTGAAAATCTACAAAACATGAAATGTCAGATTTGGCAAGACTGAAATTTAGACCATAGTCACAAATATCAAATTTCCAAAGCAAATGTAGTGAATGCTGCTGTTCAGTTATTTTTTTATGAATGCAAAGTGATATCAGAGGCAGTATGAATGCAGAGAAAGTCGATGAAAAGTTTCTAACAGAGGCAGATAGATTCATATTGCCTCTAAGTGCTGTGCATTCAGTGGGCAGTGTTTCAGCTGTGCAGAAACTGAAGTTGTTTGAGTTATATTGAGTGTTTATGAACAGACATCAAGAAGAAAAGGCCGAGTCTGCAGAAAAAAATAGACAAACTGGACTGTGTGAGTTTAACTTAACAGTATTCTGCTCCTGCTCTGCAGCACTCAGTCAGCTGATAAGATTTAGTTGATATGCCATCCATTTTCCAGCTCCAGATATGTATCAACAAATTTTAGAATCCCAAAATACTGCAACATGATATATGGTTACAGCTGTAGTCACAACCCATCATTTTTAAAACCACCCCTGGAGTGGATTGCACTGTTCATATGATGTGAATCATTCCCTTTAAGCCACATCACGCTTGTCATACAGCAGGCCGTCACTCTAACCCTTCACAGGCTCTGCTGACTGGTGTCCTGGGGCTGATGAGAGCTTTGTGACAGAGCGAGAAAGACAAAGACAGAGAGGAAGAGCTGGAGGCTCACAGCAGAGCCCTTCAGCAGTGAGAGGTCAGCGGCAGAAATGTTCTATCGATCCGGTCCAATCTAAAAAAAGGCTTGTTTTTCACGTTAGCACACTTAGCACGCACATGTGCACACAGACGAAAGCACACATACACATTTCAGAGGGTTACATGACAGAGTGACTTGACATGAGGAAATAAAGCCACAGGCAAACGGAGGCACAGGCGCACACATGATTGTGTAGGTGACATGAGGAGACTGTTTGACAGGCAGAAAACAAGATGGTGTTTTACCAATCAGCAGAATGCCCCGCGCCCTCCAGAAAGCCGTTTAGAAGTCGCCACAAAGCTTTTGAGCAATTCCACAATTTCTCAGTAGTTCTCCTTTTATTGCTCTGTCTATTTGTTGTAGTTTAAGAGAAAAGCCATGAGGTTTTAACAGCGCTGTTTATTTATATATTTATTTTTTCATGAACCCAGGGTCTGGGCAGGCTGATAAAAATGGATTGTGTCTCTGGAGTACTGCCTGTGTGCTCTGTCTCAGGGGCTGGAGCTCCTCTGGGGGAGGGGTTGGCTCTCGGCAGTTATAGGAATGAATCGGAGAATAGACAGAGAATTGCGTGAAAAACAGCAACTACCAATCTACAATATACTCTTAATGAAGTTCTGTCTGCCTGCCGCTGTAATCATTGTGCAGAAAATCTTTGCCACACAAATGCATAGGTATTTCATTATTACGTTTTAAAAGATTTCAACACTTGAGCAGTTTCTAAGTCAGCGCCGAAATTAGATCATTTAAAGTCCTGTTATCTCCACCAGACAAGCCAGTGCTTTGATTAAAATTGAAGTGCAATGTGTATGTACTTTGTGGTGGTTAAGGAAGAGCAAGCGAGGCTGCGCATGGCTCCAGTAAAATAAGATTTAATATTCAGGTAGAGCATATCATGAAACAAGATTCACAGCCTTTGCTGGAGAAGCTATCACGTCGGCACACCCAAAGTGTAGGTCTGCCATGAAATCCACAAATCACCAGAGAAAGCAGCCATTGCAGTAAAGCAGAATTTTCCATGGAGCTTCCAGCCATGGAATTAGAGCAACAGTGGCAGGTCAGACCCCTGAAGTGTCTGCCTGGAATTTCCATTTTCACATTGTGTGATTTTTCTTCACCAAAGCACAGAGACAAAAGTCAACTGCAGTTATCCCTGATGCTATTTGCATCAGTGACAGCGAAGGGTTTCATGTGCCTAAAACAACATGAAGCACAGAGATGGAGCCTAAAGACTTTCACCCATTTAATCCCAAATTCTTTCCAAACATTAAACTATCTGAATCATCTGTCACTGATAACTGTTTGAAATAATCAGTCATCTTTTAAAATTTTTATGAAAAAGTGTATTTTATGGTCAGTCACAACTCTGACTGGTGGGATAAGTAATTGCGTCTACCATTTATTGACCAAATTAACATAATCTCCTAGGCAGTCATCAAAATCCTTATATATCCCACCTCAGTTATCGAAACATTTAATATATACATTTGCATATACTAGTCCATGCCGATTGAGTACAGCATACTATACCATGACTTACTCACACCAAAAATTAGAAAAAAAACAACAACACCAACATTGGTCCACAGGGGGAGCCACAGCGATCGGTCGCATTTTAGCCATTTTTAAGCATTTTTCTGTTGTTATAGCGCCACCCAGTTGCCAATTAGAGTTAAATTTTTCCAGTCACCTTGAGGCGTCCTGTTCTACATATCTACCAAGTTTAGTAAAAATCCATATGGCGGTTAGGCTTAGATAAGAAATGAGCTCTCTAGCGCCCCCATTTTGTTTGATGGGGTCAATAATGGAGGGGTCCCCTCAGATTATGTGTGGTCATATGCCTACAAAGTTGCGTGGTGATGGGTGAAACCCTTGAGATGTTATACACCTTTATGTGATGAGCCACGCCCTCCGCAATATTCATTGCCTTATAGAAGCTCAGTTTTAGTAAGTTTTCCAACTTTTGCCAAGAGGGAACTTTAGATATTGGTCCCTAGATTATGTTCACCCAGTTTCATGCAGATCGCTCAAACTTCCTAGGAAGAGATCCATTTGAAGTGTTTTTCAAAAAATTCAAAATGGCGGAAAATCTATATAAGCGGAAGTTATGGGTTCTTGAGGCAAATGTGTTCCTCATGAGGATAGGCATCTCTGTGCAAAGTTTCATGTCTCTACCACATACGGGGCATGAGATATGCCCATTCAAAGTTTGCAATTTCAGTCGGGTGCTATAGCGCCCCCCTTTGGCCAATTGATGTAATATTGCTTCATTGGCATCCTCCCATGAGCCTCTACCACTGTGCCACATTTCACATGGATTGACCAAGTCAGTGAGGAGAAAAACATGGAACAGACACACACACACACACACACACACACACACACACACACACCTGCAGACAGACAGAGTTTTTGTCATTATATAGTAAGATAGTAAGATTACCTTAGTCAGTGGCCTTTTACATTCACATATGACATGGTAGGTATTCTTCTGCATCTGCTGTTGACATTCCAGGACGCACTATCAATATCTTGATATCAAAGCTAGGTTAGGTTTAGAGGAAGGGAACATTTGGGAAGGGAACACTCGGCTCCTAGGTGAAAGTCTGGGGTTTGTTGGACATACCAACATACCATCGTCCTGATACGTCCGGCCAATTAGCGGCATAGGCCAAAGGTTACATTACATACTGCAGCGAAAGGTGGCTTTTGGCCTCAAAGCAGTTGTATTTGATGACTTCAGAATGAGAGAGGGCTGGAGGGGAAGGTCATAATCACTCCTGTCATGATCTGTTTACATAATTTCAACATATGAATTCAACAGTCTGTCTCTTGCTCCCAGTCTATATCTGATCCATTGCGATCACAGTCACTGAGGACAGCATCTTTTTGATTTTAAGGGACAGCTGTAAGGTTGTTCACATCATCTGGGCCGTCACCTAGATCCCACCTATCCAGAACTTCACTCAAAGTGAACCTAAAAAAAGAAGACTAGAAGGTTAGGTATAACAAGAACTATGTATGTGTATAAGTACATGTACATTTAGACGCACTGTGTTATTCCACCAATTGTTCACTAATTCTGTGACCCCACTGAACAAAGTTGAGTAATTGCAAATGCACATAACAGTACGAAACACTTTTAAGATAATGCATACCTGTCCTATCGTTATGCTAACATACTTTACTGACCTTTTGTTTGGGAACTTTTTTGAAGCCGTTCTCGTCTCATGGCGCAATGAGAAAGTAAACAGCTCTGGTCATGTGACCCTGCACATATTTCATTGAAATTTTTATTTCAACATTTGCTGGAAATACATTAAAACATATTCAATAACATTTTTAGAGACTTGTAGCTGAAACTTTCTTTGCAGTGGGATTAAATGGGTTAATAATGCTACACTGACTGTGCCATGAATTCCCTGCTTAAAAAAGCTAATCTGTATTTGAACCTGAAGTGATCACCACGTATAAAGAACCTATACCTCTTAAAGGATTAGATACCATTGTACAGACAGATTAGTAGCAGTTTTGCCCTATAGAGCGCCAATGTCTTTGTTTCCATGTATTTCAAGAATTACATAATCTGTACTGTGTGGGTTCCAGCATTTAATACAAAAGGCTGGCAGAGGACTGCAGTTTTTTTTGGAGAATCAGACATTATATTTGACAGGATTTCTGCAACACGGAGCCAGACGATTATGTAGTCAACACATTTTAACTTTAAAGAGTGAAATTAATTAAAGTGATTAAAAATATGAAAGCCCATTTTTGAGTCTTTTGTGTGTATCAAGACAGATCAAACTTTAGCTTTAATTAATTTGATGCAGAAAACTTTAAATGCCACTCTTGTCCTTCTCGCTGAAGGTCTTGGGTGCATGCAGCGTATGACAAGCAGCTGTATTTCTCAGCCCTCACACCCCGGATTTAGACTGGATGCACATAGCATCAGTGTCTGAGTGCATCACGGAGTACTTCGTCATGAAATCAACTCCTATCGAGCCTGATGGTGTGAATCCAGTTGACTCCCCAGGCTCCTCCAGGTGATTGGACTCAACCTAAAGGATCCAATTTGTCCGGCGACTCTGCCCAGGTCCTGGGTCGAGACGTGTGTGTGACTTAGAGTGTGTGTGCATGTCTGACAGACAGAAAGAGCATGAAAGTACTTTTGACAACAGTTGCAACAGGACTACACACTTACACACACACACACACACACACACACACACACACACACACACACACACACACGCACACAGGGCAGGGTGAAGTGCCTGGCCTCCTCCCCCTGTCCGGCAGTAATGGCCGTTCTCAGTCCGGCTGAAACACTCAGTCACACTCTCAGCTGGGAAATTGATTCTCCCGTCGTTCCCGTTCCATTTGTATGTGAGAAAGAAAGAGAGGCAGAGAGACCTTCTATCTGTCTGTCTCTCCATCTATCCATCTAGCATGGAAAATGTGTTCGATTGACTGGCAGGCATGCTGTTTACACACTGCAGTTGGTCAGTTTGACAGTTAAATCATCTAAGAAGAAGAAAAGTCCTGTTTGCTTTCTGTTTCCTCTCAACAGTCAACATTGATTTCTTTTAACTCTGACCACGATCGTTCCCTGTAACCTTAACCAAGTAGTTTTGTTAGGGCCCAACCCCCCATTAAGTGTTGTGGAGGGTAATAACTACAACACAGTTTCATGTGAAGTTGATTAAGTTTATTTTAAAACACCATTTTTTAATAAGTCAAGACCTCTGTAGCAGCTTCAAGTGAAAAACAAGGTCCTATCAACACATTCTCACTCCGACCTCATCACACATTGACGTATCGTCATGGACTTTCTACGTCGAAATACAACGTGCAAGGTATCCTGGGTGTGTTGGTTGCCAACTTCAGCCTGTTACATGCATTGTCTGTTTTCAAATTACACTTCGGTTTTCACAGGAAATGTACCGTTTGCATACAGTCTCTTTCAAAATCTTCGAATGCACTACGTCGGTACAACACAGTGAATTGACGTTTCTTTTTTCCTTTAACATGTAAAGCATGCGGTTCGGGTTTAGGGAAAAAAGAACAGGGTTTGGCTTTACAATGTCAGGGGAAGCAAACACCAGCCTCCCGAGTGAAAGTTGGTTGTTTGACCCATCCACCACCCCTCCTGCCCGTTCTACACTTTGCCACCCTAACTTTTGTCCTTGTCCCATCACATCTACCCTGATGCTGCCAGGCCCTGTTAAACAGTAACTGTGACCAGCTGCGTATCATGCCAACATGACAGGATGCCTTTTTGTGTCAGTGTCTCACACCAGAAGTCACTGCCCAAGTGTCGCATTTCGACAACTTTGGAGTGAGACTGGTTGAATTTATTGTGCGTTTTCCAAAGTGCATTTAGGCTGTGTCCAAGGCCATGTTTGCTTTTAAAAGGTGCAATATCAGGGTGCAAAGTTAGTTGCAAGGGGAATGGGAGTTGTATTTAGTCCCTTAAGGTAAGAGCCACCTTTTATTATTATTTACAGAAGAGCTATGAGGCCAACATGTATCTGTGAGGCTTCATTTGAAAGGTATCATCCTTTAGTTGAATAACAGCAACTAGGACATGCTTTACGCCAGGCTACATAGATCCATATCTCTGAAATCTTAAATTTCAGAGCCCTAGCTCTAACCTTATGAGAGCTTTGGGTTTTTTAGTTTGTAGTGTCACTGATGTCAACCGGATTAGACAGGTCATTGTGATTTAGGAGTCAGGCCTCTGCTCCTCAGAGCTGATCTCATCCAATTAGTGGTAGCAGCTGACTGATTCATCACACCTGGTAGGAATCTGTCTGTGTCTCTATCTGTTCTGTGACACACTCATGTCAGTAGCACTGATGATCGTCAAGGGCTGAAACATTTGCTGCTGTTTTTAACCACATTTTATTACTTTTTGCACTTTGAGCACCCTTGTTTTTGTGCATGGGTGCTCTCAGCCTGTGAAGCTTTTTTGTGGCTGTCCAGCCCAGTTGTATTAGTGTGAGGGTACCTCTTCAGCCGTCCTGTACTGGTGTCAACCAACATCTCCAAAACGATTGGCCTGTGAAAGTCCATGGTTCAGGTAGACAGTCCAAAAATACGTCCAAAGCACTCTTACTCTGTGCAGCTTTGTGCCAGGTGTAAGATAGGGCTCTTAGTTAGCCTTCACTCCTATGTAACACTAAAATTCACCTCTCTGCCAAATTGTCAAAGCAACAGGGCTAAACTCGTCTTGAACACCACACAGAACATCCATGTCCTCTCATCTCACAAGTTAAGGGATGAGTTTCTGCCACCTTCTGTGTTTTTAATCCCCCTGTACGTGTACAATATTGACTGCATGTGCTCGAGGCAGTGTAATACCACTTTGGCTAAACGTTGTTCACCACACTAGCCAATGTGGAGTACCTGGTGATGGAGAGAGTGGGTTGCCACTATAAATACAGAGCTGTCTGATTCACAGAGCCTACATGGCTCCCCTCATTCATCATCTATTGTTCTTCAACTCCCACAAGAGAGGCAAGTGAAAGAGGAGAGGAGGAGTGTGTGAATAAAGGGAGAAAGGCAGGCTCAGATAGAATGAAACAAGTGAGCATGAGTATTTTAGTGTGTGTGTGTGTGTGTGAATGTGTGTAATGCTGGCCAGAGGAGTGTGTGTAGTAGCAGGACGGCTGTCAGTGGTGTCTGAGGTTGTAGAAAACACACATATATAATATTATGTGAACTCGGATGCTCAGGTTTACTTGGATTAATGTAGCAGTGTATTTTTAAACACTGATTTTAAAAATGGAAATTGTTTTGATGATGTGGACGGTGTTGTTTGGAGATCATAGCACGCTGCGACAACTGTATCAGTGTTTCTGATGCACAATAAGATGAGCAATCGTGTTGTACCAAGAACAGAATGAGCCATTCCTCCCAGAATGCACCACATATAGGTCACTTATTACATTCTGTCGTAGTGACAATTTATTTTGGTCTCGCTCTCACACATATGTTCTTTTTTTTTTTGGGAAGTGCATGTGTCTTTCTGAGCTGTGTGAGTTGTGCGAAAGAGAGGGAGTGCATGATAAGACAATGAGACCACAGACCAGTGAGAACTAGCGAAGAACTGTCCCACCCCATGCTGAGGTGACAGACGGTAACCATGGCAACCTTGCCCCATTCACGTGTCTGCTTAACGAATTGAACGCATCTTGGTCTGTTTCGTGTAGGATTATCAACAGATCTTTGCAGCTGACGTGTCTGTTTTCGTAGAGTCATACTGAGCTTTGAGCGGAGTTTTGAAACTGGCATCATCATAATACTGTATGTTACACTGCCTGACTGAAAAAGAAGGATGCATTCCCAGCAGGACGTTTTTATTATCGTCCAAATGTGACAATGCACCAGCAGACGAGGCTATGAAGGGTTTTTTTTTCTGTGTTCTGGAATAAGCAATAAAGCACAGTTTCTGTTGGGGGCCTGCTAACTAACTTCTGAGCTGTACTGCACTGAGTGGTGCAGCAGCTCTGGCTGGAGGTCACGCTTCATCCTTCTAGCTGTTACATGGGACTCCCTACTTCAGTCTGTCTGGACATTGTTCTGGTTAAACCTTTGAAATTCTGAATTATCTGGCTTTGAACTGTTTGGTGCTTGAATGAGCTCAAACCCCTCGTGTGAGTTTGACTTGTGGGTAGGTTGATATAATGTCTAAGCTCACATAGGTGCACGGTGATTGGTTAAACCTGAGGCTTGACGAAAAAAGGAGAAAAACTTTTACGTTTACTTTATTAAGTTTTATTTGCACAGGGGCAAAGTTTCCACCTACTACCGACTTTAAGAATAATGGTCAATGGAATCATGGACTTTCCGCATCGAGGTACCCTGGGTGTGTTGGTTGTTGCTGTTCTGGGACGCCATGTCAAGTTCTTCCTGTTACATGCATTGTCTGTTTTCAAAATACACTTCCGTTTTCACAGGGAATGCACAGTTTGCATACAGTCTCTTTCAAATCAGACTTCTGCCGCCTTAACTTTCACTGCTGACCTGCCGCGTTTCCCCCAATGGAACTGGGCATTGTTAAACAGCAACGGTGACCAGCTGCGAATCATGCAGATGTGAAAGGACAGCTTTTTTCGTCAGTGTCTGACGCCGGAAGTCACTGACCAACCTGGATTTCAAAGACTTTGGGGTGAGACTAGGTTGCCCCATGACATCACCCATTGGTTTTGATGCCTAGATTGCAGCATTTTAGCCATCACCCTGTTTTTGGAACCAGAAGTGTCTAAGTGGACTAAAGGGTCGAGCTGTGGAGGAGCAAAGGGTGGATCTGACTCATAGACTGTGGTGATGCCTTGCACACTTCCTGTCACTCAATGTGGCCCTGCCCTTAACTATGTGTAACTTTAAGGCATGATAGAAAAATTAAACGGTGAGTAATATGAAAATTCAGCCCACATACTGTTGTCATGAATGGGAGAATTAGCTATGGAGACCTAAACTGTTTTTGTTTGGCTTCATTTTTCAGCCCTGGAGCTTGCTGCTCGCTACTACCGCAAGGCCTTGGGCCTGATTTCCAGTAGAAGCATGTCAAGCTTGTTTGTGTAGCTCTATAAACACAACTGGCTGTGTTCGTAGAGTGAGAATCCAGTCAGGCATGTGATTCTTTTTTCTTGGATTCTGTTGTACTATTTGGTCAGGGAGCGTGCATAGTGGGAGTTGGAACTAGAGGGCTAAGCCGCTTGCTAGCACATGCCCATCCACAGCCCTTCACAAGACAACAGTAATGAAAAAGAAACCATATCTTATCTCCAATGGTGAATTATCTTTGCTTACAGGGAGGTCAGAGTGCAGCTCCAGCTACAGAGTCCCCCCTCAGGAGCTTGTTTGAGGTTCAGTGCTGATGTCATGACCCATGTTCTGACCCTGTCAGCAGGGTTACTGCATCCATCTTAGGGGCATGTACCCTGGCATCTCTCTGCACGCTGCTGCCCAGACGTACATGTCGTACATCTTCAAATTTCAATGTCTTGTAGTATAGATTTAATCCAGCAGGGTAGCCCAAAATATGTTTTAAAGTTTACATTTTCAGACATATGCCAGTTCAACAACATCAGTCTTCAACCAGGTTTCCAACAACGAGGTGAGTGTGACTGGTTGGTTGATGGTGAGCTCGCCAAGCGTGTGCCAGCTCTGTCAGGGTTAACGTGATTGGACCTGAGCACCCAGCAAGACATGCTTCAGGTCTCCATACGCCTGTGTAAATATGTGTGCCGTGTTCCTCATGCCTGTACCGCAGGTGAGAGCACAGAGAGCTACTTGTCCTATATTTGGCTGACTATTTGTGCTAGATGTTGTGCCATTAGCCTTTGCCCTGGATAAACTCCTGAGTACACCTCACAGTGAAACAGACAGTTCCATCATTACGATGATTATTAATGTGACCTTTTCATTCTAGTGAGGTTTGCATCAATCATGTAACACTCAGCTGAACATCTCTGCGTGACTTGCATTGATGTCACTAAGCAATGTGCTGTTTTTTTCCACCAAACATATAGAACCCAACGAAATAAGAAAAGGAATATACCTATCTTTAAAATTTGCAGTCCATCCCTAACTTAAAATTAGCCTTGCCTTTTTTGGGAACACACTTGCCATGTGCTTGGGGGGTTTTGTGAAGTAACAAGAGAGCAACCATCGATCCTGAGAGGATAAATCCGGTCTTTAGAGCCCTAATTCTCCGAATCTGGAAGAGAGTTTTAACCTTCTTAAATATGTTATGATGCATTTATCCGTTTTCTTGTAAAAATGGGAAAATCTCATACCTCATGGCAAGGTTTGGTGAAACATTAATGAAACATAAAACCTTTGCACAAGCCATTTAGCCTCTGTGTCTCACTCTGTAATTGATCCATTGGTGCCTCCATGACTTTAGTCCAGTGGCCTCTTGTTGCTTCAGTAATAGCAGATGTTCTCGACAGCGTCTCCCAGAGTTAAGTCCTCTGCCTGTGGAGTGGGCGGGATGGTATGGTCTTGCTGTACTTTTTATTGCTCCTTAATTATTTCTTACTCCCAGCTGCTCTTCTCCTTCTCCAGTTAGGGCAATAAGTAAAATAAGGATTAGTGTTTTTTTGCCTGACAGCCATTAACCAGCATGACTCCTCACTAAAAAACAGAAACAAAAAACAAGCACAAAAGATAAAACAACAGGTTGATGAAGAAGGAGGAAGAGAAGGAGACAAGGACAAAAACTCTTTATGCTAACACTTTGTTTATACTCACAACAGACACCATTGTAGTTTGCTGCCATCTATGGAAGGTGGCGAGCTATAAGCATGCACAGAGGCGTTTATGCTTAACACATTGTTTGTTTCAATATGCTTCAACTCAAAGGCAGCTTTCAATGGCCATCTACTGAATATAAGGCAGCATGTGCATCTCTGGTTGCATGTTTGCACATTTATTTTGCACACTTTCATGTCACACCGTGCACCTGCCCATGAGCTTCAGCTCTTGATTGTGCTTGATGCACTGCTGTCTTTTGTGTGGACCAGCTGCTTCTGTTTACACTGAAAACAATAATGCACCACTTCCCAGAAGTGCATTTGCTCTTGCTGTGCCAATTCATAAGCCACATCCTGGCAGGTACAGTGTAATGCCCACTCTACCTTAAAGGTTGCCTTGTTTACATGTAAGACAAAGCTTAGGGTAGATTAAGTGGTGTTATTTAAGTGCTGCTGAGGCATGAAGCAGGTAATCTGCACTGCTTCACCTACTTTTTGACCTGAGAGATGACATGAAATCAACCATTTTACGCAGCCATAGTTAGTTGCCCCTCACTGTGAGAGCAACTAAACAAACTGGTGACAGTCAGTGTTTAACTTTGGTAATTGTGGTCTGAATCAGCTTTGGAAACCTGGGGGGAGGAGACGGGGTGAGCAACACTACTAATCATGGATCATGAATAATTATAGTGTTATGTATTAACTCCAGACAGCCAGTTTAATTAGATAAAAGTACAGAGTTCTAACAATAAATTGACTTCTAAATAAAGTGAAAAAATTAAACAAAACAAAATATTTTTTACAGACAGTTTTGTTTATTTTTCTAATTCAATACTTGTTAAAAACAACTTATTTGTTGCAAGTTTCGTCTTAGGCTCCTACTTTAGTGACAAAGTTTGGGGCTATGGGATATACATGTTTAGGATGTGCAGTAAACACAACCACTGTCTTCCTCATGAAATATTTGAATTGGAGCATTTAGAGGCCTGAGGCTATATCCATGTTTACTTGCCTAAGCACAATGTGTGTATGTTGAGGGGGCGTCTAAGCACTCTAGCTTCTGGGCTCACAAGCATAAGAGGCTATCGTATGAGTACAGCTGTGTACACATATCGCCTCTCCTCAAATTGATGGGTAACACTTGTTCGGCGGAGTCAAACAGTTGTGCGCTGAGGACACGTACATGCTCAATCAACACTAACTACACTCCCCCCTCTACATGAGTCATTATTACTGTGTTGACTCTTTACTCATACATGTTGAACAAGACAATGTGCCTTCTGTTTAATGCATAGGTTGTTAATGACTGTATTCTCACATTTCATTGCTTAATTATTTATTTATTTGGGGACTGAAACATGTGCAGTTAACAGAAAAGAAGAATAAAGCAAAATGCTTTGGATAATGTTGCAGTTCCAGGATCTACATATGACGTGTAATCATCCAGGATGGGAGCAGGAATAAATCAATAATTCAGGCATTTGTATAATTGGTTATGGGAAGAATGCTGAAAACAGAAACCAGATAGAGAACTATATAAGCTATATAAAGCTTTCATCCACCAGTGATAGCACTGAGAGCTAGTCGGTTATCGATTTTGCATGGTTTGTGTATTGACGTCAATGGAGGACACCCTCTCTTTATTGAAGTAAATCATGTTCTTTGTTACTTAACACCGGCCTTTGTAATTTTTTCTCTATCTATCGGGTGTTTTTAACATTCTCTCTGTAACAAAGTTTGTGCACCAGGACAGCCTTGATCGATCGAGGCCGTGCACTTCCTTGAAGACTGGACGATTCTGTCTATGCATAACTTAGCGATGACTCAAGCTATCAAGACTGCAACCTCTGCAGCTCTCTCTTGCTCTCTGTGCTTGTAGCTGTCAAGATAAATGAACTGCATGTATGATAAGTTAGTCATATTGGTTGTTTTTCCAGTGCCATCCAAAAGTGACTCACTTTAGGGTTTTGTGATGTGCCAGCTCCTCCAGTTATGATCTGGTTGAGTTTGAAAACACCACGCATTGTAAACCAAAGTTGTTTTTAAGTGTTTGAAAAACGTGATCGATACTCTCCATGCCCAGGGCGGCCTCAATGTTAGCAATGACAAGAACAATGGATAGCCACATTTCGTGTCTGTGCATGCTGTATGTCATATGTGTGTACGTGGAAGTGAGAGTGTGTAATAGAAAGATTGTGTAAGGAGCTGTGTAATAGGATTGTGGGCCATCTGCCTCCCTGTGCTGCCCACAGACTGTCTACTGTCCCTAAAGGCTCCCAGCAGCATTGGCAGCTAGCGAGAGATAGAGCCAACTTTGTTTCCTTGGAAAAAAGTTTGGAGAAAGTAGGCTGGCATTCAGTTAATTTATTCAAATTTAACTGTATTTTGCTGCATAATACCTTTCTATAGCTCAAGGCAGTACACATAGCCTTATCTAACCATGTCAGTCATACAAGTCAATGTAAGGCCTGAGCAAGCACCTGGAAATGATGAAGTCAGAATGAGGCCTGAAAGTAACCCACCGACCCCATTGATCTACATACAAGTTGTATAAAGGGATTCCCAGTTGACTCCCATGGCTGGGAGCTGCATGGGAGAATCGTGATGCACATCCTAAAGAAATACTGGCTTTATACTGACATTCTTACTGAGAAAAGACTCCCTGCTGCCAAGCCGCGCGGCAATTAAGTCTATCTCATCTTAATCCAATGGCAAAGTCCACCTGAAAAAAAAAGAGGATAATTTCACTCCAGGTTTCTGAGACGAAAGTGTATCATCCTCATTAGCAAGCTCTCCCGACAGTGGCACATGCATTTACCAGACATTTCTTGAAAAAAATGTGGCAGCTCAGGTCGTCTTCAGTGCTGTCTGGAGCTAAGTAATTCCTCTTTTGCACACTGGAGGGAGCGGGGTTTAGAGATACTGCCTGTCTGGTTCACATCTTATAAGATGATGAGAACCAAGAGTCCAAGTGTTACTGATGATTTGTATAAGTGGATTTGTTACCGAGGGGAGGTTTGCCTGTAGAATATAGCCCCATGGGAGCTGATTGAGATTCAGTGTTATGTTTAAGGGCACATCAGATACTCACTGTTACAAAGGCTTCTTTACTTCTCCTTTGAATATAAAAAACAATACTTTTCTTTGACAGTTTTCAATGTATAGCCAAACATATATATATAGAGACACTGATATGCTCCAAAGGAGATTCTGACTTCTATTGGTGTTCCACAAGTATGTTTGCTTCTTAATTTTTAACTTTTAATGCAGCTCTAATTGTCTGTCCCTGCCAGTGAGCTCTTATAAGAATATATTTACTTAAATGTGAAACTGGGATTCTACTGGATAATTAAATAACACTACAGAAAAACTTGCAAGGCAGCACACATGTAGACACTACGGGAGTTGAAAATGTCTCATTATTAGTGAAAAATTTGTGCTAAGACTTTATGACTCTGCCTTGTAATCATACAGGGAAAAAAAGAACTAGAGTTACTGCCTCGCCGTCGTATGTCTCCGCACACGAGTCAAGTTTCTCTTATAGTTTACATCCATGTCTTTGAAAACACACCTTCATCTCATCAGCACAGACGAGCTATACAAACAGCACAGTTTCAAGATTAGTGTCACTAATATAGTATCTGACTGAATGTCCCCCCTTCTGTTCCTGAGATATGACACTGAATCATGGCTAGGAAAGTGTTTTATGCAGAACATTATGATGTCACAGTGAAGTTGACCTTTGACCTTTTGGATATAACATTATATCCTATTAGACATTTATTTGAATTTTTGTCATACTTAGCATAATAATTCTTGAATTAGAATATGTTTAGGTCGAACTAACCTTGACTTTTGACCTCACACCACCAAATTCTAATCAGTTTATTCTTCAGTCCAAGTGGATGTTTGTGTCCTTTGACCACCAACATTAAAACAGCTCATTATTGAGCCGAATATGAAGAAAAACAAATCAGCAAGGTTTTCCCGAGCTATCATGTTTTCAAGATTGAGACTGACAAGGTCACAGTGACATTGACCTTTGTCCTATGACAATCAAACTCTAATCAGTTCATCTCTAAATCCAAGTGAACATTTGCGCTTAAGTTGAAGAATTTAGTGGACAAAAACGCACACAGTTGGTGAATACGCTGCTAGCTAACTACAGCTGTTTGCACAGTCAGGATCTTCGCTGTCCATGATAAATACAAAAGGTCTGCAAAAATAGCCCAACAGTCAAAATAATACAAATACCACAAGGCAAAAATGTGCTCCACTTCCTGTAGGACACGTCAAGAGGTCATATTTATTCAGTCAGTTTGCAACAGTGAATACTTGCACACGAACTTGCATAATTGTTAGCCTGAGCTTGCTGTTAGCTGCTTATGAAACATAATTTTAAGCTTGGTGGTTAAAGGTTTATAGATAGATGACAGTCACAACCAAGCCGTCTCTGATCACCAGTTCATGGAGGGTCACAACCCTCACTCCATTGCAACCAGTCTGAGCTAAGTGGAGCCCAGTGGATATAATCTGTCGCATCCAATCAATTGAAGCACTCCAGAATGAAAGGAGAGCAGGGTGGGGTTAAAGAGCAGAGCGAAGGAAATAGGGAGGACAGAGATCAGACCCACTGAAAGAGACAGAGAAGGGGGGCAGTATTGGAAAATGAAAGATGGAAAGTCAACTGCCGAGACAGAGAGAACTTCAATCAAAACCCCCACTTGAATAAGTCATGTCTTTCTAATAGACTCCAGGAAATAGTCATGAATATATAAAAAGGGAATGTGCATTAATCAGATCCTCTTACCTCCTCCTCTTTGTGGGCACACTGAAAATTGTACCTTTTCAGTCACTAATCTGGCACAGTGACAGAGTCAAAGAGAAATAGAGAGAGATGAAGAGACAGGGGAGCAGAAAGGGAGAGAAGTGGGTACTCCCAAAAAATCTCTGCAGGCGGCTGGGGATGTAGCATGGAAATAAAAAGATATTGTATTAATAATCCAAGCACACAATCCCTTTATATTTTTCTTTATTTCAACACATTACCCAAAGGGCATGTCATAAATCCATTCAGGCAAACAACATCGAGCAGTAAATAAGATAAGTCTGAAAGGAAATGAAGCGTGATGGCTGCTCTTGAGTCATATGGCACCTGTAACCTTTTTCAGCGTAGAGGAGAGAAAAAGGAGGTGAGATGGCCGGCAGGGTGGGATAGACTGGCAGATTAAAGTGCCTTTTCATTTTGCTCCAGAAACAGCTGGGATGCTTTCTTTTCACGCTGCTGGTGGCTAGGCTGTGTGCATATGTGTGTGTGAGTGAGTGTGTGTTGCTGCTGGCTACGGGTTGTCACCTGCATTGCAGCGGGAGCTAAATTTAGAGTTGGCTCTGACAAAAGTATGACTGCTTCACTTTCATCCTGCCTTGACATTTACATACATACATATATATATATATATATATATATATATATATATATATATATTCATTCACATTCATTCACCTGCACCACCCCTCTCACATGTTAACAGGACTATATCTATAGACTAATAAAAATCTAGATAGATATACTTTTTAATTGTTTTATTTTTATATTACATTTTTATTATTTTGTAGGTATTATTACTACTACTGTTGTGGGCGTGTGAGCTTTGCAACAGGTAACAGTCGATGAGGGTACACACACCGTGATGTGGCTAACTGTTAGCATCAAACGGCTAATGTTACCAGTTATTAACGGGTATAACAACAGAGTTGAGCCATTTCGGGTGTCAGTGTGAGTTTGTAGGGACTGTTAAATGGCTCGATGTTGGATGTTAGCCACTGCAGCTGAGTTAGCTTGTGCTAACTGGACTCTAGAGATGGGTCCTTCAGTGCTCTGAATGTAAAGACAGCAACAGAATGTTTGGTTATTGTTCTTATGTTAACTTTAAATTTCTGGTGTGGTTGTTCAATAAAAGAATTTCAAATTGCACTTCATTCCATTTGGCCAATTTACAATCCTATTATGCTGTTACGTTCTCTCAATGTATGGTAGTGTATTTATCAGCAGAGACCCCGCCCTCTGCCTAGATTTGGTTACTTCCGTTACTTTTAGAACGCTGGTCCTTCAGCTCCGAAACAGCAACAGCTGTCATTTGGTTCTAATAACGGAGATAACGTTAAACCTATCAGTCTGAAAGAAGCCACGGTGCTTGTGGCTCGCTACATGGTCGGAGAAATGCTGCCGTTGTCTACGGTGGAGTCTAAATAGGTGGAGTAGGACTCGCTGACAGACACATTTCAGACTCAGGACTTGCATTATGCCTGGTACACGCTACACGCTGGTACTCACCAATTATCCCTGGTCGTCTCGGCATGTGTGATGTCATCGGGTTATTCTTGTCCTTTTTTTTTTTTATCACTTTCACTATTATTTGAGTCACTGTGTGTGTTCATGTGCCAGCTGACATGTTGTTGTAGTCACCTAAAAGCGTCAGCAGATGGCAGGAGCTACATTTGAAGCGCCATATGTAAACTATCAAGCTACTGTATCTTCCACAGGAAGTTCTGACAAATGTTTCAGAATAAAAGCCTATTTAGAAAATGGAGGGATTCTCTCAGCTGAGGTTATAAGGGGCTTTTAATTTAAAACAAGTGTTGAGTTTGAAATAATGGTGCGATGTGTTAACTTTACAAAGACAACGGAGCGGATAAAAAGTTAATATATAAACACACAGAGGGATTAATAAATAACAGACCGTCTATAATGTAGTTTGTTTCAAATGAAGTTGCAGTTGTGGTGAGTAAAAGCCCCGCCGCTATTTAACATTATTACTTTATGTCCGACCGTGAGGATGTACCATTGTTTGCTAGCTTGATGCTAATGACAGTAACGCGTTGTTGTCATACAGTTTTCAACGGCAGCAGATCGTTCTGTGTTTCTACTGGTCAAAGTGACGGCTGTGATGGGAGAATTGGATCTCAATGAAGGGCAAGTGGTCCATAACTTTAATTTTGGAGACAAAAAAATGTCGGCTTAGCGCCCTGTGGTCCATTGCCCAATAGGAAATGTAGAATACTCAAAAGTACTTTAAAAATGCTTGAGTTACTTTACTCAGGGAGTAACGCAGTAAAGTAACTGGTTACTTTTTTTAAAAAGTGACGCATTAACGTACTTTGATTACTTTTAAAGTAACCCTTACCCAACACTGTTCAGGACGTTCCTGGGCACAGTAGCGACTGGGTGCCAGACTAAGCAACATGCATCCAAGCAACGGATGAAAGCATGTTGTCATCCCAGGGCATCAAATACTGAAGCATTCTCGAGCCCCTCTGGGTATGATATCTACGCACCTCTGTGAGATTCATCCTTTAGCATTTGTATGTGACGTACAGCTGTCTCGCGGGTCACACACATTTTACCATGGTAAGGTTCAGAATGACTTAAGACACCACAGACTTTTGGTTCAACACAAAACACCAGCAGTAGTCTTCTCTGTGAAAGTCTGTTTGTTTGACCCATCCATCTCCCCTCCCTCCCATAATATGCAGACCGTCTTGCTTACTTATACTACGTCAGTTGCAAATATTGCCACAGATGGGTTTATATTGGAGTTGGTTGAAAGCCAGGTGCATAGGCGCCAAAGGGTGCCTTCGGTGTCGGTATCACAGGCTGAGGGGCGTGACGAAGCATTGTTTTTGTTGACATGGGAATGAGAAGGGGCTGATCCAAGAGGAAGCTGCAAAAATGATGGACACAGCACTAAAAAAGATGCAACTATAGCAAATGAGAGCAAATCTTCCGTTGGCCTTTACTTTCCCTTTCGCTGGCGATATTCTTTCCAGTCAGTGATTGACAGTTTGTGCAGTAGTATACCTTTAATGTTGAATGAAAGTCTAAAAGTCTGGGGGCAATGGAGGGTGGAAATCGGCCTGTGAAATACCAAGATAAAGAGAGAAGACATAGAGAGAAATCAGACAGCAGGAGGTTGGTGGGAAGCACCAGCTGCCGTCCCCACTTCTCTTTCATTTTTTTCATCCGCCTCTCTCCTCTCTCTATCTTCCTTTTGCTCCTTCCATCTCAGTCACTATCAAGACACTGGGCTTTGTGGCTCCGCTGCTAGCATGCGTGTGAGTCCGTGTGCGTGTGGGCATGTGTGGCCGTGCGTGGGATGGTAATCAGTGCACTAATGCCCGCGCTGCCTGTTGGGTTAGCGTCTGCCCTTTTGTTCCAGCTCAGCCCAGATGTAAAGCGAACAAGACTCAGGCAACAACGCTGAGCCGGATACATCCAGCCAATACACACACACACACACAAAACCTTCAGAGTTTCACATAACAAACACTGGCCTCATTTACTATTGGCGTCTAACTGATTTATATCCACCACAGCTGCAGAAGGATGTGAATTTTTAGCCTAATCAGCTCTGTAGCGTTCTCCAGGATGTCACCAGAGGCTTGAGTCAGGCAAGCTTTGGTTCGGCTACTGTGTATTTTATAGCTTTATTTCTTTTATATTCCAGATGGCTGTACTGTGACACAGATAAGTGCATCCTATTGACACAAAGTAATAAATAATAATAATAATTTAGGATGAAAAAATGTTATCCATATGGTTGGAATTACCTCTAACAGTACAGCAAAAGCAGTACCATACCAAATGCTCCTAATCATCATACTCAAACTGAGGTTTAACGCTGCGCTCATGTCATGTCGAGTTTACTTTAAAGTGCTGTTGGTGAGGGACAACGTGCTAGGCTGCTGGTAGTAATTACCAATAGGACATATGGGGATTTTTGTGGACTGTATCTCCCAGTTGGCATCATGAACACAGGCAGTGAGCGTGTGAATCCAGTCAAAGGCAATAAATATCAAAATCATTAGATCCCTTCCACTCTAATAGTCAACGCAACTTAAGAATAATAATTAATTTATGACTTATTCATTAGTTTATGCTGCGCATTTGGAATGCGGATCCAAATCATTTCCAAGCTGCGTCAACAAAACATCACCTTGTTTTCCCTGCTGCTTCTTATATCACACGGGCGCGGCATACCAAGTGGGCTGAAAATTAGAGAAGTTGTACAAGCGCTCGAAGTGAATCCATCACGGTTTATTAATAAAGCTGAGCAGCAGCAGCAGCACAAGACAAATCTCAGCCGTCATCAGCGTCATCGGTTTATGACTTCTCTAATTGCGAAGTTTATTGAACCCTACACTCAACCTGAGAGACTCCACAACATGTTAAGTTGTGCGTACGTGCTCCTTTCAAGGTCTGATTCAGCTCTGGTGTCGGGTGCCCTTTTTATTATATATTTATCATTGATTAGATGTATTATATATCACTCTAAACTAACCTTCAAATCACAGTGTTATCAATCAATATGCTGATTGCAATTCCAAGTCCATTGATCAGTGCTAGAAAGAAACATGGAGGGGAGAAAATGGTAATGATCTTCCAATATAGAGACAGATAGATGTGGAAGCAAGGGTTTCCACAGACTTTTCACCGTATGGTGCAGACAATAGAAACAGAAGCTAAAGCCATCTCAGAGGACAAACACCCTCTATATAACGTGATTCTGAGTTCACCCAAAACGTCAGCGGCGGTGGTGCTGATGTCCACAGTTCACAATTCATATTAGATTGTATTAGATTTCACAGTTTCTCTATTTCTTTTTGTCTGCGTGTGTCTTTCTGCTCTGTAATTGCTAAGGGAGGAGAAGGATTATATTACATTGGCAATTGGGGGCCTCACTCTTGCCCTGAAGGGCTGCAGGCAAGGCCAAGGAGAGGGACATCGAGCGCCGGAACCAGGAGGGAAATATAATACATTTTTAAACTATTTGAATTGCACAACAGTTCCCATCCATTATCATGTGGGTGTCCTTGAGCTTGACTCTGAACCCCTGCTTGCCACCTCAAAAAGGGACTATGCCCGTTGACCTCTGTGGCGAAAGAAAATTTATATGTGCATCTCAGGAGGGTCGATAAGGAGAGAAAAAAAACCCTAATTAAGCTGGATGTGATTTAGAGGGGAGCAGAACGGGAGAAAAAACATATATAGGTAGGTTTGTTGACCATGAGGTTGGCATGGCTCATTAAGATTGTCGAAAATACAGGTGAATTGTTCATGAGAACACAATTCACTGGCTTCATAACAAAATCTGTGCAAGAAGCACAGACCCAGAGCTGTGTGTGTGTGTGTGTGTGTGTGTGTGTGTGTGTGTGTGTGTGTGTGTGGCTGGTGGCGAGAAAATGAGGGAGAGTGTTGAACGTGTCACACATTTCTATTTATCTAATTATCATTTTCTCTGTCTCCTCCATCAGTGTGCTTCTCCGGTGTTTTTTTTTTGCTTCTACTGGCAAAAAATAATTATAAATTGCTCTCTCACAACAACACATTCCTCATATCTTTGCTATCACAAAGACAAACTGCCAAATGATGCCGGCACAAATTCTCTCCTCAGATAGTGCTCGCTCATCGGGTGAATAGGTAGCAGAGATCGACACACTGGGGAGGGAAACAATTTCAAATCATTGGAATGCAAAATTGAAGTAAAAAATACATCTTCACTGTTGTGGTGTTTTATTACCCCTCCTCTTTTTTTACATTGCTTCATCCATCAAATGCCAAGAGGAGGGTCCTTATACAACCTTCTTGACTGTGTCCTGATGCACCAATGGAAGCTTTGCATGCAAACTAAATCTTCTACTACATTACAAGCTGAGATGAGATTTTTTTTAAAAGATTACAAATTTAATGTTTTTTGGTAAATTGTGTGAAATGTGTTTTAATATACAGTTTGAAGTTTACTTTAAATGCTGCTGCAAAACATTATGTTTGAATGGATATGTCTTATTTAATGATCAGATTTTTTTTAGATATGAATTGCAGATGACAGAACTGCATTGACCGTACCTGGTGCCTCTAGTCTTTTCTGTTCTACATGTAAAGGTATACAGCTTTTTAGGTCAACCATGGTATCGGATCGGTATCAAGTAGCCTATCGGCTGATACTCAAAGCCACAGCATCGGGATTGGTATCAAAACTGACAAAGCTGGATCGGTGCATCTCTACTACTTGGACTTTAACACTAATGACTCATGACTTCACTTGGACTTGAGCCTTTTGACTTGAAAATACTTGACACCTTCCCTAAGCTCAAAGATAAAAAAAAGTATGTTATCGAGAAAGTAAGCTACAAATCAATACATTTCCCAAATCAACTAATGTCACTTTTATTTCATTTAGACATAAAATATAGAGCATTCAACAACATGAAATATCACTTAAGAACAATCTTACAGAAAATATTTAACATATATGAGACAAGAAAGATATAGACATTAGAACAGGATAGGATGAGATAGGACAGTAACATGAAAAAGAGAAATCATTCTTGTGTGATACTGGGTAATAGTGCTGTACGAAAGTCCAGTGTCAACGCCAGTCAGTCACAGTTCTTTTAACTAACATTTTCAAGTATTACTTTGTTGTTAAGATGGTGTTACACTTTGCGAAGAGCACAATATGAAGCCTCGAAGGCCTCGAAACTCAGTGTCGAGTACTTGGGAATTGGAACTTGTTAGCCTTGAGACTTGAGTGCAAAAACTTGAGACTGGCAAAACAATAACTTTGTCCCACCTTTGCAGCACACAACTGCAAATTAACTTCAAGAGTATTATGTTAAAGGGTTCAAAGCAGAATGGGAAAAAGATAGGACTCCACACACACACACACACACACACACACACATATACACAGACTGCAGCTTGTCCTTCACACAGAGAGAAAAGAAAGAGACCAGAGGTGCTGAGAGTGGGTGTTGTGGTTAGTCATAGAAAACACACAATGCTAAACCAGTTATGAACAAAGACTCAGCAAAACACTGGCAGAGTCTCCAGGAAGATGAAGACCCAGATAAAAGTAGACTGGATGAAACACACACAGGCACAGACCAGAGCCGCAGACAGTCCTGTAAAAAAAAAATAAGCGAAGGAGAGAGAGAGGACTCGCAAATGACTAAATCCACTTTCTCTTTATACAAATGTTGATTAGCCCTTTGCACCTGTCCACGCTGACGATGCCAATAAAGTCTGTTTAAAACAGCTGCTCCACTAGGAGTAACGAGTTACTTGCCATATTTGTATTTTCACACATAGAAATCAACAGCACAAGCCCTGTAGTATCACACTTTGTTAGCTGGCGTATGGTTCAAGTTTTGCAATATTGGATTCAAATAAACAGCACACTTCTGTAACAACTCTGCCGCGCTCGCAGAAGTTTAAGGTCCATTTCAACCTGTCTCTACTGTAAATGGCAGCAACACGCAAGATGATTTCAGTAGCTGCATCCTTCTCATATTGATTAACAAACATTTAAATACAGGGACCAACAGTACATATCACTGAGATCTAACTTCCAATGTTGTCTGATGCTATGAAAGGTTTACTAACATCAATAAAGTTTGCAGTGATCGCTTAAGAAATATGCTAATTGCTCATCTGTTTGTTAAACTCTGTAATTAATTAATAATGATATCATCAATGAATTAATTAATAACAGCAATTATGTATGCAGAGGTATTATATATTATATCATTAGAATGTTGTGTTAGCCTCCCATCCCATCAAGACAAAATAATTATATTCATAAATTCCCCTTGCAGTGACTTTATCCTTATTTTGGTGGCGTCAGTATAAGTAGACATAAGCTGAAAAGAAAGGCATTACCATTACAACAAAATAGCTTACACTATAAGCATAAGCAATGATTACAGTGTAGAAAATATTCAAGAATAATAATATAGGTTTAGGAACATTTTCAAGGAAGCTTTTCAAAGTCACATCAATGAGATCCCTGCACCAACTGACTCTTCAATAAGTTCCGCCCCCAGACACAGACTGACCAATCATGATGTTCCATTGACCATGCTCCACTGACTCCACTGCAGTCGTTTCAGATTTCCTTCATTTTCAGGCTGGTTTTGTGGATTTGGAGCTAAATGTTGTGCCTGGGGCACGTCGTGTATTAATGATACTCGTAACCTGGAGAGGTTGGAAACAGATATACGTTTCTTCCCTGTTCCAAAACCAAAATCAGACCCTGAAAAGTGTCTTTTTAACCTGTTGCTGCTGCTGAGTCAGTTTGACATCCTGGATATATCCTTCAAACACAGACTGTAGACTCCTCTGTCTGCTTCTCTCAGGAATCACTCTTTCCGTTTTCCAAAAACATGACAATATTTCTTCAGGGAGTGCAGAGTGAGGGAGTGAAGGGTCAATTGGTTTGATGGTTGCCAACATGCCTATACATGGTACTGGTTTCTACCAGGGTATTTAGTTGTTTAATGTGCACTTGTGCATGAAAAAAGTCTTCTTAGAACGTTTCTCTGTAGTGGCAGTGCAACTGAATGAAAGGAGAGATTGTTCCTCCCAGCTGTGTCCTATTTAATTCAATCCTAGTCTGACTAGAACTGAAACTGAAATAGGCTAAATAAGTCTTAATAAGTCGGGTTCCACAGCTGGGCCGTTGGCTGTTTATCAATTCTTACCCATAAACACGCTGCATGGAACAACTGTGCCCGAGCTTCAGTGTAATATCCTTAAAATAAATGTCAACCTTCGATCAAAATTGGGATAGTGGGTAGAAGAGAAATCTCATTACAGCCCAGCTACATGCAAACAGTGGTTTTTAGTAACCACATTATTGCAATGGTGCTAAACATGTTCCAGTTCCTGCTTTAAGTTGATTTTCCCAGTAGCTTGGTTTCTTGTGTGCATGTAAGTACAGTGATGACTTCATCCATCAAACGCTAACAGCCCTGATACAACCTCAGCTCAGTTTGGGGGACAAGTCAATAGAATAAAGAGCCAACATCAAGAAAAATGATGTGTGGCTTCAAATAGGGATGCCCGTAATGGATCAGCAGCAGCAAAGGAGAAGAGAGACCTCAGTCAACCCCGGCATAGAGGAGTATGAAAACTTTTTATCATTAAAGTCTAATGGGTGAAGTCATTCATCTTTCTTTGTATTTCCCTACAGCCACCTAGGAAATGTAAGGTTAACTTGGTCAAACCACATCACCTGAAAATTTAAAAATGATTGATAGATAGGTGTTATAATAGAGTTTTAAAATACTAGTATCAAAGTTAAGGTGCATTTAGTACAGTCGGTCAAGATCAAACTTCTTGCAGAGAATGAAAGAATGTAAAAAAGTAACCAACAATGCTAAATCAACACATTCTCACTCATCATATATGGACGTTTGGTCATGGACCTTTCACGTCTAGATACCACGTGAAAGGTACCCTGGGTGCGTTGGTTGATGATGTTCTGGTACGCCGTGTCAAGTTGTGCCTGCTACATGCATTGTCTTCTTTCAAAATACACTTCTGTTTTCACACAAAATTTACACTACGTCGGTACAACAACGCAGAGTGACCTTTTTTTCCTCCAACAACTATGTACGTGGTTGGGTTTAGACAACAAAAGCCAAGTATCATGCCAGTGGTAAAGGACGTCTTTTTTCATCAGTGTCTGACGCCGCAAGTCACTGCCGAAGTGCTGGATTTCGATGAATTCAGAGTGAGACCGGGTTGATCTAAAAGCTAATGCCAAAGTCCTTCCAGTGCCCACTTGATAGTGGCTCCAGGAATATGGTTTGTGTTGAAGTAAAAACTTTAAATATCTTCCCTAAAATACAGAGTCAAAAATAGTTTTAAGCAATTACAAACATGCTCGGTCGTAACAGCTAATTACATGTCTTTGTGTGTGTTTTTGTGGCAGATATATTTCTTACAGTTTAAAGATACTGTTACTGAAATTTGCTTGTGACATGAAAAGTCAGTCTCAGTCTTTGCTCCATTCTCCTTATTCATGCTGTAAAAGATGCTGAGATTAGTCTGTTTATTATGAGTTTACTTTTTTTTGTGTCTGCATTTAAAGTCTACTCTTATAAGAGAAAGGAGTTCAACACTTAAGTATATTCAGAAGCTGTGTGTTGCATCAGTGGAGCTTCTCTCCACATCAGTGTCCACACAGTCCCTGTCCCAGGCGGCCATTGGCGATGTGTTTCTCAGGCTGTGGTCTGAGCCCAGCAGTGGGTCTCTGTGGTGGGCTGAAGCGAGTAGATAATTCCCTGTGGGTCGCCACTGAAGGCTCCCTCATCTCTCAGACCCAGTCACAGATTAATGGCCTGGTGGCTGAATTCAGACGCTCTGTCTTCTCCGATAATCAAAGGCATAGCGGACTACTATTGGGAGAGAGTTTCTTTTAACACAAAGAAAAAACAAAAGCAGAAAGAGAAAGAAGAGAAAAGTGATGTTGGCAGAGGGACTAAAAGTAAACCCACTAATCAAATTTATGTGATAAATTGTGAATTTTTTGGCGACATTCTCCTTTAAGGAGGCTGTGCAAAGCTGCATTGTCTCTGAAATGGTCTTCAGCCCAAAATAAACTGAACTGGTTCATTAGGAAAATAAACTGTGGCAGTCCAGGTCTGTTTTCGGCCCATATGTGAGACTGTAACAAGGGGGCAGCTTTTTTTAGCTTGTTTATTTGTCTGAGTGTCCACTGATGTGCATGTAAGCCTCATCCTGACAGTGCGGTAAGTTTTAAGAATGGTGGGAGACTGAGGAAGAGACAGAGACATGTTTTCCATTACTGCTTTTCTATTTTCAGCTCTACAAAGTAGTGAGCACGACTGTTGGTTCAGACTAACATCAGAGCAAAGAAGAGGCTTTCATTGCTGCTATGCATACAGTAGATGTTAGGATTCTTCTTATTCAAAATTCAGTTGCAGTGATTTGTTGCAGCGTTTAACTTCATAGGAACCAAGCCTTCAATCCGGTGAGAAGTGTGAGATAAGACAATTGGGGGATCCTGCATCTCTGTGTTAATCCCTAGTGGCACTGCACTTGAGTCAGAGCCACAGTGGACCAAAGAAAGAAAACAGTGTGAATACGACATCTGAAGCCATTTCATCTCAGCCTTCTTCACTGATGTCTGAGTTTGGTTAGAAAGAGATTTCTGGGAACACTTCTGTTGTTGACTGATGCTTCCTTAGCTGTCTGGGTGATTCTTTGGGTCTGATCATCTATCAATCATTCTACCGAGCTTCTAAAGCTATAGAGCTATGGCAATCTTTACATTGTGCTATTAATTTCATAGCTGGATGGCAGTAAATCAGTAAACCCTTATGATTACATCAAGGTCATCTACTGTTAGATCTGTATCTTTATTCACGAGTTAGACCCCTATCTTTGTCTCGTCATTGTACTTCTTTCTTTGTCTACTGGTTAGATCTCTGTCTTTGTTTACCAACTTGATCTTTATCTGTGTCTACTGATTGGACCGCAGTCTGTGTCTACTGGTTGTCGAACCTATATCTTTGTCTACTGCTTGGATCTATATCTGTCTCTTGGTTGGATCTCTATATTTGTCTTCTGATTGGACCTCAGTCTTTGTCTACTGATTGTCAGACCTCTATCTTTGGCTACTGGTTAGATCTGTATCGTCATTGTACTTCTTTCCCATGTGTGTCAAGGCAAATGATGAGTTGATACTATGATATTTTCATTTACTTTAATGACCAAAGGCTCATTTCGAAGATAGAGAAGAAAGAGAGAAGTCCTACTTAGGCAGCTATGTTGTGGAGTACTGGCATAAGTAACAGTATGTAGATATTAACAGGCTGCCCTGAAATTTCTTAAGAGAGCCTCCATGGCAATCATCAGTATTATCAAAAACATTTGCAATAAATGTGCTTCATTGCTTGCCATAAGGCTTTGCCCCAGGGAGTTTAGTATTTTCTATCCCCTGTGTTTGTTAAGAGTGGGTTTTATGTGCTGTGTCTATCCTATTTTGTTCCATCTATCTGAATAAACATGAAGTCTCTCCCTGAACAATGTCGGCACAGTCTGTCAGTTACGAGTGGCTTCATCTGTCTGTGCTTCATTAAAACTGGACCAGTGCTGTAGCTGTTATGGTCTTTGAGATCTTTCTTTTTACTTTTGACCTTTAATTATAAAGTTCCCATTAGGCCAATCAGTGTATTCTTTAAATGCCAAACCACTGTCACAATGAGCAGCTTCATCAAAATTGGAGCAGTGCTGTCCAGAGCATCAAATCTGAAGAAAAAATCTTTGTACCTTTAATTAGACCCTCCCTTACAGGTCCATTTTTGCAAGTTGTTTTTTTACCAGGGACACTTGCCAGAAGATGCATCTACCTCAGAATCTGAATTAAGAATCTGTCTCAATCTGTCCACAGTCTACTTTTTCATCCCAGTCCTCTTCGGTTAAAAAAAAAACAAAAAACGTTTATAGATTTATGAGATACCTATTTGTACTTCAGTAGAGAGTGATTGATGGGTTGGCCACAGTAAGTGATGTTATACATCATTAATAGCATGTGAAATAGTACAGTATGTGTCTTCCTGTGCAGATGAATACATGTGTATGCAACCCTTAGACCTGCTCCCATACTGTGAGCACATCACGCTTCGGATGGGTTTATCATATCAAAGGCTGATTTCAATCTCTCCCTCCATAGTTTTCAGGGTTTCATCAATTTCACTCCATTCTCAGTAATGAGCCAACCCATTACTTTTTATTCAACTTCTTAATTTAGATCATAAGTGGTCTTTTCCTTCAGCCTGGAATCAAAAAGCACAGCAGGGAGCCGAGGCCCGGAGACAGCAAGAGACTGATGAGGAAGAGGGGCTGAGCTGACACCCTTTGAGTTTCCCCCATGGTGACTAATTAACCTTTCAGGTTCTTCAAGTCCCCATCATCACTGCAATACCAGAGTGTGTGTGTCTGCACATGTGTGTTGGATCATACTGAGACCTACGTATGCCTCCAGGGGGGCTGGTGACATTTCCTCTGGACTTCTATCTTTCATTGCCGATTCTTTCTCTGTCCTTTCTCACCTACCCACCCTCCAGTAACCCCGCCTGCTTCCTTCGTCAAAGGCAGTCTTTATAAAACTCATTACGTAACCACAGCAGATCGGTCTCTTTACTTTAGTCTCACTGTAGGCATACAGTATTAATGACTCAGTAGCCACTGTTTGTTTAAAAGGACCTGTTATGAAGACCTGCTAGGGATATATTAATTCAAGTTTTTTCTTCATCTAACAACCCAATCTCCTGTTTATACACGAACGACAGCAACCAATTAACATACGATGCCGCCCACCATTGACATTTGACATTTTTGGAGTACATGCAACAAAAAGGAAGGGTATGGAGGCTGCTGTGTTGGATGGGCATTCAATACATTTAGCCTTGATGCTGAAGACTGCAGCCCTGCCTCAGACAATATAATTGGCTTTTTATTTCAGCATTTTCCATGGCAATGAACTTCTCCCAACCCTTACACAACCCTTTATTTCTATTTCACCATCACTGTTCTATTAAGTTACTTCTACAACAGCCTGCTCATATAGCATTTCACATGCCTTGCATCCACCCCAGATCCACTAAGTTTCCCAGTGAAGGAAGTTAATTATTGTCACTCCCAAGTCGTTGTACCAAGCTTGGTTTCTGTAGCTTGGTGTGCCTTGGTAGGGACTGATAAGGTCAGAGCCTGAAATAAAGATACTGACTCAGTGCATATTCCTTGTTATAATCTGCTACGTGAGGTGGATAAATGTGATGAAATAATGTTCAGTGAGTTGCCTGTACTATACTGCACGTCCTGTCTCTTTACTCAATGATCTTCCAAATTGTATTTGCTTACTTCATTGCAATGAGATTTGGTAAGCCGAGACTTAAGGCTTCATGCATAACTCCCTTCCAGACAGTACCACCAACAAGCACTACCACTGTTAAAGCAAAGACAGCTAAGGTTGTGGTTACGGTCGTGGTTGAGGATATAGTCTACCAGCATAAATTGATTTTTCTCAATCTAAAATACAGGTTCAATCTTTACCTTGTGTGAGTGCACATTTACACGTTAACTACAAAAAGAAGTATCATATAAATCTATCTTTTTTATGTCAAACAAGTTGTTTGATTATGCCCTGTGGGGTGCAATCAAAACATTTAACCTGAATGTTGATTCAAAATGAAACAAATATTGTCTTGTGGGCATAGCACTGGCATCAGTGAATAAACACATGGTTCTTTGTTGCAAAGCTTCAGATGTGTTCTGTGAGCACAGTTGGACATTTTACATTCTCTGAAACAAAAAAAAAAGATCTGAAGCAATGAAGCGAAGATATGATCAGTGGATGACGGTGTACCTGCTTAGTGTCTGTCCTCCCTCCCTGGCTTTCAATTCATCAAGTCATCCCTCCAGACATCTTCGTCTCTCTGCTGTAGTCTGTCTCTTCACACCCTCTGCGTTTCCTCCAGCCACACTGATGATTTTTATCTCACGTCCCTCGCAGAAATAAAGAGAGGGAGGGAGCGAGGGACAAAGGGAGCATTAAGAGGAGGGGAAAAAATAGTGTTTTTGTGAGAGAGAGCACTCCAGAGACAGATATACCCAGTAGAGATCTCTTCGAGTGTCTCAGATCTGGTGGTAAAAATGAATTGCTGGTGCAGCAGAGGTGCCTCACTGGAAGATCAGTGCTTTCCCCTCTGAGAGTGCAACTCTAAAAGAATAAAAATCACCTTTATCTGTCAGACAAATTCAATGAGATCACAAAGGGGTTTACACTTCGGATCATCTTTAGGCTTGTGTTGTTACGATGAGGTCACTTCTTGTGAGTAGGAGTGCACACCCAGTAGTATATCAGTTAATTGGTTATAAGTATCAAACTTGAAGTGAAATGTTCCCCTGCAGAGCCGTGTGATGTAGACCTGCAAGTTTTTACAGGCATTAACAGGCTGTTTATAGGCCATTAGGGGGAGATATTACTGCTCTTGAGGTTTACTTCCTTTACAGTAATGTCAGAAATGTAAAACTTTTAATGACCTCTTAATGGATCATCAAGTTGTCTTTTGAACTTGTTTGAAAAATGCTTTACAGGCACTACATTATTAAAGCAGATTTACTTTTTAATGTTGAAATGACAACCCTCGAAAATGTGAGTTAAACTGGCACCAACGTTTAATTGACGTTGGGGAAGATTCTCAGGCATCAAGGTCATGGTAAGTGCTATATCGTAGACAACTGGACTTGCTTGAATTACTTAAAGACGTTTAACCTCTCATCCAGAAGCTTCTTCAGTTCTCACTGACTGGTGGGAAGTTGCAGGCTTTAAACTCTATGTGGGTGTGAACACTTACGGAGTTGTTAAGGTCACATGTGAGTCGTTGATCTAAGCTGCCATCATATGTGTTGTAGGGTTAGATGGGTCCAGGTGTGAATGGATTTTAAGTTGTCTGTGGAGTGATCCCAAGACTGCATTGCAGGTGGGGAATAAGTGGTGTCGTCGGCCATTGATATGAAAATATCCAGCCGCAATGCCTATACCATAATTGTCAAGCTGACTTCAAACAATAATATATGCCTTAATAGTCACAAATAGATTTGCTTAGCAATTAAATTTGCTCTTTAAGTAGCCAAACAGTTTCAGGGCAGTTAACAGAACCTTTCTGACAAATAACACTGTTAGAAATTGGATTTATGATCTGTGTCTGTTGTAAATTACAAATGCAGACTGGAGTTACAGGTTAAAGCTTGATCATTTGTGGACGATGCAGGGAAAAGACTCACCTGAAGATTCATCTGAGATACAGTACACACAAAAAGATACCTAACAAGCCTCCATCAACTAGCCTAAAAGACGGAAGGGTCTCTTGAGAGCTTCATCCTGAATACAGATTAACTACCAATGCCTCTGAATGACTTTAATTTAACAACTTTAGTTAATGCTCAGTAGGGCAACTGAACTCTGTGATTAATACTCTTCTCCAATCCCGAGCACATATTCGGCAGCTGAAATTTCCATAAACATAGCCGGCAAATTCAGACCTGACTACCTGAATAGGTGCGGACCCCGCGTTATATAAAGTGGCACACACTGCTGTCTGCTTTCCTTTTCCTCTGCAACAAATGGCAATTGTGCCCACTGATCTGTGACCAGTTTGGATTAGTGCAGCTGGGTTGATGTTATGTCGTGACAGGGCGTTTGGTCATCTGGTTCCACCCACTGTACCAGTTGAGTCAAGTAGAGGGCGGAGCCTGTGTGAGATATAATGAAGGTCACCATTTTGTAACAGCAGTTTTATTAGCACAGAAAGAGCCCTTTACCAAGGGGCCCTGTACTCTGATGAGGCTTGCTGACGAGGGTGTCGGGCAGCAGACAGCAGTGTGGTTCTCCCTTGTATACGGCACGGTCTGCAAGTATTCAGGTCGGCATGTTCTGATTGGCTGATCAGAGGAAAGTATTACTCTTAAAGTCCGGTAGAGCGCTCTGTCTGTGCTAATACAACTAGGGTTACATATTGTAACCTTTGTTCATTCAACTCATCGCTGTTGGATATTTTGTTTGATTATAAGTGGGCTTTGTGAATCTGCAGAATCAAATTAACTCCAGCTCAAGTCAGAATTCATTTATTGTTTCAACACGGTCCCAGGATCAACTGAGAAATGAATATAAGATAAGATAGAACTTTATTTATCCCGAGGGAAACTGCAGCAGTTGCAATACAAAGTTGGAAAAGTGCAGATACAAAGAGTGCAATATACAAAAGACTGACATAAAATAAAAGTAGGTGTGAAATATAAAAACTAGATAACAGTAAGGTGTGAAATATAAAAGCAGATAACAACACGATGCAATCCAATATATACAATGCCACAAACAGGTTCCTAGTACAGATGATAAATGTAGTGTGGTTGCTTATAAATTTGTAATATCTATGCCAAAATGCCAAATTCAACAAAAATAACAAGACATGAAATAGTTGTGAATGTGTCCATGAGAAATATTGACTCGCCATGAAACTGACAATTCTTCGAAATTAATGATAAGAGGAGTTGATTTCATGAAACAGATCAATAAATTTTACAGTGCTGAATTCTCAATATGTCAGGGAGTAAGAACATAACAATGCAGACCTGGCTGACTTTACTGCGTGTTGTTATTGTCTGTTCCAGCCTCCAAACCAAATATAGTCCAACACACAAGCACAGACGGGCACACAAATGCACTTAGACACACACCCAAACACACAGCGACACACAATCTCATATGTGCACAGCGGGTGCTTTACAAGAGAGAGTGGGAAAGCTCTATTACTCTTCCTCCTTTCACAATTTCTCAGGGGGTCTTAAAAAGTAATGTGTTTTCAAATGCAGGGCTCTGGCTTGTCGCAGGGCCTGGCTGGCTGTGATATATGAGCTGAGAAACAAGCAAAAGGGCAGCCACAGCCATATAGAGCAGGAACTGCACATAGTCTAGTCTCTGGCTTTACAAGAGTGTGTTATTGGAACGTGCTGTACACACGTTACAACAGAGGACGAGAGAGAAGAAAACATAACAGGCTAAATTAACACAGAAAGCGTGATAGAGAGAAGAGTGCAACATCGGTGGAATAGCTACTGAAGCAGAGAGGCTTGAAATTTTTGCCGGGAGTAGGTTTTTCGGGAGAGGCAGCCCACTTTAGTGCCAGAGCTTTATCTCGACCTGCAGAAATCTTCTTCAGAGAAAGACAGCAGAGGCACACAGGTTGGAAATAACCTGCTATATTCTTAAATGGACTCCTCTACTCTATTGCAGTTTATTTTGTTATAATAATCCGATGTAATCTACTTTATTCCCTTTCACTCTCCTCCAACCCTTCTCTTATATAACCGAGGCAAGTCAGCCTGGCTGCCATTTGGCCCAGTGGTTCAGCGCGGCGCTGCAGCTAATAAAAAAACCCTGTGATACAAAATATTTTCCCCATAAAATACCATCATAAAAGAGACGTCCGTAATTCTATCTCGTGTGCGATATCATTTCTGTGTAAAGCCTATGATTCCAGGGCACAGGGGTCAGGGTAAGAGACACATTGCCACTTTATTAGGTACACTATAGAATTTAATGAAATCCAATACAACAGATCTGCCACCAGTTATTATACAGATTATAATGTTCAGATTGTGCTGAAGAGAGATATTGAGTCAACTTCATCTTTGATATTGAGGTCGTGGTAATGTTGTACTTGACTGCTTGACTAACATTCGTCCCCCCTTATGCTTGTGAATGGGGTGGATAAAACATTAGTAAGTCCAGTTCAACACTGCAAAATATAACCTTAATCATAATAATAATATCAATGTGACAGTCTCAATTAAAATTGAACATTATCATCTCATAAAGGTAGAATTTTGAGCTGTCGTATTGGACTGCATAAGATTTTGTGTACCTAATAAAATGGCCACTGTGTGTAGGTTATGGGCTGCACAACTCAGAAGTAAACAAGAAGAAAGAACATATTTTCCTATATGTGCCCACTGAACAGCTCTCATTGGGATTCGTATGGAGGTGCAGGTACAGCATCCACTTCTCAAAACACATACAGTCTGGAGACGGGTACTTCAGCAGCCATCACATTTAGTCACACCTGCCACCATTACACTCTCAAGTAAACAATATACACAAACACTCTTGGCCTCCACAGAGATAGAGCGTACAGTATGTATGCTGTACCTGTTTTACAAAGGCAGAAAATTAACTAATTATTTCATGTTAAAATTCAAAACATAGATATTCATACGTTTGCTAAATGTACTTAAAGAGGCTCTTTGTGAAATTTAGAGCATATGCGTTGCCTGCACACACTTCTCAACATGGAGATGGCTGAGCCAGCTGCTAGCAGCTAATGGTGCTAACTGTGTTAACCAGGGGTATACCAGACAGTGGGGGCAAATCTTTCAGTTATTGAAATCTGGCATTTGGGCAGTCATTTTTGGCATCAGACACTGATAAAAAAAAAAAAAGAAAGAAAAGAAAGGTCTGACTGGGCCGACTCTCACTTTAAGATTGGAGGAAAAAACACCCCGGCTGCTTGTATTTCTTTCAACCAATCACAATCGTTCTGGGCGGTGCCACAGCAACGGTGCGCTTGCAAAAATATTGCCGGGGGGAAACAGGTTTTGGTGTAACACGCCCACAAGAATATCACCTACAGGACACGAACCATGGCAGAAAAATGGCTACATCCCCGCAAGATCAAACACCGCAAAAGTTAGTAAAGGACGTGTTGAAAACGGTTGAAAACTGCTACACAACCGGAGGTGGAAGGGTGGGACTTCAGCGGGTGGCTCATTCCGCCCAATGAGAGGCTGATCTATGCAGCGAACTTCCGCCCACTCAGACTATGCGCCGGTCACCATTATAGCTGTAAAAGGGGGAAACGCAACAGGACAAGATCGAAAGTTAAGCCGGAGAAAGTCCGAATGTGGCAGGTGGGAGGGGTCAAACAAACACCGACTTTCACCTGGGAGAGTGGTGTTCGTGTCCCGTATAAAGCCAAACTGTTCTTTTATCCTAAACCTAACCACATGCAGTTGTTGTTGAAGAAAATCAATTAGTGGTGTTGCAGTGAAGTAGTGCATTTACTTTGAAAGAGACTGTAAATTAATTGACGGTAAATTTCACACTAAAACAATACTTTGACATTAAACCATATACAAAGTACCAAGAACACATGAAATGTATCCCCTGATATGAGCAGAAAGTATTCTACAAATGTTCACCACACTCTCATGTCTTCCTGTTTAGTGCCATTCTCTCTGTGTCCACTAGATGCCATCTGACTTTTTCTCCTGTCCCAGACTCCCACATCCAGTCACTCCCTCCTGCCCTGCAATAACCCCTTTTCCTTCAGTCCTAGTCACCTGACCTCACCCACCCACCTGTTCCCACTTCCCTCATCAGCCCTGCAGATATTTAACCAGCACTTTTCCGCTTACTCCTTGCAGTTGGACATAGTTGCAGTGTTGCTCTTGCTGTGCTTTCAAGCCTCTGTTACCTTTTAACCTTAATCCTGTAACCTAGAATCTGAATCTGCCTGCACCTTTTTTTTTCTGTCTCGCCAGTGGGTTATCACTCACTTGTGTTTGGACTTACTACCCCATGTACTTTCATTTTTGCAATAAAGCCCTGAACTGTTGCTGTTGGTCCGCATTTGGATCCTTCCTTTGCTGCCTCGTACTCACCCCTGCAATACCTTGGGCTGTCCAGCTTAAAACTCACATTTAATGTTATCTGCAGCCAGACAGACACCTTCGTAGTGCAGTAATCGTCTCTGCATCCTGAGGGCTAGATCAATGTCCTTAAAAAAAAAGTTTGTATTTAGTTTGTCCGTCTTCTCCCTTGTCCTCCACGAGGCCTAGTTATGTCTGTGTGTGGGGGTCTGTTAACGTGTGTGTGTGTGACCATGAAAGCCTGCATCCATTTGTGTGATTCAGTGTTGGCGCCATTGATTCAGGGCGCGTTGTGTTGATGTTTACCACGGGAGCAGCAGAGGCTGTCAGGGAATGACATGCTAATTCACCGACGGTACCAGGAGTAAATGGCTTTTTGGTGTTTAAGGTGGTGAAGTGTAACTATAGAGAGAGCAGAGAAACCCAATTAGAAATCCAATTACACCTATAATCAGTGAGAATCATGCTGCTTAATCTTGTCCTTGTATAGTGAGCACATGGTGGAGGGAAAAAATGGCTTCGTTATGTCAGTTATGCCATGGGTATGCCAATGGATTTCTCACTTAAGTGCTCATCATCAGACGGTTCTGAATTTAGTGCCACTTCTCACATCTAATTAACACTTTCACATGCTGGAGAAACTCAAGTGCACAATTAAGTACGAGACAGCCACACAAAAGCTAAACAATATAAACAGTGCACGTTTTTGCAATAAGACATTTTTTGAAGGTGCATGCATTGTCGTCAGAGGGCGTTACATAATAGCACGTGGAAAATATGTTCACACACTCTGATGTGGACCCATGCGAAAGGTACCACCTATAAATCCTGAAATAACACCTCTGGAATTAGTTTTGCAGTGTTTGCATTCCTCACCGTGTAAAATGTGCATGCGTGAGAGATAGCAGGCGGCGCCATACAGTAAAGTAAGCTCTAATTAGAGCTCCCTTTTCGTGCTCCACATGTGAGAAACCTTTCTTTCTCTCTTCTCTTCTCCAAGGCACGGGCTGAAGTGCTTTCAGTCCTGCAGTGCACTAAACATTGAGCTTTGAAGTCTAGTTTGAGAGCGGAGCCTAACAATCCAAAACCCCCGCAGCAGCTCTATCATCTGTCTCAACATCGCAACAGCTCGTGTGTTCTAATCGACCCTTTAGCATGAGCAATTTCGCTCCTCATCAAGTTTCATCAAGCAGGCTAAAAGGAAACATCACAAGGAAAAAGCAATACATTAAACATTCGCTTCAATTGCTGTGTTATTATTGCACTTTTCCATTAAGCCTCCAGAAGCACATGCGTCTCAGTGGGATGAATATTCTTTGTTTTCCAAGCGTATCCGGCAAAATGGAAAGATACAGTTATTTGAATTCAATTACATTGATTTGAGAGCAGCAACAAGCTCTGCGCTGCGAGATCTTGTGTTCGTTTGATGAGAGGAAACCATCATTTGGAAAGTCTGAGGATGTACAAGTCTCGTCGGCCTGATTTTACTATCCAACTAATCTGTTGCCCCGTCCCTCCCTCCGCACCCGCTCAGTGTCCAGCGAACAGCAATAATGAAATTAAAGTTTTATGGGCCATTACTGGGCTGAGATAAGTCGACTGAGAAAGAAGAGAAGAGGAATAGGAAGTCTACCAAGAAGGAGGGGGTTAGGAAAACAACAAACTGTGTAATTTCCAGTGCTACGTTCTTGTTTCTCCTCAGAAAACTCATCTCAATCCATCATTAGAGCAGCGGCAGGGAGCAGGGATGTAGCAAGGATTTTGAAAATGATTATGATTTCTTAAAGGGAAACTACACCCATTTTCAAAATCCTTACACGTTATTCCTATGTTCTAAAGCAGTCTCTAGACAAATGAACAATGAGGATCTTCTAGCTGACACTGAGAACACCCAGGGGAAGTATTTTGGTAGAAGGGACAACACTATGATAGACTGTAGCTCATTTGGGGCCAAAAAAAAAACCAGACTCCAATTCATTGTCTACTGAGCAGCTCCAGACGATATGTATGTATCCTCTATGACATCATAAGTTTGAGACTTACTCCTCTGATTTCTGGCTTTCAGAGTGAGTAGCTCATGTTCACAAATATTAACTTAAGTTCCCTTGGCCATGGAAAAACACATAGGATTTTTTTATTTGGATGATGCTCCCTTTAAAACCGGTTTAAAATATAAGAGACCAGCTGCTCCCTCCCTTCTAAACACATGCTATTTGCAGATTTTAATTAACAACTCAGCAACTGTGAACATTTTTCTTTTAACCACACCAAAATAATAATAAAAGACATTAGATAATCATGGTTATATAGGCCACTTACACCACAAGATGTGACACAGTGGCACAGAAAATGAACATCAAAATTTAAAGCTGCGTTTAATAAATCAGGAGAGGCAGCAAAACAAAGGGACAGTTTACCCTTAAATCAAAAACACATTTTTCCTCTTACTTGTAGTGCTATTTTCAAATCTGACACCATGGTTCTCTGCCAGAAAACAGTGGATTGCCCTCTCTGGGTTGGGAGTGAGTTACTTGGGAGTGAGTTACTGCCTAAAGTTCAAGTATCTTGTGGTCTTTTTCCCGAGTGAGGGTGGAATGGAGCGTGAGATGGATCAGCGGTTGGGTGCAGCTTATGCAGTGATATGGGCGCTGAGCCAGACCATCATGGTGAAGACGGAGCTGAGCCAGAAGGCGGTCCATCTACATCACAACCCTCACCTATGGTCATGAGCTCTGGGTAGTGACCGAAAGAATGAGATCATGGATACAAGCGGCCGAAATGAGTTTCCTCCGTGGGGTGGCTGGGCTCAGCCTTAGAGATAGGAGGAGGAGCTCAGAGTAGAGCCGCTGCTCCTTTGCGTTGAAAGGGGTCAGTTGAGGTGGTTCGGGCATCTGATCCAGATGCTTCCTGGGAGCCTCCCGCTGGAGGTGTTTTGGGCACGTCCCACTGAAAGGAGGCCCCGATGCAGACCAGAACACGCTGGAGGGATTACATATCTCATCTGGCCTGGGAACGCCCTGGGGTCCCCCAGATGGAGCTGGAAAGCATTGCTGGGGAGAGGGACGTCTGGGGTGCTTTGCTCAGCCTGCTGCCCCCACGACCCAGCCCAGGATAAGCGGATGAAATGGATGGATGGATGGATGGATGGATGGATGGATGGATGGATGGATGGATGGATGGATGGATAGTTTGTGTGTAGTTTGGTAGAAAGAAAATAGATCCTACATGAAACTACACAACGAGGTCTGTCGATTTTCCTCAGTAACTCAAGATTTCTGGAAAGAGTTATTTCTTATCCCATTATATTTGAGAGACTGCAGACATCTCTATGGCCGATATCTCCAACACTCTACAGCTCACATCAAGGTATAAGATTGATAAATGGCACCACAGGTAAAAGGAGAAATCTGGATTTTTGATTTTGGGGTGAACTGTCCCTTTAACTAATAGTAGCATTTCTATATTCTGCTATATTTTGACTTGTCAAAAACCTTTTGCAATTTTTTTCCAGTTTCAGGTCTCTATTGTTTTCATGACAGCACCGTTAGGAGGAAAAGTTTCGAGCACTCAATGCTGACACAAGCTTCCTGAGCTTTTACTGTACAGTCAAATAAAGTTATTTTCATGTCACCATTTGCATTTCCATGAACTGGAATTTTATTTTTTCCTCCACTTAATGAATATTTTTCCAATATTTACTTTAGTAATTAGCTTTGGTTTTGTCCCTTCCCACTCTGGAGAGAAACACCTGAGTCTTCAGCTGCTCCATTTTCCACATTCTTCACCAGATAATAGCGTGCTTTGTCGTTGCAGTTTGGTGCTGTGCAGGTAGAATACAGTCAGGTTATTTAAGCTATTTACTCTGATGGGAATAGAATTAATGAATGTGGAGTTTGCTGCCAAAACAATGAGCTAAGATAAGTTAAAAAGCCAGCAGGCTGTTGAGTTGGTATTTTCTATGGGTTTGTCACTATGAGGAGCATGTTACACATTACACACCTTCATTTAAGATTATAAAAAGCAGCTTTAAGTTGACGCAATCACTGATTATTTTCACCAAAACTGAAAGCATTTTGCTAAAACAGCACCAGAGTGCACCTGAATACTGAGGACATGACCTCAGCATCTTCCATGCTAAGAACGAGCTTCTATATCTTCCCAGTTATTCCCTCTGATCCGATCCTCTACTGCTGTTTAGGATTCAGATACATTGTGACAGACATTACGGACACAGCTTGAAGTTTGTATATCTCACCGGGCAAGAATAAACAAGACAGATTGAGTGTATGACTGGCTGATTCACTGGCTGACTGGCAGAAATAGCATCTAACTGACAGACTGGCTGACTGACTGACTCATTGACTGATTGGCAGGGACAATGTCTAACTGGCTGGCTGTTGTGGCGGCGAAACTGATCCGTTTGTTGTGTTTACTTGGGGTGTGATGTGTATTCACCCGCACGAGTGTCGTGATTGGATATTCTCCATGCCAATTGCCCCCTTCTGTACGCAAGGGTCTCACAAAGTCTGCCCCAAATACTGGCAAATGAGCTCGGGGCGCAGATGAGGGGAAACGATTTTAAAGAGGCAATCAGTGTGGGAGGGTGATGAAAATGGAGTAAACAAGTCCCCTTCTTTTTCTTACACACACACACACACACACACACACACAGAACCAACCACCATCACTTTCAAGAGCAGTAAAGCAGCAACAGTCACAAGAAAATCCATTCTCCAACAGTTCATGAATTTATGAATTTTTCAAAGCTCATACAACAGCTCTGTTGAAAACTCACTTTTGACTGGCTGCTGAGAATGGGATTTTACTTTTTATTGTTTTCTCCAAACACTTGGCTTTAAAGAAGTGCTGGCATATTAAAATTTGTTCCGAATGAATGATTACTAGCAGGCTGGTCATCCTTGTTCACGAGCCTTGTCAACTGATAGACACTCAGGATTAAGGATAAGAGCAGTGAGTGGACACTGAGACAAAAAAATAAAATGTGCAGAATGTGTAACAGCAGACTGCTGTGGGCTTTCACTGTCTAAACAAGAGTGCAGATGAAACAGCATGTCTGCAATCATCTTATTTCCAATGTGGTTTCAATTTCTCTTCACCTCCAGGGTGAAAGGACGTGTGTGGTGTGAGGCAACAGGTAACAGCTGGGTAGCTACAAGCCATGACATGTCACTGAGACAGTCATATTGCAGTAAAAGAAAGAAAAGCTGCAGTTTGTGGTCAATTTTATAATGATTTCAATTTCGAAATGAAATGTATACAGTATATTATCCATATAGATGTGCCAGATGGTTTTTTAAACTTATTTTAGAAAGTCAGCATTCGATTCTAGTCCATTCTTATTTTAAGATGCTCATAAATGCATCCTCATTATTCAGTTTAGGGATTTATTTGTATTTATTAAGCCCAGTATCACAAATCACAACTTGCCTCAGAGGGCTTTACAGCATACGGCATAAGGAAAAACTCCCCCAAAAACCTTTAACAGGGGATAATTTTACTATTTCTTTTTAGCAACAGGAGAGAAACAAGTAATAAGAAATTCACACAACTTCAGACCACCCTTTGAGTTTGTTCAGTCTAACCCGTAGCTGATCGCACAACTGATCAATCGGTTGATCAGTCGGAGCAATCTGACAGTGCAGCACAGTGAGAGAGGAAGACAATCAGAGCGGGGCTTTTCCTCACAGCACCAAAGTGTTTGAACTAGCAAACAGTCAAATGTTCAGCAGTGGAAAGCAGTTTTTGTCAGAGTTTGGGTGGAATTATTTCTAAGTAGCTCCAACCAGGCACTGCTCTGTGTCTCTCTGTTTATCCAGCCACTTAACACTGTGCTTATATGACACTCACAAGGTGTCCAGTTATTTGGGAACCTGGGGCCCTATCATAGCCTGCAACATACGACCATTTTAGGCTACGTAATGTTTTAACAAATATAATTTCAAATATGAAAATCCATTCCAGTGCAGGTGGTGGAGAAATGCAAGAAATTTGTTTTGAATTACAGTTCTGGGGGAGGACACCCAGACTCCACTGCACCAGGCTTTTTGTTAACTCCAATGTCAACCCATTCATGGCAAAACTTGAGACTGAGAGTAACTGACGTAGTATTAAGAGCGAGAAAGTCTGCGTAGGGCAAGAAGGGGGAGAGTGAATGGGTCAAACAAAACCAGACTTTCATTGACCTTCACCCAGGAGACCATATTTAAACCAAAATATGATCTTTTTTCTAAACCTAACCAAGTAGTTTTATTTCCTAACTGCTACAGTTTGTTTGAGTTGTGTGACAAAGCATCAGTATTTGACGACCTGGGAATGAGTGCGCGTTGTCTCTTTCATGTGTGTAAATTTGATAAGTCCAGGACAGAAAAGAAATTGCATAATGATTTTTTCGAGTGCCTTTCAGAAATGCGAGCCAAACTCATCTTCCTCCCCCTTGCCTCGGGGCAGATTTGACACACCGAGATTTGCAAATGCGATAAGTCTTCCTAACTGATTTCTATCAATTAGATAAAACGGCAGATGCAACATTACTTGTTTAATTAAGAACAGTTGACTAATGCCTGAGACTTCATGCTGAGTGAATGACAATAATTACCACTTCAGTGTGTGGGCTTTTATTTAGCAGCAGCTGAAAAGTAATTAACTGTGCGACAACAAAACATATGTATGTATATATGCTTATGTTGAAAAACTTTTTTTAATGATAGCCAATGGGGTAATTTTACCAAATGAAATGTATTTTTTTTTAGAAGCCATAAAGCAAAAAGGACAGTTGTTTTATCAGATTGTTACAGGAGGTGGTGACTTTATTGTTTTGCATCTTTACGTTATTGTCCCATAATGAGTCTGGAATGGCTTCATGGCCCTCTATCAAATCTTATTTTTGTCCTTCCAGAGAAAAATCTTTGGGCACCTTGATAGAGACACAACATCAGATAACTTACAGAGATGTACACTCTGTCTGTCCTGATTATCTGGCTGGCCATGTGCCTCAGGGCTTTATAAATTATAGTTGCTGAGAGAGTAAGGCGCAGATTTCTATCACCAGCGCTGCTTCAACTCTCCTAAAAAGCATCCCTGGACATACTTTCATTGATCAGGGGCCTGGAGCGCTGCCGAACAAGGTGCCCGCTCAGAAGTGGAATGTGTTTTTTTCAGATGCGGCAGAGCTGATGAGGTCGTGCCGGGTGTATGCTGTTAAAGTTGTATAGTCTGTCTTGGCCTGTATTGTGGCTGCTCTGTGTAGATGTATGATGTGTCTTACAGGTGGGAGCTCAAATGGAGAGGCCTGGCTCCACTTTTAGTCTTGAGCAAGTTAGACTTAGTTTTGCAGTATGTCTTTGTGGTCTCTAAAAAAAGAACAAAATTGATCTCAAATAGCAAACGCAGCTGTTGGATTGACATTCAAATATTGAGTGGACTGCGTAGAAGGTTAGCTGACTCACCACAGGTCGTGATAAAGCAGCTGCATTAGTATTGCACCAACAAACAGCTTCCTTGTTTTCGGTTCTATTATTCCATGACTGACACCTTTTCATCCACAGATGGTTTTCCTTTTGTAAAGCTGAGGATGTAAATATATGTGTACACAATTACCGATGAGTCATCCCAATGCCATTGTGCAGTTAGATAATTGCTCGCAAGCTAGGACATCGTCCCCAGTCTGACAAATAAGCACAAAACAACAACTCAAACATAAATAAAGAAATATCTTATTAAATAAATGTAATGTCTGGTCGGGTTTTAAAAGAACTTTTAGTGTGTACATGATGATGTGTCTCAGCTGTGGCCAACAGCATTGCTGTGGACAATCGGCCTCCAGGTTAGGAACCTTCGTTTATAGTTGCCACATCATTTTATGTCGCCACATGTTTCATCTCTGCTTCCATTTCAGCCATAACAGGTGGTGGTGGACACACAGACACATCACTTGTGTCCGAGCCTGATAACAGTAAAAATTTAATCACGAAAACTACCAGTATTTCAACAAATACACTGTTGCAAGGTTTATTTGTTGCTTTTCTGATTATGTTTTAATGATAAATGATATAAATATATCTGTTGTCCCACAGAGCCAGGTAACTGTGAGCGGTGATTGAGCTAACTCACAATGTAGGCCTTAACAAAATATATATCTTTATCAATAGTTATGCATTTTTAATCGATTAATGTGAATGCAAATACTTAGACAGTGAGAATGTGGTCTTATGACAATTTTCCAACTCAGCCAGACTTGTTATGTTGCATTGCAAGTCCACGCTGAGTCAAACTTGCGTACAAAAGTTGAAATTTGCTAAAAATAAATTGCTAAATGCCTTTGCGTGCGTACGTTGGTTTCGTAAATGACGGCCTTTGAGAGCTGCAACTCTGTACAACCATGTTTGGAAACCAATAATAAGCCAACATACAAAAAGAGTCTATCTACATCCATCTATCTATCTCTGCAAAGGCAGCTTCAACTTGCGAACAAACAGAAAAAAAACATTCATTCATTAAAAAAAACACATAATGCAATAACATATATTGGTGCCCCTAATACCACCCACCACATTGGCTCCATTGGATACCCAGTCTTCAGTCGTATCCACATAGGAGACTAATTAGGTCAAGAAATCATTACATTATTGCTCACTTAATTGGTGCACAGCAACTGCAGAGCATTTATGAAAATGTTTGTATCACCAGCAAGTCTGGACCACAAGTTGTGAACAGATCTGGTCCAGTTCAGCCACTCTACCTCATGCTGACAGTCTAACACTTGCCCAGTGTTGCACAATCAGCAAGGGTGGGTGTCAGTGGGTCTATGAGGAAAAGAAATGAGCGCTGTGGGGTTGGTAAAAGGAAATGTGATTAAGTTGCGCTAATGAAAGAGTAATGGCATCAAACCAAGCCACTACTTTTATGCCACTGGCCTGATCCCTCTCTCATTTACACAGTAGAGGGCTCTGAATATAAAGGTAATTCCAGCTCTCCAGGAACCTGCATACATAATGAATGGCTGGTTAACGTGATGTATGCCACTGTAGCGAGCTGCTTTGCATGCAGCCAGTCCTACTCCGGTCTTGTGCGGGGTCATAATGAAGCGATATTTTTGACAGATTTTGCATGTGTTCAAGCAATGAAGCATCTGAACTCCTCACACACCTCAGCACTGCTTCTAGCACTGTGGCAGCCAATCCCTGCTTGGCAATTCTGCCTGGGTGAGGGAGGATAGCCCCGGATTGCCTCTTGCCCTCGCCACCGCGGAGACAATCACACACTCCCTCAATAATTCATACTGAGAGGTGTTTCTTTCATTTCAATATTCCTGCCCAAATGGTATTTTAAGAGCCATCTTTGTTGAGCCCAAACGTAAAAAGGGTGTCTTCAATTATTTATCTCCAAAGGTTTTAGCTGTGCCTGACTGTTTTTTCCTTTTTTCTCCCCCCCCTCTCTTTCTCTCTTCCTTCTGCTCCACTGGGCCCTGGTTGGACGGTGTCTCTCTCTCCAAACACTGTATTTCTCCTGGCTACCCAACAGGTAAGTTTGTTTGATCACATCATATTTATAGACTCATGCGACGGGCTCGCCTTGCACTGTATTATTTAGTGCTGTGGACTCTGAACTACCTGGCATTACCCGACTGAGGGAAAGGTTATGGATCTCTTGTACATCCTGCTGAACAGGAGCTGTGGTCACTGATGTGGAGCAGAAAATCTTTGGTTTCACAGTGTTTATTTTCACAGCTTTGCTAAAGTGGCTTTAGGGACGCCGAGGTTGTAGCGACCTTATTTGGCTGACTCGCATCTCATCCATAAGGAGAGACGCATCCGGAGTGTTTTGGCACAGTTATAGTTGCAGACTTAAAGACCTAATCCTATACTCTTAAGCTTTAAAGTGAGCAGAAAGGAAAGCTTTGCCATACAAATCTGAAGCACAGAGTTGTTTTGCAAGGGAGCCAGTTGGGAGAAAAGATTGCAGATGGTGCAGCCGAGCTCAAGAGTGTTACCTTTAAAGATGAGGGCGATGTCAGAGTGATCTTAAGAGGAGAAAAAGTATTATTAAAGAGAAATCAAATTGAGATGTGACACGTCTGGCTGATGTGAAGCCTTTTGGGGCGTAAAATGATGTCACATCTGAGATCTCATCTAGAGATGAAGCAGGTGAGAGATAAAGTTTGAATTAGTCATATTCTTTCAGTATTTTTCTATAAATCATTAGAATGCAGGACATATGCCGGATGTAATATGACTCGTATCCTAGAATGATGACAAAAATAGTGATTCAGAGATCTTCAAATCTGTGTACATGAATCACAGGCTACTGATGCATCTTATGAATTTCAATCTGCTCTTGTTTTCTCCGCCTTCGGGTTAAGGCTACAAAACTTGTATGAAATCAATTTGGTTTATTGTCAATCAGCAAAAAGGTAAGGGTAGTAGGAGGGAATAGAAACTGTATCATGAGATCTCAAACAGCTTACTCAAGACAACTGTCAACTTTAACTTTATTTTCCCACGGCACTGAACTTATTTCAAGACCTCACAAATGTTTTCTGTCTCCACCGAAGAAACCAGGATTTAAATGTTACATCCTGCTGCCCTTAAACTATTGTTGCTCCAGGGGTTGTACTGTCTGACAGTAAAGGATTGCTAGTTCTAGCTCTGGTACTTAAGTAGTATAAAGAGCGATAAAATCTGCATACAGAGGAGATCGGGTTGAAGGATGGGTCAAACAAACAGGATTTTCACCCAGGAGACTGTTGTTTGTGTCCTGTGTGAAACCAAAAGTCAATGTAGAACTATGTAACGTATCAAGTCATGTGACGTATGGCAGGTGTGACTAAACCTAACAAAGTACTTTTTGTTGACTGAACCTTAAAAAAGTTAACCTACGTTGGGAGTTTACTTTGAAAAGAGACTGGATGCAAGTAACGAGATACCAAGAGCATTACAAGCCCTTTTTACAGACTAATCACGCTATAGGGCCAATATTAAGCCCCTTCCTTATATCCCCTTTGCATTTTTACACAAAACCAAATGTCAGCTGCATCATGCGCTCCAGTGGGTGACTTTTAGGTCTCTGGTGTGACATAAACATATGCATCGGCAGCACTTTATAAATAATAACAATGGCATTATATGACAATAAAAGTCATTCATCATCCCTGTTATATGGCAGCGGATCTTAATCAGAGGATAAGGAGCTCCCGGACCTGCAGACATTTACAGCGGCTGTTCTTCTTCTTTGAGTTAGCCGCTAAGTGCTAACAGCTGACAGCAACTTTTTAAATCTCCTGAGCTGGGCAGACAACGCATTCTCACTCAGACCTCGTTACATATCGTCAGAAGTACCCTGGGTAGGGCGTCAGTGGCGTAGTGGATAGTGCCGGCGCCCCATGTACAGAGGCGATGCCTCGCTGCAGCAGTCGCAGGTTCAACTCCGGCTTGCAACCCTTTGCAGCATGTCAACCCACTCTCTCTCTCTCACCCCATTTCAATCTGTCCTGTCCATTACAGGCAAAAAGCCCCAAAAAAGAATCTTTAAAAAAAAAAAAAATGAAATACCCTGGGTGCGTTGGTTGTTGGTGTTCTGGGACAACGTAGACCGGCGATGTAGCATGCCGATGTTAAAGGACAGCTTTTTTAGTCAGTGTCTGACGCTGCCCAAGTGCATGAAAACATTACACCCATGCTGCCCATGAGCCCATTCTGCCGACGGTCCCGTTCATACAGACAGTGTTTCCATTCCTAGCTCAGAGGTGAGACCACTCTGCTCCCTTATTCTGGGATTTCATGTTTAATCCAGAACAGTTAGGCGGCATGATGACATGGATTTCCTGCCTTGAAGAGGCAGTAGACAAGGGGCTAAAGTTTGACCTGTAGGAACTGATACAGCACTGGTATTTGACAAGTTAGGAGGATGTGTTGCTGGGCTGAGTGTCATGGATTTGAAAAATGCAACCTGTAAGGTTGCTACAAGTACAACATACATTTACAGAGTAAGCCAGCACTGGTTGCAAGTCAAGGCAATGTAATGGCTAGGGTTAGGAATCTCTTGTCATGTTTATTGACATCAGAATAATATGTAGTCGACACAGTGCCAAAGAAATATTTTCCTTTCTAAGTGTTTCAACAAGGTTACACAATATTACGAAAGCAGCAGAATGACCAGCGAACATTCAGCACATTGCAGTTTGCAAATAGCCAACTAACCTTTTTGAGCATTCTCAGTCTTCCTTTTCACCCCTGCACACCTATTTTCCAACATCTATTCAAACATGACATTTATGCAGCACAGAACCACATGATACCTGTGTTGTTGTTTCATTGTGTGCAAAAATTGCTTCTCATATTATTCCCTTGCTGGTTAATCGCTTATTGGTCTGATCTGCCTAATCCTCATGGTTCTTTTGATGCCGAGGAAACTCAAAAATGAATGAATGAATGTGCAAAAGGGACTTTAAGAAGATTTATTTTATGGGGCTCCTTCTTTCCTGGGACTATTTGATTGAAAAGGACCATTTGAAACCAGGACCAGCCATGTGTGAAAGCTGAACAGGCAGCCTGGAAACTTAGAGGTGGATCAGACTTGTGTCTGGAGTGATGCTCTGTGACATTCAGAGTGCTTATTTTCCATGTACAAGCCGGGATCTCAGTTGTAAATAAACCTAAAACATGTTGTCAAGCACATGCCAGAATGGGGATTTAAGACGGTCGCTGACATTTTTGCTGAGAGAGAACAGATCAAACAGTCAAAAATAGCGAGGATCAGAGCATTTGTCTGGATGAATGATGATGTCTCACATTGATCGTTGTTGGAAATCAAACAATGTCAGAGAGCACAGATGTGATAGAGCACAAAAGAAGTTTTGGGGGTACACAGATATATCAAGGGAAGATTTCTGAACATTGTACGATTTCCGTGACAACAGCGTAGTATCATATTTTAAAAAGGGATGAATAAAAATGGAACATCAGAAGATTTTTAGAAGATACAGGGTGGCATTATTATTTTATTGAAGGCACAGTATGAGACAACAAATGTAGGACAGTGAACACTCAGCTACGCTTTGGATTGATATGGAGTGCAACTTGACTTTATGTGGAGTCTCTCTCGGCACTTCACGAGCATGTGTCACTGGCTTAATATCAAACTACAATATCTGACAACAGTATCTCGCGCTGAAAGCAAGAGATGCAAAATATGTCATGCACAAAAAGCGTATCACACTTCAACTTTGCATTCATTATTTCTGTTATTATGTATTTGAATCAGTCAGTAGTAGCTTAGCTCAGCCACCAAGAGGGAAGTATCAAGATACAGCAGAAAATGTCTCGTTGAATGGTTGGGTATACGAATAGACGATAGACCAAAGCATAACAAGGTAAGGTAAGATAAGATAAAGTAAAACTTAAATGTCCTCGAGGGACTATTTGAGAGACACAGTTGTAATGGATAAAACAAAACAGACAGTAAAATACATAACAGACCGAGACCAGAATCACACACTGTCAGGGGTAAATCAGGGACAATTTGTGGTCACTGCTGGTTAAGATAAGCGATGGCAGAGAACGATCTGTAACACTGAAGTTGAGTGTCCCAATTCCTCTTTGCATGTAGGGGTAGGGGGCATAACGAGGGGTAGTTGCTATTCACGATGTCTAGATTGGAGTTACTGTCGTCAGGTTGCTTGTTAGTTAGCTAGCTAGCTCACACTATCTGGCATCTGTCATCTATCCTGTCCTGCAAAATTGTTGGATTTTTCACATTACGATGACACGCCAGGAAGTATAACTATGCTGCCTCGTAATCTTAGCTGGTTAGCTAGATGCCGGTTGGAAATGTAGATGGCTCGCGGCTTCCTGTTTAAAATAGTTAAGTACGCGTGAACGTAACCGATGCGGTGACGTAGTGAGTGGTGTCCCAATTCCTAGGGAAAGATTTCAACCCCTACCCCTTGTTGCTTCATTTCGAGGGCCAAGAGGTAGTGGGCAAGGGCTAGGGGTAGTGGACAAGGGGGGGTATTGGGATTGGGACTTATACTTGAGTCACACACATCGTCACACGTAACCTACGCACATCGCCTATGCTATCGTGAGCATTTATACTTGTGCGGTGGTGTGTCTGTGTCATTCTGCAACACACAAGTCAGCAGCAGGGTTTCCATGAAGTGCTGTAAAGTTTAGTAGTTTCAAAACACACCTTAAACACACATTAAATATGGCTTAAAAGGCAATTTGAAACACAAGTACACAATTCGGCCTCACTTTAACTCACAGCATTCACAATCAAAGAACTTCCCCCCTACAAATACAACATGCTAATGTTATTAGCACGAGCCTGTGGCATTTTATACAGATGCTGAAGGATATTAAAATAACACCAGTGATCTTACAACACAGCTTGACCACTTTTTCCAAAGGCTAAGATTACCAAACCAGCAGACAATGTTTAAAGAAAGAACAGACTCAGTGAAAGCAGAGTAGAACAATTTCATGATGGTCCTATCAACATCAAAACTCCTCAGCTTACTTAAAAAGAATAGGTGTTTGCCGTCTTACAGATGGCATCAGTGTTCACATCAAAATTCAGCTTGTCATCCAAGACAGTGCCCAGATACTTGTACTGCTGCACTGCTGCCACCAGCTCCCCCTTGATCAACACCTCATTGGTCTTGGACACATTAATGTGGAGGAAAGAACAGTCACACCAATTAACAAATTCATCTAGTTTTGGTTGTCCTAAATGTAAACAGACCATAGCCATAGAGGGAGCAGGAAAGTCTCTTTTGTGTCATAATGTAAACAAGCATATGGGATTTTGGAGAATTAGGCAACGACAGACCACCTTCCTGCATGCCGTACTGTATAGTTGGAGCCATACAAGAAGTCTGGTACTTCAAGTAACAGAGATTATTGTTTATTCAGAGGCAGAGCCTGAGCAACAAATATGAATGAAAGAGTTTGCATATCCGTACCTTGTAGCCCTCAAATATATTCAGACACCAAAAACACTGGAATAAAGTGAATAATGAAGACACAAACAACAATTAGGAGAAATGTTTGCTGTGGGAGAAAACTGACTGTTACGCTCTCATTTCAATGTTTGCTTGGCGGAACAACAGTCCACCCTAACAGAATTCTCCAGGGATCTGTGTCCACATAGCGTTTTGCTTTGGTTGAAAAGCGATGGCAGGGCCCTGGGGATCACTTCATCCTTTTGTTTTTTTGTTGTTGTTGTTTTGTTTTTTTTTTAAATGATGTGCTGCATGTGGGGTTTGTATCTATGACAACATCTTGACATTAACGTTAGCTAGGCAGCTGACGTAACACTCTGTTAACAGAGGGCTGACTACACAGTTGACATCAAGCTTACAACAGTATGGTGATAAAAGCAAAACACTCACCAGCAGCATGCAGTGTCCACCAGCTGATCCGCTCCCACAAAGGGGAGCCTAGGGATGTATTAGTTGTGATGATAGTCTAGCTGAAGGAGTGGCGATGACATCGTCAACTCCTTTCAGTTCAGAGATTTTCAACTATTAGTCAACTCCAGGATTTTGTGGGCTGTATTTGGATTGTTGAGGCTTGAAAAAGGGATTGGCTGAATTTGCGTCAATGTTGTTGCAATCATGGCGGCGCGGTGATGCAGTGGTTAGCATTGTTGCCTCATAGCAAGAGGGTTCCTGGTCCGAACCCAGGATGGCGGGTTCGAACCCCGGGGCGGGGGAGCCCTTCTGTGTTTGCATGTTCTCCCTGTGTCGGCGCGGGTTTTGTCCAGCTTCCTCCCACAGTCCAAAGACATGCAGGTTAACTGGTGACTCTAAATTGTCTGTAGGTGTGAATGTGAGTGTGAATGGTTGTCTGTCTCTATGTATTACCTTGCAATAGTCTGGCAACCTGTCCAGGGTGAACCCTGCCTCTCACCCAATGTCAGCTGGAATATGCTCCTGCACATTCACAACCCTTAACCAGGATAAGCAGTTACAGAAAATGAATAATTGAGTTGGAGTTCTTTGGAAAAGAAGCTGGGTGCATGTGGTTGCATGTGCTCTCTCCTTGTAGGGAACAACAAAAAATATGCTGGTGCTGAGAGAGAAACAAATGCTATGTGGACACAGGCCCTAGGCATCGACACTGTCTCAATATGTCACTGAGAAGTGGCCAGGAGCATGATACCAACAGCCGGTAACCTGACATAATACCTGCAGTTCCAATATAAGATTACTGACAGACAGATGCTGCGCCATTGTTGATTTCATCACTCTCATGAAAAGGGAGTTGAGGATGTTTTCTCACAGTGGAAAGACAGGCAGCCAGAAACACTGCCGACTTGTTGGGCAGCGCTGCTGAAGGTTGCTGAAATCATCAGGTACACGAAACATACAGATGCGCTAACAGAATAGCTGCAAAGGTTTTAGTCTGTTGTACCCCAGAAAGGCATCATTGAGCTCCGATGAGCTGGAAATTGCACCCCGCTACGGTAATGCTCTGTTTTTGTGCTGTGTTTTTGTCAACATCTCAACTGATTCGAATGACTGCATCGGATACAAGCACGACGCAGACACATGCCAGCATGTGCACACACACACACGCACACACAAATACAGACGCTCTGAATTAATATTCGAACAATGTTTCTTGAAAAGTATTTGAAGATAGAATGGTTGCATACTAAATCCAAACTTGCTTCCACTGTCACACTGTCAGATTATATTTTTAGAGAATGAACTCAGTCCCACCCGAAGATTTTCTTTGATATTTCTTTACATTTCTTAATCCCCGAAGGGCTCTTGGATCTCAAGGACTAACTTGCCTCACAGTATTCAACCAGCTCGGGAAGGATCCTTCAAATGTGTGTGCGTGACGTTCCTCGACTCCAGAGTATCTGCCATTGGCACACTGCATCTCCAAGAACGCGTGTGCACCTGCTGCAAGCTGCTGTGTGTTGCCCTGCGAGCGAGCTTTGTGTGCTGCCAACTGCCCGCAGAGCCACAGCTTTGCAAGTCCACTGTGGTGGGAGGACTGAAAAGCAGCCTAATGGCATTTTCCATTCCCTCGCTGTGGGAGACATCTTTATGGATGGGGTCTGCGTCGACTTCTACTCCTCCTCGCTCACCGAGGAGTCATGAAGAGTGATGGCCGTGAAGGGAGGATGGAGGAGGTGCAGGGCGGCAGGGGGGAAGAAGATGGGCAAGATGAAACAAAAAGGACTTAAAGAGAGAGGAGACAAAAACAAGAGAGTGAGAGTCCAGGACAACTATAGAGATATTTAGATACAAAATGAAAAAGTCTGGGAGTGATAAAGACACAGAATTGGATAAAACTCAAAATAAATTGATCATGAAGGATGCTTACTGTAGATTCTCTCCTCCTGTTATTCAACCCCATTTACTTCTTCCTTCGTAGATATACACTCATCCCTGTCTGTCATTTTCTCGCACCATCTTCCCGCCTCCTCCCTCTTCAGCCATCAGACCTCTCTCCTTGCTGATGATGTTCACACCATGAGAGGATTCTTTCTGTTCATTGGGGAGGTGATGAAAATCTCATTAATTAAATAGGGACTATGGTGTGGCAGCATGACGGGCAAACAGGACGCTTCCCTGCTGACTTGAAGCTACATTATATTGAGATGAATTTAAAAAAAAAAAGAAGGAAAAACACAAGTTGCGCAAGTCATTTAAAACATATACATCATTTCCAGCAGCCCGGATCTTTTATAAATAGATTTTTTTTAGGAACAGAGAATAGCTTCTGCATTCCAATGCATGGAAAAGTCAGGAAAGGTAAAAGGCCGCCATGGCCACAGAGGTGTTTTCAGTTATTCTGGCTAATTAGAACTCAGGTTGAGGTTGGGTGGGTTTACAGGTGTAATTACATGAGGGTGTTCAACTTCATGGACTAGCAAGAATGATAAAAGTGTAAGGTGTCTCACGCTAATAGGTGCAATAACACTAAGGGGAGAGCAATGAGGTGTCAGTCAAGCTCAGTCCACACAGCCCTGAGCTGACGCCTAATCAGGCACAAGTGCAAACACCTGTGTTAGTGGAGCATGGCTGTGTAGTGCCCTTAGTAACAATCCCATTTGTCCAAACTTGCCATTTGAGTCTCTTTGTTAAATTATCAATTCAAATAATTAAGAGAACGTTAGAGGTTGAGCCTATAAATTTAGGAATTCAGCAAATCAGTGTCTTGCAATTGCAGCAATCACTACATTAACGTGCACAAGATACTCCCGTTTTTGCCCTTATTCCAAACAAGACAATATTCCGACTGAGCTGTTTACATGGCTAATGAACATGTATATTCCCCTGATACTCCGTTTACATGCAGCCCTGCATGCTCCCATTAACCTGCCCAAACATGACATTCATTACATCAAAATATAAAATACCGATACGTCTGGATCTGCTTGTAGTTTTGCTTCTTCCGGTGCCGGACTTGTTGGACAACTTGTTGGTAAACACAGCCTCCCTCTTTCATTTTTTCAACCACCTTCTCGAAAGGGTCAGTATTGCTGCAGCCTTTTTGTGCATATCCAAGTCTTTCACAAAGGTAAAGAAGAGTTGTGGGTTTTTTTGTGTGGGCTTTTCTTTTGGGGATGCATCTCTACACCAGCCTTGCAAAGTGCTGGTGAGTTGGATGTGTACAACTGCTCAGAGTCGACCGCAAACAGGCAAGTAGCCGCGTGTCACCAACTGTGGTAAAAACATATATTCCAAATAGGTGTATACTTGTCTGAATAATGCTATTAAAACCCAACTAATACCGGCATACCAATTATATCTTGATCGGAAAATGCAAAATTTGGAAAAATACCTAATTTGTTAAAAACAGACGGAACGATTTTTACATGAACAGTATCAAATTCAGGATGTTGTCGGATCAATACAGAAATGTAAGTGTGCATGTAAATGATGCACTGGAAAGCTAAGCTATACTGTAGAAGTACCACAGAACTCTGGCTTTGTACACCTGGATAGCATTAACCATACAGTAAGAGGCGATGCAACAACCCGGTCTCACTCTGAAGTTGTTGAAATCCTGCGCTTGAGCAGTGACTTGCGGTATCAGATACCAACAAAAAAGGTGTCCTTTAACGTCAGCATGACACCCAGCCAGTTGCCATTATAGTTTAAGAAGTGAATCTTGAAAGAAGACAATGAGCAGAACTTGACATGGGCTCCCAGAACGTATACAACTAATGCACCCAGGGTACCTTGCACGCCATATCTGGATGTGTAAAGTCCATGACCAAATGTCAATATGTGACGAGGTTGAAGTGGGAATGCGTTGGATAAAACCAACACGTACTACAGTATATACTCTGCCCTATTTTTAAGTTATCCTGGAGAGTCCTGAGATTCTGTGTGGGTGGGATACTTACTCAATGTTTAAATTAGATTTCTTTGTGTGTGTGTAAAAAATGTACTTCCCAAAATAGCCACGCAGCCTTATTTCTTCTTTCTCTATTACTGATGGGAACTCTGTGTGGAAGGAAAAAGAGTGAAATACAAACCTCCTAAACATCAACAAAGGTCTGCAGATTGCTGGTTTTACCGACAGTAGCTGAAACTTTAACTGCGTGTCCATCATCTACTCAGACAAACAAAATGTTTGAGCTTTCAGTTTAGCAACATCACATCCTGTCATTGTCTGGCTCCTGAAATTTACAATTTTTAAATACTTCCCTTAACTGTCATGTTAAATTGTCAAATAAAGTTTGAAGTGATTAAGCTAATGACAGACTTTGACATGGCCCCTTTCAAAGACTGAATGACTGCTTGTCAACTCTCAAAGGACTCACTGACCAGTAAAAATGGAATCAATCAAACACAAAGAACTCACACGCAGGGAGCAGAGCAGTCTTTGATTAGCTGGATGTAAACAAGGAATCCTTTTATGCTTTGATTTGACAAGATACACTTGAGAACACTTGGAACATCAGACAGATTGAGAGACCTCATTTTGGGTGTGTGTGTGTGTTTGTGTGTGTGTGTGGGCCTCAATCTATATTTTAATTAAACCACACTGGAGGAAAATATCAAAAGGAGGGTGTGGCGTGTGACCATTTTTCCTGTCATCATTTGGGGTAAACAAAGTTTTTTTTAATAATAACTTTAATAATAACTTTCGCATTAAAGCTCTGACACAGTACCTCACAGTGCTTTTAGTAAAGTCAAAGCCATTATTAAAATACTATGTACTTGTTGTTTGTGTATACCATTTGATCTTTGACACACGGGAATGTAGGACATTTGTTTGGCCAACTTACTACATGTTCTTCAACCTACAAGCACAGCAAAATGGCCTTGTGCATTTCATCTTGTGCGCAGCATTTCTGTAAACAAAAGGAGTTATTGTTTACTTATTATACAAGTGAAGAGTTTCTAAGACTTGTACCACGGCCACAGAAAGTGCTTCTTTCTGGTTGGTTGGCAGGTGTCTGTATAAATTCCTTGACTTTGACACGTCATCAGTAAACAGTTGACAACACTTAAGATCCCCTCACTTCTTCTTCATGGTGTATCACCAATGAGTACGTACTGATAAAAGCGACCTTAAAAAGAGTGAAACTTGAACTTGCACACTCATTTTTGCATCTCAAAATTTGTGCCCTCAGACCTACACTTCCATGTAGTATACAATGAGCACTATGTACTTGGCGTAGTGCGCACATTTCGACAGGGTAGTGTTGTCTCAAACCAAACACGGCCATTGTGCACTTAAATTAGCTAGTTAGCAAATTAGCATTAGCATTTGCGTTATAGTTTGCGGGGCCAAATCATTACAGACTGCTAAATTAACCCAGTAAACATACTGCTGGCTTATACCCGACAACAGTATAGTGGTGCTTAGTGCTAGAAAAACATGTATTTGTACAATGCAGCGACGCTCACGGTCGCACAGTCCTCGGCCGCCACTTCTAGTCTGAAAAGTGGTCCCTCCCCTTCCGCTATGTAGCCAAGACGGTGACCATTGAGGGCGAGAAGCGTCCATAGTTCCACACTCAACTTCTTGACCATTTTGAGTGCACCATCCGGGTACTCATACTGCACTGCATTTTTCCATACTTCTCAGTGTGAACACACTAATGCTCTCAAATTATGAAGTGTAAGTACAGAGGTACGCGGTTTGAGACACAGCCTATGTGTACTATGTATTTCAGGTTGCTAATAGTAACTTTACTGAGCATATTGCACCCCGAGGTAAAAGGTAGAAAACAATGTGTATCCTTTTGGGGGAACAAACGCCTGCGGCTGGTTGTTTTTATTTATTTATTTGTGTTTGCTTCTCTTAACATTAGATTCATTTTCCCTCCATAGGTTTGCAAAAACAAATCACTATTCAGATTGACATGTTAACAAGGTTGTCAAGGGACTGCCTGGTGACCACACACCAAATCCTATGAATATTAAATGAGAGAGAGTGAGACAGGGTGAGAGGGAGGACAAGGAAGCAAAAGAGTTATTAGAGTTGGAAAAGGTTGGATGGGTTGAAATGGAAGACGGGAGAGAGAAGATGGGAGGAAGAGTGGCGGGGCGCAGGATGAAGGGGAAGAAAGGGGGTTTTCAAGGATGGCTAAAGAAGTGGTGTCGCCAACTGGATACACAATTTGGCCGCACATCAGATATCACACGACGCATTTCACACCATCCCTCTTTTATCTCGTCTGTATTTCTGTTTGCCGTCATCGTAGAGACAGCCGACACTGTTGCTCTGTCCGGATGAAAATCTGCGGGTGGGGATCACAGGCGGGAAATCTACCTGGAAGCTTTCTATTTCCGTTTCGCTGTCTCTCTCCCTCAGTGGGGAGGGCATCAGGGCCAAACAGAGCAGTCGGAGCAGAGATAGATGGAAGCGCCATGTGCCTCACATTGCCACCCATCCCTGACAACAAGATTAATCTTCACTCCTCAACCCTGATGAAAGTCCCCCGTCAGAGCCACCTCTTTTCATCTCTCTCCCCTCTCCCTTTCTGTGGAGGATAGTTTCACCTGAAATGAAAATTAAAAGAGATTATGAATACATTTTTTTCCACTTCCTGGTGGGGATTACCAAGCTTTAAAGGGGCCACATGAAGATCAGTTTTTTTGCACAGCCTGTGAAAATAGAGGAAAAATGTCCTCTGTGGTTTTCATCAGCTCTCTGCAGTCTGAGTTTTCTGGTTTTGGACTTCACAAGGACTCGCTTTCACTTTATTAACTGTCTTTTCACTGTAAGATTTTAGTCATAAAACACCTACAGTGCGTTCGTTGAGCTCGGCAGCCTGAAGTCTGATCAATGGACAGGCTTCGGGGACTCATTTGGACGAGTCTCTGCATTTTGAAACTTGTGAACAAAACCACTTCGACTGAACTCTGTAGGTATAAGATAAAATATTAGAAGGTAACAGTGTGGCCTATTTCCCACCTCAGATTTAATCAGAAACTCATTTAAAGAACACCGGTCATATTTTTTCCACTTTAAAAATCCACCGCATACAACAGTGACAGCTCGGAGAATATTACATTTGTTCAGAAGTGGGAAGGGTTCATGTGAGGAGAGCACTTGTGACAGCCCACTTAAAATGACGTCTGCTCCGTATTGTTATTGTTCCTATAAATCCTTATTGTTCCCTGACAGCACAAGAGAGGAAAGTGACTGTGGGCTGCTTTTGAAAGGCTACATTTACCCGCTAATTGCTGCTGATTTTGTTACTATAGACGGAGGAATTCAAGCCTTAACCTGACTGATCTTAAACTTTTAACTCTTAGCTTTAACACATTATAACAGGGGTGTTATTCTGCACATCTCTCTGCTTGCGTCATTTGTCTTCCTTCATCTCTGCCTTCAGCACTTGAATAATGCAGCAGGTCTGCAGCTCTTTTACGTGGTTAAAAGGGTTTGTACGACACTCAGTGTGTTTGCACGTGAGACTGTATGTGCATACATGTGTTCTTAGAGGCATACACCATTTATGCTGCATGTGTAGTGGGAATGTACTGTTGCTATGTGTGTCTGGGACAGGCTCCAGACTCTGAGGGTGTGGTGATGATGAGAGACCATGAAAGCGCTACTCGAGAGGCAAACACACAAATTTCTCTTTGGGACTGCCGGCATCAAGGGAGTGGCAGATGAAATAGAAACACACACACTCACATCTTTTCCCAGAGCTGGAGAGCAGCCACGGTGGAGGACGAAGAAAGAGAATAAGACTTTTAAAAAATTTCAGGCTCAGTTGTTTGCTTACATTTGAAAAGTACCACAGCGCTCGGATGTTTTGCCCTTTGGCTGAAATCTCAATCCTTTTGCTCGGTAATCCTCTGCCCCCCCCCCACCCTCAAACACCCACCACCTAGTCCTTGCATCCATGTTGTCTAAGTCTGAGCCCCCTTTATAGACGCATCATGTCAAACCCATCTCTGAATGCCACGCTTGACACCACGATAAAGCCGGGGGGGGGGGGGTCAAAGCATCACTGGCATGTGAAATCAGAATCAAGCCTGACGTGTATTTTATGATGCAACAGATGTGATTCCAGGAAAATACAAAAAAAAAAATACTCTCACACAGGAGTTAGAGTTTTATTTAAATAACTGATAAACTTTACAATCTCACACTAATATCCACAGTGTATTTATTAATACAGTTACTGCTGCACCACTCTGCACTTCACAGCTTTCAGACGGGTTATTGAGTTCAGGCTCAACACGTTAAACTTCTCAACATGAAGGCAGAAACTCAATCAAAACATTGGGTAAACTTGAAGGGCACTCTTCTGCCAGTTCTTACACAAGCTATATCACATTACCATACTGCATACTAATACTATGTTATGTATCAATTTACATATAAATTCCTGCAGTTGCACAAGAAATCTTTACTGTTTTGTAAAACCCAGTTCAGACCAATGATTTGCGACAAGATGAAACGGTTTTAGAACGTTGCAGAGAAAAGTTGCATTGGTGTGAACCGTAAGGGTTTGTAGAACGTTGCAGACTGACGCATTGCAAGTAGCTGCCTGCTTCAGCTCGTCGTGTTGGGAATCTTTGGTCTCAACTGGGCATGAGACTAAATGATGCACCAATTGATGACACTGCAGTTTTTGTTTGTCCTTCTTTTGTTTTAATATTTACTTTGTTGTTATTTTCTGAGGAACTCTCAATATGAACTGCAATCAATTTTAATGGAGGGTTGTTTTGTTTTTTGGCGTGTTGTTTTGTGGAATAATAGTGTCCATCAACAGCACACCAAAGCCAAGCCAAACTATTCTGCATACTGCCATCTTTTAATAGTTTGGAATTATTTTGTAGTGAGAAACTGGGACAAAAAAAGAGTTTTACTATCAGTACATGCCATAATATCCATGTTGTCACACTGCATTGCTGTGATGACCAGCTCCTCTCCTCCATAGTCTCCCCTGCAGTAGCCTGGAGGGCAGAGTTCAAGCTCGTTAACAGAATTGAGCTCACCTGGTCTGCCTTTGACACTACATGAGCTGGTGTCAGTCAGTTTGCCTCTGTTTGCTTCTCCATACAGCAAAGCTTGAGTGCATCTACTGCTCTTTTAAACTTTGTAGAAACTTTCATACAGAGCCTTGTGTTCACTTTAGTTTGTTGTTTTTCCTCTTTTATTGGATAAGACACACAGTCTAAAAATGAATCCCATGTGTGGTCTCCCCCTTTTCTTGTCTTTCTGGAGCCAGGCTGTGATAATGTGTTGGCACAGGCCAGAGCAGAGTGGTTGATAAGTGGTAGCTGTTTGCCATTTTATGCTGGGACAGATGTAACCAGGATAAGCATTGTGGCTGTCCATACCAATGAGCTTTATTTTTTCTCCATTAAAAATGAGGTTGGTGTTGAGTGAAGTTCTTTTGCATTGTTGCAGAGGCATAGGCAGTCCAAAGTGTGCAGAAAAAATGTGCAAAGAAAATCAAAATATTTAATAAAATGAAAGACTTAAAGGAACAGTGTGTATGATTTGGGGGGATTTAATGGCATCTAACAGTGAGGATGGTTGATTGCAACCAGCTGAAACTTCTCCCGGTAAGAATTCCTTCAGTGGTCATTGTTTAGGAGGTTTTTACTGGGAGCCAAATCATCTGCAGAGGTCTCTTCCTTTTCAGAACAAACAGACCAGGTTGCTCATTTGTAACCATTCATACTCACAAAAAAGGGCTTGAAATGCGGGTACGCTTAGTATAAATTTAGATTTATCAGAGAAACTTGACAAGGAAACTCTGATCCATGTGTATGCACATGTCGGAGACAGTGAATTGAAGCCAGATTGTACAAATCAAATCTGCGCTTCATTTAATTTTTTTTATCTAAATTCACCTCAATATCACATGTTTCTTATAGATCCACCATAAACAGATCCATAAACATCCAAATGCAGCTGTATTATTTGTGCTTGTTTTCTATAAGCAGTTTTTCATAGTATAAGATGCAACGTATTGAATGTCTCTGTCATGTGCACATCAAGCACTGTGAGATTGGTAGAGATGTTCCTCGTTCCAGTTCAAGCACTACTGGGACCCTGTTTTTATCAAAACTAAACAGGGAAATTCAAAACTCAGAGACAGACACAAGTATTTGACTTAGTGTTGGGCAAGTGTTCATTATTAATAATACACAATTATTAATTTAATTATTAATGCATACCAATGGTGTCTGGTAATAAATCTAGGATCAGACACATCAAAGTCGCTCCATCCAGCATTGATGTCTACAACTAATATGGGAGTGTTGGCACGTCCTCACAGCATTCCTGCTGTTTGGAGACGCTTGCAGTGGTTAATTTCGCCAGGAAAAACGCCAGTTGAAACTTCCAGAGGGTTGACAGCTCCATCAGTGATGCAACGGTCTGGGGGAGGGCACAATCCCCCAGTGATCCGGGAAAATACTGGATGAAGACGTGCACATGGCATGATTAATGGAGTCCTATGTGATGTGAGCCAGTGAGAGCATGGTAGCTCAACTAATGGACGACTTGAGGATGCAAAAAGGGGGCAGTCCATCAAGCAAACCTCAAATCATTTTTGTATTGAGCTTTGTTAGTGTCATGCAGTGGAATAGTCTCAACCAGGCTTTGACTTCTCAGCTGTCACATTGAGGACTTTATCAGACTTGTCGTCACCGCTGCTTTCTCTGTGTTTTGCCACACTGTGTTGAATTTTTATTCTTTCAGTCAAGGCAGAATTAAAGTATTACAGTCATCATGCAGCTTGAGGCTACTGGGAATGCTGCATGATCTCAGCCTGGAAGAAGTGCTGAGCTTTTCTGCACACACAGAAACTTTGAGTCCCCTGACTACTTCACTGAATCCTATTGGACAAAATCTTCCTCTGTTACTTTCTATTTTATTGTCTTTGTGAACTAATTTAATATTGCACCCTGCTGCCCATTCCTTCTTGTTCCTTGTCCAAGAAGTAAGTAGATTTTATTCCTTCTCTCAAATGTTTTGAGTTCTTCGTCCTCTTTGTGGTGGTAAAAGGCCCGGAGATTGATCGGCTCATAAAAGGGTTCCCTCCCGCCATGTTGTTATTGATGCTCTTCTATTAGGTTGGCAAGGGATTTGGGATGCTCTTGTACCACCTTTGTTATGAGCTGTGTTTGTGTTGAAGTGTGTGCAGCAGACATACTGTATCAATAAACACCGTATTCATCTGGAAAATCCCCTTCATTTCAGAAAAGTGCTGCCTCTGCAGTGCAATACATCCACAGGAAATGTGAAACCAAACTTTTCATTAGCAAATCAAAATGAAAGTTTGTATCACCGGCGCTGTGCGGACAAATTGTTTTCCATGTGGCAAAGATCAAACCACTGACAAGTAAAACATGACTGTACTTCTTCTCTATTATGCCTTGTTGGTTTTATGGTTCTGTCGTCCTACACAGTGATGACCATTAAGCTGTGTACTGACCACAACTTCCACCTCAATTACCTTCTATAGTTTCCTGTCTACATAATGGATTGTGAAGAGTGCTCGCTTGCCTCTGGTTGATTTAACACGTGGAAAGACCAAATCAAGAATAATAGACTGAGACTCGCTCCAGGGGCGGAGCTCCAGCCCCAGATGTTTTCTCAAAAGCCCTCAATCTATGCTGTTCCCCAAAGAAATTTAATATAATTGAGTGAACGTTCTCCTGTTGGCCTAATATTCAATTCAGAATATTGAAGACCAAATTTACTTGGCATTGTTGGATATCCTTGATTTGCAATTAGAGCAGCCCAGATTATTATGGCGTGGATTCAAATGTATTTAACAGCTAAACAATCATTCTTTGAACTCTCCAGTATAGTGTCACAAAATTAGGTTTTAAGATTAGAAATGCTGTTGAAGCCAAATTATGTTATGTCACACAGATATATGAACATTAGACAGTTCTCGCCTCTTTAAGGTTGCAGGAGTAAAAATTGTAATTAAGGTTTCAGAGTGATGAAAACAGTTGGAGAACAATTTGGCACAAATACGATACTCCATAGCATGTTTTTACCCCCTAGGTAACTCATATTTTAGTCATTCTACTTTCCGAAATGGCTTGAACATAGTGTCCCCAGTGCTTACAATCTTTGTTTCCACCCTGACTCACACAATTTAGGAGTTTTGTTTTGTTTTAATTATTTTTTTCTTATCGTGAACACTTGAAACAACCCATGCAACAACATATAACTTAAAACATGTTAGTTCAACTCTTGAAACTTTACAGCTTCCTTTGCTGCCTGTAGCACTCAACACTAAGCCCCGTGGTTCCTACTGAAGACATAAGTCTTGTTAAAATGCTCATTATCTTTCTAAAACAGCTGCGCATTGTAGTTTTTAGCAAAGGCGATTCAAACTGGAATTAATAGTGTTTTTGTTGGTGTTTTCAGCAGCAGGACAGTGTATTTGGTGTGAAGTCAAAACAAACCACAGTGCCGGTGTTCATCGTAAATGATGGAAACATGTCACTTAGCGCCACAGTGATGTGTTTTTAACAGTTTTTGGATAACAATGTAGGTCAGTGCTCAAGAGGAAGAAGATCTAAACATTTTAGGGATGTTCTTATCTGATCTAAAAGATCAGGGCCGATCAAGGCGTTTTGTAACCCATCAGAATCAGCTATATTGAGCTATAAAGAGCTTGTCCCAGTGCTTTGTTTTGCATCAGCTGTTACAGAGAGTTTTTACTTGCTAAGCATTTGTGCACAGCAACAGAACAAGTGCAGCCTATGTCAACCATAAACAACAGCAAACACAGTATGAGGCTCTTATGTATATTATTTACCTAATTTATGTGCACTTGTTTTTATTTCAGCTCCCTGTGAGAGAGTATCTTGTGTTTGGCTTGTGTGTCATCTATGGCGCATGTTGTTTAACCATAGGCACTCATAACGCAACTGCAAGAGCAGCAAAATTCCTACAAGCAAACAGACAGTTAGAGTAATTCACTAATGTAATCTACAAAAAGATGTACACACAACAAAAATAAACACTCAACAGAATACAGTTTACTCAGGTGTCTCAGGCAAAGGCTGCAGAGGAAGCAACAGACACTGAGAATAATCTCTTAAAGGGATAGAGAAAGTACGGAAAGCTTGAAAAAAGCTTGGATGCAGGCTTTCTTTTTCTTAATGCTTTGCAGAGATTCAATTGTCAAGCATATACATTAAAAATTAATGTACTTGAAGTCTGCACTGTGCAGCTGTATTATTTAAGAAAATACAGATGTTGAATTAGGACTTTGTATCGGCAGATACTCAATATTAAATTACTTGCCTCGGGATTGAGAGCAGAAACGTGATTGGGACATCCCTAATAAATGTATTACTGGTTTTGATCTTTTATGGGACTGTATATAGCACTGGTTCCCAACTGGTCCAGCCACAGGATCTAGATATCTCCTTAGTCATTAGTTTGAGGTCCACACAGTTTGACCTCTTCCACTCCACGAGGATGCCGCGTCCTCAGCTGACGTTACTGAAGACATTCAGAAGCTTTAGAGCTAGAGTGAATATACTGCTATCGTATGAAACTAGAAGACCTAAGGAATCTATTGGTCCCAATGTCATGACACTATGTCATGCAAGCTTGTCAGGAAGGGGGTTAAATTACACTCTAAAGTTAGGTTAAAGTTTCGAAAGGTGAAAAACTGGTATGACCATTTTCACTGGAGTCCCTTGACCTCTCAAGGGAATACTCACTTTGTGCTAATCCCATGCAAACAATGATGTTTTTCCTCACGAAAATGTGTTATATTTGCCTATTGTCTTGGAATATGTATGCATTCTGGGGTCCCTAAACAGTCTTGGAATTGCATAAGCTGGGTATGACTGCAAAGCTGAAATTCTTGTGGATACAATATGCATAGATGGATTTTTCTATGGTGTTGTAAAAGGTCTTAGTATCTTACTGTGGTATTTTGGAGGGATATGACCATTTTTATCAATTCTTAAGTTGTAGAAGTTGCTTACATTTATTACCAAATCTATGTAAGAAATGGCATTAACCCCAAAATTTCTGCAACAACCAATGAGACATAACTGAGTATGAAAATGACCATCATATACTTCCATCATAATGCTCTAAGCCAAATGTCCAAAGTTTAAATATGTGCCAAATCAAAACACAATGTTTATCCCATGTTTATGACTTGAAAAACCTGACACACAGTGCTTTCAAACGATGTTTATTACAACTATGGAGGGTATACTGTTGACCTTCTATCTCCCCCTTAAGATCACCAGCCAAAAAATGGATCTATGGTAGGACGGGGTGGAGTGGGAGAGGTTAATGCATTCAGTGTCATACTTGTGTTTGGCCATGTCATCGAGCTAGTTTGCTGTCTCTACCAAGTAGCTTTCTGTTAGTCACTCACTCTACAGCAGGAAAAAGCACTTCAAAATAAAAGCTCTGTGCTGAAAATTCACTGTACTTAAAAATAAAATGTGTTTTTTACCAACTTGACACATTTGCAAGTCACTTGTGGTCCATTCAGAACAGACCTGCAACCCACTTTTGGACTGTGACCCAGCAATTGGGAACCACTGGTATATAGAATAGTTCCAGGCTTAATCTGCCATCCATTATGCAGATAGTTCATTTGAATATTTATGTCACCTTTATTTACATTGGGGGAAAAACAATAAGGAAAAAAGAATACCTTTTAGCAAATCTGCACAGCTGGCACTGTGAAAACCAAACAGCTCAAAGACAGAAAAAGCGAGCAATGAAACTAAACACAGCAACTGAGCACGTGTTAATCTAAAACATCAATGTATTAATCAAGAACATCACTGCTACAACATGTACAAGTAAGATTAATCATGGTCTTAATGAGCTCTGAAAGTACTCAGGGACACACGATGAAGATCTGCTGAAAATGATTCCACGCAGCATAGCTGAGAGCACACTTGCCAAGCTTAGTATTTAATGATATTGGCTGTGGGCTGGGCCTGGCCTACAAGCTTGTTTAAACACGTTGAGTCGCATTTGAATTCTAGAGTCTTTAATTTGCTGTATTGCTTCTAGTCATTCTTGTTGCTGCTATTAACTTGATTGATGGAAGAAAGTGGTTAATTATTGCTTTCACTCTCTGGCTGAGTCAGTTTTTGAGAGAGCTGTGCCCAGATTTCGAAGACTTTCTGTGCAGAAGGTGGTATTTAAGTGTGAGCTCAAAGCCGTCCTGCAAATGACCTCGTCAGAGTGAATATGAATTTAAGTTGACATTCCCACAGCTTTGGAATTTTAGCTTCACTGCGTTTGGTCGTGGCCTCTGCTGGCAGCTGATTGTGAGAGTGGTTATACATATTGTTGCGTAAATATTGGTCTGCAGTTTTTGGTTTGTCTGAAAATAATTTCTGTGCTGTGAACTCTCACTAATGTAACATACTGTTGGATAGAGATGAGTCTGATGTGCTCTCCCAAAAAATTCTGTTTAAGCAGACTGCTTAGTTGTGTTTAAGCTCAGAACGGCACATCAAAGAAATAGACGAAGGGACGATAATATACTCCAGCAACAGAAGAAGAAGAAGAAGCTAGATGATTACAGTATTCCATTGAAATGCAAGATGCCCTCACACTTCACTAGCTGATGATGGTGGCATAAAATTACAACCTCCCATGTTTTTTTCCTTCACTTCATTTCAAAGTAATTGGTGTCTTAAGCACATTTTTTTTGTTAAATTTCTGACATCCTGTGCTGAAAGGAGCATTAGTTCAGGCAGGACATGATGTCAAGCCCAGCTCACATCTCAGCTACGTCAACTGATCTCAAGCAGCCCAGTCAACTGATGGAGCAGCTGATTGATGGAAGGGAGTCAGCTGATAGATCACATGATTCCTTTCTATGCAGCCAATAGGCAAATCTTATTGAAGGTGCCATATTTAAGCTGCTCTGGCCTGCCTACCGTTGCTGCTTCCTCTGCTCCGACGTCCACCCCAGCTCCTCCTTTTCATGCTGTGTCCGACTTATCAATGTCATTTCTGTTTGTCTTTGCTGCTGCTCTCCCTGCCTTAAACTTTCCATGTGTGCGCATGGAAGGGCAGGGAGGTTTGCTGTCTCTGCCTCAGGCTTTCCTCATTTGCACATGTGAGGGCAGAGAGGTGTGCTTTCTCTACCTCAGGCTATCCACGTAGGCCTAGGAAAGGCAGAGAGCCATGCCGCCAATTATAAAACCGCAGATGGAAGTAGAGTTTTCTTTGACTAAAGTGGTCCTGACTGGGATAGGAAAAGTATAGCAAATTTGATTATGACAAGTAGCTTTGTTCACATCAAACAGCTGATTCGTGACATTCAAGGCAACATGCCATATACAATGATATAGAATATAAGTACCATTAGGGAATGGACAGTTTAGAAACAGGAGCTGATGTGTAGACCACAGCCAAAACCAGCTGCAGCAAATTTAGCTGTGCACTCAAGGAGAACTGATGGAAAAACCGTGACTGCTTCCAGAATGAATGCATTTTCTGAAGATAAGGCTGCATTTCCCGGTTAACATCTAATGGTACTTTTATGCCGATAATAGTGTGGACCTGCAGTCATGACCATGTGAACACTGGACAGTGGAACTGGAAATTTACTGACACATAATGTCAGTAATATCGAATCTGTCCGTGTCTCTGTGTCTTGTAAAGCACCTTTCATAAAAGCTTACTGTAGTTCAAAATGCTATTCAGGCTACTGAAAAAGCTACTAAGGCAGAGAGAGATTGTAAAACAATGGCAGAGTAATACACAACAAAGTTACAAACAAAAATATTAAAACAGCAAAGTAGCTATAAAACCTTATAGTGAAAGCCGGGGTGAAAAGGGTCAGTTTTAAAACAGTTTCAGCTCCTCTCAGATCCTCTAGCAGGCTGCTGGAGCATATCCAAATCTGATATTCTCTCATTTAAACCACACAGCACCATTACACTCATTGAAGCATCAGCATTAATATGGCATTTAGGCCCTGTGCTAATGCAATGTGTCTCGAGGACAATGCCTCACAGACAGACGCACACAAAGAATATCCAAGCAGGCACACACACCTGCCAACTGCTGCGCAAGATACTGTCTTATCTAATCTCTCAAACTTCACCAGACTGTGTGTATGTGAGTGCTGTCTCCATCGGAGGGACTGAGTCATGCTGTCCACATTCTGCTTCTCTCCGAATGTATTAACAGTGTTTCCCAAAGGAGCTCTATGATAGATTCAGATTGTATGAGCTGTCTGGACAAAGTTCTCAACATGAGGGTGGCTGAGCTGGTGGCTAGCAGATATCGCAGGGAGCTCTGTAAACAGTGCTAAGCAAGGGTACGAGTGCTAACAGAGGCTGGGCGCTAAGCTTCCGCAATAACACCATCCTGATATCAGCGGTAACTGCCACATAAGCACAGTGCAAAGCAGGAACAATGAGTGAGCTTGTGGAATGCACACATCAAGCAGCGACCAGAGCCAAACTGCAGTTCCTCAAATGGCCACTTGAGGCTGGCTCAGTGTTTAAAATTGTACATAACTCATCTGTTAACATTTCATCAAGGCTTAAAGTTACGCACATTTAAGGGCACAGTTGCTTGAGTGACAGGCTGTCTTCAAGGCATCACTACAGTCTTTTTTGTTTTCTGTTTTTGGATGATGCAGGTACAAAACAAGTGGTAGACATGACAAGGACAACACTATCTGGGAGACAAGACGTGTAAAAAAAAAAAAATTAACACAAAAGACAAAGACAGGCGTATTGGTATAATGTCTGTTGACGGTGTTGAGTAGCGTTGTGCATGTTTGTTGGTGTGTGTGTGTGTGGGGGGGGATTAAGCAAACTTAAATCAGGAAAAAAGGGAGACAGAAAAAAAAAAATGAAGAAAAAAAATCAACAAGAAAAATAAATAAATATAATGATTTAAATATATATATATTTCTCCCAACCCCACCCCGCCCCCACCACACTCTGTCTCTGAAATAAATTTAATTCAATACATTAAAAGTTAAATGAAATTGCAAGGGTTTCCCCTTCTTCAGTCGTCCCCAGATCCTGGACAGGGGGCTGACTAATGGAGGCCACCACCTGCTGCTCCTTTACCTGTGTAGAACAGCCACCAGACCCAATGGATGGGGGTCTGTTGAGGTCTGGTGGTTGTGTGAGTGTGTGTGCATTCATCAAATCACATGGTCCTTTTTCCTTTTATTTTTTTCCACTACCGCTTTCTTTTAATTCACTTTCCCCCTCTCTCTTTCGTTCCTCAACTTTGATTCCTGACTCTCTAGTCTGTTATGGTGGGGCGGCACTGGGCAGGAGCGAGGGATTGCTTGCGTCGCTACAGTCTTTTTGTCATCTCCACTCTCTCATCTAAATATGGTCATTTTTGGCCCCCAAAAAATGGCAACTGCCAAAATGCTGAACTCCAGGCTTCAAAATGGCGGCCCATCACTGCACCTACGGTACCAACTTGTTCACGAAGCCATTACTCCACTATATCTTCACGTAGGAAATGGTGGTTTGCTGCCATATCAATGTTGCATGCAGAACCTTTAAATAAAATGTTTCATTCATGCCAGCCAACACTTTCATTTCCCCTTCTAAGAAAATCCTGTAGGAAATGTTCCATATTTTCCTCAGTGTGCAGGAAAACAACATGGCATTTAAAACATATAAATTGGTACTTGAGCAGCACACACACTGTATCATTCAAACATGACAAAAGGCAGAAAGACGTGAAAGAGATGAGAAGGTCACGGTGACGTTTAGAAAATGAAGTCAGAAATTATGGCTCGCCAAATGTGCAGTGAATATTTTAGCCAAGCTGGGTGGGTATAACCCCACAGCTGTGCCTGCGTTTCCCTTACTGAATTCGAAATATATTATGAAAACCCCAGAATTTAAATTAATGATATTGGTTGATTAATAATTCAGAAAGTACAGATTTAGCTCACATGTGAATTTACAATATTCTCAGTCATGTCACTGGATGACTTTTAAAGCTACATCTGGTCACAGCCATCAGTTTAAAGTGTGACTATTTTTACTGAGTGAACTCTCGTTGCTTTTCAGTCAACAACCCGTCTGAAATGTGTCATGATGCTGGCTGACAGTAACAGCTCAGTTCATCTGTAATCCATTCAGCCCTCACAGTGGAACGTCAGCCAGTAGTTGGCTCCAGACCCCCGTCAGGTGGTGTGACTCATCCGTTTCATCATCAAATTCGATGGGTGCATGGCTGTGTGCGGGTGCTTCTCATCATGACAGGGCACGGTTTAATGGGTAGTAGTAGATAGCCTTGTTTTTTTTTTTCTCCTTCTCTTCGTCTTTCACTCCTACTCCTTCTCTGCCAGTAATTAGATCTGTGTGGAATGGCTTCGCTGCCAATCAAAGTTTGGTCCTAGTTAAGTTGTATATTACTTTGTATTGTTACAATACAAGAAATACTCTTACAACTAACTGCTGCTGCTGCTGCTGCTGCTGCTAGCCTCCCTCTCTCTGTGGCTGCCTCTGAGTTTGACCTTATAAAGCTGGTTGTAGGCAGACTGTTAGAGCACCGGTAAACCTGCTAATTCAGAAGGAAAGATTGAATAAACTGTTATCTCAGTGTGCACAACTCTCTCCTACTAAACACATAACTGACGACTTCAGACCGCTGATGCAAATGTCAGCATCAACAACAGCCCAGTCTGGGACTAAAAATTAATCGTGCCTCATTAAAAAAGGCTTTAGCTTAATTAAATATGTCACATGACATCATGTACAGTGCTGCTGGTCAAGAAACCTTTTCATCTTTTTGGTTCACAAGGACCACTGTGTTGTACATGTCCCTTTTAACATAGTCTCTCAGCAAATCGTCTCTTTAGCTTGCAGCAGTTGAGGCTGAAACATATGTGGAAGAAAAAAAAAATGCTTAGCGTACCAGAAAACTGGTGGAAGCAGAACAGTCGAACCGTTAAGAAAACATGTCAGGATTGTTCGGTGAACCTGAAAATTGGACTGGATGGAATTCATCCAAAGCGAAACAAGGAAGTGGAAGTGAATTTTGAAAACAGCCGCAGGACCTCATCAGTCAGACCTATGACTAGGTCTGCTGGCAGGATGTAAAGGGAAAGGGCTGGAAAAATTAGGGACTGTTCATGATTTATGAAAGAGGAGGGGCACACAAATTAAAATTTTAGTGCAGTTTTTTTAAGAAAACATGTTTTCCTGTGGGTTTGAAAGGCATATTTCCAAGTAAAAAATAAATAAACAGTCACAACTAAGTCACGCCCTTCCTCTGATAAATAAACAGTCTCCACCAGTCCAGTCTCTAGTCTTCAGTCACCTCAGTATTCCACAACATCACCTTTACACTCTGTAATTTGATCTTGAAAGAACTTGAAGTTTTAGTTGTCACCAATAAATATTTTGTAAGCTTTGAAAACTTCACTTCCTTCCCATAGCTTCATTTTAAATACTGAAAATAAGACATCAGGACTGAATCCATCTGCTACTTTGCTCAACATAGATATTCATTCATTAGCTCATGGGCGGAGTATTGCTTGTAAGAAATGACTGTCCCACTGCCTGTCTGTACAACTGGGCAGATGGTAAATACACTAATATTCAAACATTTATTTAAACATATTAAATATGTAACATGTGTTCACAAATGTGAAAGATATATATATATATATATATGTATATATATATATATATATACAGAGAGCATAAACAAGGACATAGGTGTCCTTTCCCAGAAGATTTTGAGCATCAAAGACTTAAAGGGGAATACCACCTAAATTAAGAAACCCAATATGTTATATCCAAGGCCTAAGGAAGTTCAATTGATATTTGTTAACATGACAACTCTCTCTCAAAGCCAGAGGCCAGAGAAGTAAGTCTCAAACTTGTGATGTCAACGTCTGGAGTTGTTCCAAAGACCTTGGACTGAAACTGAAAACGTCATCCATTAAATCTGTCCCAATGTGCATTTTAGTTTTTGGATTTGGGAGAGAATTGTCCATGTTTACTGATATTTTTTTTAGCCATGTTAGATTATAGGAACCACATATATGAATTTTGAAAATGGGGGTAGTTGCCCTTTAATTTCCTTGCATTCTGCTGAAATCGTATGCACCAATTTGTGCCTTTTCTGCATTAATTTATGGCTGAGATATCTTTAATTTGGTACCTTTGCTACTTTCATGTTTTTATTGGAGGGGTGCATGGTACAAATGCACATAGTCTGAATACTGGGGGAGACATGTCCTCTGCATCTGTGCATTGTGCTCATACTGTAAGTGTAAATGGAAATTTCAATAAAACATTGAGCAAGCTGAGTTCTTAAATTCCTCCATTCTGCTAAAATAGTCATGATTTGGTTGTTTGATATCCATTAGGCACAGACTAAATGTAAAACTCAAAACTAATTACTGCAGGACAAATTTATACATATTAACAGCAAAGTGTTAAATTAAAATGGCATCCAGGTTTTCAGATCACATGAATTAATCCTGATGTTAAAGCATTTTGAATCAGAGGCACTGATTGCCCTTGTCAGGATATTAGATACAACACTATTAAGCCAGAAGCATTTCTGACAGTCACATTAAACAGACATGATATTAGCAGTGTCATTTTCCGCAGTCACATTTGCCAGTGCTGCGATCATTGGATTTAGCATTGTTATCAGCTAATCTAAATGGGCAGGCTAACAGACCATTAGCATTTTCCCCAGCCGTTTACGATGGATGTGCAATCTGAATATTAGCATTATCTCACTCAGTGTAAATGGTCTCGAATCTCAGTTAGCATCTCTTTATGTGGCTACATTTACCAACAACGGTCATTTACCACATAAGCACACTTCCCTGTGCAGAAACACACACTCAACCCATCCAGTTTGCTCCAGAGTGGCTGCTCTCACTTGTCTTTTATTTGTTTTTAAATGCAGCGATTATAAATGCACGATCCAGCCAATAATTTTCAATGCAACACCTACACAATGAGAGCATTTGGATTTCAGCGAACTTTGCAGACACAAATGTCAACTGCCAGGGAACAGAGACAGCTAAACTCTACGCGCTCAGCCTGTATTAATAAACAACGGTTCCAAATGATAGACTCATGGCTAAATTTGTTCTACCCAAGAGGCTGAGACATTTTTAATGAGGATAAACATCTGTCTGCTCTGTATCCCACTGGGAGCCACATGACAAGTGTGAAAAATAAAAATAGTTTATTCTTGATTCCCACACGAAGCAACTGGTAACATAACACCATGTACAGTAGCTTATATTTCTCATAAGACACACTGAGGGTACAAAGGAGGGAGTTATTTAGGATGTGGTGTGCGACATAAATAATGTTAGCATTTTTTTATTCATGAATGATTTAAAACACAGCCATAAGAAACCCTCACAAAACCATGAATCTTTTTGCTTGGACTGTGTTTGTGTTGTATTTACTTGTGGACAAACCAGCACTGAGGCGACTGATGATTTATGGCTGCATTCCTAAGAGTTGACTGTAACTAAAGAGATTGACGGAGTCTCTGGAGAGCTGCACAGGGTACAGTAGTTGTTGTGGTCAAAGAGCATGCAGTAATTACAGCCAGAGAGAAAGGCAACCAAAGCCTTGGGATGTACAGTATGGCACTGTGAAATTCCTTTTACAGAGTAAGCGCTTAGCATAAAGGCCGCTTTGTCTTAGAAAATGCAGCAAACAGTCAGTGAAAGAGATCACTGCTCCTGTTTGAAATTCCATCCCGCCCAGAGGATGGGATAAGGGGAGGAAGGAGAGTGGAGATGAAGGGGGAGAGAAAGCAATAGAGGGAGGGAAAGAGCGACTTTAAAATGAGCAGGTGATGGAGAACAGAGGTCAGAGCTACCTTTACGGTCCTGGAGCTGGAGTGAGAGATGTGTTTTGACATTTCAGTGTTGAACCACCTCTATTTTTAATCAGCACATGACATGTGGGTTAGCGTGTGTGCATGCATGGCTAATTGATCGTCACAGGTGTGGGTATTTGTTCATGTATAGAAGTATGTGTGTGTGTGTGTGTGTGTGTGTGTGTGTGTGTGTGTGTGTGTGTGTGTGTGGCCACATGTGGACTTGTTAGAGTCAGTTTAAATGCAGATTTGTTACAATGTTGATCAGAATCAGAACTGACTTCACATTATACAAAGCACAACGAAACTTAAAGTGGCATCTCTGCAAGAAGCAACAGTAAAACAAACAAACCGTTCACCCTAATTGCAACCTTTTCTCTCACTCCAATTAGCATTCAGGGCATTGCTTTCTACTCCACCCCTCTCTACTATGGACTCATTTTGCTCGTTTTTAGAGGTGACCAGAGATCTTTATGGCAGGCCAGCAGTATATGCCACATAGAAGTGGCGTACATCTGAAAGCAAGGAACCTGAGGGTTAATTTGAGGTGCAGTTCAGCACAACCCGCTCTCATTCTGAAGGTGTTGAAATCCAGTGCTTGGGCAGTGACTTTTGGCATCAGACACTGACGAAAAAGCTGTCCTTTAACTTTGGCTTGATACGCTGCCGGTTGCCGTTATAGTTTAATGGCATTTGGTGGCATCATAAGGAAAAAATACGTGGGGATGCAAACGAAAGTTAAGGCAACAAAAGTCCAAGTAGAGCGGGCAGGAGGGGTGGTGGATGGGTCCAACAAACACCAACTTTCATCCTGGGAGAGCAGTGTTTGCATCCCGTATCCCAGGCTGAAGTTGACACGGCGCGCCAGAATGTCAACAACCAACACACCCAGGGTAGCACAGATGTTGTATCTGGACGTAGGAAGCCCATGACCAAACGTTGATATGCGACGAGGTTGGAGTGAGAATGTGTTGTTCAGCACTCTGTGTCAAGTTTTTCTAGTTATGAAAATGTAATAAAATTTGTGTTTTGGACAAGCACCTATTCAAACTTTGAAAGTTAAGAGTGTATAAGGGGCTTAGAACATTATGATGTCAATGTCCTTGACGAATTATGCCTCATAAGTTGTTGCACCAATTTTTGGGATGATACCATTTTTACACAGATTAAGCACAAAATTTAAGCAGTTTTTTACCACTTGAGAATAAAAATCTTGAATAAAAATTGTCAATAAAAACCCCCTCAATTTTATGTTTTTTTATTATTATTATTTTTTCCTAAAAAAAGAAGTTCTTTTATCACCGACTGTAAATTGTTTTAATGGTAACTGTATTACTGATTGTCAATTTTTTAATGGTAATTGTAATGTCGACTTTTTTTTTTTTTTAATACGTGCTAAATAAACAAACAAACAAAGCCACGCATCCTCTGAATGCCCGAGATCTCTAGTTTTTATGTGTAAAGATTTAATAGGCTTTGGTTTTTCTAGAGCTCACAATAGGTCATTTTATACAGTGATGTCAAGTCGGACTAAAACTCTTTCCACTTCCAAAAACACATCCTCAAACTTCTGGTCTGAAACAACTGCTACTATGACTATGACAGCACAACAACGTGAAGCTCCAGGAACTACACCCCACCAAAGGTCAGCCCTCCTTGGCTGCGGAGGCTGGCTGTAGCGCTACACTGGCTAAACAACCAAAACTGGATTTTACACATGGACATCTGCAGCTAAGAAATAATGGAGCTTGTGGTTGGATATGTGGTGGCAACTGAAGACACAGGCCTTTGCAAGCTATCTAGCAACGCAATTACCAGTTTTTTTGGGGTGTAAAGGAAAAATAATAAGTAATACTATTACCTTTGAAAAGAGGAATGAGTAATATATTTTTTGAGTAACAAGCCAGTATCTTCACTCTAGCTTTAAAACTCAGCGCACTGCAGCCACTGAACGCTGGTCGAGGACAGCAGCGTCCCCGTGGAGTGGAAGAGCCAGAAGTGTCAAAGAGAAACATCTTAAAACCTGTTCACATGAAACCAAAACTATCTGCATGGCTAGATCCAACTAGAACTGACCATTTAAGCACCATGAGGACACTCCAAAGAGAAGTACAGTTGGAAGCTAAGCTGGCATCTTCAAAATTGTTTCTATTTAACCAGCGGCTCTTTATTCCACTAAGTGACCTCCTCTTTTCTCTTCTACTTTTCACTCTCTCGTCCAGAGCCACATTTCACATTATTTTTATATATTTATTTAAAAAAAACAACAACAAAGAGATGCACCCCCTGATTTCAATTGACCAATGCCTCTGTAATTCTCTCCCAATCTCTCCAGTAAAAAGGAATGCATTTAAATGTCCTTGGTGCTGAAATGTTCAGCGCCTCTACTAGCTCGCTGTCTCCTCAGCGCTGAATAGAAGCTTTGTTGTTTCATTTTGATGTGCCATGTTGCTTTCATTGCCTCGAATAAATGTGTCTTTTTCTTTCCTTTTTTTTTTTTTTACATTTTCTGAACTAAGCAGCTTGCAATGAAGCTGAAGAGCGCTTTGGGTGTGAATGTGAAAAGCAATGACAGAGTATCTGTGCAGAAGGTTGCAATGAAAAGAGCTTATAAAATATGGTAGGCTGGGCTGGATAAACACAAAAATACAGGCTTGGGGAAGGCAGGCTCTGAAGAAATGTGAATAGGTGTGAGAGTGTACGTGACAGGGGGAGCAAAAGAAAGCGGGGATGTGTTTGTGTAGGTTACAGAGGGCCATTCAAGGCCTATAGGCCATTAGACGCTGCAGCTTCTGGGAGCTTGGTTATTGAGGAAATCTGGTGGGGAGCCATACTGGGAGTCCCAGTGGACACAATTAGACTCACATACGAACATATATAGTAAACACATACACCCCCCCCCTTGATGAGGATGATACTATGACTAATTAGCTGTATTGGAGTTATTGAACTTCAGCGACTTTGCATATTTAAATACACAGTAGAATACAGGGGAGTGACAAGACATATGTGACATGTTTTACCATCTGGAACAATATCATTTGACTTTAACACTTCTGTTGCTGCTTTCTTAGCTGGTACAGGAGCTGATTTTAACCATCATTTTGCATCTCAGCTATTTCTGGCCTCTGGCTACATCTCAAGTCTATTAACCCCGTCTCAGCCTTTGCTGGCCGTTATTTGAATTAAAGGTTGCATGTGTCCAATATGTCAGCAAGAAAAATTACATTTCATTGTCGATTCAGAGGAAAAATCGATTCAGATTCTGATTCATGTTCTGAGCAAGACTTTAACCTTTGAGGTCGCCACTGAAGGCAGGCTTTATTAAAATGACTGAGCTCACTAGATTGAGCTGTGTCTCCATGCATACCTGTGTTTGAATATACAACACAGTGTGTGTGTATCAGAGGGCGAGACGGCGAGGAGGGTGCATGGGTTTGCCGACAAGGTGCTGCTATCCCATGCTGTCAGATCTGCTCAGACCCTTCCAGCCAAAGTGCGCTGATGTTCCATTAGGCTTTTATTTGGACAGCAGCGTGGTGTGTAATAGACTCACGGCTCAGCGTGTCTCTGCTGCCTCACCGCGACTTTTTCACTTTCTTCCCCTTTTAACTCTCATCCACATTCACTCAGCGTGTGCGGAGGTTCGTGTCTGTGTTCAGTCGTGCCGCCGTTGCGTCTATCTCACCATAACTAAAATGTTCAGAGATAACAAGAGAGAGAGATGAGGATGCAGAGGAACACAGGATATTGTACCTTTCTTGACAAGCTGCAAAGCCTTGGTGATTTTTCACTGCAGGAACTTTTTTCCATGAACCTCTTTAAGAGCTCAGGAATGAATCTGAATGTCGACCACGGGAGTCTAGGGGAAGTTTTAATTCCTGGGCTATAAAAAGCCTCTCAAGATGGGGTATTGTAATTACCCAGGAAGTATGTCGGTGAAGTTTTCTGTCCTGTTTTTGACAGACGAGTCAAAACAATCCTTATAAATGCAACAACTGTGATATATTTACTGGGACTGTATGAAAACGCACTGGTAATCTCTAGTACAGCTTGGCATTGAACCTCAATATTTGATGTCCAAAAAACAAGTATGAACTGGCATAAAATATCAAGCATATGTGCAAGTTTGCTTATTTATTCTTTGATCAGATGGTAGCTCAATTATTCTCACTTTTTGGACCAATTTTAGACCATAATTTTGGTGTAGCAAAAGGTTTTGTAGAAAAAAAAATCTTTATATCTCTAAGTTATTAAAGAATGCAAACAGTAAAGGAAATGTATCCCATTATAACACAAAGCTCCAATTGCAAGTAATAGACTTTCTGATAAGACAGTCTGTTCTCATGCCCAGGGACTGGAATACAGATGCTTCGTCACACCCCTTGACATGTGATATCTACATCAAATGCACCTTTTAACATGTCTATGAGACTAAGCTGGATTGTTTGTTTTTTTAAGACAGTCCAGCTATATTTCAGATTGAGTTTTGGTTTAAAAGGACACACAGAAGTGGGGAAGTAATTCGGCATAACAGGGCAGCTGTTGAACCCAAATCTGTCAGAGAGTTGGAGGGAGACAGTGTGGTTTTACACCAGACTAGCTTACTTGATGCCAGGCTTCATGGCGGGTTATGCCAACATTAGGCTGGCTGTATTAAGATGTTTTAACAGTGGTTTAATTTCACACCAGTTGCAAACAATGCTAAAGCTTAGGGCTAACACTATCGTGACCTGGCTGTCTGTGAAGACAGGTCGAGAAGGAGGCGTCGATGCTGCTCCGCAGGGTGCTCGATTTGAGTTTAACTCTGGTGACTGTGACAGGGGAAGTTGAAGAGGGAGGGGCAGGGGCTCGACTTTAATGCAGCTGTCAGGCATACAACATGCTTTCATTTGAGAATTGATGGCATGGGCCAAATTTAGAAACTAAAAATGATTCTAAAGTGCTCAATGGCACCTTTAACTTTGATTTGGTTCAGTTCCTGGGACTGTTTGTTCAAAAACAAGCCACATCCTGACAGTTGAGTCAGCCCTGGAGCATGTTTCTACTACTAACCATCAGGGATCAATAACAACTTGGAATGTAGCGTGGCCAAGATATATGTGCTGTTGCATTATTGCACAGAGATAACACCCAAGTCTATTGTCAGCTGTTTGAAATGAGGCCATTGGAACAGCTAAAGGGGGAAGCAGTTTGGATATTGACCAGGCAGCCCCTTGTTTAACAGGCAGGTCGACGAGCAGCAGAGACAAAAGGGAAAAGCTGATCTATCAATAGCATTAATAAATGAAACCAGGCTTCATAGCGAACAAGAAATCTTGGCCCCCCTTCTCACGCATTGATTTTTATTCCCCCTTTACTGTAGAATAGCCAGCTAAGCTTTTTAAACACTCAGGTGTAATTGTTGCATTTAGGACAGAGCGATATCGATCAGCGTTACTGAGGCAAAAGAGCCACTCCGTATTGCCCATAACGTCAGAAAGCAGGGCCACGTAATGAGGGCCATTTGGCCAACGTCTCGTCTTTTTAATGGCCGTAGCCATTTCTATTTCCAAACGAAGCCCATCTCTCTCTCTCTGTTGCTCTTTGATCCGTTGAGCAGGTGCATTTAATCCGTGCTTATTTCTATTTGGGTCAGAATGATTAGGATTGATGACATGCAAAATAGTGTGTGTGTGTGTGTGTGTGTGTGTGTGTGTGTGTGTGTGTGTGTGTGTGTGTGTGTGTGTGTGTGTGTGTGTGTGTGTGTGTTTGTGCGCGTGTATGAGATCGTACAGTATGCGCTTGTATCTGTGTGTGTGTGTGCACCTGAATGTGTGAGTGCCGGAGTTAGAACAAGTGGCACTGCAGAGGCAGAGAGAGAGATTGCTATCAGCGGATGTAGGGTGCCGCTCGCTTCACTGGTGTCAATAATTTCAGCCCAGATAGGTGCTTGGAATATCTTCACCTGGTGAGGTGATTGAAAGCAGATAGATCTAAGGAGTGATAGGAGGAAATAAGGTCGAAGAAGAGACACAGAACAAATGAAGGAAGCAAGTAACCCACAAGTGAGAATTAATTGGAAAGAGGAGGGGGGTGATGAAGGATGGGTGGAGGGCAGGAGGTGGTGGAGAAGAAGAAACTTGCTGAGGAGACAGAGGAATTAGATATAATGTTTTAGGCAGAGCTGTGTAATGCAGTTTAAAACAATATAACACACTTAATATGCAGGTGGGTGACAATTTATAAGAAAAACAACAACAGCAACAAAGAGTTTCAGAAAGGTGTTGGGCCACAGTGAGCCTCGAGAAAGCTTCAATGCTCCTTGTCATAGATTCTCCATCCTTTAAGTTAATATAATTACATATACATATGGAGTTTTTGACGCGTAATAATACTGTGGAGCAATGCTATGCTCATCAGATTTTGTTTGAATGTCATAATTTACCAGTGCTTGATGCAATACACATTTCTGTGATCTCAAGGACCAGGGGCGTAGGACTGGGGGGGGATGACATTGGTATACAAGGCACTCATGTATGGAGGGTCCACAAAGATACTAAAAAAAACAGCTGTGCATGTGGGGCGAGGTCCAGCATCCAAAATATTATGATACACTCCTGACAGAGACCGTGTGAAAATGTGGATTTTGGGTTGTAGCAGTAAATAAAACTTTAAGCCTGCAACTGGTTAGCTCCATTACTCCATAGGTTGTTTTATTACATCTCCATCTTAAAGGTGCTGTATGTAACTCTGGAGAGAATACTGCCACATTGTCAGTGGACGTCGGTATCAGACATGGATACAGAGAGGCATCCTTCATGGCATCACACGCACTGGTTGGCCACAGTTTGGAACACCACTGGCAGCTACCATAATACAAAGAGTGAGAAAGACCATATGGGGTGTGCAGGAGAGGTGGTGGACGGGTCAAACTACCTCTGGACTTTCACCCAAGAGCCTGCTGTTCAGTGCTCCTGTGACCTTTAGGCTGAACCAGGATGTTGTTTTTTTTCAAACCTACCTACATGCTTTTGTTGCCTAAACCCAAGGAAATCAAACTAAAAACAAAGTGTTTAATCTACGTTGTAGGTTTATTTTGAAACAGACTGTTTGCATGTAACAAGCACAATCTATAGGCCTACATCATGTGATTTTTTATGTGAAAACAGAAGTTTATTTTGAAAAGACAGAGTTGACGCCTTGCGCATCATATTTTAACGTGTGTCCACTGACAAAACGACTGTGTTTGATGAGTTGGGATGAGAACGTGTTGCTGCTATGTAGCAGGAAATATCTGTTACTAGGTAACCGTTCATTTGCTTGTTTACCGTCTGGTTATGAAAACATATTAGTTCCACCTGTGTAGTTCCTACAAATGTGCAGCGAGCTTGCTTGACTAACCAATATTGTGTGTAACCCAACATGTCAATAATAGATGCCACGTCTTTTTCCAAGTTATAACAGCACTTTTAAAACATCAAACTAGTCTGTTAACTAAATTTGATTAAGTTCCCACATCTAAAGCCATTATATTCAGAAGTTCTTACGTTGGCTTCCAGTGATGGTATCAAGATCACTGTGGCAGACAGCAACATATTCTTTACTGTGCTTCCGTATATTGTATAAGAACACAAAGGTCCCTTGGCAAAACTTTTAAGTTGGCATTGCAAATATTTTATGAAGTAAAGTAGCATTTAATGTGTTTGTAGGATCCTACTGTGTATTCTAAATAAAATACGCTTGGCTGAAAAACACCAAATGTCAACAACATGTTCATTTTAAAGACTCCTCCACAGTGGACCGTTTTAAACATGACTTTAACATTTACAACTTTACTTACCCAAGGCACGCACGGCCTATATGCAACCTCCAATTCAGCAGGAAGCCAACTCATTTTGCAGTGCATCTGCAATTTTCCACTCATGGTTGCTGAGCAGCACTCAAAGGGATGTCAGCAATAATTATCGAGAATGAGAAGAAGCTTGTGGTTTGACGGAGAAACAGAGGCAGATAAACAGATAGATACAGTAGTATTCCTTTCGTTGATAGCCATGGATTTCTCTAAGTCATCCTGCCAAATATTTTAGTCTCTATGTGTTACTCATTTCTTCTCCTTTCACTCCGTGTTTCCTCTGATGTCAGACTAATTTATTAAGCAGCAGCAGTACACCAGACAAGACGCACCCCTGGCTGCCCTCGTTCCCCATCGCTCAGACTGTGTTTGAGGGTGTGTGTTGTACCCCCCACAGAGGACCACACTCAATAATGCATAGCTGCAGGCCTAACTAGAGCAAGCCGAGGCCCCCACTGCTCTGCAGGCACATCCTCCATTTTGTCCCAAAAACAAAAGTGCAGAGCTCCCATCACATTTTTCCTTGCACATGCTTACACCAACACGCAGCATCCATAATGTAGTGTCTCTAATTACAAAGAGGCATGACATCTATAAAACATGGGCTCTAATTACACGCAGACACAAGGAACAGTCAGGAAGCACGAGGGTCACAACTTCACAATGAGTTACTTACCGCTGCAAAGCAGAGCACATGTCTCTATCTCTTCTTCTCCGCATGCAACGGGGCATTATGAAACCCTGTCAGCTGGATTTTTAGGTGACAAATTAGCTGCAGTATCACACTGAGAATGACCCACCCAAGTAGACAGGGCAGCCTCTGCAGGAGTCTTTTAAGGTAGACCAAAGCAGAGGAAAATAGAATGAATAAGCTTCACATTCAGTGTATGTTTTTAACATTTCTTTCACACTGACCTGTGGGAAGTCCACCCTCCATCCATCCACTCTCCACTCTGTATCTGGGTCTCTGTGGCAGCATGTTGAACAAAGCAGTCCTGATGTTTTTCTCCTCCAGCTCTTCCTGGGGGATCCTGAGGCGCTCACAGGCCAGGTGGGATATGTGGTCCCTCCAGTTTGTTCTGGGTCTGCCTCGGGGTCTCCTCGTAGTTGGACATGTCCAGAATACACTGCGCAATACAAACCACTACCTCTTACCGTGCTTGTAACAAAAACGCCTATCCAAGGTGTACCCAAAGAAAACTGAGAGCTGTTCTTGAACGATTTGGAGTACATGCACACACATAAGTGCTGCTGGCACAGAAGTTTTTACCCAACAGACAAAATCACTGTAAGTGCTACTGGCACTGAGTTATAGAAGTCTGAACACACTGAAGTAGAGGATTTTATTTCTGCCTGAATATTTTCTTAAACAGATGCCTGCAGTTGACTATGACTGGGACTTTTAGCTGGAAAACACAATGGGACCATATCATGAAGCCTTACCTCTTACAATGAAAGTAGATAACAATACTACAGAATATGAATATTTTACATAATTTTCTAAGGGTTTGTCCAGGTGCTCCCCAAAAAAGATTCCTCAATCTTACTATATAATGACGTGTGTGTGTGTGTGTGTGTGTGTGTGTGTGTGTGTGTGTGTGTGTGTGTGTGTGTGTGTGTGTGTGTGTGTGTGTGTGTTCCATGTTTTTCTCCTCACTGACTTGGTCAATCCATGTGAAATGTGGCACAGTGGTAGAGGGTCATGGGAGGATGCCAATGAAGCAATATTACATCAGTTGGCCAAAGGGGGGCGCTATAGCAACCGATTGAAATTGCAAACTTTGAATGGGCATATCTCATGCCCCGTATGTGGTAGAGACATGAAACTTTGCACAGAGATGCCTCTCCTCATGAGGAACACATTTGTCTCAAGAACCCATAACTTCCGCTTATATAGATTTTCCACCATTTTGAATTTTTTGAAAAACACTTCAAATGGATCTCTTCCTAGGAAGTTTGAGCGATCTGCATGAAACTGGGTGAACATAATCTAGGGACCAATATCTAAAGTTCCCTCTTGGCAAAAGTTGGAAAACTTACTAAAACTGAGCTTCTATAAGGCAATGAATATTGAGGAGGGCGTGGCTCATCACATAAAGGTGTATAACATCTCAAGGGTTTCACCCATCACCACGCAACTTTGTAGGCATATGACCACACATAATCTGAGGGGACCCCTCCATTATTGACCCCATCAAACAAAATGGGGGCGCTAGAGAGCTCATTTCTTATCTAGGCCTAACCGCCATATGGATTTTTACTAAACTTGGTAGATATGTAGAACAGGACGCCTCAAGGTGACTGGAGAAATTTAACTCTAATTGGCAACTGGGTGGCGCTATAACAACAGAAAAATGCTTCAAAATGGCTAAAATGCGACCGATCGCTGTGGCTCCCCCTGTGGACCAATGTTGTTGTTTTCTAATTTTTGGTATGACTAAGTCATGGTATGGTATGCTGTACATAATCACAGAAACTGTCAGTCATTCTGTCTGTCCCACATTTTTCAATACATTGCTCTTCTTAATGGGTTCAGTTGACTATTTAATCTGCAATGTCCTATGACCTGTATCCCAAACACACACCATGTGAAACTGTACGTGGGCAATTGTGCACTCAATGGGTATGAACTAGTGTGGGATTAAAAGTGAAAAAACAAATCAGCCAAAACAGAAATATATTTAGGACCTCTGTGTATATAAAAAATAGTTAAAGAAAATTAAATTTGTGAGTTGTAAGTGTTTGGGTTTTTTTTTTTATTTGTTTTAATTTGTTAATCTTTTTTTTTCAATTTTTCTTTTTTTTCAAATCTGTTTTGTATACCCTTCTGGTAAAAAAAAAAAGACTTTGTATGGATGTATGAGATGTATATTTACAAATTCCAAACCCAAATCTAAGAGCTCAGATGCAGCTCCTCATGCCTGACTGTATCATAACCTGTTATATTTTTGCTGTAGGTTGTGAGTTGTCACTGGCTCATCTTCAATCAGCACTCGTCCTTGTCCTGTCTCCAACTATTCAAACTCTCTTCTCCTCTGTACCAAGTGGCCATGAAAGCTAAATACACACATCTCATCTAAACAGCCCCTTGAGAACGACCTCAGATGCCATTTCAGGACAATGTTCCTCTCTACACACTGAGAGCCACAGGGCAGTAAATGTCTCTATAAGAGCCCTCCTGTAGAACTCCTTCTGTATGTTTTGTTCTTTAAAGGGACTCCACTGACTATACATGTCAGTCAATATAATGTTGAGCACTACAGACCACTTGTATAATGCCTTGTGGCTCTTAAGGAGCTTTTTCAAGTTTGACAAAATAACTGTAGTGATTTCATCAGGGTTATCTTGACTCAGGCTTGATGACAAAGATGTTTTAACAAAAAACACTGTTTTTTATCAGATGGAGCAACAAAGACAGAAGGCTGCTGCATTATGGGAAGTGTAAGATCCAGTGGAGCTTGACTTGGTACTAACTCAGTAAATCTCTTTTATTTTCTTTTACGTTTCTTGAAAGTCCCCCAATATTCTGGAAGTGTAATCCGAAATTCAGCCTGTAATTGTATTTCGTTAAAAAAAAAAAATGAAACCTTTTTTTTGGAAAATCCGCGAGCCAGTCCACAGCGCCAGGGATCAACACGCCCAGGGTCCCACCCCTGCCTGCAGCCCGACACACAATGCACCGAACCCTGATTCCTCTCCCACAGGGTGACAGCTCAATGGGCTTATTATTTGGGCTGAGACTGACCAGGCCCCATGGCCCAAGGCTGAGCCACTGAACACTCCCTGGCGAGCTCTCCCTCCCAGGTCTGGCACCAGGAGGGGGCCCCAGTGTCCCCATACTGGGCAAGGTGCTTCTTGGATTGCTCTTAGTCTGGCCCCTCCTCTGGGAGACCCCATCAGGAGGAGCTGGAAAGCGTTGCTGGGGAGAGGTATGTCTGGGGTGCTTTGCTTGGCCCTGGATAAGCGGATGAAAATGGATGGATGGATGGATAAAAAAAAAGACAAATAGCTCAGGACGCAAGCATATTTCAGTCAATCCACTCGTAGACTAGAAGCAAGAGAGGGAAAAATGTCTTTAAGGCTTAGTATAAACGAGAAAATGCTTTGCAACATGTTTTTTGTATAATAACTGCCCTCTGCATACTTAGTAGTATAGAAAGCCTCCACCGTGTTCACAACAAGCATGATGTCATTAGGTTGTCGTTGACATCACTGTTTACGTGAGTGTGAGCAATAATCATTGCATCTCTGCTAGAAAGCCTAACACAAGCACAGAAAAACAACTGCCGTCATGCATGCTGAGCGCATACAAATTGCAGCCCCACATAAACTGGAGTTGTGGAGGAGTCAGACAGGGAAAGGTAAAAAAAAATGCTGCATTCATGCTGCTGAGAGCTTCCTTAGAGATTGTCTGACATGTTACAGTAAGAGCAAATTAAGCAACAAAACAGCATTTGCCTGCAGAGCTGCAGGCTGCATGCATGTGTGCATGTGACTGGATAATTAATTCTTAATTAAAATGAAAACCTAAACAAAAAAGCTGTGATGCAGTGCCTGATCGAGGTGCCGTTGCTGGTTAGCGCTATGTGAACAGTGCTAGTTGGTCAACACAAGACCAGAGGAGATGAATATGCTTCAGCAGCCGGGGTCAAAGACTAAATTCCTCACTTTGCTGCCAGGCTGAAAAAAGCAAAATGACCGTAAGTTGCATGCTCCCCGCTGGCCAGCCCCGGCATGGAGAATGCGATTAGCGGTCTTGGTAGGCAGTGTATGTTCTCTGACCTCTAATCTCACCTTTGCTCATCTGTATTCTGCAGCTCTCATCTGGCCTACTGTCTTTTGCAGAAAGAGGCAGTATTAGTGTGTCTCAAAAGAAGTGAATAAAAAATAGTGGGGGTAAAGAGGAAAATATGGATGTTCTTTATGCTGTAGAATCAACATCAAATGTCACTGCTTGGACTTTCACGTCTTCATATGATTTGCTAGGTGTCCTCCTGCATCTGTTGTTGATCTACCAAAAAAAGCTGTATCACTTCATGCTTGTTAGGAAATGTACAGTTTCTGATACTCAGTTGATTAGATTAGAAAGCTTTATTAATCCCAATAGGGAAACTAGTTTGCCACCAGGTCAAACCATGATGTTTTTATCTAAAACCAACCACATGCTTTTGTTGCACAAGGATATAAATCGATGTATGAGATGTTTTACTGATGTTATGAATCTAGTCTCACTCTGAAGTTGTCGAAATCTGACACTTGGGCATTGACTTGGTCAGGGGGGAATGCAGTGGGACAAGGACAAATGTTAAGGCGACGAAAGTGCGAGTGGGATTGGTGGCATAAGGGTCCAACAAACATGATTTGACTCTATATTCAAGCCAGAAGCGAAGAGTGATCTCCTGGGTGACAGTCTGGGGTTTGTTGTATCCATCCACCCTTTGGGACTGTCCAGCTCCTAACATTACATCGTGACCGGCAGCATTTCAAACTGACGCCATCCAGCGGCATTATAAACCGAAGCTACCTGGCAGCGGATCATACCTCCACAAAACTTGTCTCTTGCATCGGTGTCTGAAGCCAAAATCAATGAGAAAGCAGCTGTATTTGACCAGTTGAGGATAAGCACGGGCTGGAAGAATAAAAATCAAACCGTGCACTGAATCAGATATGCAGATATTTTGCAATGAATCTGCACATTTTAGTGGGATTGACATGGGCGAGGAAAAAGGTGGGTGAAGGGCTTAAAAAAAGTCTGCAAGAAGAGGCAAAAAAAACCCCAGAATATACCACTTTGTGGAGCTGAGGGAGGAATACAAAGTGTGTGTGTGTGCGTGTGTGTGTGTTGGGGGGGCGGTCGTGGGAAACGAACAACAAACAGTCAAGAGAGGGAGAAAAAGAAAAATGAGTGAGGAAGACAGCAGTAACACAAGAAGAAAAAAGTCACTTCTATAAATCAAGTCACTAGTTTGTAACAGCTTCATAACACGAGGTTTAAATCTATGACTGTGCAGCAACCTGCCTCAATTATTTCCTTACATCTGGCTCTGTTTGTCCTGCCAGGTACCCATACAGGTACACTAAATTGTCAGTATAAATAAGTTGAGTAACCTGGAGATTATTTTACAATACATGCAACTGAGAGAATGCATGCTGCTATAATAACTGACCACTGAGTCAATGTGACAATAGTATTGCAGACGTGTGTGTGTGTGTGTGTGTGTGTGTGTGTGTGTGTGTGTGTGTGTGTGTGTGTGTGTGTGTGTGTGTGTGCTGTGGAGCGACTGACGGATAGAATTATCCCTTCAACCTCTGGGTTGTGGTGCTGGCCTTTCCTACCACCAGTGAAATTGTGACAGGAAGTTATTGAGCCACCGTGTGTTTCTGTTTCTGTGTGTGTGTGTGTGTGTGTGTGTGTGTGTGTGTGTGTGTGTGTGTGTGTGTGTGTGGCAGTGATAGCAGGAGATTAACGCTAACTGAGGTTGATAGACAGAAGCAGGATACTCCTTCTGTGTCATGCATACAAATAGTGCACACACGCACAAAAACACAGAGGAGGCTGGAAGTGGCAGCCGTGTTTGAAGTCAGTCCAGAGGGTGAGAGTGAAAGGCGGCAGACATGACCCTGCTTACGTAGCCAGTAGGACAGAACTGTAACTGTTTATCCGAGGAGGGGAGAGCTGAGATGAGACAAGGAGGGAAACAAATTGAGACAAGGAGGGAGAAGAAAGAGGAGAGGAAACGAGAAAGGAAGAGAAGGAGGGGAGAAAACTAAAAATGAGATCAAGGAAAATAAATTGAGAAACAGGAGGATCGAAAACAAAGGTGCCAAAAGAGGTGAACTTTATCGAGTAGAAGTGCTTCTCTTGTCACCCACTAAAACTTTTGCTTCTCCCAGAATGTCGTGTAAATGCAACCACCTTAGTATTCCTGCAGTTTAATTTACAATGTCAGCTGCTACGCTCCTCCAGGTCGCTGTGCTCAGGTGTGTTTGTGTAATGCATTTTGGCATCCACTCAGTGCTTTAGGCCCAACATGGATCCACTGTATGTGTGACAGCCAGCAGTTTTAGGATGAGTGTGTCCTGGTGTGGAGTTCACTGCAAAGAGACATTGCTTATGCATTCGGCAGCTTTAGAGGAGTCATATGATCTCGTCCTGCTTCCTGTCAGAAATGCTCGAGAATACAAAGTAGTGTGTCCGTCTGGTGTTGTGTGTCTCAGCAACAGCAGCTCATTTAGCTCCCTCCTTCATGTCTCTGCGTCTGTGTCTAAATTAATGGTTTTGACAAGCTATTAATTTGGCAGAAATATGCAAACACGCTCACACACATACATGCCCGCACACATAGGTACACTCACACAGCTCAATCATGGATGGTCCCCAAAAAATAAACACATACTTTACTCCACCAGTTCTTTTTCCAGTGCTGTGCTGACAGACGCCAGAATACATATTCTACTGTTTAAACATCGAGTAATTGTGGAGAAACCAAAGGGATGCAATTTAAAGTAGATCGATTACAAAATAAATTGCGCTGCAAATCTTGTGAGTAAAAAATAATGAAAAGGATAAATGTGAAGGAGAGTAAAATGGAGAAAACAGCACCATGAGGGAGAGACAGTGAACCGGAGGGGAGGGGGGTCAAAAGCGCAGGCAGATGGAGATGTGGATAGAATTACAAAGATTGGAGGGAAGTGCCATACATGAAAAGGACGAACAAAGACAGTGTTGTGGGGAGAGGAGGGAGGATGACACACTCAGACTGTGAATGGAGTGAACGGCAGTGAAGAGTGCACTCGTGAGCGTTTAGACTGCAGGATTATGGCACATAAATAGACTCAAACAGGGTGTTGTCAGAGGGGGAGGGAGGAATGAGCGAGTGAGTGAGTCACAGAGGTAGTGCATTAATAAGGATGTGAGCGAGTGAGGGAGGTACATGGGTGGGGCAAAAGGGGTGTAGCAAAGTAAATAAGGGGTGGGTGAAGTTGGTCATGAGTAAGTGTGAAAGAGAGAAGGAGGGGGTGAGTAAGACAGCGAGTACAGTAGGAGGGATGTAGTGGGGGAGTGAATAGGCAAGTGAGGGAGGAAGTGTGTGAGGGGGGACAGTAGTGACAAGAGGGAGTAAATGAGTAGATAATTCAGGCAGTGAGTGAGTGGGGAAATGGAGAGCACGTAGAACCCTTTAAAAATGGACATCCCGCAGATGGTTGCAAGAGATTGTTGTCTGCATTATCCTGTTTAAATAAGATAAAATTAAATAAAATTAAATATATTAAATTAGATTAAATTAAATTAAATTGAATTAAATTAAAAATTAAAAAAATTAAATTAAATTAAAAACTAAAATAAATTAAATTAAATTAAGTTCAGTTTGATTAAACATTAAATTAAAAATCAAAAGTAAAATAAAATAAAATGATAAAAAAAAAAATAATAGACAGAACACTGATTCTTTTTGCAGTGGACAGCTAAGGCGTCTCTCTTCCACATCATGATGTCATTACCTTTTGTAACCTTACCTAACGTGCCAGGCAAGCGCCTAGAGCGCCTGACGCAGCAAGTGAACACCCTGTCTGACTTGACCAGCAGACTTCACTGCAAGCCCATTGGCTGTAGAAACGGGTGACGTGCTTTATGTTCTATTATGTTCTAAAATCAGCCACCGGTGATTCGGCCAGCTGAGTTGCAGGTGACACCATCAGCTGGATCGAGTTGAGCTCAGACTTCACACTTCTGCAACTTTTCTCCACAGTTTTGTCTCGTCACGAATCATTGGACTGAGCTGGGCTTCAGGCTTCTGGTCCCCCGTCATCACATCATTACCTTACTGTATGTTGCCTTATTACCTTATGTGCCATGCAAATGTGGTATTTTGCCTGAATCATGCTGGAATATCCCCTGAAATTCTCCCATAATGGCAGCAGGAGAATGTTGTTTGCATAATCCTATTTATATCACTCTAAAATAAAAACCATAATAACTAGAACATTTATTCGTATTCCAGCAGAGAGCGTAGGGCTTCTGTCTTCTGTGTCAACGTCACCGTGCCACTTTCAGAGTGGCACCACACACAATGCGGCGCTACAGGAACGAGGAACGCCTTTTAATTTTCCATTAAAAATTAGCATATCCCAAAAACTAAATAGTATACATAGTTAATGTAACTGTTGTTTATGTTGTGATGCCCCTCTCACAGTCTCGGAGGATGTACCAGCCAGCCTCATTGGGCAGTTGACTGACATGTGAGAGTCGTTGTCTTGATTGAGCTCACCTGGGCCTCTCAGGCTGTAAAAGCTGCCTCATGTTTTTACTCTCACTCTCCCTTCCTACAGCTGACATCCACCTGGCACCATTGCTATTTGGTTTGCACCTTCAGCACCTCCGCAGCACACCTGACACATGTCCATGCATGGCTTTCATTACTGATTTTACTGACCTACACACTCCATTGGTTATTTAAGTTAATCATAGTTTCATAAAGTATTCTTCTTTTGATCAAAGCTTTTGTGTAGACTCCCACAAATTCAGTGAGACAGTTTGTGACAATGTTTCTACATTTAAGAATCTTTTGTGTCGTTATTTTATGTGTTCTTATTTTCTGAAATCTGATGAAAAAGCATGTCCGATTTTTGTATTATTATCTTTATTTTAACACAGTTTCAATACTTTTATCATTACTTTTTCTTTGATTATGGTTTAGTGACTTACGTAACCTTGTAACTCAGTTTGGGCAGATTTTAGGGATATGAGGCATTTAAAAATACTCCTCGAAATAACATCACAATAAGCAATAATCCCAATGTAGGCGCAGCTGGACCATTTCCATTGCAGAGTTCAAAGGGTTAAAGACTGTAATCATGAATCTGTCCATTACAGTCCAAACTGATGTGTCCATACACACAGACACATTATGTCAAAGAGAGTTATTTATCACAAAGAAATATCAAAGACAGAAATTTTACATCCTCAAATCACATTTAATCTCCTGAATCTCCTGAAATAAATCTCTAAATACATCCTTTAAAAACCTCAGTAAATATATTCATACACGTTAAGTCATTGTCATGAGTGAGTTGAACTAAATAAAACAACAATTCTTTTGGATCTTTGATATGCACCTTTTGAAATGAATGAAATAGAAAAAAAGAAAAACTAGAGCAGCTAAATGGCTCAGCTTTCTTCCCAAATATTGATGCCCATTCAGAGAAAATTGAAAACAAATTTGGATCGTGTTTTCTTTCAGAGGTTTTTACTTTTTCAGAGGTTTTATTCAGAGCAAACCAAGCTGATTAAAAAAGCTGAACAATTTAACAGCTCCATGAAATATTTTCTCGACCCTTCTTAATATTCACCATCCATTTCAGCAAGGATTTTGGTGATTTGTTGATACGTGCATGCTGGTCCAGATTCAAACTGACTGCTGGAGCCTGCAAGCAGCAGGTAGCAGCTGCAGCAGCGCTCTGGTTTGCGGATTAGGGGAGTCGCTGTCATGCATCTATATCGGAGTCAAAAATAACTTTTAAAATACACGTCAGCATTAGGAGATTCAATTTGTGTTGATAACAGATCAGCAGGGAGATTTTGAAAATAATTTGATTTCATCCCAGCTAAAGGTAAGCTTTCACATGCCAACACTGTGATGAAGGATAATTTCATTCTGACTGCTTTCACGTGTGGCACAGGGGTCAGATAGCAAAGGAAGCAAAAGATGCAGTGTTGCAGTACACACACACCTACACATGACACACAAATCAATCCATCCACCACCTGACATGAAATTCCACACACCTCCACTGGATTGGGTGGGAGCCTCGGTGGCACCTCAGCAAATTAAACTGAAACTACCTGAGCGACTCGATACCACCAGCTGTACATGCTTTTATTTTTTGGATAAAACTACACTTTCAGCATGAGTTCACAGCTGCCACATTGGAGAGTCGTGGGCACGGGGTCAAGTATAGCCTATGTTTTAAGTCCTATTTGCACAGAACTAGTATTACCAGGGAACCTCGTGTGATTTAGAAATTATCCCCCGTGTCTGTGTTTCGTGCAGCGCATTCACACAGGATAGAGGGAAGTGTGTGCTTTATTTGAATTAACTGACATTATCTCCAAGATATGATGCACACAGTCAATCGTAACACAACACAGCACCACCAACAGACATGCACTGTTAACCTCTTTTTTTGTTGTTGTTTTAAATGTGGGTTACACAAACCAAACTATGTGCACCGCACATTGAGATTTTGCTCCTCTGATGGAATTTGCATTCGCTCTTTCTGCAAATCAGTCTCCATGCTGTGTAGCGAGATGAGCTTCCTGCATTCAGAATGCTGTCAAAACTTTATAATTGCAAACGTAGTCCAGAAAAGAGGTGCAGAGAAAACAAAAAATCGTACCAACCCCAAATCACTGAGATGCAACACGACCTCTGTGTTTGGTGAAATATAGTGGGTAATGTGCGGTGGAATTATTACTTGACCAGTTATGGACATGGCAATTTCACACAGGATTAAGATCACACATGACCTCTGCAATTATTACAAATTACTAGGTAAAACTAGTCCTGTATGAATAGGGCTTCACACTGTGAAAAAATGCTTTGTGACACGTTAACCAAAAAAATACAAAACAGCAACACAAAACTGTGAAATCCAATATCCACAGTTTCACAGGAAATGTACAGTTTGCATGCAGTCTCTTTCAAAATAAAAGCATTGCGTCGCACATGGTTACATTTAGCCAACACACACGCGTTGTTGAGTTTAGGCAACAAAAGCATGTGGCTCGGTTTAGAGAAGAAGAACAGTGTTTGGCTTTGCATTCATACGGGAAGCAACACCTGCCTCCACAGTTAAAGTGGGTGTTAGTTGGACCTGCTCATCGCCACTTCCGCCCTACTCAGACTTTCACCCCCTTAACTTATGTTACTGTCCCTCTGTGTTTCGGCGCGGCTATTTTTGTCAGCGTCTGACACCGTAAGTCACTGCCCAAGTGCCAGTATTCGACAACTTTGGAGTGAGACCAGGTTGCGTTTTCCCTTTCTTGGGGAACAACATGACTTTTGTGTCTATCAGGGGTGAGTAGGGCGTCAGAGAGCTTCTACATATTTTTATACAAAGTGCTTTGAAGCCTTTCAACCAGTTTATTAAGCCAACTTTAATTTGGTAATAGCACTAATTACTTGAATAAAATAAGAAATAAAATATTGCAAACAAAACCAAAAAAAAGTATTTGAAAGCTATTTGGAGACCCCACACTCCCACTGGGACCCTGGGTAATCAGTCCCACTGCCCCCCCCCCCCCCCCCCCCCACTATGACACCACTGTCTACAATCCGCAGTAATGTTCAAACACAGCACCAAGTCCAGCTCTTTGTAAATAGAGACATGGTTTACATGATGTTTTTAAGCCGTGAACACCACAAATTTATTTGGGGAAAATGAAATGACACTTGTCAACAGGGGGTGGATGCTGCTCACTGTTGCAGCACATTGTAATTAAGGATGATAAGTTTCATTTTAGTACATATAAATCATTTTCAGCACAGTTTGGGAGGGGAGGCGAGAAGAAAAATGACACTGGATAAACTGAAATTGACAGATACAGTATGTGTGGCATTTTAACAGAGGAAAGGGGGCAGGGGAAACAGAATGGATGGATGAGTGGAGAGGAGAAAAGTTCAAAGGAATAATGGAAAGACATAGGAGATGTGAAATAAACCGGGGACACCACAGGGATATAGTGACTAATAAAAGACGACAGAATAAGGAGAGGGGAGATAGATAAGAAGAGAGAATAGCTTGATGTTCTGAACAAGTTAGGAGAAAAGAAGGGAAGAAGATAGATGAGTGTGCAGACGGTTTGATGGTTGGTGGATAAAAGAATGATGTCTATTTTAAGCAGGGACGGATAAACGAGCAAACGCACATAAGAATTAATGGAGACAAGGATAGATGAAGATAACATGGTGGACAAATAAATTGTCATTTGCACAGAGTCTGAGACACGCAGGGGACGAAGAGTTTGTAGACATGAAAAATAAACACCAAACAAAGGAGTGAAGAAATAGATGAAGACAAGTGGGTTGAAGGAGAATAACACCAGATTGATGTCATACCAAAAAAGCTCCGGTGTTGTTCTCTGATTTTATGTATTCATTGTGTTTTACAAGAAACATGTAGTCTCTCGGGGTTTCATGTAAATTCATAAAAAATATACCGTTTGTATAATGCATGCGTGTAATCTTTGTATTGTACTTTTTGAAGGGATTATATTGCATTGTTCTGCCCCTAAGTGGGTCGAGGCAATGCATTGTAGTCTTCTGTATTGTACAGGTGTATAGTTGTCTGCTGTGCGTCGCAGAGATACATTGATTCATTGCTTCTCACATACTTAAAAGAGTAAATGAATAGACATTACCAAGATAATGACATGCATTTAATGTTCTAGAGGAATTTAATTCAGAGTCAAACAAACTGTATTAAATGTTCAAGGCAAAATTAAGCAAAAAGGAAATGGAGAAACACTGCAGATACCAGAATGTCCCTTTGATATTATCAATAGAGGTGCAGAGCTGGAGGCCACATCACTCAAACAAATGAAATAAAAGGACCCACTTACAACAGCGGCACCCGTCCACACCAGCTTCAGCAGCACAAAATACTCATGACAGTGTAGACTTGCTGTTCAAAACGCCTCAAAATTTCAGAGACAAACAGACAGATCTTGCATAAAAATATACTCATGCGAATGTCTCCAGGGAATTTCATGCAATGTATTTAGTAAAGAAGACAATTGAGAATTCATAATTACAAACACACAAAAAAAAGCTGCTGTGTTTGTTTCATGCGGAGGGGTAATGCTAGAGTTGCTGCTGAGAACTCCTGGGAAGCAGTAAATATTTAATTGGGAGTTGAATTTAGATTGGGGTTGACTGAACGGTTTGCTTCACTGCAGAAGACACAGGGTGACATTGTGAGTGTGTTTGGGGGGGTGGTGCATGAATTTGTTTGTTTGTTTGTTGTAGTGAATACATCTGTTTGGGCCAATCATGGCCTCTGTCACCGACTAGATTTTAAATAATCCACATGAAAAAGGGCATTTGTCCACAGTCGTTGATGTCCTGGGACGCCGTGTCAACTTCCACCTGTTACATGCGTTGTGTGATTTCAAAATACACTTCCGTTTTCACAGGAAATGTACAGTTTACATACAGTCTCTTTCAAAATAAAGCTTTTTTAATATAGCTTTTTTAATCCATGTCTGATGCTGGAAGTCACTGACCAAGTGTCTTGTTCAACGTCTTCGGAGGTTGGAAAACTGCTGAGTTGGGTGATACCTCTGTTAGGACCCCCTTCACATCCTTTTAATCAGTGATTATATTCTATTGTAGCTAACAATCCCCCGTAGCTTACAGGCTGTCAAATCCTTACATGTGTTTGGTGACAGTAGGCGTCTTAAAACATTTCTCTCTTTTGGAAAATCCCAAAGCACAGCTCGTGAAGTACGGTAATTGAAGAATAATGGCTGTCTTGTTTATGGCTTCATTTGTATTTCCTAGTAGCAACATTATAGGAACTCAGTAAATAAACACTTTTCTCCCTGGGAGTATTGCAGCCTTCCCTTCTCTGGTTTAAAGTTAATCTAAATGCCGATATTACAAATTACACTTTTGGTTCTTTTTTTGTATTTTGGGGGGTTTTGGGGTATCAAAGCTTTATTTTTTCGAACCAAGCATCACAAGTATCTGCAGATGCTTTCATGCTTTCCCCTGTGGGCTCAGCTGTCATTGGATGCTGAGCTGGAAGCAGAGCATCCTCGTCGTTTGCAGGGGTTCAAATCCTGTCTCCCGCTGTGATGTGTGTTTCTCCCTGCTCAGTTCCTGTCTCGCTTTAGAGTACCGTGTACTGTCAAATATCCTTACGGGTGCTGAATGGCCTGCTCTGCTTTTGAAAAAGAACTGCTTTCATTAAGCACATTTTTATTCTGAGAAGTCAAGATAGAGGTTTTCACGTTTAAAAAAAAAAAGAAAGAAAGAAAAGAAGTTTCATTTTTATACCAACTGAAAAGGAAAAGAACATCTCATGCCAAACACGCTGCACTGAAACCAGACTATGAATGGCAGGAACTTGCTACTGGAAATACAAAATCCAGTTGCATGTCAAGCTGCCTACTGGCTGTTGTCCATCGACAGCAGGTTCATTTGTCAATTACTTTGATTTTCTTTAGTCTGCTGAGTTGTTAATTGGCAGTTAATTGCATTTTTAAGCGCTACCACGGGTTGATATTTGGCAATAAAATAGATTGGTGTGAGAATATGAAAGAGCACACAAAGTCCCACCGCAGAGGTCTACCCAGCATGGAAACTGCAAACATTTACTACAACATAAGGGTCACTACTCAAACACAGAATATTAAATCGTATCCTATACAGAATACTCTTGTGTTTATTGTAGCAACATGCTTTGTGCTCTTGAGATCCCTCTCTTGTATGAGGACAACATAGATGAATAATGTATCAGTGTTTTCCCTTTATCTCTCCAGGGCTTTGGAGCTTTAAAGATCTCCTTTTTCAATATACAGAACAGAGTCAGCAGCAAACACCCAAAGCCTCTACCCTATGTGTGTGGCTTATGTGTCTACACCAAAATATTCATTACATACTGTACGTCACCCCGCAGGCATGTTGTTGGGGGTGCTGCTTTTTTGTGCTCAGGCATGGAATTTATTTTTTGTTTGTTTTTGTTTTTTTCCAGCAAAACAGTAGGTCCTGCAGTAGCATGTCACAAGTATACCAAGTCCCAAGGATGTCCCAAGGGATACTAAGACTGGCAGGCCGTGCAAGACCATGCATTTTGAAAATGTGTTGTACATATACATTTTAAGGCTGGTAAAAATACTTTTATTACAGCTTTGATATGAAGATATTCAAATGTAGATGGAAACAAATCAAATGAGGATCTCAAGGAGCAAGTGGGAGAGGCAGAGAGTCTGGTTTGGAGATCGCAGGATTGCACTTTTGCTCTTTGCAGATGATGTGTTTCTGATGCCTTCAACAGACCTCCAGCACGTAGTGTGGCAGTTTGCAGCTGAGTTTGGAGCATTCAAAATAAGAGTCAGCACCTCCAAGTCTGAGGCTTTGGATGGAGAGAGTTACTGCCCCAAGCGAAGGAGTTTAAGTATCTCGGGATCTTGTTCACAAATGATCTTAAAATGGAACAAGGCATGGCTTGGTAGTTTTGTGCGGCATTCATTTGTTGCACCGGACCGTCATGGTGAAGAGGGAGCTGAGTTACTGGCTCATCTACGCTTAGACCCTCACCTATGGTCATAAGCTTTGGGTAGTGACTAAAAGACTGAGTTTGTGAAGTGACAGAAATGAGGTCAGTCTGGGCTCAGTCTTAGAGATAGGTTAAGCAGCTCAGACATCCAGAGGAAGCTCGAAGTAGAGCCACTGCTCCTTTGCGTCAAAGGGGACAAGTTACGGTAGTTTGGGCAGATCTGAAGACATCTGATCAGAACGCCTCCCATTAGGGTTTTTTGTGGCCACTCAAACTAGTAGGAGGCCCCCAGTGTAGATCCAATTTCAATTTTTAGTATTCAGGGACCTAAAAAAGACAACTGACTTGTAATTTGTTTTTTAACTCTGGTGACTAATTTGAACTTGCTGTTAAGGACTTAACTAAGACTTTCAACAAAAGACCTGCAGGAGTGCTCAAGCAGCTTAATAATGCACTTCCATAAAGTCCCGACCCTCACCTTTCATCATAAGCTCTGGGTAATGACTCAAAGAATGAGGTTGTGGATACAAGCGGTCAAAATGAGTTTCCTCTGTGGGGTGGCTGGGCTCAGCCTTAGAGATAGGGTAAGAAGCTCTGACATCTAGAAGATGCTGGGCGTAGAGCTGCTGCTCCTTCACATCAGAAGGGGTCAGATGAGGTGGTTCGGACATCTGATCAGGATGCCTCCTGGGCGCCTCCCATTAGAGGTGTTCCAGGCACGTCCACACTGGTAGACCCAGAACATGGGTTTACCAGGGGCAGACCCAGAACATGCTGGACGGATTACAAATCTCGTCTGGTCTGGGAACACCTTGGGGTCCCCCAGGAGGAGCTACCTGCTAATGATACTACTATGGTATATTTTCAGCCTAGTTCTCTTCATGGCGTATTAACTGATCTTGATGTTTAAAGTCAGTTTCCCTTAAAGCACAGCTGTGAGAGCCATGATTGACATACGCGTCTCTGAAAGATGTAGCGTAAGGACTCATGCTCCTCATGTTCACTTGAAGGCATACAACTACTAATTAGCTGCAGAAGCTATGCCACTTGTAAAGAATATGTAGGGATTCCTGTTTGTCATGTCATCATCAGTATGAATTCAGAAAGGAGGACTTGACGAGACTCCATGAGACACTGCAGGAGTTTCTGAACCTTTGTTGGATGTTTTCTTTTTCTGTTTTGTTCTAGTTTCTTTGGCTTTGTTCTAATTTCTGCAGGTATGATCTATTTTCTTTGTTGCACTCGTCTCTTCTCTTCAGCAAAATGCTTAGAAACCTGCTTTGCTTTAGGCTCGCTGGGAAGAAATGAATGCAGTTATCGGCTAAGAAGGAAATCATTCAGAGTGGAATGGTGCTGACTCCAGCAGGCTAAAAATCTTGCACCTGTCAACCCAGCCGCAACCTAGAAGGTTTTCCCTGAAACATCCATAACCACCCTCCCTTCCCATTACAATTAGGCTAATGGTGGATCACAAATATATTTCCAATTTTATTAGACACAGATTTAAGGCTCCTAGGCATGTGAAATTGACTTTCAATGATTAACTGGTTTATCAAATGGCTGACTGGCAAACTGAACAGCATACCACGGCAACTAAGTCGCGGGGCATTGATCATTGATCTTGACAAGTGACACACTTTCACACACAGCCTTCCTTCCAGAGTCAAACCGGATACTTCGAGAAAGCCCCAGACAGACACAATTAATTTTAGATCCATTTCCCCACAGTGACAAAGACCATTGACTGCCTGTTCCAGCCTGCTCAGGGGCCTTTGACTTCTGAGAATAGCACAACATGATTCACTCCCACGCCTCTGTTTTCCCCCTCCATCCTTTCTTCTGCTCTCCTGCACATGTCAGCTTCATCAGACACGTATGTGGCTTTCAGGGTCTGTCGGAGAGGCTACTTTTCTTTCACGTCGGCCATGGATGAACGCTTCCCCAATCTCTTTATAGTGTTTGCTGTTGCTCTCTTTTGCTGTTTCTCTATCGTTTAGAGTTAAATTAATTTTTGTCACAGCCGGAGGAGGGCAGATAGAGGAAATCAATCATGGCAGTTTAGGGAAAAAGCCACCACTCTATACTCTGTTGAATCAGCTGGTAACCTTTGATTATGATAAGTGAAACTGAATAAACAAAACATCAAATGAGCTCCTCTACTCTAAATACAACAGGGGCACTTGTCCAAATGTAGTAGGCTTTTGAATAGCTTTAGAGATGAATCGTGGGAATTGTTATCTGGTATGTGTGTGAGTGTGTGTGTGTTTTATGCTGTGTGCTTGTGGGGATGCAGCTTTCATGTGACATACAGCTGCAGAGAAGTCTGAGGTACAAAAAAATAACACATTTTCACCGGTTTCTTTGCACTCTCTTTGGGGTTTGTGTGTGTGTGTGTACTTCTATCATTGTGAGGGCCAATTTCAGGCCTGGTGAGTGAAAACATTCTTGGAAAGTCAGGACATGACTTTTGAAAAGGCTGTTTCAAGGCTTAGTCTTGGTTTCTGGTTAGTCATCGTTAGTTCTAAAACAACTAATTGATTAGTCGATTAATGTCTACATTGTTTTTCATCTGTCACTATTTCTATTACTATTGTTAAAGAAAGATGGGGCCATCTGTCTTTAGTCTGCAGTCATTCCATCTGTATTTGTGCATGTTTTCTGAAAGCTTACAGATATGGACAAAAAGGAGCAGTGCCACAGTAGATTGTGGGGGCAATTTAGCATTGATGTACCTGGATATGTGCATGTATTGGAGTTGTAGATCTACACATAGTCAAGGTCAGTGTTATTATGTTTGTTTAAATGTTGTATTTTTATAGCTGCATCATGGGTAACGAGCCCACGACAAATTTCCCACTTTGTGGGACAATAAAGTTAATCTTGAATCTTTAGCATAATTTAAGCAGGATAAGACCATTGGACATGACCAAGAAATTTAAATAATAATGTAATGCAACAAATTTGTAATATATAATGATAAATACTGACACATAGCCTAGTGAAAATAGTGAAAATAATTTTCCATCCACATGCCAAAATGTGGATGGTGTGGTGGTTAGCACTGTCACCTCACAGCAAGAGGGTTCCTGGTTCGATCCCAGGAGGGAGCCTTTCTGTGCAGAGTTTGCATGTTCTCCCTGTGTGTTTTCTCGGGGTATTCCAGCTTCCTCCCACAGTCCAAAGACATGCAGGTTAATTGGTGACTCTAAAGTGACCGTAGGTGTGAATGGTGTTCTGTCTCTATGTGTCAGCTCTGTGATAGTCTGGGTGAGAGGCAGGGTTCACCCTGGACAGGTCACCAGTGTCAGCTGGGATAGGCTGCAGCCCCCCGTGACCCTCGAGGATAAGCGATTACAAAAATGGATGGACCACCACCATCTACAATGCTGCTTCCTTTTAACCCTTTGAACTCTGCAATAGAAATGATCTGCCTACATTGGTGCTATTGCTTGTTGTGATGTCATTTCTTCATATCCCCCAAATCTAAAAAGAATGAGTGCTCTTACCATTATGTTTTTGATTTATGTAACAACATTCTCCCACGGCCATTCGGGGGAAATTCCTGCTTAATTACAGCAAAATACTAAGTTTGCACCACATGTAAAATAAGGTAAGGTAAGATAATGATGTAATGATGAGGAGGACAGAAGCCTAGTTTGTTGCTGCAAAAAAGAATGAAAGTTCTGTCTATTATAACTCTAAATTATTTTAGATTAAACAGGATCATGCAAACAACAATCTCACGTGGCTGTTAAAGCTGCAATATTACAACCTCCTCTGCCTCATTTGTTGCTGTGTGAAGCTTTTGACTCTGCCCTCTAGTGACGTTTCTTGTCTGTACCTATGCCATGATAAGGAATGCATGGAAGTGTGAGGGCAGTGATGTTTACAATGTTTAAAACGGACGTATATATTTTTGTACATAAAGTGAGTATAAATGAGCCTCAGATTATTTGTCCAGTTTAATCAGGGTTTAGTGTGTGTGTGTGTGTGTGTGTGTGTGTGTGTGTGTGTGTTGTGGCACCACCAGTGAGAAAGATGAGAACTGTGTGATACCAGACATATAGATAGAGCTTCTCATGTTCTGCACAAGACAGCATTGTGGAGAATATTCAATTACAGCTTATCAGATGTGTGTGTGTGTGTGTGTGTGTGTGTGTGTGTGTGTGTGTGTGTGTGTGTGTGTGTGTGTGTGTGTGTGTGTGTGTGTTCATTTATAACAGTGTGTCTCCCTGCATGTGTGTGTATTACTTGACACTGTTTGAGTGTGCAAATGTGAATATGTGACCTAAGCCTTTGTTCCATAAGAGACACTTATTGATAATGTCTCATCATAATGTGTCTGTCTGACGCCTGCAAAAAGAGCTCATTAAAAAGCTATTATTATCAGCCTGTGATGTTGCAGCTCCGGTAGATGTCACCACCTGGAACAATGTGTGCGTGCTGCACAGCTATGCGCAGGGAGAGTCCCTCTAAAGCTGTGATACTGTATCATTTGTCAGTGCCTCACAGCAGAAATCTGAGTGAATGAATTTGAATTACTGACCTTTTTTTGCCTTCTCCTTGCATTTATTGAAAGGTAGTGATAATAATAATAATAATGATGCAGTTTAGTTAATACTGCACATACGCTCCCATCTCTTTAACACAAAACGAAATTGGTCCGCTTCCAAGCAAATTCTAGTGCAGTGAGATTTAGATTTATTGTGCAAATCATACAAACCGTCAAGGATGAAATCTGCGATGTAATTATGCAAGATCATTTGGTAACCATGGTAACACACATGTTGAGTGTTTGCAGGCAATTTCCACCACGTTATGAGCGTGTGAATGTGGAGGTTTTCCCTGTTACATCAGCGAGTGAAAGGGGGGGGGGGGTTGGAACAGGTGTGTTGTGCTCATGGTGCATTTTGGCAGCTCCTTATTAAAAAGTGAGTGGATTGCAGCAACTATCCTCCACCTAAGTTTTCAGTATGAGACACCTCGTTTTTGTCCTGTTTCCGTCATTATCTCTGACATGAGGTCCAGTTGCATTCTCAAATAATGACGATCACAACTGTGTTTTTCTGCATGATTAGGCTGTAGGAGAGCGCAGGATGACTTGCTGTCAGTCACTAGGACACATTTCTGATGTCCCCCACATGGGTCCATGTAGCGTTGGTGATGCAGGTTGACAGTCACCAAAATGAATGAGTGTCAAATCAATAATGAATAGGTAAAGTCAGTCCATATCACCTCATGCTTACACCTCTCGGGTCACTTAAAATGATTGTGTGTGAACATTAAACTGACTAGACTTAAACAGTAACAGCGTACAGGTGAGTTTAAACTCTCTGCTGTAACTTGACACAATAGCACCACCCTTGAGAGAAGGCCAGAACTGGCAACTTCAGTCTGCATTTTAGATGATCTTACGCAATTGACAAGTGTGATGCTTGCAGATCATGATGGAATGACACATGCAAAATGGAAATTTTGTTTTCTCATTATTTCTCTTCTTTATAAATGAACACATTAACCTGTTCAGAAGCCAATTATGTTCCAAAAAAACACACACAAAATAAATAAAATAAAATAGAATCAAATTAAATTAAAAATAGAAAATAAAATTAAAATAATTTAAAAAATAAATTGAAATGGTGGATTTTTACTCTTAATACACTCATAAAACATTAGCCAAAAAAGGAGGTAAATCAGGATTACGGATACTACGTATACAGTTTTTTTTCCCCATCCATCCCAGTGGACAAGGAGTCTTAATGCAGAAATCACCTTATAGTAAAACTGAAAATAAAAGAGACCTTTCTGCAACAAAAAAACGACTCAAAATATCCTTAATTGAAGAACCTCCAGAAAACAAATGTGTAAACATAATCAACAGGATGCTTTATAAACCGATCAATCAGTTCAGAAGAGTATATCCTCATTTAAACAGTATTTCTCTCTCCAAAAGAAAAAATCCTGAGTGAAAGTTATCTTTAGTTTTATTTCAAACACAGTTGAAGCACAACTTATGCCCTTTAACAATATAATTATTAGACTGAAACGTGCCCTGCACTCCTTCCTTTACTCAGAGTCGGCAATGCTTGTTAAAGAGGGTGTGTGGCTCTCCTGTCGTCCTGTTTAGATGATGTGGTACCCTGTGATACCCATTAGATTACTCTGTGCATTTGGGTGGCGTAAGGTGACAGTCATCATAGGTCTAGACATATTGGAAAAGTTATGCACATTGGAATGGATGGGGGATCTGAAGGGGTTACGATTATATATATATATATATATATATATATAAAATCATCTTAACAGTGTAGAAAATATGAAAATCTATTCAAGTGCAACCTTGTGTGAGAAAAGAACGACAGAGGACATGACCTCGGTCTCCTCAGTAGTTCTAATCCTGTTCAAGCCTTTCAATCAGAGTCTGAAGGATTGTTCCATAGAAAAAAACAAACTAACCCAACTAGCAAGTCTGTCTTGTTCTGTACTTTAAGACTTTTTGTCAGGCTTTTCATGCATTCATTGTGAAGTTAGCATTTCACTGGGGCACCCAGTAGGTCACCTGGTAGAGCAGGTGCCCCATGTACCAAGGCTGTGTCCTTGCTGCAGCGGATTACTGATAACTACCATGGCCCTTTGCTGCATGTCATCCCCTCTCTGTCTCCCCATTTCCTGTCACTCTTAAGCTGTACTATCAAATATGGAGGAAAAAAGCAGGGGACAAAAAGTTGGCGTTTCATTTAGCTGTGATCCATCCATCAGCCTGTCCCTCGCTACAAATAATAGCAATCATCGTCTTCATCTCTTATTCATTTGGGAAGACAGAAGAGGGAGATCCTGGGAGACACAGACAGAGAGCGAAAGAGAGACACAGGAAGAGAAACTGGACGCAAATTCTCTCCAGAAATTGTTCCAAAGGCATGATTTGCGAAAAAAATAAAATAAATACAAGAGGCGTTTGCTCGTGGTATGAAAAATGATACCTCTATTTCAACACTGAGAGGGAGGGAGGAAAAAAATCCCCCAAAGTAAAGGTAATAGATTGATGCCTGTGTGTTTATTTTGCCTCTCGATGCGGAATTTCTAACAGTGATTTTCCACACCAGCAAGCAGTGGCCTCTGAAATGATCCCCTCCTCGCCGTCAGCAAATACATAATCTTCAGACAGTGAAGTTGCTTTCATGGCATGCAAATTAAACACACCTGAATGGATTTCATTATGGATGTCTCCTGCAGAACCTCTCATCAAAGCTGGACAGTATTGTATCAAAGGAAACAGATATGTACAGTTTAATAAAAGACATGTGACGCTAGTGGAGGGTAATTTGCGCATGTTGGATTTGATTTCTTAAACTGTCTGGAAACCCTATGTGTCATTCAAAACCTTAACCCCTACCTGGTGTGACAGACACTTGTCGAAATGCCAAGCTTTGACCCCCTGACTATAATCTTTTGCGCTCATGACCTTGAATTGCTCTGGTATCTGTTGTGACTCATGTCACCCAGGACAAGAAGAATTCCTTTGCATGTGCCCTTTTCAGGGGATAAAAGGTGGGAATATTACCACGAAGGTTTGGAGATTATGCATCCAGATTGTGGCTCACAACCTTACAACTTTAAAATCCATGAAAATGTTCACTCATCCCAGTCACCAGAAGAAAATGCTGCCATTGTATGATTCTGCAAACCATGAATATGTAACATTTCAAACACATCATATCACAATTTCTAAAGTGAGGCAGTATATGGGTTAATTTTTTCATCGGAAGGTGAAAGGAATGATGGATTGCGGATTGGATGGATTTTGTTCCAGAGTTGTATAATTGCCTAGAGTTGGTTCGTGTTCTCACGGCAGCATTTACAAGAGGACCAGATCAAATGCCTTGTGAGAAAGCTGCTCTTGATTGGTCAGAATTTCCATGTGGGAAAAATCCAGGAAGTAAAGCAAACGTTGAAGAAGAGTACACTTGCAAGATAAATGTGACACTTTCTAATGTCACAATGGAGGGACAACTACGCAGGTTGATTTTAGCGCTGCTCATCGTGGACTATATTGCTGTCATTGTTCATTTTAGTCAAACCATACAGTTTGAAAACGAGGCACGGCTCCAACTAGAAAACAATGTTTTGATGCATTGGATGTGCTGAATGTGCATATTAAGGCAGTACAGGAGGAGGTGCACATTAATAATCCTCCAGGACTGTAACATGCTCATGTTTAACCCAAACAATGTGTCATGTGACTGCAGCTGCTTCACATCCAGGTCGAACACCTTCTCACCACAAACGAACCGCACCAGAGTTCATTTGTAACCGGACCGAGACCACCTCTTCAAGAAGGTCTCGGCCCTGTTCTTTTGGTGCACATCTGAGTGGGATTGCTGTGTTCACATCTGCCCAAACAAACCGCACTGAGGGGGCAAACAAACTTGAGTTCGATTGAACCGAACCAAAAGCACAGGTGTGAAAGCATCCTGCCGAGCTACAGCTGTTTGAGATCAACAAACAGCTTCTTAGCCACCAGATGTGGGTGTATTTTAGTGACCCATTGATGTTTTTCCACTGGGGGTAGTACCATCAAAAGTGTGTGTTTCTTCCTGAGACACTGTTGTGTTTCCTGCTGGGAATGTGCCATGGAAACTAGTATTTTTGGCCAAAACTTCTTTTCCTAAACATAATCCCGTCTTTTCTTGTGCCTAAACTGAATCAAACATTAATCACATTGCTGTACTGTACAGTATGCAAAATGTTAACGTATCTGCTACATAATTACATACAAATGTAACATGTCCGTGGTTTGCAGAAATGTACAATGCCACAATTTATTCTGGCAATCGGGTTAAGTCACTGGACTTCAGTAAGGGGAGAGAAAATGACTCATTGGACTTCGTCCCTCCATCTGTCCTTCTCTGCTTCATGGTCTGGCTGTCTTCTTCCTTGGACTCTCCTCATGTAGACAAATTAATTCCAGGGCTCCACAGGGTTTTCCAGCAAAGGCTTCTTGTAGAGGATTTCACTGATTGTGTGCGTCTCAGTGTGTGTGGGGAAGAAGAAGGTTGAGGTCGCTTCAGCCACCTCAGCTGATGACGGGGAAAGGAAAAGAGGCGGAATCAGCCGATAGCAGGAGAAGCTTAGTGGATGGTCTGTAATGTTCTGTGGCCAAATCAAATGCAGCATGAATCCAATCCATCCTCCATGTTCCCTTCACCAAGCAGATAAGTGTATTCTTCACGCCATCTGTGGGAATGACAAATCTGTCGGACATCCATCGCCTCAGGTCGGGATGAGGAAAGTCTCTCAACCTGCTCGGTGTTGATGTGCCCCGGCACTGAAGCTGCTGCCGTGCCCGTCTGGATGTTGAATTACTTCATTAACCTTTTCACAGCCAGAGCAGGTCAATTATTTAAAGGTAATCTCATCTAAAACACTCCACTGGCTGGGGGGAGAACAGAATGCCCAACCATCCAAAATAACAGACAGATGGTTCATTTCTTTGAAATTTTGCAGGAATAACTGATATATTCCACCAAAAAAGTTGTTTTTCTCACTCTGAGCCTGAAGCTAATATATTTGTGACTTAAGCAAATAGGGTTCAGTAAATGATATCTGATGCAGTGCCAGGTTCAGGAATGCAGCAGATAAAGCAGAGGCACAGAAAGGTGTTAGGTGAAGCAGAGAGTATTATTCACTGAGTCGTGTTTTCTTCCCATGAAGATTTAATCCGAACCAACAGCTCTCAGTATAATATGCAAGCACAGTATAGCTTGCAATATATGCATTTCCATCATGGTCTCACAGGGGATAACCAAGCAAGGCCCTACCATTGACGGGCAACCTGGAAGGGTCTTGCACCAAACCTATCGGCTTGACACATGTAGACAACTCCAGGCAGTGTCATCTCCGAATAGTTTTGTAACTTATAACTGAATCTCTGCGGTTTGAAGTGTAGCTGCACACCTAAATTCAGGTGTGTCATGCGCATTCAAGCTGCTGGACCATGTAGCTTTAAATTTCATTCATTTATAGGGATGCCAATGACCAATACTGATATCAATATATCTATATATTATGCAACCTTCTTCCCAGAATCCTCTGACTAAATACTGTACACCTCTTTTTGTTTTTCTTTTCTTTATCATTTTATATTATAAGCCAAAACTCTTGTAATTATGCCCCAGATTGTACCTAAAAAAGTCCCACACCCTTTCCCTATGTTTTTGGTTTCTTCCAAAAATTGCACCTGCACACAAGTGAAAATGAAATACAAGTAAATGCATTTGTGAAGTATAGGAATAGTTTGCTTTGCAAGAACGTAGACCAGTAGCCATCCCTACATCCTGTTATTTCACCTTCCGGGTTGCTTGTGAAATAGATAGCATCCTATTTAATATTGATAAAAAGAGAGCTGTGTATATCTCATGGCGGTCGTAGTGATAGTTTTTACCACCTCTGTTATGAGTTGTAGTTAGCAAATACTGAATTTAATTTGATATCTCCAGGAAGAGGTGCAAAGGAAAATCTTATTCTTTAAAAAAATGACAGAAAGAACCCAGCCCAGGGGGTTGATAGTGCAAGAGGCAGGTTATCTTGTCACTTAAAGCCAACTTAGAAAGAGTTAGGGATTCCTTTTAGAGTCTTGCAGACAGACATTAAGGTAGGCATGACAATCTTAGGCTATTGGTGATAATGGATCTTTCAGGGAGGCCGAGCAGTTTGGAAAATAGGTTAGTACTGCTCAGACTGAGCTTTTATTGGCAGTGGAGCAGACACTGCTACTGTAGTGATGTCAGCACAGTCTGATCTGCACCCATGCTGATTCCTATGCAGTGTGTTCAAAAGTACAGCTATTACCATGTTGGCAGGTTCCTCTCAACTGTCAAAATGCAGAAAATTGTCATTGTTTTCTTTTTTCTCTCTCTTTCTCATCGTGTCCCCCTAAATGTTGCACGACATCCTGCCTGAATTCCTCTTCTTACTGCTGATAATTGCCTCATGTTACTATTAACCGATCAATTTACAACCATGGTGGAGCTGCATTTGAGCCAAGATAAGTTATGCAACTACAAAATTAAGAATTCAATTTTCAATTAAAAAAAGCATATAACACCTATAAGAGATGCTGTTAAAGGAGTGAGGCCTTTTACACATGTGCAAAACATGGATGCAGTGTCTCATAACCTCTTTGTTTTAAGGGTTATGTAATTTTTAAGTATTTCATACTAGTAGTATTTTATACCTAATTTGCATTTATGTTTGGCGTATAACAACAGGAAAATGCTCTGTACCCTGCACTTGGTGTGGCAGGAAATCTACTCCGTGTGATCACTATATATTAATAGAACCTGTATGAATGACTGAGTGACAAGGTCGTCTCCAAAGGCAGAGACAGAGGCACACATGGCTGTTCTGCTGGATGCAGCACCCTGCCTCTGTCGCTGTGATGGATCTCCTCCACCTGGCACCTCCCTTTGCTGGCTAGGAGGAAAGGAAAGGTGTGTGTGTTTGTGTACTTGGTGCAGGAGTGTAAAGACGGAAGAAAAGGGACAAGGATGAGCAAGTGGGATGGGGAGGTAGAGAGGGAAGGCAAGAGAGGGAGTATGGGGTGGATATTTATCTACACTTATGACTGAACGACCATTTATTTAATCATAGTGTCATGTTTGCTGTGTGGTGTGAGACTGGGTGATGAAGACATAGTTTTGGCTTTTGGAGAAGCCCATGTTGGTTCTCTGACATTCATTGCATTTGCAGACGTGACTGGAAAAAGGGAAGGAAAAGGGAGACATCGAGTGCAGAGCATTTGCCAGCTTGTGAAAGAGGAGACATATTGACAAACTGACAGGGAGAAAAAGAGTGAGACAGAGACAGAGAGACAGAGGCATCAGGGGACTGACAGAGAACGAGAGGCAGAGAGGTACAAAGAGAAACAAATGGGGAGTGAGGTGAAGAGAGGCAGAAATGAAGACAGTTTGATAGCTTCTCACATGACACGAAATGTCATCAAGATTTTCAACAACGCTTTAATGCTTTGCCAGCTTAAACCAGCCAGACTCCATCTTGAGAGCTCCGTTTTCTTCTAAAACAAGCCGACATACTGTAACAGACAAATCAGCAGAAGTTAAGAGGAGAACGTGACTCAGCAGCTCTCCAAATTCCCAAACCTCATTTACAATTTGATAAAGCTGTGGACCCAAAGCAGACTGTACTGCACGACTTACTTCCTGTACAGCGTACTGTAAAATGACATCTGTCTGTTGTCTGACCACAGTGAGTGATTGTGAGTTACTGCTTCATTGGATTTTATAGACCGTATCATGATAATGCATCTGGGCTCCATTCAGAAAGTCACTAGTGCATTTAGAAAATGGAAAATACATCCTGGAACCTGATGTGTTTAAATCTACTCTGAACTGCCCAAGATTATAGACAGACAGAGAGGCAGCTGAGTCATTCGGCGATCCTTCCAGCTGTCTGTACTGAACCTTCTTTTTGTCGGTAAACCACAGCATATATTATTTATTCTTTGTCAAACTGCCATTATGTTCACTTTATTGACGTTTCAGTCACTGCCTGCATCTTTTGTCAACAAAGGAGATTTATACGAAGCTGAAGTGCCATACAACACAAACTGTGATGAAAACTTAAGATGAAAAAAACAGCTACTCCGTACAGATACAAAAAAGATGGATTCAATTATACAGTAATGACACTGAGTTAATATGCTGCTGCAATACGCGTTTGAAACAGTGAGGCGCTAGAGTGCGCCATCTGTTTGAATGCAATATACGATTTCAACGTTAGATGGGAGAAAGTCCTACACACTGTGGCTTTAACACTTAGGTGAGATGCATACTAAGCTGACCACAGATCAAGATCAACGACCAACAAAACTGGTTGTTTTTTAGAGAGTCATCGCGACATTTCCAGCTGCTTTTCAGCCACCTTACGTTTTTTAGCAACCTGTCAATATCTTTAAACTCAGGATAGAGCCATGAAAAGTAGTTGTTTGTTAATGAGACATTGCTCCCTTTCCTGCCAGGATGTGGCACAAAAGCAGTCAAGTTTTACAGAGACGTCACTGTATTTTCACTGGTTATAGTGCCATGAAAAGAGATTGTTTTATGCTGAGACATGACTGTGTTTCCAGTGTGGATTATGCCACCAAAAGCAGGTATTTAAGCCAACACATGATACCTTCCGAAGTAGTTTTTGTACCTAAATATAACCACACTACAGTGATATTAAAACATAAAGAAGTTATAGAAGTTAAATATATGCGCTATATAATAACGTACAGATGTGAAATACCTGTGGTTTGCATAAACGTACAATGCCAACATTTTCTTCTGGTGATCAGGTTGCTACCTGCAAACACAGCTGTTGGTTTGCAGCCTAGGTAACTTTGAACTTTTTTTGCACACTTTGGCTGCAAGTGACAGTTACGGGATAATGGGTTGGCACAAGTTGAGAAGAGTCATAAAGTCAGCATGTGAGCTTAAGATGAGGTTTTTTACAACATACAACTTTTACACAACACAGTTTTTAATGAATCACATGCTGCCCAGTGATAAACAAGCTTGCCTGTCAGTAGCTATTAGCACAACACTGTGAGTGTTTTTGCACCCAATTACAAATGAAGTGTGTTGTCCGGCTGATTTGATCCCGGCGCTCACAAAACAAATTCTTAGTGAGAAAAGATTTGTGTGTAAGTTGTTAGTAATATTTTGATACAAGCCAAAAAGTGCTTAATACTGACTTGTTAGCTGTGCCGCACACTCGCAGTATGCCCAGATCTCTACAATGCTGGATCTGATTCATTTAATATTCTCTTCATTTGAAGTCAATGTTAAGAAATCCCAAAGGAAGCAAATATTTCAGCTTCATTATCTCTGCTTTAGACAAAGAAACACTTCTGGGGTTGCTAAAGATAACGATTGTTAAAATTTAAAGTGCACTTGGTTTTGTGTCTGCACTTTCTCTCTCTGTGCCTCCCTCTTAACTCTGTTCCTTCTGTCCTGATTTGTAACCACTCAAAAACCCTGCTCTTTCTCACATAGAAGGCCACAAAGACCCAACATCACTGTCAGATGTTTGGCCTGGTTGCGCTCTTATCGTGAGCTGAGAGTCACTGTGGCAACAGAAAGCAAGCAAATATGTGTCTTTTTGGTTTGTGTGCTCATGTAGTTTGTGCTGGTGTATCACACTGCTTCTTCACTGGCAATGAAGTTGTTTGGATTGTTTGTGAGAGTGTGTGAGAGTGTGTGCTCTGGGTGCCTCTCTTTTTTGATTTATAATTCTGTTCTTAAAGAGAGAGGGTAGCACGGGAAGAAGAGTAAATATAAAGAGCAAATGAATGATAGATGGGGGGCACAAGGGTTAGATAAAGAGGGGAGATACAGGAGAAAACGAGGACAAGCAAGACTTGCAGAGAACAAGAAGAGAGAAAGGCAAAAAGATGAAATCAACTTCCCAACTTTTCTCCTTTGCTGAGATATGATGCAGCTCTGGCAGGTGGAAGCTCTGTGAGAAGGCGAAGGCAGGCTGTAGATGTTTATTTCACTGTGCTCGACTATCTTTTATTTGGCCCTCAGGCTGCAGCATTATGCCGCTATGTTTGAGGCTTGATGTGGTGCGTTTTATAGAATTTGGACTCCATGGAAAACAGATTTACTCGCTGTCATGTTTGTTTTTACACTTGCCTTGCATTGTGCTGAGGCCAGCCTGGGAGGAAACTATAAAGTCATGGTTAACAGATGTTATGAATATTGTTTATTTATGTCGATTGACTCCAAATCAAGGCGTTAATATCCATGCAGATGTGGCACAAAAAATGCACACATTAAGAATTGCGTAGCGCCTCCACAGGATGCCAAATAAATGGGGTAAGAGCTCTCTGTTATCAGACAGTCACAGTGTAAAAGCCGAATGTTGCAGTCTTCTGATAACTTTCTGTTCCTCTGACACTTAATAAACCGCTATAACTCATAGTGGCCTCTCAGTGACCCCAGCTTGCACTGAGCTTTACACTACTGAGCTGCTGTGTCCTGTGGGAACCTCATTGTTAGCTCATGGTATTAAACACCTGTGCAGGGGAAAGTGCTGGTCATGTTGGTAGTTGTTGCAAAGTGACAACTGAGAACCTGTTTGAAGTGTAAATCCTTTTTAATGAAAGCTGGGCTATTTTGAGCTTAGTATAAGTGAAAACAATGTGAGGTGTGAGTGTGTTAACTTTAGCACCAAACCAATTACCACCAGACATGTCCCTTCCTATTTTGTGAGTTATTCCTCTCCAGTTATTATATTGCCTCAGCTAGCACTTTGGGTTTTGCTCTATGATCGGTGCTCAAGTTGCACTTGTTTCCATATTCAAAATATGGATAAATATAAAATATATATGAGTATTCCCAGTTTGGTCACATGTTTCTGTGAAATTTACATCAGCGGTATAAAATGAAACTATGACTGTCGAATAAATATAAAAATCGGGAAAAGGTAATATATTTCAGTTTGAAATATATTGGCATGAGAATATATGGTAGTACAAAATACTCATGGAAATACTTAAGTAAGCTACATGCACCTTAAAAGGGCACTAAGTTAATGCAGAGGTTCTAAAACTTTGTTTAATAATGCTCTTTAAAAAGGGGTTTCGGAGGGTGGTAAATAAAAGCCATGCAAATCATTTACACTTTATATTATATTAGTCAGTAACTGAAGTTATTAATAATGGGTGAATTATTCCTACTCTACCTTGTTAACAGTAACAACTGCAACATAAGAAATATAATTAAATTTACTCCAAGATATTGTTTAATCCTGACAATGCAAGGTGCACATTTGTCAGTTTTATTTGTGGAACTGGAGAGTGTTAAGCTGCATTCAAACAATGCATATGTCTCTCTGGGTTGCTGTCTCTCAAAGGACTTGAACTAATCAGTTGAGCATGGCGTGGTCATTTCAATGCAGTCTGAGTGGCAAGATGATACAGTGGTTACCGGACAGTCACCTCTTAGCTGCAGGGTTCAGGCTTCAAGAGTTACTATTACTCTCTTTTTATAGGTAATCAGTTTTGTAATGTATTGAAATATGTTAGCTATCATTAACTTATAAGATTATGTGTCATAGCTGGTAAATGTAGGTACTCTTCAATTCATACATTCAAACAAACTGAGTACAAACAAGTTACATTTCAAATGTGCAGAATCCATCACTAAATTCATGGCAAACCAATTTTTTTGTCATCATGCAATAACACTGACATATTTGTTGTTGCACTGAACTGATGTGTTTTGATACTTTGCACTTTAGTGATATAACTATCTTAGAATGTTGCATGATTTATATATTTTTAAATAACACGTTAAAGAATTTTCATGTATCCCTTGCAGTACTCTAAAGTACCCCTAGCGGTACACGTACCTCCATTTGAGAAACACAGAGTTAAAGGTCCAGTGTGGGATTTAGTGGAGTATATTCGCAGAAATGTCATATAAAATTCCTATTTTCACAAGTTTAAAATCACATGAAATTAAGAATTGTGTTTTTTTTTACCTTAAAACGAGACGTTAATAGCTACGGTCCGCCATGTTGTTTCTACAGTAGCCCATAATGGACAAACCAAACACTGGCTGTAGATGCGGCTATGTGCATTTTTTCATTGACCATGATAAATTTCAGTTGGTTGATGCCACGAAATCCTACACACTGGACCTTTAACGTACTTGCTCACTTACCAGCTGTGCCCACACCTTCAGATTTTTCCTCACACTGGGCATCATTCATTTCATTCCAAAACAAATTAACACTGCATTACACGGTGCAAAAGCCACTGTTTCATTCATTTCTGGGGTCTGAAACTGTCAAGTGTGTGATCAGCTCTGGCTAAACTTCAGTCAGTGATAGTAAAACTAATTTTTATTTCCATCAGGTCCAAGCTACCCAAAACTTCCTTTCCAAAGCTCTAACCCAGAGTAGATAATCATTGTGTTGTGCACACACAGGTGTTTTCACTTATCCTGATTAGACCTCTGCTCAGGTGAAAGAGGGGAATTACATGAGGCCACTGGACTCCATGCACCAGCAGCAGCAGCACCAACAGCATGTAGCTGTTTTCACCAACAGCAGACAAAGTTAACGACTAGCCGGTGAAGAAACTGAAACATCTTGCTGCTATGGAGCCGGACAGCTTTCTAAGGAGTTTTTTGAGACCAGCACAAAGCTGAAAGGAGAATTAATACTGGCTCAATGTGTAAGTAACCAAATGTTTGCTAACAACATCTTTAAGGCAGTGATAAATCAAAATGTACCTTATAGGTAAATTGTTTAAGTGAGTGGGAGAGATGGAGGAGGTAAATTAATTATCATAATGCTGTTTTTGTCCACAGTATTGTATGTGCTCTGCACTCTGCAGTGCAACATGTGCCACTAAAATAATTGCACAGGCAGATTACAGGAGATATTAAAGACTCTCCACACACTGAAATGAACTCAGAATCCCTCGCCTCAAAGACCACATTCACTGTCTGAAGTCTTAGAGAGAGGGTTAATTGTTGTCAAGCTTTCTCTGTCTCTCTCTCTCTCTCTTTGTATGATGTGATTAGAAGCCCAGAGCCATTGGTGCCACAGAGCGAGGACAATCGAGTCTGTCCCAAAAGTAATAGCTTCTTCTCGACATAATTAAGAAACTCACTCTGCATCCCATGTAAGCGCAGTGGTGAGGGGCAGACAAACCGATCACGCTGTGTGTGTGGGTACACATGTGGCAGAGTGCCCACAGATCTGTGTCTCGCCGGTGGATTACAGATTTAAAACATCTTGTAAAAATTCAGTTTTGTCTCAGAAGTAAATATTCCTTTTGTTCTCTTTGAACATCCTTGCACGTTGAGCTGCTGTGTGAAAAGCAGATGCACAGTTTAATGAATACTTTAGAGCCGTATTTGGTAATTTGACATGCCGCTGACCTTACTTTGTCTGGTCATGTCTGGAGGTAATGAGCTTGAGAAAAAGTTGATTATCAGAAAAAAAGGGTTTCACACAAATGTGCTTACTCTTGCCCAACACAGAGGAAGTGAAAGCCTTGTTTGTGAAGTAGAAGCACCAATGTGTGCATCCCCACAGACATGACTATCTGAAGTACAAGTTAAGCACACAAAGGAGTTGTGCAGCCTGGAAAAAAGGGGGTACTCATGTGAAGGGCAGATAAGAAGTTTATATAAACAGTGGCTGAAGGAGAAGAATCCTGATGGCTTTAATAGAAAATGTTTGCTGAGCAAAGCGGCCTCTTTCACCGGCAGACAGTCTCTCAACCTCAAGCTGCCCAGTGTCACCCCCGTCCTCATTGTTGGCTCCACTGTAGCGCAGCTGCAATAATAACAGGTTAAGTGGTTTACTCATAGGGAGCTCATGGCGACCATAGTTGCTGATGTAGTGGTAAACAATAAGTTAGAGTGATTTAAGGCTTGGGACGTCCTCTTTATCATTCTGTGCTGCGTGTTGCGCCATATGACTGTTAGCCCATGAGCTGCATATATGCACAGGCTTCATCAGAAGATCAATAATTGGATTTTCTGTAAATCCTTTGGGAGCAATAACCTATGCATATTATCAGCTTGGTTGTCCCATGAAATCAAATAAGAACTCCCAATACTGTTGGTTTTAAAATACTGCTTGATTGAGGATCCTATTAAAATGCACTGCAACCGGATTTAAGACTTTATGAATATTCTAAGTCTCTATATGACTTCCCAAGGACTCCAACTATATTGGCCTTTATAGTACAGTAATTCAAGGTCCTAAAAATTCTTGAGGAGTTTGATCAAAGGCATGGATTTAAAAGTGGAACAGAAACTACATTTCGCTGTGGAAGCAAAGTGAGGCCACATTTATGTATTAATCTAAACACCAAAATAAATGTTGGTACCATACATTTCTGCAGACGTCCATTATGTTACATTTGTACATTATTATATAGTTTCTTTATGTTTCAGCGAGGTTTGGTCAGGTTTTGCCACAAGAACTACTTGATTATGATCAGGACAAAATCATGTTTGGGCTTAAAGTATCTGCTTTTGGGGGTGTCGGTGGTTTAGTGGATAGAGCAGACGCCCCATGTACAAGGCTGTTGCTGCAGTGGCCCGGGTTCGACTCCAGCCTGTGGCCCTTTTGCTGCATGCATTCTCCCTCTCTCTCTCTCCCCCTTCATGCCTAAGCTGTCCTATCAATTAAAGGCAAAAATGCCCCCCAAAAAATCTTTAAAAAACAAACAAACAAAAAAAAATAATATATATATCTGTTTTTGGTGGAGAAACCTGGCTAGACATGCAGCAATGTCTCGGTAAAAAACAATTACATTTAGGAACACTATCCCAGCAGGAAATGTGGTGATGTCTGTAAAAAAAACAACAAAAAAAACCACTGCTTTTTTGGCCCTGCAGGAACTGCCCCCATGTATCAATAAAAAAAGATAATAATAAAGTAATTGGTGTCTTGATCAAAAACATATTTGGTGGCACTACTCCAGCTGGAAACACAGCAATGTCTCATGGCACTATACTAACAGGAAATGCAGCCATGACTCACTGAATTATCACCAGTTCTGTTTTTTGCTGGTCTTGAACATTGGCTCTGCAGCCTAGCAGGAATCTCGGCAAGGTGTCACACCATCCTCACATCCCCTCCACCTCTATATGACAGTCAGCTCATAAATATGCAATCACAAGTACGGCACTTTAAAGATGCTGATATGATAGGTATGAAATGTAACATATCTGTAGTTTGTAGAAGCGTATAAATGCAACATTTTCTTCTGGGGACTAGGCTGTATGTATAGAGCACTTTTAATATACAGATAAGGTATCAAAGGTCCTGTCTCATCAGTAACATGAATAATGTTTGAACTATTTCAGCAGCAGCCGCGGCAAAGAGCATGATGTGTGACTACATGCTGTAAAAAGTTCACTAAATAAATGTAAACATTACTGAGATTAAGCTGCCAGACACAACAGAGGTGTGAACGGTGCCAGGATATATATATTCTTATTATACAGTAGGTACATGTGCAGCATCTTAGTCTGGCAGGTGACATGATGAAGAGATATTACTGTAATGTAACTGAGCTGGTAGAAAGTACAGCAATTATATATCGCAACTAGTTTTAGGATTAAATTCTGTTGTTTTGTAGCTACGTGTCCCAAGATAATGCACCCATGAATGTTACTTGTGGACATTAGGTGAAGTTAGATTTTACGAGGTCAAGTATTACAATATTTACTGTAAGACGCTGCATATTTAAGATATACGTGAAAAAAATGAAGACTGGAATAATTGCTTTAAATTAAAGTGCTTTGTTGACAGGGGAGGAGAAGGCAGTGACCACAGGAGAACAGCAAGAACAAACAGGGATAATTGCAGTGGTATCCATTTAGTCCCCACATTATTACTGCAGGTGATTATTTCTTGAATGTTGTATAGACGAGACAAATTAGCAAAAAAATACCTGACACAGCTCAAGGTTCTCACAGAAAGCCGCAGACCTTTTGGTGTAACTTCTGTCAACCTCTCTGCATTGATTTCTGGTGATGGAGCCTGTGAAGCTCAATGGCTATATCTGCGTTACAAGATTAAAATAGAGGAATAAGTCTAAGGATAGGAGATAGCTGGCACAATTGCTACGCACCAGAGAGCCAGAATGATATGCAACACAATGCTGTGCGATTTAGAAGTGCCCTCATCATTTCATTCAGAATCAAGTAATGGTGAGAGTCACTTGACCTGAATACAGTCTCGGTGAGCCAGTCCTGAGTGAGACTTTTCTGTCTCCCATACTGACTAGACCCAAGATAGCAATTTGTATTTATTTAGCACACAAAACAGCAGATATGAAGTCAAAACTGAGAGACAGAAAATAGAAGGACAAGACAACGTTCAGACTCATTAACACAAACGACATGCCACAAAATATAAACATAGAGCAGCATGAAAAAGCTGAAGAAATACATCAACTTTTGTCAATAACTTTAGACTGTTAAAAGATAAAGCGAAAAAAGTGATTCAAAAGGATTCAGACAGATTTGACGTTGGATTCAGGTGTGATGTAATCCCATGAAAACAGCTGGTTTTTCATCACTGTGCTGGTTTTTCAGCACTGTGCTGTAGTAGAAGTAGAGTGAGTATTTGTTGTTGCAGTATTAGTAGGAATGGTCGTTATAATATTAGCAGGACACAGAATATTAGTATGAGCAGCAGCAGTGGTTGCAGCATTCACATTCGCATTAGCAGCCAGTTTGTGATTATAATCTCCAGTGTCAGAATGGAGCCTGCAGGGATACAAAGCCAATCCAGTGAGAGTGCGCTGGAGCTATCACCTGGAGAGTAATGAATTTCTCCACTATAGAGCCAGATGGCCAGGGGACGGGACGAGGCCTGATACTTAGCGCTATTTATTTGGCGAACCCTGGAGGTGTCCCGCGAATACGATCTGAACGGAGAACAGGAAGGAGCGGTGGGACTTTATGGGCCAGGCTGGGCTGACTGACACACAGACAGATTAGCAGTGGTAGCGGGCCTATCTGCACCGAGCAGGTGTGCTTAAAAGGAGCCACTGGAGTGTGTTTTCGTGTGTGTTCATGTCTGCGTGTGTGTGTGTGCGAGGAGAGAGTGAGAGAGGTGGGCGGAGAAAACGAGTTGTATCAGATTCCCGTGATTAGCTGTTGTTGACCGCGAAGCTATCTTGACACACTGACATTTTGTCTTTGTTTGGCTGTACAGTGAGAGCACAGAGGCCTGTTCACACACATCTATCTGTGCCATGCCACACTGGGCCAAGTATCTGCAATGCAGTGGCTGCCATTGCTTAACTCTGCTGCCTCTGTGCAACACCCCTGAGTCCACACAGACAGATTGAAATGCACACACATACAGATGCCCACAGGCATATGCACACACATATAAATGTAAGAAAACATACACACGCAGGCACACACACACACACACACACACACACACACACACACACACACACACACACAAACGCTGGATTGATTTGGACAGCTGATGCACCTTTACTCAACAGGGAGGATCATTCCCGTAAATCCCATCTCCTCGCTCTCGTCTACTTTCCCTAACCCTCCCAACCCCACCGCCCTCTTTGCTTTTCTTTTCTCGCCTACCCGTACCTCGGTCTATTGACCAGCTTGGCCAAGCTGTCTGTCTCCCATTGATCTGAATATAGAGTTGGATAGGAGAGAGACACATCTCCCGGCAAGGCATAAGACAGAGACTTGTTTCTAAAAGCGGATAGGCAGGCCGCCTCTCTGCATGTCCGCTCATTCTCTCTCCCTCACGACTTTCCCTCGACAGCATATGCAGCAACACTTTGCGGCAGAACAATTTTGATAAAACGTTTGTGGTCGAAACCTTTCACGTAAAGCAGTCAGACAATTCCCCGATTCTTAAATTCATGAGCTTTTAATCTATTTTGTGTTTGGCCCTCACACAAAACCTATTAAATTCAATCAAAACAATCTGCAATAGAGGTATTCAAAGTGTGAAAAAAAAGACAGCACCTCACAGACTGGTGCTCTTATCTCAAAAAGAGCCTTGGTATCTATGAAGGTGATTTGGTGGATATTTATTGGACAGCTGTATAAGAGAGGTGATGAAAGAGAGGGAGAAGGAGAGAGAGGTATGCTGTTATCTATATTGGATCATGCTGTGCAACAATGATACCCTCAAACCTCCATAGCCACCCGGTGTCCGACGCTGCATCTACAACCCTGCTTGAAAAAACTACCATGGCTTCTCTGAGGCTTTGGGAACAGTAACGAGAAACTGAAGTGGAAAGATAGGATGGATGGGAGTGTCACTGTCATAGTAACGCAGAGGTGGTGGGGAGAAGGGGGCGTCTTTATGAGGACAAATTTCAGTTTCAAAGCATTGTGCATTGTGAGGACATGTTGGCGAGTTCTCAGGACCTTAAAAGGACAGCTTGAAGGTTAAGACTGGGAGGTACGGATTTTTTGAAGTGGGGATGTATGAGGCACTTATTCATACTTATTATTATCATACGTATTCATAGACTGGATCTCCAGCATGGAAGCCAAGCAATGTACTGCTGTAAATGGGGTCCGCGAGAAAACATTTTAGCCACCTAAAAAAAAAAAGCCCCAGCTAAAACACTCAATGTGTGTACAGTGTACGCTATATTGAGAGAATTTTTACTGCTTTACTTTTTCTGTCAGACAGCGATTTGCAGCGGTGACTTGATGCCTTTACATTGCTTTCATCAAAGCCAGACTGAACGGGAGCTGCTGGTCTGCTGCTGCCTTGATCAGTTATTCTATTTGTGTTATTGTGGGACTTCGGTGTTTAAAGTGGTTAGTTCGGTTCACTAAATTCATATAATAACACTAGCTAACTAACTGATAAAGGTACCGGTAGACCAAACGGCAGCTCCCACGTTCAGTGAGCCAAAATTACTGATTTTGTCAACTGAGTCTGGTGGCTTTGATGAGAAGTCGTTAATGGCTTCCCCGTTAGAGCTGGTTGCATGACATAAAGGTAAAGCAGTGAAAATAGTCTGAATATAGCGCACATTAATCTGTGATAAAACTTTTTGGGGTGGGACTTTTTATAGGTGGATAAAATGCGCTTTATTGCTGAACATTGCTAAGCTTCAGTGTTGCACCCCGGCCTGCTTTCCCAAACTGGGGCTGCGTTGATCACCATCTACTGAAGGAAATACAATGACTCTGGATAAGTGCCATTTGGAAAAGTCAGAACAGTCCCTTGAAGCATTTAGCCATGGTGGTCCGAGTTAGGTGCAAAGGAATGCATTATGTCAGTGAGGGAACTCTTTTTATTCAGTTCAATGCAGGAGTTATTAAGACATGTTTTCTGAGGACATAAATTCGTGTGCTGCTTTACATACGATGATGCAAAGGTAGTCTCAGTGAATGTCTGTAGGCAAACCCCGGAGATCTTGCCTCTGGAAGAAGAGCAGAAGAGCCCTGGTTTCCAGATATAGGCTGTTTGTAGTCCGTGTGATATTGATCAATCACGTTTGAGCCGGCTGCATATATATATATATATATATATATATATATATATATATATATATATATATATATATATATATATATATAATATATAAATATATAAATATATAAATGGAAGTCGGAAACGGAAATTAGCCTCCTCAAACCGGAATGCTAAAAAATCGGGGGTTGCCCCCAGAGACTGTATCGCCATCTGCCGGAAGTCAGACGCCGAATACAGCCAATGGCTTCCAAGAATGATGCGAAGGTTCACCAAGTAGCACACACAAACACAACTACCCCTTTCTTCCATTGAGATAGGAGCTGCTAGTTTGGTGCTGTACCCATGCATCTTACCTATGGACCACAAATGCGGTTATGTGAGGTACAGTGCTGTATGTAGCTTTTACAGACTATTACAGGATAATGGTCAATGTTGAAACAGTAGCACAAATAGAGCGGAGTCATTAAGTCCATGAAGTGAATGCAGTTTGTTCAGCAATATCTTTCTAATGTTTTCTATAGCCATCATAAGCTGCTGTTAGCACCGGACCAAGTAAGGCTGTAGCAACAAAAGCCATGTTAACGTGAGCAGAGAACACTTCTTTTGCTTATGAATTCAACTTTTCATTCCTATGAGAGAGAGTTATGTCTTCCTTCAAACATAACACAGTCTCATTTGAGGTCTAACAAGACCTTAAATCCAAAATGTATCATGTTATCTAACAGGCTAGTATTCCCAGTGAAAAGGTTTCTGTTTAACAAATTCAACAAAATAAAGGAAATAGATTTGCAGTGTAAAAAACAGTATGTACAAATGATGCCTGACAATAATACATTTTGCATAACTCTAAGGCCTAATCACCCAGCCATAGGATGTAATGACTGCACACACTGTGCAGAGTGCGCAGCATGTAATAAGCCTGTTCTCTCTACAACCTGTTTTATAGACAGAGAGCAAAATAACACTTCTACCACACAGTATAGTGTACTCTAGGGAGCATTTGATGATACATTCTCTCAGCTATAGTGTTATGTGCAGGTGTGTGCTCTTCCTTCCACTCACTTACACACACACAAACGTTGATATCTTTAGATGTATGTAATAGGTGCAGATGCTAGCGGGGTATGCATGTGTTACACCAATAGATATTTGCGCATGTGTGTTTCGGCTCTTTGTTCTGTTGAGAAAGAATGAGGAGGTGCCCTTGCTTTCAAAAAAGGAAATTGCCAGTGACCCCGCTGTTACAATGGTGGGCTGCAGACGGGCAGAGACATAAAAAGATACTGGAGCAAGTAAGTGGGGGGGAAAAAAGAAAAGACGGGCAGAAAGGGATGGAAAACAGATGGACCAGCATAGAAGGAATATGTGTTTTTTGACCTTTTATTTACCGAGGGATCGTTTGCTGAGCATGCCTGGGGTGCGTCGAACAGTCTTTTTTGATTAGGGAGGCTCCAAACTGAGTGAACTGACCCAGAAGTATCTAACTGGCAGCCATGATAAAAGCTTGTAGAATTCTTTAAATGCTAAGAAAAGGCGCTTCAGGGTTTGCTTTCCTATCTCTGTTCGCCAAGGAAACAGCATCATCCTTCATGAAAGGAAAGGAGATATAACTGCGCTGGAATTCTTTGCTTCATCACAAAGCAACTTTGGTGTTCCCAACCAACTAAGTGCTATCCCTTCCATGGATTTGATTACCATGCCTTTTTCCCCCCCAGCTGAAACTGTATTTAGAGCTCGTCGTCGGTCTACATTCTTTTGTATAACTCATTAGAAACACTGTAGACAATAGAGGTCAGAAAAGTGTCAGTGCAAACATGAGATTTACTTTGCTTTAAAAGGCAACAAACACTGGCCATGCTGCACAGCAACCCAATTGCAAGAATAAATGTTGGCATTATACATTAATGCAAACCTCCATTCAACATCCACCTCACCTCCTGAAGTCAGCTCATATGCCAATTGGAATTTCTTCACTTTAAAAACCATTGTTATATTCTGTGTGAAACATACAAATGTAATATATTTGTGATTTGCATAAAGGTACAATGCTAACAGACTGAGCTGTCCACAGCATTGTGTCATTTGATTCACTTATCAAGAATAAGACAGACAGAAAAGTACTCAAGTTGCAGTAGCTAGTGTTCAATCACAGCACCAATTCAAGCAACAAATGTGATGAAATTGCTGCCTCTCTCGAGTGCTGACGCTGGTAGTAGTGCATTGTAAAGCGGTAATGAGCATCTTCAGCAGGTGTGTACAGAAAACAACCGGCGCTGGTGTTTTGACATGTCATACGCTTCTGGAGTGCAGCAGCCTCTCTTACATCATCCTTTGTGTTTGCCTTCAATGATATTCAAGTCTGAATAAACACCATCAGTGATTTTCACATCTAAAAAAACACCGAAAATGTGCAAAGTGCCATCTAGTCACTTCCTCGTAGCCATGGGAAGGTGTGTAGGACTCCAACCAGGAACAGAAATAAGCACAAGTATAATCCTGAAGCGTGACTGTACAGGGTTTCCTACAGTAGCAGCACTCTCTTTTATGCAGCGTGGTGGTGGCAGCAGCAGCAGTCAAGTCAACACTGGGCTTCCAAATTCAAATTTCTTTCCCCTGCAGTGCGATTTCTACACAGCACTGTGGTCCCTAAGAGGTCAAACTGAGGTCAGGGAGACATTTCAATCCATAATTCTGGTGCCTCAAATGTCAGTACAATTTAACCTGTAGTGCAGAATGGTTGGGAAAGTGTGCGTTTGACAAATGCCTGAGTTCACGACATCTTCCCCGTTCTGAACAGACATGTTTTGAACGAGCACTGCTCTAGTGTTTTACAAATGCCAACCCATCCGACAGCAGTGACGCAACAGCCGTGTCTACCTTATCTTTCACTGCTCTCCAACAAGAAGCTAGTAGCTTTCTTTATATTAATTCTTTATCTGAATGCTTTTTTTCTGTTTAGCATCCACTCCAGAAAAGTTTCTTGTACGCTTCTTAGGATATTCCTCCATAGCTTCTGCCATACTCTGACCTGCTGCTCCAAGGCTATGGGCTTTCAGCCCATTGTCATTCCGAACTCATCAAATTCCACCGCTCTGTCAGTGATCTGGGCATTAGATACCAATGCACAAAGGCACCTTTCACAGTGTTATGAAACACACTGGCTTGTGGCGGTTTGTAACGCCACTGGTAAGACGTAATAGAATGAGCTTTAAAATTCCTAACAGGTGGGCAAGTGGGAGGGGGACAGGCCGACAAACCCAGATTTTCTGTTTGCTTTGTGTATAAATGTTGCGCCAAACTGTGATGCTTTTGTTACATAAGTAAATAGACATAAATACAAGATGTTTTACCAATGTGAGTTTATTTCAAACACTGTGTCCATCTAGCGTAAGTTGACATGGCGTCCTTGAACGTCAACAACAATCAACAACAACAATCTTGTTGTTATTGTCGTGTCTTAACATTGTGATTTTATTGTTGCCATTGTGTCTTAATAGTGTGAAACTTTGTTATTGTTGTTGTCTGAAGATGTTGCTATGTGATGATGTTTTTATATTTGTTTGTACTCATGTGTTTTATACTATAGTGTTAGATCTCTGTCTTAACACTATATGTTTTCTGTTCCTACTCAGGGACTACAGATGAAATCTAGCTAGTAGCTAACTCTGGTATGGCTGAGAGCTGTGCACTGTCCCTGTTAAATAAACAAATAAAATAAATAAATAGATACAGGAAGATATCTGGCGCGTCATATATGTAGACGTTGTATGTAGATGTAGATGTTGAAAGTCAACAAAGCACCGATACTGATGAGCTGGGATGAGAATGCGTTGGGTCTTTCCCCATTTCCTGCCCCCTTTAGCTGTGGCTGGACATACGAGGCATCACTTCTGGTGTGCCAGCACAGAATAGTAACTAAACTAAACACCTGACACCACAACCTGGGTATACTTTGAAATACAGAGAGCTTTCCTTGGTGGTGAAAGGGTTAATCAGCATTGTGTGAACCCGTTTGGTAAGGGCTTGAAGCACTTGTCCCACACTTCATATTGTTAATGAATTATGTTTGTCTGTCATGGAGTAAGTTAAAGAAGAGGGAGAAGGATTGTTTCAGTGAGAACATTTTACTAAAAATCTTTAGGATTGATCTAAAATGTTTAACTTAGACCAGAAACAGAATGAGAGTTGAGCAGTCATCCTCATTCACATCAACGTAGCCAGATGGTCAGAGCAGTGCCTATTTTTATGTATACCATTGCCACTGCAACCATGGCAGCGAGCCTGCTTCCATATGAACATTCATACATAACAACCAACTTGTGGCAAGCTGCAAACTCACTGAGGTGAGGTTTTGCAGTAGGACCAAATGAGGAGTGGAGTCAAAACATTATCAGTTGAGAGGCGTAATAGACTACAGGGATAAACAGATGTAGATCCAGCATGTCTTTTTACATCTAACTCAGTGAATTTGGGATTTATGTGCAGAGCTGATTGTTGGAACAGTGGACTAACTTGCCAGATGACTGACAAGACAGTTTAAGACTATTGTTTTGTTTTTGTTTCAGTCGAATTTGGATGCAGCCTCAGTTAACGAGGCAGTTCAGCTGACGTTTTTAGTTCAGTAAAAGAGAGAAACCTGGGTTGTTATATGGTTGCATTTTTCTGTTAAACAAGACAAATAAGATTAAAAGAGGCCAAAACAGTGCTCTCCAGCTAGTGAGTGTGACACACTCTACAGCCCCACTGACATGTGCTGTCTCCATAACGACTAACAGCAAGCCCCTTTTATTTTGTACAAGTCAAATGACCACAGCAAACAGTTCAATACCCTTTCTAGTCATTTTATTTCTATGACTCAGACTTCCCTGTTTGTTCTCAGAAAGAGCCGAGCTTTATTGAATATACAGTATGGAGTATATAATCTTGCTCAGTGCAAACTATGCCTGGTAATATATTTATGATCTCTGGAGGGGAAAGGATGAAAATGATTCCTTAGATAAAACATCTTTTGAAGAAGAGACTATCTGAGGCTCTTTGCATGAGTTTCAGTTTGTTTCAAACACCTTTCAGATGGTTTTCTCATAAACGGCTCCAGTATGCACCATCAGATGGCTTACTCTGTGTGCTACCAATTAAGCCACAGCCCATCATTAAATAAATAAATTATCTCATCGGTTTCAAATGTGGGGCATGAACATAATCTAAATATCAGCTTCACAGTTTCAATTATCACACCACAGGCACAGACTGCAACCACTGCTACAACCAGCTCCACAATTGGATTTTTTCACACTTGGTTTTTCATATATTAATTTGGCGGAAATTCACTTTAAAAGTGAAATGCAATAGCAAATGGGCATCTTAAATCAGTTTGATCTTATCCATAGTACCATCGTCACTGCGTCCCGTGTTTCGGTCCATTAAAGGAGCGTCCAGTGTCAGCAGAGGGACACGTCATCTCTAATAATTTTATATAAATCATTTGTCTCCCTCAATTAACTCCATCAAGTGTCCATGACAGTCTCACTCCTCCTCAGATACAGTCTGGGACACACAGCACCCACACAGCAGACCAGTGAGTTAATCAGGGAGAACATTTTTACTCCATTTAGCCACAGCTGATTGCTAGCTAACGTTCTTTGACCACATTTGCTGTCAGGTGAGGTCAACTGTTACAATGAAATGAAACTCATGTATAATATCAGCAATGTGAGAAATTTAAATGAACAATCATAAAACATGTGGAGAGGGCCCCACATGACAATTACCCTGTGCACAAAGTGAGGTCCATAAACGGATATATTCTCTTAAGGCCTCTGCGCTGGCGATAGCCGGAGACATTATATTTTTGAGTCGTCTATCTGTCCGTCTGTCCCATTCTTGTGAACCCAATATCTCACAAACACCTTGAGGTAATTTCTTTAAATTTGAGAAAAAACTTCACTTGGACTTAATGATGAACTAGATTGATAAGGTTCATACTGTCTTCTTATTTAGAATATTTTAAGGTTTTCTTATATTCAGACAGACAAGATGTAAGGAGATGTGTTTTACCTGCTTGACACGTTATATATGACACAAAAGCAGCACGTCGGATAACGCTTCTGAGGAAGACTGGAGTCTCAGTTGAAACGGTCAAGCAGGTAAAACACATCTCCTTACACCTTGTCTGTCTGAAAACCTTAAAATATTAATGAACTGTTTAGATTTAGGTGATTTTGGTAGTCGTAGGGCAAAGGTCAAGCTCACTGTGACCTTGTCTCGTTCTCATGGATGCGAAATCCTAAGAACACCTTTCGGGAATTTCCTCAAATTAAACACCAATGAACTGTGAAGGAATTGGAGGTCAAAGGTCAAGGTCACTGTGACCTTGTCTGTCTCATTCTTGTGAATGCGATATCTCAAGAACACAGTTAGGGCATTTTTTAAAATGTGGCATTTAACGTTCACTTGGACTCAACAATGATTCGATTTTGGGGGTCAAGGGTTAAGGTCAGTGCACTCTTGCATCTGTCTCGTTCTTGTGAACGTGAATTCTCGGGAATTTTCTTCAAATTTGACACAAACGTCCACTTGGACTAAAGAATAAAATGATTTGAATGTGATGGTCGAAGGCCAAAAGTCAAGGTCATCGTGACCTCACAAAACAGGTTTTTCGCCATACCTCAAGAATTCCTTTTATGACAAAATTTAATACGGATCAGTCAAAATGGTGACATTTTAAATCCAAAAGGTCAAAGGTCAACTTCACTGTGACGTCACAATGTCCTGCAAAAATGCTTTTTCTGGCCATTATGCAATGTCATATCTCAGGAACAGAAGGGGAGACATTTGGTCAGATACTGACAAACAGAACAGCTTTTTACCAGACTAAGGTCCGATTTTTTGCTTGGGTGGTGTTGCCACTAGAGATGGAAAAGCACCATCAGAACTCTGAAAAATGTTGCTTGCCTGAGTCACTGTTCTGCCACCTTCGTCTGGGTTAAATGGCTTTCTTCTCTTGTTTGTGAACTGCTACACCTCTACACCACCACTTACATCTCAAACACCTGCAACCTGATACAGCTAATAAGCCTTCTTTCTGCACCAGAAAACACAATGTCGTCTTTTTGCTTTCATCCTTTCTTCTCTGGTCCCTGTGCCTCTGGACTTTATTCATGCTCTCAAGGCCAATCAATAATCAGGCAGGCCAGGTCTAGCCTGCCAGAGACCTTCGCTATCAGTTAGCGTGGCTGCCTGGCTGGCTTGAAGACTGGCTGGCTGCCTGTCGGTCTGCCACTCTGGGGGAATGTCATCCATGAAGGACGCCATTACAGGCCTGCCTGCAGGACTGTCACACTTTTACCCCCTCAGACACATCTGCTTATCAGTGCACATGTATGTAGGGAGGAAAGAGAGGAGGAGTCTGCAAAGATGAAGTGGTGAGTGAGAGACAGACAGAGAGGACGTGAAATATCTGGTAATCATAATACAATCCCCGGTGCATTCAGCCATGTAGGCAGTATAACGTCTGCCTTCAGCATCAATGCAACATGTTCCCCACATCAACATGTTTTACTGATGATTGCCTAATCAATGTTTTGCTGGGAATTGTTAGCTCTGGATAAAATATGACTTGAATTCTGCTTAAGCACATTTTGCTGAACTGGCCCTTTCATGGTAATTAATTTAGAAAAGATTGCATACCAGCAAAGAAAAGCTTCATGTCTTCATTTGGTACAATTTGCAGATGTTCTTTTTTGGCAGTATTTTCAACAGTGAGCATATTCAAACATTCATTTATTCAAATTCTCTGTGAAAGCATGCAGAAAGGTTCGCAGTATACGGCTATTTCCTTTGGTTTGTAGCTCAATTCAACATGGAAATAACAAAATATAACCACACCACAGAGACCATTGTCCAATATAACACAGACAAGTGATTTCCATACGAAACAATAATGGGAAATGGAGTGGAAATGGACATTGGCAAAGAAATGTGTGAAAAATATCTGCTCAGAAGTCTATTTTGTTACTAATGCAAACTTAGAGTTTCAATCAAAAATCATTTTTGCTTTTCAAAAGGTTTCCAAAATGGATCAGAAGTAAATGGCCGCCTGAAGGAATTGTGAAGGGGGCACTGCAAACAGCATAATATTCTGGAAGTGTCTTCTCCTATTTCATTTTTGAAAGGAAATATTTGACTTGCTTGGAAAAGTATTTACTGACCGGATACCTCGGGACCGATTGTTTGCCAAATTCAGGGCTCTCTGGTAAAAAGTCAGGAGAAAGATTTATTTCTACAGCTAGCAGCTGCCAACCCTATAACAGTGAGGCATCTAAAGAATGATTCTCTGTCACATAGCAATTAGTAAGCAGGTCAATATGTTTGAAAGTCGCAGATATTTGTGTTGTATTTGTACTTAAAGTATTATGAAGGTCGACTTTCATTTTCTGTTCTTTCCATTGTGCTCAATTGACGAGTGGATCCGGGGAAAACAAGTTCCAGAGCTACTGTCATCAAAGCTTTCCACTATAAAGGAAAATGCTTGCTCTGCACTATACCTGACACCCCGGTGCTGCACCATTAACAACTATGAGCATGTTGAAAATAAAAGAGGCAGTCTTCTTACTGTACATACCACAGGTTTCCAGGGGCCCTATAAATGTTTCAGAGACCACCACCACAACCACCATCACCTCTAAATTTTTGACACCAGAGCATTGTTAAACAAATACATGTAGTTTGAGAATTACCAGGGAGTGCAGTGCTTACTTGAATTAAATGAATGAATAAAGACCTATGGTATGCATGTAGGGAGTAGATAGAGAAAAAGTCTGTGGGGTGCTGAAGCATAGGAGATGCTGATGGGACACATTTCCAAATCCACACCAAGGGTATGCAGAGCATAAACCCTAGTCTCGCCACCAGACAATCAGAGATCTCCACCTTCTGATCGTCTGGGGACACACCTTTCTAAAGTGTGTTTAACACACCGGAGAAAACGGCCGGCAACAAAGCAGCGCCTCTTGCATTTTTTTAAAAGGACACGCCCTCCTGGAAATGTGCGCTGCCCCTTTTCTCGTCCGCAAGGAAACAAACACACAGAGAGCATGAAAATGGATGCCGAGAGATTTAACTCCATTTTATCAAACGTGTGCTCAGTCCACAAGATTGTGGAAATGAAGGACTTACAGCTACTTTGTTTAAAACTTTTAACGCAGTCGGACTATGTTTACGAGCACAAGAGTTCAGCGAGCCACCGAAGGACCGCCCTGTGGATTTACTATTGGTTCTGCAACGTAGGGAGTTTTTTTTAAACTTGTATCCGCCCATTTAAACACAAAATCAGGTTATGGGTTAAAATTAGGGCTTCCCATTGAAAGTTGGAGATTTTAATCATCAGTCAGACTCCTCAGTTGACTTCTGGAGAGGTTTTGGTCCCCAAATTCAGCTCCGGAGTGAGCGCTCTTGACTTTAACAATACTCACAGTACAGTACAGTCAGCTGCGGACCAGATGCATCAGCGTGAAGGAGAAACTTTACACCATAAGGCTCCGAAATAATATCCTCTTTCTTCTGCTTAGAGGTGGTGAATTTACAGCTCACAGCTGCTTAATACGATACAGTCTTTGGCTTTTGTTTGATATCTCGTGTCAAAAAAAAAAAAAAAATGCTGTTGCACATTTCCGATCCATTGTTAGCACAGTTAACTTGTTATCTATACCACGAGAATGCCACCGTCACACTGAACGTCCCGCTGAGCCCCAGTTAAACTAAGAATTGTGAACTTAAACTTAAAAAAGAATTGCTGAATATTCATATTAAACAGCCAAATCTGATTTGACTGACACAATCTAAGTTGGGTACAGCCTGGTTTAAAATGATGTTTGTTACATGCATAACGTCATGTAAATGTGTCACATGAGTGTCGTCAGTGTGCAGCGACCTAATATAAATTACCTAACATTATGTTTAAACAACACTGACTTTTGGTTTCAAACGGAGCACAAACTGCAGTCTCTTGGATTAAAGTCAGGTTATGTGTGACCCTTCCTCTACTCTCCATGGATGACTTCACATTAGAGTTAGCTGAAAGCCCGGTGTATCTCATAAAGACGCCAGCGGGTGCTTGTTGCGTTGATACAGGGCATGACACCGCATCAGGACTTGAGGGCCTGGGAATGAGAGCGGGCTGAGGAGATGGGGTTACACTGTCAGGTCTCCAAATTTGAATTTGTAAATGCTCTCATTCAGCCTGTATATTCCCCTGCTGATCTGGATTTACAAAACGGAAGAACAATAATTAAATCATGAATACTGCATCACCTGCACCCACTGGTGATTGGATTCATCTCGCTGTTGATCTCCTTAGCATATTCAGCTCTTTGAAAGTCCTCTAAAGACTTCAGTGTTACTGTTAGAAGTTCAGAAAGGGCTTGATCTTTTTTATCATTAAATTATAAAGTCTTACATAAATGGCTGCTGCCTTTGCTCCGCTACAATCGAGCAGCGCCTTGATGCAAAGGTGAAAATCAGCAGATTCCTTATTTCTTCCTCATTTTCTTCCTGTAAGCAGAGAGAGGGAGACGAAAGGGGGAAAAGAGAGATTGAAGTGGAGGGTTGTGTTATCCAGCGCGCGATGGTTTATTGATCCTCGCTGTGCCTCTCCCTCTTTCTCTCTTCACAGTAGGGCGGAGTAAATTGGACTGTTTTCTTCTGCAGTGATTGACGTCTGCCTTCTGTGAGCAATGTTTTCAAACTTGCAGTGATATTTTCAGCAGACTGAAAAGATTTTTTCAGTCGACTTCTGGCATTGCCTCTTAAAAATGACACTATTCTTTGAGCGCGCGCTGCGTCTGAGCTGACAGGTGACGAGTGTTAAGCTAAACAACCTACAGTGCATTGTGACAACTCTGTCAACAAAAAACAAAGGGAGAGGACGACAAATGGCGCTTCTGTCACTTATCGCCAGGACTAACAAAACAGCCCAGCCCAGTCCAAGCATGAAATCATGTCTGGAGGGAAATCCTTTTTGTTTGAAAAAAAATTTGAGTTGCAGAGCAAGTGTTAAGAAAGACATAGCAGTGCTTTGTAATTCTGGCCTTTGTTTGAGTGTCTCTGTGTGCAGAGTGTGTGGCACTGCAAGCCAAATGTATCATGTCAGGACATACCACATGGCATTGTTATATTACGAGTTCCTCTCGCTCTATGATAGGTTTTCACTCTTTCTCTTTCTAGCTGGCAGCTGTTCTGAGGAAGACAATGCATTCTTCAAATTGACTTTAATCTCATTATGTCCTTGTGAATTCATGTGAACTGCAAAGTAAAGCTTTAAAAAGGTTGAACTGAGTTGATGGTTGCGTGAATGTATGTTATGGTGTAGTTCTGTCATGCTAAGCTGACTTTGTAATTTCCGCCTAATGTTCATTACCATGTATGCATAATATGTGCTTATCTCACAGTCAAATTAAATCAAATGACATTGGTGATCTGCATAATTCCGAGCCTATAGCCGGAAAATTGTTAACGATGGATTATTTATGCATCTGATGATGGCAACTATAGCATGATTGAGGTTAGCAAGAGAAAAAACAACCTTGTTGGTCAGTGACAGGAGGCAAACTCCAGTCAAATTGTCAGTTTCACACAGTTCTACAAAGCTGGCAACTCAAATTCTGATACCAGAATGAAGGTGGAAATGTCTGGAGCGAGCACAGGCAGCATGACGCACAGACCACACAGACTGCCCCTGTCACTCAGCAGCTCCACTGCACATGTAACACCACGCAGGGAAAAACAAACCTCATAGTCAAGAATTCAGTCAAAGCAAATATGGATCGTAACTGTAATGTTTCATTTAATTTTGTACAAAAACCTGCTCTTTCCCGTGCACCTCCATGAAGCCTCTGAAAGGTTTAGATTGTCTTCCGTTTCCAGAGCAGGTTAGGGCTTCACCATGGAGCTCAAGGTCGCCTTAATGGGGATAAAATCTCACTGTCACGAGGCAGGTGACCCTTAACCTCGCCTGTTAAAAGCAGGCACTAAAGCCAGAAAGAAAAACTGCCAAAGCGTCATTAGCCTCAGCGGATGTGGTTTTAAATGAAATATCTTTTAGGTTTGTAAAGTGTTAACTTGCTTAAAAGTGATGCCTGATTGTTAGAACAACCCTGCACAAGCTCCAGCTTTGATTAAAACCCTCTCGTCCTCATGTCCAACCTGTCAATATCCTCGTCTAATAAAACCATGTCTCACCGCTGACTCAATTCCTCCCCTTCTCACACGGAAACTAGTCCCCCAACAGCCAATTACCGAGGGTTGTTTAAGTTCCCTGGAGACCTATCAACACCCAGCATCTCCCAATCTAACCTGCCACTCCACACACACACACACACACACACACACACACACACACACACACACACACATACACACACACACACACACACACACACACACACGCCTCACACTGCTGATTAAGAGATCTGAGGCTGTATTAACTCTCCTCTCTTCGCCCATCTATCCCTCCTAAAACACTGCTTATTATAAATCCATCATTATCTCTTGATTGAGAAATATACACTTCATTCGGATGTCTCTTCCACGCACCATTAAAGGACAACCTAATACAGTAATCAATATGCTCGTGGTAATAACAGCATTCTGTGAGTACAACTGATTTTTAATCACTGAAGCATAAAGTTCTGGCTCATCACTGCTCATCCCACTATTTTATAAAACACAGTTGAGGATGGGCTAATGAGAGCCCTTAGCAGACTCATTTTTCATTTGTAAGCACAAAAGAAACCATCAGCAGTCTGGCCTGGTATTAATAAGAACATAATCTGTGCTGCAGATCTGATTTCTCCACACGTCTGAAAGCAACGCCCCGACCAACTGCGTCTCAGGCTTTCAAAACACAGCTGATGGATGACTGCCCATGAACTCTCTGCAATCTCTCCATTTTCAATTATCTTTCTTGTTTTATAAATTATCCTCAACGAGAACAACGATGCCTCCAACGCCATTAATTGCACCGCGGTTCTACTGTTTTTCAACATCAGGTCACTTTTGTATTTCCATATTTCCTCTTAAGCTACTGGCGCTTCACTTATTAATTTCCGTGATAAGATCATCCATTAAGGTTTACGCCGAGCAGATTCCCTCAGAAGTGTGTACTGTCCACAATCAGCCATGCATGTTGTGATAAATCGCTGGGAGAAGTCAAGCTCTCCAACAGCACCACTGTGACCACACAGTATTAATCACAGCAGGACAGATTATTACCTGTCCTCCATCCATCTTTTGCTGGTGACATTGCGGGTCTAAACAAACAATAGTGTGTTGGTATTATCCACAACGTGCAGTATGTTATGAGGCAGAGGCAGGCGCTCGTTATGGATCCTCGGGGTGGAGACTAAGTAGCCTCTGCTGGAAAACTGACTCGCTGTACTTTTATTTTTTTGTGCTGCAATTTGGGATGACATAATGATTTATTCACAGAGTGGTCGAGTAAAGAGAAAATAATGACGTTTGAGAGGTAATAGGCTGCGAGAAGACAGCGAGATGAATTATCACTGTCACTTAGCCTGATTGTTGGAAAGCGAGCGCATTCATGAAAAAAATAAATATTTACGGGTTGATTATGACTAACAAGAGTTTCTTTGTTTGTCCTGCAGCATCTCCAACTGTCCCTCCGCTGCACTCGGAGCATTTCAAACCCTGTCATGAGAAGGACCTAGCCTACTGCCTGAATGGCGGCGAATGCTTTGTCATTGAGACGCTTAGCGGGCCTCACAAGCATTGCAAGTAAGTGACTGACCTGCTGTTTTTTTACTGTATTATTCGAATGCCTCCTCTTCCTCTCACCTGCTCTTCACTGCATTTATGTTTTCTGTTTCTTCCTGCTCTTGATTATATTATTTTTTGACAGTAGCATTCAGGGTGTGGCTGAGACTAGTGTGTGATATGGCTGCCTTGTATCATGCTGCGATGAGACTTTGTTGGATTGGATGCTGTTTGAATGTGATTATTGGGTTTGAGAAACTTTTTAAAGACTCACTGCTATTGTGCACGTTTCTGCTGTGAGCTCACACAAGAGTTTTTTATCATGCCACCATGCTGGCAATAGCCATTGCCAGAGGCATTTTGTTTTGGGGTTGTCTGTCCCATTCTGGTGAACAAGATATCTCAAGAATGCCTTTAGGGAATTTCGTCAAATTTGGCACAAGCATCCCCTTGATCTCAGTGATGAACTGATTAGATTTTGGTGGTCGATGCTCAAGGTCAATATGACCTCACATCCATCTCATTCTTGTGAACGCAATATCTCCAAAACACCTTTAGCGAATTTCTTCAAAGTTGAGACAAATGTCCACCTCGACTGAAGAATGAACTGATTAGAATTTTCAGTGGTCGAAGGTCAAAGGTCAAAGTCCTATGACCTCACAAAACATGCTTTTGGCCATAACTCAATAATTCTTACACTTATTATGACAAAACTTCACACAAATGCCTCATAGACATTTTATATCCAAAAGGTCAAAGGTCAGCTTCACTGTGACATCATTATTGTAAGTGCTATATCGTAGGCAGCTGGACTTGCATGCGTTTCTTGAAGATGTTTCGCCTCTCGTCCAAGAAGCTTCTTCAATTCAAAACCCGTGTGGGTGGGAACCCTTGCAGCGTTGTAGTCCTCCCCAGACGACTTCACACCCATTCACCCCTGGTCCCACCTGACCCTAACGACTCACATTGTGACCCCTACGACTCTGCAAGGGTTCACACCCACACAGGGTTTATAGCCTGCAACTTCGTACCAGTCATTTAGAACTGAAGAAGCTTCTTGGATGAGAGGTTAAACGTCCTCAAGAAACGCAAGCAAGTCCAGCTGCCTACGATATAGCACTTACGATTACCATGACCTGGACGACTGTGAATCTTCACCGACAAGTGACATCATAACGTTTCGCATGAAAAAACTTCTCTGGCCTTTAGTCAGTGTCATATCTCAGGGACAGAAGAGGATACATTTGGTCTGATACTGAATTGGTGACACTAATCTTGGGTGTCCACCTTGAGACTGTGCTGATTGTGTAGATCTTCTTTGCTGCTGTGTGTGTGTGTGTGTGTGTGTGTGTGTGTGTGTGTGTGTGTGTGTGTGTGTGTGTGTGTGTGTGTGTGTGTGTGTGTGTGTGTGTGTGTGTGAAGTATCCATGTTTTCATAGGCTGTAGAGGAAACTTGACTGGGGCACAGAGGCGTACATTCTAGGACGGTAGTTCTAGTTTATTACTTCTGAGAAAAGGGAAAGAGGAATACTATATCTTTTTCTTGTGTTTTTTTGGTCATGGGATGTTTGTTAGATCGTGTTGTATAGATCAAGTATTGAACAGATCAAGGACTAACACTCTAGTTTGGAGAGGTTTTCCACCAAAAATCTGTCCTTTGAGTTGCAATCATTCATCTCCCTCACTTTGGGTTTAAAGAGTGGCTCTGAAAAGTTTGTAGCTCGCTCCTTCGGGGAGTATGGCGTCAATATTGTGCTACAATGGATTTCAATGTTGACCTAGAGTTCTGGCAAAAAAGGCATTATTGAACATATAAAGTTTAAAACCCTGCACAACCCACTTCTCTGCTGTTGATCTGTATGTTCAAACGGTCATATACGTTTTCCACCTTTTGCTATTGCCATGCTATCTGACAGCTATGATGGAAGTAGCATATTTAGCAATGTATTAGCCTAGTTAAATAATGTTTGTTTGGATCATACCCAACATACGGATCAACAGCTGAGAGGTGGATTAAACAGAAACATGGAAATGTTTCTGTGGAGATTCTGATGCTTTCTCTTTGCCATGACTCTTCATCATTGTTAGAATGTGAAGTGCTGTAAATCCAATGTGGCTACAGCTTACGGAGCGAGCTACAAACTTATCAGAGCCGTGTTTCACGCATACAGACTTTTGATTGTTTGATGGTCAGAAGTGTTCATTTAATTCACTCTTTGTTGTCGGTTTATATCTATATTAGACCTACACTTCTGAAAACTCTTCTGATATACAGAATGGAAAGATTTTCTGCTGCTCAGTGTGTGTGTGTGTGTGTGTGTGTGTGTGTGTGTGTGTGTGTGTGTGTGTGTGTGTGTGTGTGTGTGTGTGCGTGTGTGCCTTAGATGTCCCAGATTTGAGAGTAGAGCTCATGGGCACTTAGCCTGTTCAAATGTGGGGCCCTTTTACTAATTAAGTCCCAGAACAACTTCTTCCCAAAATCTAACCGCAGGACTTCCACCCGACCTGTTTTTCAAAGAGCCTGTTTTGCCTCCCCTGAGGTACGAGTATACATCCGTGTGCATGCACCAAGCGTGTACAGTGTGTGGATGATGACGGGGGTCAGGCTTTGGCTCAACAATGCAAGTAAGACTCTGAATTAGAAAATGTATAGACAAAGTTGGACACGAGGTGCAGTGATGCATGTGCACGGGAACACACATTATGTAATAATAATGTATACACATGCGCACAAAGAAAGCAGAATACTGGGAGAAGTCTAGTTACAGAGGACATGTGTTGATGCATTTACATGAACAGTTGGTATGAAAACGTCTTGCTTGCTGCAGGGCCAGTACTCTGATTTCTCTCTGATATACAGCTTTGTTTTGGAACCATACTTGTTTGAAATGCTCTAAAACAGACGCAGACTACATTAGGTACCTGCATGCAAATTGGCGCAGTGTAAGGTGCATAGTTTGCCAAGTCATACAGCGCAGACTCCCTTCGTCAACAGGCTCAAATGACAAATCTGAGTAGTTAGAGGGTGTGTAGCTACACAGGCCCTGAGAGTTTAATTTGGACTTTAGTGATACAAGATGCTGCTCCTAAGGATTGTTTTTATGTCTGTTGTTGGAACAAGTGACAGTGCTGTGAGTGGACAAGCTATATGGTCAAAGAATTAGGTTTCTGCAGCAGAATCACACACAGTTTCTCTGTAATTCTCTCCCCTGATGACAACAGTGGCTTTTGTTAACATAATATTTAAGGAATCATATTACTGCTGAAAGCCAGCTGGACAACTGGTTCCTTGAGTGAATGCACTCAGAGCTATCCACTTCAGCCTGTCTTCTGCAGTTTTTTAGTACAATATCCACCGTGTTATCCAGTCAAAAGTCAACTGAAGTCCGCAACACACAGACATCTGTTTTTCAGCTTTCATTTCAGAAAGAGTTGATGGTTGAAAGAGACGAGGGGAAGCGGGATAAGAGAGGCAGAAAACCGACAGAGAGCAGGAGAGAAAGACCGAGGTGTAGGCGGACGAGGAGTCGGCGATGAGAGGAGGGCTGTTGCCCTCCTCCCATGCTGGCTTCCGTTGCCATGACAACATAATCTGTCGACAAGCATAGCTGCTAAAGAACGAGGGTTTGCGATGTACACTGGGATGGCCTTGAACACACTGTCTGTGCATCTTAATGTGTGTGTTGAAGCACAGAGGAGAGAGAAATGTGCACCGGGTTGATCTCGACTGCTTAATCGTGTGGCAATGAGCTCTCAAAAGGAAAGATACGGACCATCAAACAATATGGCACCGACTCTTAATTTGAATAACAGCTGGTATGACCATGAAGTAAAACTATGAAGTGTATTTAGTACTTTGCTTAAAAAAATAACATTTAAAGCGTACAAGGGGTAATATTTTATAGTTTGGAACTCAGGAATTAAACTAAGGTAATGACTATTTTTGGAATCAAACCCTTTTATATGAATATTTTATGAATGGATATACAGTCTGAAAAAGGCCCTCAAGTGACAAAATACCAGGAAGTAATTGCTGCATTACTAAAATTCACCATAGAAGAAAAAAAAAAGGATACATTGTGCTTCACTTGGCATGCTGTTAGACATTAATTTATCCTCATTAACAAAAGAATGACAAATTTCACCCCAGGCACAGGATCAATGCATAATCTGATTCAATTTGTGTTTACAACAAATTGAGACAAATCAGGTTGTAAAAGTGTGATCAATCCAGACATTTAATGGGGATGAATTAAGCCGGTTTGTGGCATTATTTGTCACAGAATTAATCATTTTTATTCGCGAGATGAAACTTGATCCTTTTTGCAATGATTTTCTCCAAAGAGTCATAACTCAAGTATCAAGTGCCATTCCAGACCAGTTGTAAAACAAGCACCGATTGTCCCCCAGAGCGCTGTTTAGTGCTGTCGCTGTGCAGTGGTTGTGTTTGTCAACCCACGGGGACGGCTGCAGAGAGGGGAGGGGACGCGAGTCATACGGCGTGCTCGCTCACTCTAGGACACACACACACACAAAGGCACTTGCATGCGCGCGTGCACACACACCAGTGCTCACTGCTTTGGGCAACATAGTCAGGCATTCAATCATTAGTGCTCAGCTAACCAGTAAATTAGTCAGTGTGCTAAGATAATATTTTCAGAACATGGCAAGAGGCCAAGGCATTCAGTTATAAAAGTATGTGATGGTGAATTTGATTAATTACTTTATCAGCTTAGCAGGATTTTCCCAAAAAGAACAAAAACTCTAATGATATTTTTAGTGTAATTACTGGTTTAAATAATGTCTATGTAAGTGTCTTCCCTCTGTGATTATATTTTATACTCTCATTTTTCTCTTAACTCTCATATTCTGGCTTTTGTGGTGACTCTCTGAGTAACAAATCCACAGTTTAATAATTGTCTCGGTCACTTTGTTGAGCCAGAGGACCTGGGGATTTAGCTCTGCCTCTTCTCCGTGGCCGCTGTTTAATTTATTCTGTCTTTGGAGGTGTGATCGATTTGATTTCTGGCCCATTTATTATTTATTTCCGCCTGCTGGTGTGACCAGGCAGAAAGGTTCTCCCTCAGTCTAGTTGGCAACAAGGGCTAGCTAAACCCATCTCATTGCCCTCTGTCGAGAGGCGATTTCAGAGCGATAGAAAGGCAATCTCACCTGGCAGGTGGAGGTAGCGGGGGTTTGAAAGAGATTCCTGCAAAGCTCACGCCAATGAGACCTGGGTCTGGGATACAGACACTCTCCGGAGGGCAGAAACAGATATACAACACACACACTCACACAAACACACCTGGCGTGTGTGTGTGTTGGAAGCTAAGATGTTGGCCCGGACTGTGTTGCAGGTCGTGGAGCTGACCTCTCACCAACTGAGGGGCTTTTCAGAGAGAAATGATAAAATCCTTCTCCAGGTTCAGGGCTAACATTTTTTTAAACATAAGTTGTGAAGGAAGGACGGCTGCTGTCGAGCTTGATGTGAGTAATATGGGTAAAAAGCACACCCTGTCGACGCACACACACCTTGAATTGAATTGATAAGCAGTATTTGACTCAAGGATATTTTAGATAGAAATGATAAACAAAAAAATTCAGCATTCCTCTTTATTTTGCTCAACAACTTAGCTTCCTGAATGAGAGCTTCTAGCAAAGACCTTCAAACAAAAAGCACTGCTATTCTCAATGACGTCATGCGTGCCCTTTGCGTGCCTCTCTCGCCCCTCGCTATTCATCTGCCTTCCTCTGCGTTTACATCATCCACCTGTTTCATCACAGCTTCCTCCCACTGGAGTGATAGGGACTTCTGCCTAGAGCATCACATTTTAGGAAATATTGTCTCCTGGCGACTCAGTTGAAAGGCAATAAAACTCAATGGCAACTTGTTCTCAAAGGAATAGAGAGAGCTCGACCAACATGAAAGAGAGACATAGGTATTTAAATAGCAAGAAAAACACGCATAACCTTGAGAGAGCTCATTCTCTTATTTCTGTGACAAGTAAAAGTGTGAATGGAGGTTATTTGGAAGACGGTAGAAGTAAAACAGTTCTGACAAACTCGCTCAAGGAAGAAAAGATCAGATTAATCAAACTGTGACGTCCCAAGAGCTAAAGCTAAGTACACAAATCTGCAGTGGCTTTAAAAATGTTAATGGTACTGTAAGTGCAAAAAAATCTGGCTCCTGCATTTGTTTGCTCAAGGTAAAGAACAGGTAAGGAGGGGGAGATTGTGCAGCAGGCAGACCTCTTCTTCTGGAGTGTAATCCTCCTCCCTTCACTCACAATCCTCATCCTCCCCTCCTGTCTCCCTGGACTCCAGCCTTTCCTTTCCTGGGCGACCTCAGGCTTTTTCCAAAGCGTTCGGCCACGGACCAGCGCCACCAGATTGACTTGGGCCTCACAGGTGCACAGAGTGGCTGCTCCGCCGAATACAAAACGTTGCCTTCCACACTCACACACACATACACGCACTGGCGAGCCAATTAACAAGAAGCATGCATGAAATTGAAAACATAGCAGCAATAACACACATCTAAGCTGCCAGCAAACAAGGAGATTAAAACGCATATGAAAAAAGAGCAGGCACCTGAAGCATCTGGGAATGAAAGCCTGTACCCCACTGCCATACTAAATAATCCTAAAATTATTATACATGTGGCGTCGACAATATTCAGCCAAGTCGCCAGAAGAAAATGTGGTGATTGTGCATCTATGTAAATTACAGATATGTTAAATTTGTACGTTTCATATGAATCATGGTGGAGGCGTGTCACTTAGTCGAGAAGCCTACAAAGCTGCAGGAAAGCTGCAACTGGATCTATAAGCCAAAAAATGAACTATAACCAAATGTTTTTTGTTCCTAAACCTAATCACACATTGCCACAGGGTTGTTGAAACATGATTTTTTTTAACATATCCCCTACATAATAACTAAGGGGCCGTGTACATGCCGTGTTTTTGTGCCTTCAAATTTATGTAGACGCGCAGCAGGCATGCCCAAATGCCAGAGTGACACCATAGCTGGGTGAACATGTGCACATTTTTCAAGGTGCGACGGCTGTGCCCTGAGATAATCAGAGTACAACTTCACGTGACGAGGAACAACCAATCATATCTTTTCTCTTCTTCAGTAAATATCAGTCTGTGGTAAATATGGAAAAGTTGATCATTTTGGTGCAGAGCTGCCAGAGCTTCATGTCTGTCCCACAGACGATAGGCCTACACACTTATAAACAGCACCTGGATGAAGATCAGCTCTGCTCTCAGAATTTCAGGTAAATAGGCTATGTGATGCTTGTTAAGGTTGCTTAGCAACCTCAGATGCAAGTTTCCGCCGTGCTCTTGCAAGGTGGCCCAAAAAAGGCACAAAAGTGCTGCTCGGCACCCGACCTCACGTTTTCCAGGCGGTTAAAGACGCAGCGTGTGACGCAGCGTGTGTACAACCCCTTAGAAATGTAACATATCCACGGAAGAAACATATAATGCCAACATGTGATAGGGTTGAAATAGTGTTTATTTTATTATATATGTAAATTATACAATTTCATAATAATATAATAATCATTTCATAGTTTAATGCCATGTCATTTTTACAAGCATTACAAATGAAAGTTAAAATTAAAAAAAAAAAAAGTGCAACAGGCATCAACCTGGGATTTTAGAAAATGCTGTGCATTTGGTTGAGCAAAAATAGAAAATAAAATATTTGTTACCACTTTTTATGTGCTGTCTAACCCATGTTCAAAAACATAGACTTAGCCACCTTAAGCTAGATTTCCTTCAACAGGCAAGTCACCAAATCAGTGTTTACTGGGCTGTGAACATACCACACACTCAAAACCTGTTTAAATTAAAATTAAATTAAATTAAAAAAAAAATCAAAGAAATAATCATGAGAAGTTCAGTAGTGAGAAAATGTCGCTGTCCAAGGTCCTGAAGTCTCCTCTCCGGGCATTTGGAAGGACATTTGCAGTGACCGACACAAAAACACACGCGTGAGTTTCTGTCACCCCAAGAGACCCGCGACATCCCAACAGTGAGCATAACAAGAGTCAAGGAATTCATGGAGGGGTCAGTGCATCCTGTGCATTATTGTTTCTGACAGCAGGGATTTACCTTGCCAGGAAAAAGCCTCTGGGATGGGTGTGTCGAATGCTCACTATATAGAAGTGCACATTTGTGTTTGTGTGTGCGTGTGTGTGTGTGTGTGTGTGTGTGTTGTAAACAGAGCAGTGTAAAGGTGCATTGTTATTACAGGGGAGAAAAAAAGGGATCTCTGTCTGCCTACATTCAGAAAACCATCTGGTTGCGGTTAAAGTGGAAAACACCTATTTTTTCACTCCGCTCTCTTGCTTTCTTCCTGCCCTTCCTTCTTCCCTGGCCCTCCCTCTCTGTGTTTTCTCTCTCACTGTATCTCTGTTTCTCCGTCTATCTCTCTCAACCCTCATCGCCATCTGTGCGATAATAATGGCACACCAGTGGGAGTTCGACTGGTGTCTCTCTGACAGTAATAAACAAGGCTGATGCCGTGGCATGCTTTCGAGGTGGGAGAAAATTAAACAGATAAGAGACCGCATATTGTGGCTAGAAGGCGCCGCTTTCGACAAGTGAATCCTCCAAGACGCCAAGAGGAGCACTCAGCGTGCCTGAGAATGGAAAACAGAAGCTGGGAGGGAGCCAAGGAGGGAGGAAGACAAATATAAACCAGGAAACAGGCGATGAGAAGGCTTTTATTTTTATTTTTTTGGTGACATGGTGGCTGAGGGAAGTTGAGAGTGTGAGCAATGGTGGCCAAACATCAGTATGTCACAGTGTGCCGATTTAATTAGCACACAATGAAGGCTTAATGATCTCTTGGCAGCTCAATCAGGGTGTTATATAAAGAGAAGTCACTGCAGTACAGAGGGATCAGCCATCATCTTCCTCTTATTTAATCATCCTTATTGTTTTATATTCTTCTTTCTTGCTATCTTGGCTGTATCTAATACAAATGCAAATGCAACAGTTGCTCGCTGCTCTTGCTGTAAAGCTTCACAAATCAGCATACATTTTTGTATTAACACTGACGCAAATGACTGCTTGAACCCACAGAGAATTAATTATGCAGCTTGAAAGAGCCTTCGGCCTATTTTAGCACATTGTCTTGGTTTCACAGCACATTTGCTGTTTTGGTTCATCTCACTGCTCTCAGTTTTTTTCAGCAAAGCAGTTCTGATAAACCCAGTGTACACTACCTGCCCGGCACCAACTGTCACAGAGACAAATATAGCAACCAGCTGGTGAAGTAGGCCAAAGACAGACCCAGGTATTTTCTTTCTTTTTTTTTTTTGGTGTTGATGGAAAGCAAACCACAGCTGAAGGGAGAGCACTGACTGACAATGCTAATCTTGCTATTTTTTTTGGCTTGATGTTCAAATAGCCAAGTGTTTACTAACCAAACACCCAATGTTTCCACCCAGCTCTCGGATTACACACAGCTACAGCTCATTCATTCCCTTATATATCCAAATCCACACCATGGGGACTCTAATGCATGCGTTGCAACTGAAATATGATCATGGGGACCCTCTGATGCCACCAGCACTGTGCACAAATGCTGGCTTTAATGCTTAAATGTACAAATGCTGAGTGTATAGCCGTACGTGCAGGACTGTGTACGCACACACTAGTTGCAGCTAACAAGTGTGTGATTTCCTGTAATTGTGAGTTTCTCAAGTCAACTTCCCAATGCCATTTCCTCAGCTCTCTAACTTCTTGACTTGCAATTGATTTGTATTGACGTCTTTGTTGGTTTTAATTAGCAAGATTTAACAAGTTTAATTGTGCAATTGCATTAGCTCGCTCAGTTTGGTAAACAGCACTGAGTATCCAATTAAGGCCCTTTGGCAAACATGCACATATACAGTTTACGTGTATGTGTGTGTGGAGGAATGCTCAGTCTCCCTCTGACAAACATAACGTCGTAAATATGGTATGCTCATTTGGGACAAGTGTGACTGAATCTGTCAAAGCCGTCGGCAGAATTAATAGTATAAGACTAGAAGCTGTTGTCTGTTGTTGGAGTCTGTGCTGTTATGTAGGTGTGACAACACACATGGTATGATTTTGACAGAAAGTGACAGGAAATGGAGAATCGGGATGTGCACAGCGGACTATCATCTTTGGAAGCTTAAAATAATTGACAAATGCAAAGCTGTTATTAATAAGGTACTTTGACTAATTGCAATCATTAATCATGGTGACGTTTTTCTGTGAATAACCCTCACAGCCTGTGGCAGTTGGACCCTGATGACGCCAACTGCAGGTTTTGTTTTTTTAAAGACTGTATGATAAAGAATATCCCACAGCAGTCAGATAAAACACAGTGTTTTAATATTTTAATTATTCATCTTATGGCTGTTTTAGTTTTCATGATTTCACATCAGAGATTGCATTAATGCTCAGCAGTGAAATAACTTTTGCAAATACCAAAGACTGTCAAAGACAGAAAAACACTTTTGGCACTGTTGTATTGAGAAAAGCCTTAGATGACTAATGGTGCACTTTAGCATTTTCTTTTCTTACTTTTTCTGTGCAGGGCCGGACCTAGCACAATTAGTGCCCTAGCCAAGCTTCCCCTACACCACCCACCCACCTAGCCCCACCCCAAAGTTTTGATCATGTGTGATAAACATTTAATTTTACATTCTGCACAATTTTATTTTATTTAACTTATGTTTACCCAGGTAAGTCCCGGTGAGATCAACTCCCCAACAAGGGAGACCTGGCTGAGACAGCAGCACACAAAAAGTTACAGCCACACAATATGAAACATAAAAGATATAAAGTAACATGTAGAAATATTAGAACACCTTCGCACAATTACAAGAACCAATTGATTCATTCATCCGTGTACATATGAGAGCAGAGAGACCACTTCACATAAGTCCCTTGTTATTTTGTTGTGTAAAAGCTTTTATTGTGAAGCAGCAAAATAAGAAAACAGGAAACAGTAAAATAAAGCAGATATCTAAAGTAAAAACAGGGATGAAGGAGAGAAACTAAACTTCACACCAGTTAAATGCTACAAATGTACTAAGAGCTGAACACACACACACACACAGACCTTTAAAAAAAACGTCTTTCTCTCTTCTGCACACATGACGAGTTGAGTCGCAACACACGCTTGTTTGAGTGGCAGAAGAGAGTTCGTCGTGACATCACTACTACCTACCTGGAGGTGGTTGAACATACTTTTCGCCCTCCTCCAGAGATGGTCCTTCTTGGACACTGCTTGCCGTGGCGTGGCACGTTTACAGTAACAAAGGAAACGCATATCTGTGTGGCATGTTTTGACTCTGCTGCCAAAAGTGGTGATGAAAAAACCCTATTTCATTTCTCATCAGCAGTGTCTGAGTCAGATAATATCGCCAAATTAGCAATGTTGCAGATTGAGTAGCCAAATTAGCAACACTAAATAGATCTATTATACTCATGAGCACTTAATAATTTCCTTGGGAACGTATTAACACCTTAACACACACTTTCCCTTTTAAAATTTGAAGTTAAATCATCTTAATCCACACAGTCAGCAGCATTATTCATACTGTAAAAAGAAGCTATTACTGTGAGTAAAATATTTTAACCCAAGAATACATCTTTTCACAGCTGCACCATTCTGTCAAATAGAAATATTCTAGATTTCTTGTGAATGCATCATGTGTAACTGCTCAGTGTGAGTCTTGGCTGACCTGCTGCCAGTTCAGTCGAGTTATTTATAGTGCCAAGAGAAAAAGAAGAAATGAAAATCTAAGTTTCTACTCAAATATTAACCCTCGATGTTTGGCCCCACCAGCTGTGAGAGTTTACACATTGTCCAGGACTATTTTCCAGGAATCTAAAACAGTGAAATAAGATGTAAATATCATTTCACTTCCTGCTAAGCTTTTGAAGTGAGTGACAGCCAGGATGTATTTCATTACATAAATCAGTGATACAAATCAGTGAGCTGCGATACGGGAGTACATTTATATTCCAACACCCACACGGTCAGCTCATCTTTAGGAGGCATATAATACATTCGGTCATGTGTATAAGCGTTTTGTAGGTGCGCTTGGAGGCATTATACACATGCACACACAGATTTAAAATGTTTGACAGCTCTGCCAAACGTGTCAGTGATGCCCCAAGGAAAGAGAGAGGGAGAGTCATGACCTCATGGTGAGAGACAAAAGCAAGACGCAGGGAAAGAGAGAAGGCAAGAGACAGAGATGGGGTGATAGGGAGTGTTTGGCACATCAAAGGTTGGGGGATATTCCAGCATAGTTCTCTATAATGATGCACAAATGCACACAAACAGTACAGTAACTATACTCGGCTGTGGAGCAGAGGAGAGTAGGCTGAGATAGTGAGAGGACAAGGGGGAAGAGAGGAGTGAGGAAGAAGACATACAGTAATTTGGTGGTGTTCCTAATCAAGGCATCCCTTTCAAGTCAGCAGGTTTGATGTGTTAATGGCATGCAAATGTATGCAAATGAACCCTCCTTTTCCCTCCAAAACTCTGACTGAGTTTGCATTGCCCCCTCCTGCAGGATGGAGAACTCTGAATAAATACAAAAAGAGAGCACAGAGAAGTACTATTGATTTTTTTTTTTTTTTTTTTTTAGGAGGGGAAAAAATGAGGGAAAGTTATAAGCTGGCTGTGAAGATGCTGTAATTTTCCACACCTACCTTGGGGAATCTTTCCCCAGCGACAAAACTCTGGCACATCGGTGAATTTCAGCATGCATGAGAGGGAAAATGAATGTGACAGTAAAAAGAGGAAGACCCAGAGTAAAATATATATTTACATGAAGAATTGCTGAGAAAAGAAGAAACAGTAAAAGAGGGCCCGAGATTGAAAGAGACAGAGAGGGAGAATAGAAAAGAGAGAATAACTGAAGACAAGCTGCGTCTGCAATATTAAGCAGGTCTGGAGTTCCTGTGCTACCTGGGAGCTATACCAGCCCACTGATGTATGTTTCCACTGTAGTGCACTTCACTCTGAAATGGCAGCGGTGCCCTGAGCCCAGACATGTCTTTTCTCCCACTCTGACTAACAAGAAGCAGCGCTCCGTCGGTGTGTTTCCAGAAGAGCGGCGCTTGATCACACACACCTAAGCACACGTGTAGCACATGTATCCTACAGCAAGGCATCCACACACGGATGTTTCACGAATGTAACAAGGGTTCACGCACAATCCCCACATACAGCAGCTCCCTCGTGCACCTCCTCCTCCCTTAAGTGTTCATGAATATTTCATGCTTTTCTCGTTTCAAAATCTGGTCAAGGTGACTGTCACGCTGCTGACACTAACACTAATGGCCATTTTGACATCTTCAACTAGAGGCTCTGTAATTGTCCTATTAGGCTGTCTTTTTCTAATTACTGGCCTGTTGAAATGCTGTTGCTCCATGGACACTGGTGTTTTTCAGTTTACTGTAACTCCATAGATTTTTTTTTTAAGTCTTTCAATCCCATTTGTTGTAACTGCAATTTCATTTTCAATATGGAGCACTCTTGAAATGCTTGTTTGTGACTAAAAGTGAAACATGGGCGACCTCCTGTGAAAGATGGCAACATATAGTTGAAAGCTCCAGGAAAAGCCAGATTATCCAATCCACTTTATCCGTAGGTAAATCTAACATGAAGTGCACCTGTGTTGTCAGTTATAAACCCTCACTGCCAACACATTCTCACTCCCAACTTGTCAAACACTCATACAGTCTCTTTTTAAAATAAGCTTAAATCAATGCAATTTTTTTATTTGTAGGTTTATACAACAAAAGCACTTGGTTATGTTTCAAGAAAAGATCATAGTTTGGGTAAAGACAGGTATGTTTGTTACCAGGGTCACATCACGCACCAACCCCGTCTCACTCCAAGTTAGTTGAAAACAGGCACTTGGTCAGTGACTTCCGGCATCAGACACCGCCAAAAATAGCTGTTCTTCCATTGAAATGATACAGGAGGAAATGCAGCGGGACAACAACAAAAGTTAAGGTAGTGGATGGGTCTAATAACCACTGACTATCACCTGGGAGGCAGGTGTTCACTTCCCGTAAAGCCAAGCCCTTCTTTTTTTATGAATCCCAACCACGTGCCTGTGCCTGTGTTAGGAAGCAACTGGTCAAATATCAGATTTGGCAGCAAAAAGGACCCATAAGAGGTGTTTTGATAATTTGAGTAGTTTGTGCGTAAATTAAGCCTTGGGAGGTCAGATGAAGTAGAACGTGCTGGGTTAGGGTGACCTGACCGGTGGAACAGATGTGCCAATTTTGGCAATAGGAACGGTTGTTTTTGCCAGCTCTGAGAGAGACAAAGAAGACAGGAAATACTGGTGCACGAAGTCCAGCTTTAGGAACAAACAAAAGAAATCAGGAGAACTTTGGATTCCCAGAAAATATGACCCAAGCGTGTTCACACACACACACACACACACACACACACACACACACGCACAGGAACGAGCAGACGCCCAGGATAAAAGTACTTGGAGGTTGATTGTTCAGGGCTGTTTCCAACTGTTTTGCTGTGTAGACTAGTATACTGTTGTATGCTAAAGTTCTGCGATTAAAGTAACCCCGTTGGCTGTAACTTTTCTCTGTGGTTTTCCAAATCTCTTCATTTCAGTGTTTGCTGAAGTTGAACATTTTCCATACAAAAACAGAAGTGTATTTTGAAAACAGACGATGCATGTAACAGGCTGACGTTGACACGGTGTCACAGAACGTCAACAGATAAATAATAAAATGATATCACTTTACTGTAATGCAGCCTCTAAACCAGGACACCTCGATGACAAATCACCCACCATCCCCTCCAACCCACAGTGACAAAGTCAGCTTATATACTACCTCACTTAAAAAATGTTGATATAATATGTATTAAATATGCAAATATATTTGCTGTTTGCAGAAATATACAATGCAAACATGTCCACAATGTGATTGGGCTGAACATAGTTTTCCATTATGTACAGGACTCCTCAGTTACTGGTATCAAGAGACTGAGGCAGAAATCAGTACACGCTTGCTGTCTTATAAACATCATTGTGATCTCCAAAACATCCCATATTGAACAGATTTCACTCTATACATGAATAATACATATGTTCAAAGAGTTCTCCTAAGATAATGTTAAAGATGCACACACTGTGGCTGATGTGTCCATTCAAGCAGTAATCTTTCCTGTAGCTTACTGACAGTGCAGGGAGCGCCTGGGATTCAATGGCACATATTCCAACACATATTAATAGCAGCGATACTTTTAGAAAAACAACCACGTAACATTTTATTATTGCTTTTATAGAATCAGTAGGACTAAATAAACATAAGGTGAATCATGCTGTTTAGTCATAAGTTGCTTTGTGTTGCGTTTGAGTCATGGAAAGTGAATCAGCTGAGGGAGAACCGAGAGCTGCGGGCTTCATGTGTTATTATTATTACAGGCTGAAGATGCTGAAAGAATTTGTTTGAATTGAATCGATTCATTAAAGAGACAATCCATATGATTTCTAATCAGCGCTTTCTAATCTGCACATAATATGTCTCTTATTGCGTATAATGGTTTATCAGAGCGCGCACATGAGTGTCTGTGTGTGCATCTGGGTGAGAGTGTAAGTGTGAGCGTGGGTGGCTGTGTTTATGTGTGTACATAAACACTGCTGGCTATAAAAAGATAATCATGTGCTGCAGAAACATAGCCAATAATGGAGCCATTAGTTCTCTTTTTTTTTTTTTTTTGGTCGACTGTGAGGCTGTTTGTGTCTGGCCAAGGGTGGAGAATGTATGTCAGGGTTGCAGCCCTACTATGCCTTGCTGCAGGCAAAGTGTATAGGAGTCCTTCCATCCTCCAGCTGTGGTCAGGCAGGCCATAGGTTGAATCCAGCATCTGTCAGGAGATGTCATGAAGTCTGTTGCTCTGCCTGACATCCGTTTGTCTGTTGTCAGCTTGTTACTGAGAGAAAAGAAAGGCACGTGTATGAGTGATGGAGTGAGTGAAGGAGGAAGGGTGGGAGGTAAGTGTATGTGTGTTTGCACACCTTTGCACATCTCTCAAATGTGAGTGGAAGAGACAGTATCTCCAGAGCACAACTGCCATATCTGGACGAGAGGAGAGGAGAACAGAGAGGAGGAGAGGAGAACAGAGAGGAGGAGAGGAGAACAGAGAGGAGGAGAGGAGAACAGAGGGGAGGAGAGGGGCTGTGAGGAGATGATGGCAGTGATCCTGATGGATGCGGACAAGCTCCCGTGTCAAAGTCGAGCACTTGTGTCAGTGGAGCTCAGCCTGTCACACACACACACACACACACACACACACACACTCACACACACATAATGGCATGCACAAGCTAACAGACAGTGCAAACACACACAGGTGGGCACAAACATACCAGCACACACACACTGTCAACATTCACTTATAGAAAAGTAGAGGGAAGAATGCACACCGGCGCTAAAGTACACATGTAGGGATGGACACACATACACACTTTGACACTGGATAAGTGGCTTTTTTTTCCCAGAACCATTTACAGTTCTCATTATTTACATAGACCAACAACGCTGTGCTTAACATGTGGTTAGGTTTAGGCACAAAAACATTTGGTTATGATTAGGAAAAGATCCTATTCTGGCTTAAAATACCCTGTTTTGTGGCACAATCCAGGCAAGACATGTAATGATGTCAACAACCGCTGTTCGAGGTGTTATCTCGGCAGGAAATGCCGCAATGTCTCTGTAAAAGAAACAGACACTTTTCTTGGCACTGTCCCCAGTGAAAAGCAGCAACAGATCACAAAAATACAACCACATTTAGTGGCTAAAAAGCCGCTGGAAAAACAGTGACAGGTCGCTAAAACACAGCCGGTTCATTTTGATGGTTTCAACCAGTGGTCTGTGGCTTAGTAGGTGTTTCACATAGGTGACACACCATCCTCTATCCCTCCACTCAGTGGTGTATGGTAGTCAAGATGGGCCCCAGTGACACTATCATGATGGACTCTAGAGCCAGATTATATGTACTGTAATATACCATAAATTTTATTGTACTGTTACATGATCAAATGCAGACTAGACATTATCAATCATCACTGCTAATCTGTATATTATGAATCCCAAAACGTCCAGCCACAGAAATCAAGCCTTAGCCTCCTAAAATTACTTTAAAGAGAAAATGACTGAAGGACTGCTATAGTGCACCCGACTCCCCAAAATGTCCCCGCTCTGAAGATATAAAAGCTCAGGAGACACACTCACACAGAACAACTGCAAACACACATTGTTCCTTGTGATATAAATGTATATCATTTATCAATGGGTGGCAGTTACCCACAATGACGTCATTGTGCCAACTCTTGATTCCACACTATACCAACACTATAATTATGTGTTATTAACTGATCTTCATCGTAGCCGTTAGAATCCAAGAAATTAAACTATGTGTTCAGTCAAACAATTTTGGAGCACTGCTTCCGGTGAAAGCAAACGGAAAGTTTTTATACCAACCCAATCAACTGTAATTCTTTTGTCATCCATCATCCATAATTGCTTTTAATTTTAGCTCCCCCATTTCTGTAGAGCATTGAATTATGGGACAATAGTGTCCATCAACTCTGCTATTCAGAAATCAAGCACATTTAGTCTGCATGCTGACAACTTTGAGTTTCTTACATTTGTCTGGTTCCCAGTGTGAATGCACTGCACACAGAAAAAATTAATATGTAGTGTGGAATTAGGACACAGCTGCTGAAAACACCCTGCTGGGACCATTTAACAAGTCTGTGTTCCTTTCTGTGTCTCTGTGTGTGTTGGGAGCCAAAAAGCAGAGGCGGGTCACGTTTTGCTGCTTTTCTTCACATGTACAGTGTTTCTCTTTTTGCTGCAGCGACATTGTTGTCTATCACAACAGTCCAGGTTTTAAAAAAAAGTCCTCTCCTGTTGATGCCGAAAAACATTTATTGCCTCATAAACTGTACTTTTATCGTGCACGCCACAAGATGCTTCTGAAACTTTGTTGGCTGATGATCGGCACATTTTTCAGGTAGTTTTCCTGTGATGGTTCATACTTGACCGACCGAATGACACTGAGGAAAACAGTAGAGTGAAGTGTACTGCTAGTGCACTCACAGCCTACAGTTTTAGTCCTTTAAGAGGCAGCTGAACTGACATTTAGCTCTGGCAATTAACATTAAAACTCTCGAACTAGAGACCTCTGTCAGTCTCCCTGTCCTCAGCTGAACCATGAGAGAGAGTTAAATTGGAGACCGTTTTCTTTTATCTCCTGCGTTGCACTCAGAATGGATTAATGTTAACCACATTAATACTTGGGCATTAATTCTGAGCTCAGAATCCAAAACCGACTGATTTAGATTTTCTAGTCGAGGTCCCGGGCACAATGAAGATATTTCTTTTAACATCAAAAGTGGAAAAGCAAATTCATGCTCATTGATTAAATATTCCCCGTGTTAACCTTGCGGAAATTAAATGTTTCTGCATAAAGTCTTTCAACTCAAGCGAGCGTTATCATGTAGCTAAACAAATGTCCAGCTGGTTCCCACTGAGCACACATGGGATCCACGCTGCCGACTTTATTAGCTGCGCTGACATGCCCCATCCTGATTGTGTATTACTGTATTTCTGCATTAGGGCCGTAGTGAACAATTTGTAAAGGGAGAGAGATTGCTTCATCAAACTTTCATTCTCAAATGGAGCCGCAGCACTGGCTTTGCATTGTGAAAGAGCGAGAACAAAGCCCCCCCGAAAAGTCAGCTGTGAATACAACCTAAACGCTTTGTTGTGCTTTGGGAATGAGGGAAGTGCCAAAGAAATAAGTTCTACTATTAATGCTTTGCTGAAGGGCCCAGTGGTGGGACTTGCTAATTACAAATTTTTCAAAAAACGTTACTTACTATTAAAACCCTGCAACATTTCAGTGAGCTTTTGTTTCAAGTGTTCCCTGCGGTGCATCGTACTGAGAAATTCTATTGTTGAAACAACATGACCTTTGGCTTTGGCCCTTTTCTGAAGGCAGAATATTATATCCTTTCAGGGAAAGACTTTGCAACATTTTCCGCACGGAAATTGAAAACTGCTCAAACTGAATCCTTCACTGTCGTTTCAGTGTAACCCCTCAAACCTTACCTCACTTTTTTTTTTTTGAATACAAAATGATTTCCTCCTCATTCGTGTGTACCCTCTCTGTCACACTCCAGGAAAAGAAAAGGTCTGGCATTTTTATGTGTCACAGCATCATGCAGAGCAAACAGAATGTCAAAGCAGGGAGGATAGGAGTGAATCTGTGTGTGCTGAACAGATTTACAGTGTCGGTGCAAGTTGGGATGTTTGCTTTTATGTCGACGTGCCGCTGAGCCGCTTGATTCAGGAGGCGGCAGCCAGCTAAAGAACGAGGTGAAGGTTTTATTAAGGTCACAAAGTAACTTTACACCTCCTCTATTAGTGTACGGCAGGCTGGCTTATGGAGATACAAAGGGCAGATCGATCAGCATCGCAGATGGAGCGGCGCGGGGCGGAAGTTGGTGGAATTAGCTTTGATATGTGTTATAAATCAGCTGATAGCGGCTGGCGAGCTCGCAAGGGTGGTTGCTTATGTCTCCCAGCGTGATAATATAAAATGTCTTTGCTAAGATAATGTCATCACACACATGCTCACGCACTTAATTATCATATATAATGTTGTTAAGAGAAAGAAAAGGAAACACTGAGCTTGCATTGTTATTTTGCAACCTTAGACACTCTTTTCACACGCCCTAAAATGTATAATTATGCAGCCATATGTATTCATACACAGTTGATTACAGCATATTTTCAAGCTTTTTAACTCTGTGCACCAGTGAGATATAATTACACAACATCAAAGCTTTGGAAGTTGTGCTGTGGCCAGCCGCTTATAGGAACAGTACATAACAACGTAACCAAATGATATGCAGGGTGGAGGTTTCTTTACTGTAGGATGTGAATTTTAATTTTACTGCTCTTTGTTTTTAATTGAGGCATTATATGTGGCATTATTTACTGGTGGATACATATTGTATAGCTAATTTATTCTGTGTATGAATTTTATGAGACATGTTGCACTATTGTGTGTTTAAGATGCCTTATTAACATCTGACCAGCAACAACAAATTAGAGCCCAACAGTTGGTTAACCCTTGCCTCTTAGTTATCCTGTGGCAAAACAAATTAACAAGTGCCCATTTAGACCTATTAGTAGAATATTTAATAGGCTGCGCTATCTTTATTATAAGACGTTTGTTGTTGTTGTTTGTCCAAAAATGGCTCTTTAGCCTATAGTAAAGGCTGCCGACCCCTGGTGTAGACAGAAAAACCACTTGGTTATGGTAGCAAAGGTCATGCTTTGGCTTTTCGTGGCACCATCCCCAGTGGAAAAACAGTGAGCCTAGTTCACATGACACGATTTTCACCGCGATTTTTGACGTCGCCGAGACGTCAGATAGTCTGCCACGATGAGTCCTCATGTGTGAACAAGCCTACGAGCAAGTTGCCCCCTCGTCTGAGGCTGTGACTGGATATCTGGCATGCTTGAAAACTGGAGAAGTGTGACACGACTAACAAAGAGCATCAGCAAGCAATGTGAGGACGAAAAGCTGCAGGGTTGCCAGGTCTGCTCATTAGCCGCAACTTTGGGCTTGTTTTTTTGTAAAGTCGCTTCCAAATATTGGTAGTCGCGGTTTTTAAGGCTTGTTTCTAAAGTGGAGTTGCTTATTTGAGCTTGCTCTCTAAACGTCGCCTTTCTCTATATCCGTTGCTTCTTTTGGGCTTGTTTCCATAGCCCTGGTTGCTTGTTTCTCTCCCAAGATCTGGCAACACTGACAAGCCGGCAAGCAACAACAACAATGGCGGCGTCCACAGGATCACGGGGAGCGCGTTGTGTTTGGACCCAGGCCCTGGGGGCAGCTCTGATTCAACACTGGGAAGAATATCCATGCCTTAACGATGTGTCGTCTCCAAGACTGGTGACGTCACCGTGTTATCTGGGGCTCTGTTGGCGAGGGCTCGGTGGAGAAATCTTGTGTCTTGTGCACACACAGGCCGTAACGCAGTTGGCGAGACTCCCGCTGACAGAAACACACGTCGCCAGGTATGAACACTCAAAAGATTACCACAGTCTCCGTGACGCATTTTGCAGGGTGAAAATCGCGTAACATGAACTAGCCTTAAGAAACACCCACATTTGACGCCTTAAAAGTTGAAAACAGTGATGACTTTTAAAACAACAACTGGTTTTGCTGTCTGTTGGCAGGCATCTCCCCTAGGTGTCACACCATCCACCATTCCCTTCTCCAGACGAAGTTACCTAATCTACTACAGTACGTCACTTTAGAAACATTGATGTGATATGCATGAAACAAACAGCATATTCGTGGTCCGCAGAAATGTACAATGCCAACATTTATTCTGGTGACTGGGCTGCTCAATCAGACCTGAGAATCATAAATATGTATTCTTACGGGTAAATATGTGCAGAGAAAGGAGTGGGTGAGCCTGACATTGAGGTCATGTTAGTATTTAATACAGTGGAGAGCAGCAGAGACAGTGAGTGTGGATTTGTATCTGTGTGTGTGTGTGTGGGAGAAATGAAGGGTATAAAACCTACATCAGGTCGGCCGGTCACTCCTCGAGAGCTAATTAAAGAATAAAGACCTCGGCCAAGTTCAGCGCTCAGGGGAAAGAACAGGACATTTGTTGAAGGATATTGTGTCGTGCTCTCACAGTTACTGCGGATGTGTGTGAGGATATTTAACAGTAAACAGGGTTTTTCATGTGTTTTGATGAGGGTGATGAGACAGACTATTCCTGTGAGAGAATAACCAAAAGGTGGTCCAAGCCAGTGTGTAGTTTTTAATTATATGCAGAGCGGATGTTTGTATTTTCTAACGTCATGTTATAAAGTTCAATGAGAGCATGTTTTTCATTTGCGATCATCTGAAGTTCACATCAAACTAACGCATAATTTACAGGGAGAGCTATTTGCAAAAAGTTGCAGTCCTATTTAGATATTTAGTCCAGTAATGATGTGTAGTTAGCCTGTAAAGGGCACTTTTGCTGTAGTACCACCATCAATTATTAGTGTGCTTAGTAACTGCTTTGCTTAGTTGAAGGAGCCGTTTGCAAAATTATGCAAAACATGCAGCAAAGCAAGTTTACACGACTTGAAGCAAAACGCCTGAAGCGAGATCAGAGGCACAACTGACTCCTCTGCCCCCTGCGAAAATATTGATGCAGGCCCATCAGAGTCTCAACTAATTGAGTCAGAAGGCTTTTTTTTGCCTTTATTCTCCTCTCTAGAGATTGTTATATAGTCAAATATGTGAGCCCACTCTGCCTGTAGGAAATGGTGCACATACTACTAGTGGTTTGATTTTAATCAGAACTTTTAGAGTTAAGGTAAACCAGGGAATGAAAATGTCTCTCTGGAAAAATAATTACCCAGCCTTGAAACAGCGATTGCACAGTGAATTAAGTCCTTTCTATCAATCACACTGCACTTTCCTCCGCAAGCAATCAAGCAAGACTTTGACTTACTGTGTAAATATCATCCACTCATGAAAACAGCATGAGGTACTGAAGCTGACCACTGACTCTTGTGACGTTATCTCAGACCATAAACTTGTTTCTCAGCAAACGTTTGTTGACAAATGGATTGATTGCAGATGGTTGCTGTAATGCTAGAACAGCCTGCAGTAGTTCATACAGTCACAGTAAGGGGACTCAGCTACCTTCTGGGGACACACAGTGGATCCTCATAGGGTTAATCATTTATATCAGGGTTACGGGTGAAGGCTAAAAATATCTGGCTTAGATGAGGTCGATAAGTTCACAGTTCGGACATTGACATTATGGGGACACACAAGGTAACCATTAAAAGTGGGCAGATCAATATCAAAATATCAATACTATATTGTCATTTGAAGATCCATGCTAGCATCAGTAGGATTGATCCCAAAAACAGTGATTAGTTTCTCCTTTCTACATCATACCTATTTATATTTCCAGAGTAATACTGTCTGCAAACAATGTTCCTTTGTTGTGAGCACATCTAGTGCATGTTTTATTTACTCCAGACCCAGCAGCATCTTCTTAGTTCCACTTTCACCCTATGTCGTCAGTAGGAGGACGCTGAGCTCACCTCCCAGCCCTCCTGTTTACGCCTGGGGCAAACGCAGACCCTCGATTGTACTATGAATAGTTTTGTGCACAACTGCATGACTGTAACTGTCCGCTGACACTCAATGTATGTCTGAGCCTTCCTGCTTTGCGCACATGCAGCACACTGTGACGTGCACCCTGATTAGTTTAATCCTACACATAATAGAAGTGATGACTAAATGAATGAAGAATAAAACCATGGGAAAGAAAACTCGGAGCAGCAACAGAAGACGAGGGAGGAGGAGAGAAATGCCTCAGTTTCCTGTTGAGTTCAGAGAGGCTCAGGCAAGGAATATCCAGGTATGTAGTGGTGAAATTAATATTTCACTAAAATCTGATCGTAAGCTTTCACGATTGTGTCCCTTGTTTTTTTTTTTTGGTATTGGATCAAACCCAATTTCTGTGGTATTGTGTACCCCTAGTAACAGTTACATTTTAAAGATGTCACCAATAACTTTAATCCTGTTTGGTTAAACTTAGTGGAGTTATAGTGTTGCAGTGTTGTAGTTAAGGGCCACACACATCAATCGCATGTGACGTTTCAAAACACCCACCATGCAGGCCCAAACCCCTGTGGCAACTTGATGCATGTCATTGGTGTTTGGTTAGGTTCTCAGGACTATTTGTGTGTATACCTTCAGAAATTATTGCAACAGAATTCATAGATGACCCCTGTAATTGGGAGGGCTGCAATCACATGACCAGTGCGTAAAGAAGGACGTAGTATAAAGAGTGAATAACTGCGTTAGGAGGCAGGTTGGGGTTCGTGGACAGGTCAAACAAACACAGGACTTTACCCCATGAGAACAGTGATCATGTTCCGAATGAAACTAAGTGAAGTTTAAGTTAAGTGTGTCATTATAATATTTCTTTTCCTAAACATAACCTACGTAACTTTGCATACCTTCATGCTCAGTATGTAACATAATGACAGCCAACCATATTTCTTTTCCTGAACAAAACCTACATGTAAGTAACTTCATGTTTAGTAACGTCTTTCATGGGGCACTAATTTGTTAGATAAAACACAAATCATTTATGCATTTTCATAACATATCAAACGAACTGTTGTATAAGGATATAGTGGGTCGGTATGTTTCAACACACTTGGAAATGCTACTGTGCTATTCGACAGAGTACTCCCCAGTTTAGTATCTTCCAAATGATGTAGAACTATTTTTCATGTCCAGAGGCGCATTATATGAGTTCTACAGGTGTCAGCTGACAAGCGTACACTGACATGATGCAGCTCGTGTGTGTTGTACTTAAGTCTCCAGGGAATTAATGTAAGGCAAATCAATGTCATCACAACTGACAGAAAAGAGTGCATGCATGTACTGTGGATCCACTGAACCGTGTTGGGGCTGTGCAGTGATATTCACAGCACATGGGTCGGTGAGGGGGGTCACTGCTCTGCCTCTGCAGAATAACACACCTCTCACCTGCCCCTGTGCCTGCATGCATGCTTGTGCATTAAAATGCCTGTAATAATGTGACTAACGTGCCTAATGAGGAAAAGAGTGACTCTTTGGCTCAAAACAGATGTTTAATGTTTTATATCCAGTTCAACTTTGAAAAGCAATTAGCCGCAAGTGAGAGACGTTTGGAGGCATTTAGGGTCATTTACCACTACTTCCAATAATTAAAGTGAGATAAAGACTTATCTGATGCACAGCAAACTGTTGCACTGTGCCCATTGAGAAGACACTCAGTACCTTATAATAATAATTCTAAAACACTTTAGACATCACACTTCATGTATTTTAGTTCATCTTCTTCCTCTTATTATGGAGCCATTACAGGTTACAAGGTGCGAAAACATTTTCTTGGAAACAAAGTGCGTCTTTACAGTTTCCCTCACTGTTTCCTGAACATTTTCACGCAGCTGTTTACTGTGGTTTACTTATTTCTTCTTCTAACTTCTATTTTGTTCTGAAAATGTCGGCGTGCAGCCTCGTTCTGCGGACGATAAACGAGGTGCAGACTTCCATCTGTGTCACCAGTGATGAGGAAATGCAGTAAGTGCTGGACGGAGCAGTGAGTGACAACAACCCCGCCCACATTTAAGAGTACTGTTTGCAGTGGGAACACTAAGTGCACCTAGGGTCTATAGGTACCATGTCTGAAGGGTTACTTTTGGTTCCAAAGGCACTATACCGACAGTGCTTCTGTATCGTGTTCATCGAAACATTAATACCAAACAACCGCACCAAGAAGAAAGGTGTATTCCTCGCTACAACTAATCAACCATTTGCCAAGCTCTCTACATTTAATTTGACATGGAAAAGAAGATTAAGGGGAGCAGGAGGCATGACTGCAGTGACAGCACTGTTTGAATTCTTTCTCCACTGTCGCCCATTATTCTCCAACAGAAAAGCTGAAGACATACACCAACAAGGTTAAGTGCCTGGTCTCCTTTAAAAAAAAAAAGGCAAAAAAAAAAGATGAGCCTCTTATACTGCCAGAGACCATGAAAGACTTAAATTACTATAAGAGCATCTATATCTGTGGTATGAAATTGAAGGAAATTAAAACCTGGAGTTAAAAGCCTATATGGTGAGGCTGGGGAGGCAGAGATAGCTTTAGTGGACTGGTGGAGGGGAATCAGTGTGTGCCTTTGTGTGGCAGTTTTTGCAGCTGGCTCGCACGCCAAAAGGTGCACATGTGGATACGTTGTCAGTGCGTCCAGGGTTCACACGTTTGAGCAGGTGTTTTTGTGTTATGTGATAGAGGTGAGAGAGACAGACCGGTCGTTCTGGAGGAATGAGAGAGGGAGAGAGTGAAAATGAGAGAGAGAGAGAGAGAGAGAGTCAAGGTCAGAGAGTAATTAGGCTTTTTCTGTCAGACCAGGGAAACTGTCAAGCCTTGGGGATGAAAAGTGATTATATGGGAGTATGAGAGTAATTGAATTCTGTTGCAGAGCCAAGAGAAAGGATGGGAAAGAGAGGAGAGAAGAAAAGGGGATGGACATGATATCAGCAGTAGCTTCCAGTTGTCTTTCCATAATTTAGAATTCATACAGATGATGCAAAAGACAGCAAGGCAGGTCAAAATAAAACTATATTATAGGGGATTTTTTTTTTTTTGTAGGGGGCTGCAGGGGACAAATCCCCCTCCATATTTGAAACCTATGCATTTCAATGAAAACATTAAAATAAGAGAGGAGTTTTATTTTTACTAAAAATGAAACTGGCATTTCTCCCATAAATTGGTGCATAAAAATCGACCAGAATTCAGGAGATGAAGTGTGTAACCATAGTCTGTAAATGTAATGTACATGAACTGTAACGTCACCCATTCCAAAGTCGTCAAAAACTTGGGCAATAACTTGCGGTGTTAGACACTGACGACAAAGCCGTTCTTAAACGCCGACATGATAGGCGACCAGTCAGGGGGAAACACGACGGGAAACAAAACGGAAACCTGTACTGTTGCCTTTAAAATAGCTAAAGAGACCAAACTGTTTTCTGTACCAGGCTGTAAACATGTTTATTTCTGTTGTAAAGCTGGACACTTTAACATGGGGGTCTTTGGGGTTTCAAGCAACTGTTCAAAGAACCGCAGTTTCTGGCATTTCCGTGTTGGTTTTATTTTACAGCCCTGCAGGTTGCTGCCTGTGTTTCACACTTAAAATTTCGTAAAGAGGACCCCGAACCCCCCCGGTTAATATGTGTCGCCCCAGTGTTAAAAGGAAACTCATGCCCTTGACCTATTTGATGCTGCTTTCTACTGTGTTCAACAAAACTCTGCAAAATATGTGTTGGAAGTTATGCACAGCCATTTATTTCATTACTTGGTAGTCTGCAGAAATAATCCTCTCATCTTCCTCCGTTATATAAGCTGCATACAAATAATTGGACAGATGTGTGTGCCAGAGCATATGCAGTTTGTCTTGTGTGACAAAATGTATAATGTAAAATTGACACAGAATCACAGCGTATTAACACTAATCAGTCGTGGCAGAGATTCAATCATCTGTCAGCCATCTTGTAATCCAGTAGCTGCAGGAGCGAAATAAATAAATAGAGGATGTCTCTAGGTGAAGTGTCCTGTGAGCTCTGTGTTGTGAGTAACTGCACTCTGGAAACTGTGTTTTAAAGCAGGAAAAACTGATATTTTGCATGTTTTTGTAACTTCCATTTCATTAGCAGCACACTGCAACCTCTGTGCAAGCAGAAAGCTGTGCTGCTTTTAATAAGCTAACCTTTGTACATGTGTTGTTGGTTGAATATAATTTACAAAGGCTTCATAGATCAGTGAGAAGCCATGAATAAGGGCAACTTTGGGGTGTGAAAAATCTCTGTAGCTGGTGATTACCCCTCTAATTAGCTGTTTGACCATTATACCTTTTGACAAAGACCCTTGGTTACTAACATGCTCAACGTCTTTGGTCCAGATTCTCTGCAAATCCATGTTTTCCTTTTACAGATGCAGAATTTATAAACCCTTTATTTATGAACTATACGGATTTATGACTGCATTAATTAGGCAAGTCTCAAGCACTTATTAATGAGGTGCCACAATTAGGACTGCATTATGACTAAATACAAAGCATAAACCAGTCAAAGGGAATTTCACATCTTGGCAACCCCAAATGAGCTCCTAATAATGTAACTGATCTGAAACACATTATTAATGAAAGCCATTAGTTATGACTTAGAAACCTTTCATAAGCATAGTCTTACTTGACAGTAGACGGTAAACAAGAAATTGTGAAGACCCTCTTGTCTTTTCAATGGATCGTTTAGAAGTTATGAAGTGGAGATGTATGGGGTAGTTATCCGTAGACTGTATATTAAATACAGTAGATGTCAGTCGGCATGTTCTGATTTGAAGAAGCAGGCTGGAGTCTGATATGGAAGCTAAGCAATGTAGTGCTATAGAGAGGACAGTCGCAACAGGTGTTTGAGCCACCTAAAAAGTTCCAACTTAAAACAAACTATATCAGTAGCCCCTTTTACACTGCCCGATTTTCGGGGAATGTTGGGCCATTTTGCCGGCAAGCTGTGAACGTTTAGACACACAGAGCCGACTTAAGTTGATCCAAGGTGCCCAATTTTCCATTCATATTGGCAGAGCCTCTTTGGCTTAAAAAGAACGAGGCGCCCTTCCGCCACAGGAGGCGTTGATGACTTGTGGGAGGAGCTGTTGATGATGCTGCACATGCGACCCACTGGCAGTGGACTCCTGGACTGACAGGAAACAGCTGATAGCAGGAATGAGCAGCTAGTAGCAAGAGGGAAACGCAAACCTGACAGACACTGTAAAGATGAGCAACTGGGGAGACAAGGAATTGCGCACCCTCCTTGTCCTCGTAAACGAAGAGGCCATTAACCGTCAGATGACGGGGACGGTGAGGCCGATATACGAGAGAATCGCAGAAGGACTGACCAGCCGTAGCTTCCCTCTGAGCACGTCACTGTTTACGTCACACGCTGAGCTACACGTTTTGTTACTTGCTCACGCCCCCCATTGCCCTGAAAAAGGTGCATTCTGTATGAATAAAAGTAGGTAGGCGGCATTTTGCTGCACTCCCTGATTTTGTTTTTATACTGCCAATGCTGAAAAAAGACTGATTGGGCTTTCCTGCAAATTTTCACAATTACTAATTAAAAAGGGCTTATGTAAAGCCCAGTTCAGACCAACAATTGGCGATGAGACGCAACTGTTTAAAAACATTGCAGAGAAAAGTTGCAGTTGCTTGACTCAAGCCAGCTGATGGTGTCACCCGCAACTCTGCAGGTCAAATTGCTGGCACATGGTTTTAGAACGTAAGACAAATGTACTGCTTATTATGACACACCTTGAAGTTTATTTTCTTGACTTTGCACAGAATTATTCAGTAAACAACACATAATCAACTGATATTACTCAGCAAAAAAGATTTAAAGGCGCTGTATGTAAGAATGTGGCCAAAACGGTTACTGCACTCAAATTCAAAATATTGCTGCGAGTCGTGTCCGTCCCCCTCCCCTACAGATTCAAGGTTGCTGGACAGCAGCACGCTGGAGACTGATTTGTTTGCCCACGGGTGGCTGCCGTGGCAGGGCTGCATCGCCTCGTCCTTGATCTTCGGTTTTCCAGCGGACCGTTCGAGCAAGTCCGGGATGCTGCTGCCGGGATACAGCTGAGGAGGAGCCGGCTGCTAATGCTATGTACCGGGACACTGCTAATGCTGCTTGCCGTGCTGCTGTAGCTCAGTCGTAACTGTAACTGATGCTGAGACTCTACTGACTGCGTGACTGGTAGATGGCGGTGGGTGGCGCAACAGGCCAAAACACAAATTCAAAACATGAACATGATTTGCGGACTGTAAAAATGTTTTTTAAATGTGAATATTCTGGCTGTACTATTGTTGTCGGTGAGATCAGTATGTTATATGAACATTATTCCTTAGTCTCTGTGACATATTAGGATGATTTTATGACTATTTGCTTTAGATTTCTTACATATAGCTCCTTTAAAAGTGAGCCTTTATCACCCAGATAATAAAAGGGCCTCGTTATATAATATTTCCTCGTATAAATCCAGTCTTTGTAGTGTCTTTGCCAGCTCTAAATATGAGATGTTACAATGTTGAATAAGTGCCTCATTAAATGCACCCCTGTTGCATATATCGGGTCTACGATGCCTTTTTTCTTTGTTTGTTTTCATAGAGATGCACATTATCAGGAGGCAAATGTCCCTGATGGCAGATTTATGGCGGTATTGGTAAAGGTTTTATAGGCCAGTTAATCGCAGCTCAGTCCATAGACTGTCTAAATGTGTAAATAAGACATTGATCCCCCCTCAGAGTGAGCCCCTTCAATAAATATGACTAATGAATTAGTAATGAGAGGAAATAGGCTTAGAAAGGAGGAATACAGGGAGGGGAAGTGAAGGGATGAATACTGAGCACAGCGGGAAGGAATGCAGAGCAGAAAGGGGGGAGGGGCAGAGGATAGAGGTTTTTCATGAGTTTTTCATGAGATTGGAAGTGTTGGTTCTATTGTTTTGTAATTCTCTTTGAAACCGGTAAATATTTTTCATTTTCACGCTGCAAGATTTATTTCATTGTCACACTATAAGTAGCAATATTGCATACAGTCTATGCAAATGACTCCCTCCCCTCTGCTTCCTCTCCCCTCCTCTCCTCTTCTCCCCTCACCCTTTCCTCCCGTCCGACTCACACTCCGTTAGGAATTGAAGCTGATTATATGAGTATAATTGAATCTCTTTGATATGCACCGCATCCATTTCTGCTGCAGTGCAGCGATCGATAGAGCTAAGGCTAATTTAATATGCACTTTATCACCCTGCTCATGAAACACTTTATCTTTGTCCGCAATTATACACTCATTCTCACACTGTCACTCTCTTCTTGTTTAGTCATATAACCTGAGCCCTGAGTGTCTGTCTTTGCATCACATGTGTGTGATTGCTAGCTGTGTGTCAATGTGTACTTATTTTCCTTTCTGGTATTTATGTCTGCAAAGCTTTCTGGAATAAAAAATAGCTTATGGTATAATAGCTTGCAAAAAATGGGTAGCATTCGCTGTATGCAACACCACTCTCCTCCCCTCCTTCCTCTCCTGCTTTCAAATTCAAATATTCTTTATTGGCACGATGGGAACAAGACATTTACTGCATCTTATCAGCGCAGTATTTCCTCTCTCTCTCTCTCTCTCTCTCTTCTCACACCCTCTGTGTCACAGTATCTTTCTCGCTCAACCTACTCGAACCCACTATATTAGTTTCATCTCCACATTACGAGCAAATCTGACAAATGTTGTCATAATTTTTTATTTGCCATTCTGTTCTCATCTTCCACTTACTGTGTGCATACTTATCTTTCGCCGTTTAAATTCTCATTACTCTGCCTGTGAAAGATATTTTTGGGCAGCGTGGTGTGCAATGAAAACAGAAACCATTTAAAGTTTGGGGAATTTCGGGTTCTTGGGCAAGGATTTGTCTCCTTTGAGGAGTAACCCTCATTTCCATTCCTGTCGTACTTTGAATTAAGTGGAATTATTTCTCCACAAAGCCTTGAAATGAATGAATTCCCTCAAAAATGGAGGGTTTGTGGGGCATGATTCCTCTTTACCGCCTCTTATCTCGGTATTGCATGTCTCAGCTGAGCCGCTACCACAGGCTACTGGGCTTGAGGTGTGTGTCACCAGTCAGGAGATGTTATTTCACTTATCATAAGGGTCGGCTATTTTGCATTCTCAGCTGCAGCTCAAGTGTAGAGATCAGGGACTGAATGGATTTGTATTTTGTACATATTGCGGCTTTATTAAATATAATACAATGGAGAGTGACATGAAATAGAAGAGTGGCAGTGGATGAAGGTCATAAGAAATATTCAGTACAGAAAGTACCAGGCACATTATACAACTGAGCTGTGAGATTCCCTGATAGGAGAAGTCTGGGTCTTATTTAACACAGGCTGTTTTATGTAAAGTCTCTGGCAGGCTCGTGATAGTTTCAGACACTCATTGATTAAATTACTGTTTGCCAACAGTTGTTGCTGAGTATTCCCCCAGCTGCTCCGTTTACAACCTGCAACCTCATGGCTGACACACCCGAAAACAGAAACAACTGCACAAGCCCACTCCCCTCTGACTCAACATGACAAGGCTTTGAGAGGTGCCATTTAGCCCTGCTGTCATTGTGTTGTATGACAAAGAAAGTCAACACAAAAGCATGTGTGGAAAACACAGAATTGTGGGTAGAAAAAAAAATAGTGGCGATAGAAAAAAATGAAGGCATCTTTTAAACCGACATCATTAATGGTCTAATAGCTGCTTGGTAAAAAGACTTCAAAAGCAGAGTTTAAATTAAAAAAAATAAAACATGGTTTTTCTTTGAAATCGGCATTGTCCTCCAGATCCACTCTCACAGTCATTAAATGCGGGAAAACTCCAGGGGCCCTGAGGACCGCCGTAAAAGCCAAGAGAGTGCCAGACGCCCAGAGAGCAGAAATGGAGCTTGGTGCTAACCATTTTTATGAGACTGAAAGCTGTAGGCAGTGCAGCTTTTACAAAATCCCCGACTTACATCTCAGTTGTAAGAATACAGCCATTTCAAGGTGATCTACATGGCCCTGAAATGTCAACTGCTATGCATGACCCACAGATTACCATGGATTTACAATTTCATTTAGAGCATCCAAGGTTGTTTGCAAAATAATGTCCCCAATAAATTCCTCTGAAATCAGTCTAAGCAGTTGTGCAACATGCTTATCCGTCCCAACATCTGCCTGCTATCATCGTATTTTATTTGACTGGCATTTGTGCGTGCATGTTCTTCATGCTAAGAGCAGTGCAATCAAGTTGTTCGCATCGCAGTGATTGCCTGTAGCAATTTATGGGAGCTTTCCTTTCACATCAATCCCCTCTATAGAATATATCCTCGCGGCATCACAACACCATCAGCAGCAGCAGCACACAGGCTGCGTGAGATTCCCAATGTGACCTCATCGTGACTGTTAGCCTCTCTGATAAGCCCAATCTCCCCAGCCAGCCGATGGAGTTGACCCCAAGGTTTGAGGCCGATACAGAAAGCATTTGATAGCTCCAGAGAGGTCAATAAATCAAATCTCTGCTGGCTGACCTGATGAGGGCCCTCCTGGGAGTGTGGGGGGGTCAGGGTTCATGGACAAGCCTTGGCCACAGGCAGCAAGGAGGAATATAAAGGGCATGAGAAAAGAGCTTGTGCGTGGGTGGGAGGCGTCTATGTCACACCAGTGCTGCCAATTATTGGTACATAATTACCGTCACAATCTGTGAGCCCACGTCTGAAGGCTCGACCTGTCTCTGCAAAAATATACTGTGATGGGTCATCCCTGATGAGTATTGACTTTTATGGCCAATGAGCTCAGGTCAATCACTGACAGATCAGCTTGAGCAGCCGTAGGGCAGCTAGGTTTGACAGGTTTAAGATCAAGGTCATTTTTCTTTTTGCAAACCTTGGTGAGATTGGACACTTTTCATGTGCTTTTCATGTTTGACAAGCAAGTGATTGCTGTCCAGTAAAAATCATGTGTCTCCGAATTCTTCAAGATTAGGTCTGTCCTACTTCTCAAGATAAATACATCATTTAAAAAGCCACTGGATCACATTTGTTGTCTCAACAGGGCTGTTTTTCCTAACTTATGACAGACCGACATTTTGAGGAAGCATATTTTTTTTCACTGGACAGATATGAAATGGTTAATGTGTAAAGAATAATAACATCTGTTTGTTGTAAACTTGTTTTATGAGGAAGGACCACAAAAAGAGATGGACCGATAGTGGATATATATAATGGCCATTATAATAAGCTGATAACAATAGCCAATTTATTGCGGACAACACAATTTCACACACCTTTGCTAGTGGCTTGCTACTCAGTTCAAGGGAAACTATACTGACCATGCTTGCTAGCAAGACAGAGGAAGCAAATAATGCAATTATTTAACCAACCAACCCATTCGGCCTTAGCACCTGGACATGGTGAACCCCCTCAGGACCCTACGTAGAGCAGAGGAAGAGAGAACGAGAGAGAAGGAGGAGTGGGTTAGGCGCGTATTTATGCAGGAACTGACATGGTTGAGGTGTGGTCTTGCTCCTGAAATTCTACGTAGCTTCAATAAGAGCTGCAGCTACTGTTTTGTGGCCACTAGGGGGCAGAATAACACTACGTTGTTACTGTTGACGTGTTCGCGAACAATCAGCTAGACATTGTGTTGTGTTTCAGTTCACATATGTCCGTTTAATATTCACTCACCTCTCTGGTTTTTGTAGATACAAGCTTACTTCTCAACATCTTTGTCTGCCATTTTGGTTCAAGGCAGGGAGTGTTCAGCAGATTCATCAGAGCTTTTTTAACCAGAAAACTGATGCCTGTTGCCCCAGGAAACAAGGTTGATGACAGATTAAGATTGATGCTTCCAGTAAATGTAGAGTTAAACCAAAACAGTAGCCTGAATCATGCTTAAAAGCATTGCATTGTCACTTTATTGATTGCTAATACAAAATGCTGCTGTTATGCTACTGTTCTCTGGCTAACAGCCTCAGTGTTGACTAACGTTATGCCAAAGCCGCCTGTCAATCAGTAGCACAGTGGCAAAATAGCAAACAAGGAGGCCATGTCAGACTAAGTGATGGACAAAGTGGCTGAATAACTCACAGGAAATGCACATCAGATATATACTGTAGCATTATCTCTAAATTTGGTTCATATGCTGTCTGAGATAAACAAGTTGTTAGTGCCTTTGCTGCAGGCCAACAGTTTGATCTATTTGTGTCTAAGGCAGGCTGGAAAATATGAACACTGACAAAACCATGACTCAGACATAATAATCTCATCTATATGATGGCATTTACTAGCTTTGATTTTTTTTCCTGCCCAGGCTTCTCCCTGCCAGCCGTGCAGTCATTTATAATTCGCCATGTGAAGTGAGCACATACTGATTTATGCAAAAGTGAATGGGGGATAGGTTGTGATTGAGTTTTTATGCAACTGTGTAAAAGCTATTAGATAGACACACATAAAGAGAAAGAAGTGAAAGGCCATGTAATAGGACTCCTGCTGGGAAGGAGATTGGTCTAGCTCTGCTCTACTGTGCTGCCTCTCGTCCAAACCTCCCTAAGGCTTTTGCCCCAGCGTGAACACACTGCACCACCTCGCTGATTGACACGCAGTGTTTTTTTTCCAAGCATAATGAATGCAACAATCACAAATCAATTTTACTCGGATTGACATCGAGCCACGGATGAGGGTTGCCGATGCTGTCTCTGTTCCAGGGAGCAAACGGTTTGATGTCATCAGTGAGATAAATGTCTGCCGTGGAAATGTTTAGGGTGGAAATGCTTCATAATTGGTTACAGAGTGGAAAGAGAGTTGTGAAGATGCTCTGGGACGGGAGCTGCTGAGATGGATTTATGTAAAGAGATGCAAAGTACCAATGAATATTCATATCAGTTAATTGATGAGGACTCTGACTGCAGCTGATGTCTGCAAAATTCCATCTCAGGAATGTTTGAGCTCTGACCACGTCTGCCCTGACAGCCATTCCAGTCTTATGAAACAGTAAGTGGATGCTGTAGTGCCTCTCCAGAGTGCTGCTAGGGCATCTGATAACATCTGACTCTCCACTTTCTACAGCAAAGCAGTTTTGTCGGTGCTGGGTGACAATCAAACCGTGACTGCATTTCAATTTAATCAATTTAAATAAAAGATATTCTGCTTATTTTGTGGACGATGAATGAAATGTTACATCACTGGTCAGGCATCAATCATCACACCTATTGTATGTGAGTTAAAAACATGTTAGAAGTGAATACACATCTCAGCAGTCAAGAGCTGTTGAGGAGTTTCTAAATTCTGATGTCTGAAAGGATTTCTTACTTTATAAATCAGCAAGTCGACTCCATTGTGTTACATGTTGTTTGGTTATAGAAAACAGATTCATGAGCGCACCAGACAGTCTGAAAAAAATATTTTGTATCAAAGACCAGAGGTTTTGATGATTCAGTGTGCACACCAACAATAACTCCTTTTGAGAACAGTGTTTTCAACACAGGCTCCATTTTAACTTCTTCTGTTTCAATGTCAGAGGGAGGTTTAGTAATGCGATGATTCCCTGTGATTGCCATGTTTCCTATGAGTGATGCTCAAATGCAGCTATTTTACATGAAAATAAGGTTTGGAGGAAATACATTAGGCTGCATGGAATTCATTTTCCTTCATTGTTCTGGAAATAAACTTTCATATTGTGAGAATCTGCAAACTATTGACAACCAGTATTTTTCACATCAGTTCACATAACAGTGGTTATTTCTACAAAATCTATGTATGTCATCTGAGCTGTCAACTGATATGAGATCAACACTAAACACATTCCACAAGGCAGCCTGGTCTCACTCCCAGGGCGTCAAAATACCCCATGTGGGCAGTCATTATAGAGGCACCAGGGGCACCGTTTAGCATCTGTGTGAAACGCCCTCAGGCTTTCCACCAGCTCCAAGGTAAACCCATCCACATTATTATTAGACGCTCTGAGCAACAGACTTGGTTTAAAGAGCGTGAAAGTCCGCTCATGAGGAGGATGGGTCCATCAAAGTACTGGACTCTGACCCAGGAGAACAGTGTCAAGACCAGTGAGCAACAATATTAGATGTGGCGTTTGTCATTCAAAGCTGGATGCTTTTTAGCGCCGCAACACTGCCTTTGCAGTGACATTAGTGGCACTTGAAGCTGGGTGCCTTTTTTGATATCCACGATCTTTTCCTAACCTTGAATCAAGTGTAGTTTTAGGCCCTGATCACACAGAAAGCATTTTGCAGGCTACATAACGCGAGGCACGTTGCACTGCCCTTTTTTTTTTTTTTTTTAAGTGACTGCCAGTAGTGGGGGGGGACACAGAGGCTGTCAGCAAATAAACAGAGATCTGTGTGGATACATGAGACCCTAATGAAGAGGGTGGTTCACAGGGAGTACCACCAGTTGGTCCAGGAGCTTCTCCTCCATGATGGCTGTTTCCAGGCATATTTTAGGATGACTCTGCAGTTTGACAACCTGCTGTCTATCGTCGGGCTGTATAGCTCTGGGTATCCAGCAACGGCTACGACCACTTTCTCCTCCATTGTTTGCCAACTGTAAACTTGCTGTCATTACCTCCACAGAAGGCCCGCCTCTCAGATCATTTGATTGGACAATGGGAAAAAAGATAATGAAAAGAGATGACGTGGGGCGTTTTTCTGCTCTGAGTCAACTGGAGGAGTTCAGAGCGCCCCAGCAAAAACGCCAGGCTCCTGGAGCCCAGAGATGAGCTTCACGTTGCAACGTAAAAACCTCATTTAAAAACAATGACAAGAAGCCACCACCAAGAGGCTGCAACCAGCATCATTTCAGTTATGCTTCTGCCCAGATGGCAAAATATGATGAATAGACATGGACATTTAATCCCCTTTCCATTGGTTTGAACTTGGATGAATTTGTCTCAGTGATGCAGAGTATTTTTTTTTAATCAAAGTAATGTAGGAAACTGGAAGAACAGCTATAACTGCATGACCACATGTTTTCAGTTGTCCTTGAACTCCTGTGTTCACAACATTTGTATAAATATTGGTAAAGTTGCACCTTGCCCGTCAAAATCATTCACACATTTCAATGGAATATTTTGACATTTTAAAAAGGATGACATTGAAAAGACTTAGAGCCAAAATAATTAACTGTGTGACCCTTATCTAAGTTGAACAAAATGTGAGTTTGTGAACAGTAAAAAACAATTCATCTTAAATGTTGGGGAACACTCTTTCATGTGTGTGTATGGACTTGTGGACATGGGTTTTGCCTTTGTTGTAATGATAACTGGCTATGAGTATGACTTAGAGTTTGCTCTGTCGTCACTCTGTAGATCACAGTCTTCAAAGCTCCAGCTCAGTGTTTTGATTGTGTCAAGCTGAGCACTGAGACTTTCCACTGATGGCACACAATGATATTAATGAGGTACGAGGAAACTGGTGAGAAGAGCAGGAAAAACCATGTTAACAATGCATTTGTTTTGAAAAAAAACTGCTGCTCTTATTTCTGTCATGATACGGCTCACAGTGGCAAAACTTGACAAAATAAATTCAAGGCACACGGCTTAAGAAATGTCCCTTTCCCCTGCTTTAAATATTCATTACCTCTTCAAAAAATCTTTTTTTTTTCTGCTTTCCTTTTGTCTGATCAGAGGTTGCTCCCTGTCTTGAATTATGCAGCCGGTATGTCTGAAAGGAGAGAGGCATAGTTGAGGAAAAAAAAGATGGTGAGGAAGAGAAGGCAGAGACAAGGCAGATAGAGGTTAGAGACAGAAGTCAGCCAGGGAAACGTGACAAGCATGACCTCAGCGGTCACATCTTCTATTCCTCTCTCTAGAACCTTGAAACATTGGAAGACTGCAGAACTACAGGAAGCACCTGGGTCTGCTGTCGCCTCTGCAGGCCAATGGACCGGTGGAGGAAGGGGTGACCAGCAATGCATGACAATTATCCTCATAGGAACCTGCTGCCACTGCCTTCTGCAGCTTATCCTAACACACAGAAAAAGACTCCAGCAATGTGTTTCCCTGTAATGTTGGTGATTTGAGAGTTTAACCTCATTCTGCCGTTATGAGTCAGCCCGGGTAATAAGAGCAGTGGCTGTGTGACTGAAATGCAGTGACATTCACAAGATGAAAAACACAGCATTGAGGGACAAAATGCAAATATCTTTGGCAGGGGACAGATGGTTTGAGACAGGTGCAAAGGTGTGCTAGCAATGAATGTGAAGCAAATTAAAAGGCAGTGTGATAGATACGAAGTCACTGGAAAGATGAGACTAAACACCAACAGATGTCAATTTCCTTAATTAAGACAAAGTTGCAATCCACATAACTTTAAAACTAACTAAACTGAAAAACTAAGAAAAACTTGTGCTTATCCCAAAGCTATATGTCTCTGCTTCATGACTGTACGGAGAAAAATTGCAAAAAGGCAAGTCCTGGTTTCAATACATGAAGCAAAATTCACGTCCTATCACTTCCAGATAGTCACTTTACCTGTCCAACAATAAGCGTGCACAGGAACACCTCGTGCTGGCTAGATAATTTTGTTTATTGTGCAAAGCTTCAGATCCACCACTCACAAATGTTCATGTTGACTTGGGTGCTTTCAGACCTAGAGTTGTCTGTCTCGAACTAATTTTCTCCCAAAGCTGTATAATTGCCTAGAGTTGGTTTGTGTTCTCACGGCAGCATTTACAAGAGGACCAGATCAAATGCCTTGTGTGAGAAAGCTGCTCTTGATTGGTCAGAATTTCCATCTGGGAAAAATCCAGGAAGTAAAGCAAATGTTGAAGAAGAGTCCACTTGCAAGATAAATGTGACACTTTCTAATGTCACAATGGAGGGACAACTACGCAGGTTTTAACCCAAACAATGTGTCATGTGACTGCAGTTGCTTCACATCCAGGTCGGAACACCTTCTCACGCAACCAGACCGAGACCACCTCTTCAAGAAGGTCTCGGTCTGGTTGTTTTGGTGCACACCTGAGTGTGATTGCCCAAACAAACCGCACTCAGGGGGCAAAAGAACTTGAGTTCGATTTAACTGAACCAAAGAGGGCAGGTGTGAAAGCACACTTACTATTAAAGTGGGGCGGGTAGAAAAGTAAAGTGCGTCATCCCCTAAAAGGAAGATCAGTGGTTCAGTCCCTGGTTCCTCCAGTCCACATGTCGAAGTATCCTTGGGCAAGATACTGAACCCCAAATTGCTCCTGATGGCTGTTCCATCAGTGTGTGAGTGTATGTGAATGGTTACTGAGCAGCAGGTAGCAACGTGTATGGCAGTCTCAGCCACCATTGTGTGAATGTCTGTGTGAAATGGTCAGTGTGACATATAGTGTAAATAAAATGCTGTGAGTGTTCGGAAGACTACCATTTAACATTATTGAACACATTTATACATGTTAGCAGAGCTAAGTAGTATGGAGCTGCTGCTGAGGTGAACTGTTGGTGTTGAGAGACACTGAGACCACATAATTCCCCCTGTTGCTTGCCTGGATCCCTCTTTGCAGGGTGAGTACTTCCAAGTTGTTTAACTGTTAAAAAATGTGCATCTGGGGAAGATTTTGCTTCATGTTGATTAACTTGAATTCCCTATTGTTGGCTCAGTGCTGAAGAGCTAATGAAATGAAGTAGGTGAAATCAAGGAGGAAGGAATGACCAAAGGACCCGCGGCTCCCCGTGGTATCACTGAAGGGGATACTTATGAACTAATCATTACCTATAATTATTCTGTTCTCCAGTAACTCATAATTATGGCCTTCATATCAGAGTTATTAAGGAACTTCTTATGAAAAATGTATTAATTATTAGGTGTTTCCTTAGCAACTGGTGACTTTTTTGTGTGTTGTATTGTAAAGTGCTACCCATGAACACATAGCACTTCATCACTATGAGTGACTTTCTATATACATACACTACCTTGATTGCTTTATTACTGGGCTCTTGATTCTGACTACTTCACAACTGGTGTCCACCTTTTAACTGTGCTGGTTGTATGGACTCTGTGCTGCTGGGTTGAAGATGTGTTTGAAGCATCTCTGTTTTAGATTTGGTAGCTTCTTAGCAGCAACATTCATATCAGAAGCATTGTCTACTGTCACGGCTACCTGTGAGTCTGGACAGACAATGATTTAAACTGCAACTTTGACTGGCTGGCAGAGGCATACAACTGCTGCCGACACCACAGAGACAAACCCTCTTTATGCTCACCCAAAGACCCCACACATGAACCTCACACATGGCCACACGCGCCCAGAGTCACACTAACACAAATCCACAAAGTCAAACACACATACGCACACTGTTAAGCCTGTGTGTTTCCCTCAGTATTAAATGGGACTTAGTACACAGAATAATGGCGTCCTGGCTTCTTAGACAAGACTAATCCACTTTCATGCCATGGCACTCTGACGTGTCAAGCCTTGTTCGTCGTCCCTGCCTCATTAATGAATGGAAGCATCAATTAATCTTCTTATTAATGATTCATGGAGTCTATATGCTAATTCTTCTCTCTGGTGGCAGAAAATCCTTGTGGCCAAAGTCAACACGTTGAGATTACATACAGTACAAGGGTATGTACTCTTAAGTGTTCCGTTTTATCATGAAGCATCTTTCACCTACTGTATAAGACCTTTACTGCGCATATGATTTGTCAACATCTTGTCATGTGGGCATCATGTTCCTGCAGATAGCTTTGTAGGCATTTAATGGTGTATCTTATAGATTGACCTGTATAGTCAGTGCAACTCTGAAGGAAATAATGTGCAGATCATCTTCACTGTGTGACCCTCCTACGATGTACTCATGTCCTCATCAATAGGTTGAAAGGGTTCGCTAAGGCATTACAGTAGATGCAGAAATATGCATTTTCCAGGAGAAAATGACAGAATTTTTAGAAAACAGCAGGTTGATCTGCAACATGACTCCGCAAACTGAGGAATTATAGTTTGCTGTGGCAACATTTACCTTTTTAAATACAGCTAAAAGTAGGACTGACCCCTGAGAGTCGACCAAACTGTACTTGACCAGAAAGATCACCAGTCAGCAGGATTTCATTGGTTGCTTTGTCACAGAAAAATGAAATAAAACAAATCAAACAAACAAACGTGAAACTCTATTAGGAGCTGTGCCTTGTCAAGATAAATCAAAACCTATATGACTGGAACATGTGGGAATTTAGTTTGAAAGAACAGACACAGGAAGTGGACACGCTCAGCAGTCAGACAGGAGTCAGGTTACAAATCAATCACAGCCGACACATATCTTTCCCTTCTTCTGTAAATATTCAGATAAACACAGAAAAGTTGATCATGTTAGTGCAGGGCTACCCAGAGCTTTACATCTGTCCCACAGACGGTAGGCCTACACACTTATAAACAGCTCCTGGAAGAAGATCAGCTATAAAACTGACACACAAAAGGCACAAGAGTAGCACCCAGCGCCAGAAAACTTGGTTAAAGACGCGGCATGTGTACGGCACCTAATTTCCAGGGCTGGTACCTGCGGTTATTCCACAGGCTAGTTAATAACATGTCGGGCAGGAAATCCAAAGTGTGGGATCATTTTGAGAAGGTGAAGGAGGAACCCAAGGTGATATGTAAACTCATCTTCATTGGTCGACTACAAACATGACGTATCATCTGAAACATGGAAGTAGCTACATGCCCATTAGCCCACAGCGTCATTAACAGGCGGCTCGCTCAGTGTGTGACGTGCACTTGTAGATAAAATATAGGCCTATATTAATGAAGGTTCATTAGTACGGTTTTGTATTTCTCTGTAATGTAGCACAGTGTTAACAATGTTACTGATACTATTCTTTCTTACACCTTCAGCTAAAACCAAACATCATTTAATCATTACATTCATATCAGAAACATGCAGGAGACTAGTCGACTAGCCCTAGCTAAAAGTTTGCAAGAACAAAGAAATCATAAATGGTTGAAGTGGTGATCGCACATATTTTTTCCAGCAAAGGCATTTTTTATTAACAGAACATAAATGTAGCTTAGAGAATATTTAAGTCCATGCATTGATTATTAATAAAAAAAAAGTTATAATAATAAATACAAGACCAACCTCATCTATTATTCCCTATAAAATATTATATATTCATATACATTGAAGGAATAATAGAAATAAAGATTATGTAAAGAATAAAAGCATTGGCTTTAATCTTTCCTCCGACCCTTTGGCTTTCATCTCATAGTTTCCAGCACCTTTCGCTCTCTGCTCTGTTCTCAAAGCTCCTTTTTCTTCTTCACAGCCAACTATCTGTGTTTGAGATTATAATGTGTGGGGGAAAAGTGGCAATTGATTGCTCCTTAATACTTGAATAAAGCCGTCTTTCATGTTTCTTGTTTCAGCTTGTCATGAAGCCACGCTTTGATATGTTGCATATGTTGAGCTGTAAGACAAGCTCTCAATCAACGAAAGTAATTGCAGCTCATTTGTACTCTTTGTGGAATTCTTTGCTTTGAATGACAGAAAAGAGAAGTCAAAGGAAGAACTGGGCTGTGGCTGCGATCCTGTTCTCAACTTGTTCTCGCCTTCATCCACTTCTTTGTCCTTTGCAGCTGAGTTTTTAAATGCAGGTTAATTGATGCTAATTGTTGCTTTGATTCTGTTGCTCCATTTACTTGGTTGTTATCTCTAGTGCAGACCTCTTGAACTGCAAGTAGGCGGATGGTAACAGTTAGCATTAAAATCAGTATGTAACCACGAAGACTAATACTTTGATTAGAGGGTAAAACTCAGCAAGTATTCTTAGATTAAGTTTGAAGTAAACAACCTGATTAACATACTTGTCAATGTTCTGAATTACATTGGTACATTTAGAAATACACAGAATCTGTGCATAAACAAGAACACAAAGAGAACCAGATGTGAAGTGTCTCATACATACAACAGCAGCATAGTTGAAAATGAAGTTGAAAGGAAGGAAAAAAAGATTTATCAACACAATAAAACCAACAAAGTCCCTTCATTTCCCCTTTTTATTTTGTTATGCTAATCAGATTCCTGCAGGCTACCTCCCATCTTTCTGCACACTAACCAGATTATCACACACATCATGTAAAATTTGGGAAATCAGGTTAGTGGGAACCATGTAAACACTTTAATCAAACAATTACCTAATCTCGTTATTCACAGTAATCACTGGTGTATACAGTGTTTACAGTATGTAAATGTGACGCCTATCTTCTAAAAAAAGGGGGGGTATATCACACACATGTGCATCACACATGTAGTGACAGATTATGCGGATTCTTTTGTCTCTTTATCATAAATACATGCACACCAGAGCCAGAGCCGGCCAGGGCGAGATATCAAACATGATATAGCTGAGATGATCCTGCTGAATCCTGGTGTGTCGGATTAGTGTGAGATTGGAGGTCCTGACATCAGTGATTTGAGTCAATATGTATTCATTTGCACATTCATGAGCTGTCCATTGATATGCACTGCAAACATATAAAAGCTTTTATATATAGTCTTATAGTCTTCATAAAGTCAACTGCTGCGTGTCAGTCTGTCACGGGCCATGTTCACTTTGGAAATGATTCACATGAATCTGAATGTTCAGTAAAAATATCAAACATGATTCATACATCAGATCAGCGTGGTGCAACTCAGTGTGAAGCAGTGTTAGTTATGATTGAACTGTACTGGAAGCCAGCAGAAACCAGTGTGGGACTGTTGGTACCACAAAATGGTGTCAGATGGTGTCATAATCATCACATGCGCTTATGACCCCCAGACATCTTCTGTGGCGCAGCAAGTCGATTTGTACAGGCACGAGCTGCACATCGCTGTCCTTGGTGCTGAATCTAGGAACACAGCTGGCTGCTGCTGTCTGAGGTGCTGAGCTGCGAGCATGAAGTCATGAGACAGACCAGGCTCATGTGTCCGAACAGCACAGTCGCTCAGTATGATTTAAATTCAAATAGCGAAGACTCTGTTAGCAGTGTGACCTGACCAGATTACATTCAGTGAGGCTGTCCTCACCAGAAATAACTGCATTTGTCGAGTTTTTAAATGTTTAAAATCTACATTTAAACATTACATTTTCAAACAAGCCTCTTGTGGTTATGTAAAAAAGATGTCATTGTTTCGTCAGCCAGATTTCTGGGTGTATTCACAGTGTTTCACTTTGACATCAGAGACTGTGATTCTCATACTGTTTTCCCAACAGTCAACACTCATTTCTTTTAAACAAAAAGTGTATCTTTTCTTATTTGAAAAATCCGCAAACACTCATAACACTGGGGCCACACTGCCGGTATGAGTAGTGTGTGACGCCTACCTTGCTGAACTGCTGCAGCTCGCACATGTGCAGCGTTGACACAGAGCTGCCTGCTGCTGTACATACTGTATTTCCACAATTAAAAGCTGGTACTCCACTTGTTTACGGAGCAGTGCAAGCACCTGGATTGTCAACAACACAGTCATGCAGATATTTCATAATTAAAAGTCTTTTGAATTAAGGGATTCTGTCGACAGAAATGTTGTCAGAGAGTTTTTACTTGAGTTAAAGGGAATTTTTTGTATTATTTTCATGTCTGTGAATGATTGAAGCTGTAGCAAAAGGTGATACGGCGTCAGTATGATTATCAAAACACCATCTTCACTGTCATATTGCTGAAAACCATGCACCTCACATGTCAAATAGAGGCAAGACTCTGATACAAGAGGTTCAGTGATGCACACACGCTGCTCATGCTGGCAGTAAGTCCTTCTTAGACATAAGAGTTGTAAATAAAAAGCCACTGACAAACAAAATGTTTTGTCCAGAAGGTGACCTTTTGCTTAATTAATTTTCAAGATAAGTTATTGGGTTTAATGGGAAAAACATGTACAGCTGTTAAACAGTTTTAAATTTGCCAGCTTTATGATGATTTATTTTTTCCCGGGAAAATCAAGAGACCATCACTTGGCCAGCTTTGTAGGTCACATAATGGAAAAGAAATTGTGAAAGTAAAATATAGCATTCACGTATCACTATCAGCAGGCATACAGCTGCTTAGGTGCAGAGAAATGCATTGAATTTCAGCACTGAGCAGGAGAAGCGGGAGCCCTTTAGTTTGCCAAGTAGGATACAGCAGATGCACAAGGAATTTGACCTGGTTAATTGGGGCTGGCACATTCGAGATAGTTACATAATACAGGATTGACACAGTAACTGAGGGGAAGAAAAATAGGAGCTCATGTGTAGTACAGTAACAGATGAATCATATTATGTGACAGAAGCCCCTAAGTAAACACAGGACTCAGGTATGAATGCGCCAAATCCCCAGGCGATGCAACCCTGCATGTTTTTAGGAGATTATCAAGCACACGCACGCACACACACACACACGTCCATGCATTCAAACATGCGAGTGCCTGTTCAAAACGTGCCTGTTCAAGAGAGGCCGATTGCTTTGCTTCCTTTATTGCTGCTTGCAGCTTTCTTAAGAACCGCTCATCCAAACAACTTCACACTCGACACTGTGCTTCCTCAGGTCCTCACCCGCCAAGTGTGAAGTCGATCGGATGAACGGTGGTCAGGAAAATCGAAGGACAGGCAGGCAGAGACTCCATCTGTCTCCACTCCATTTTAGTCAGATGAGTGTCTTTCTTGCCTTAAAGTTGTGGCAGTTCATGAGCAAAGTTGAATTAAAAGTGAAGAGACGAGGACACAGTTTGCAGCTCCGTGGCCTCTCTCGCCACCATTTGCATGCAAATAACCACCTGACACTTGTGCCCCCCCCGGCTGTATCGTATAATCCCCTTCTACTGAGAGGATTTACAAAAACACACATGAACGCTAACACACAGAGAAAGGATTTTCATGATCTGCATCTCTGTAACATGATCTCTGTGCACGTGTCACATGACGTCTCCTTATCCACCCCATTGGCTGGGTGTGTTTGGTCTCCCGAGGCCCGAGCAGGGAAGTCCTTTAATGTTTCTCATCTGTGTGACAGGATAAGGGATGAAGCCACTGGCAAACATGCTCATCTGTGTCGATGATATGGGTTTGATCCAATAGCATATGCATGTGTGATTTATGTTTGTGTATGTGTGATATGATAATGGGATAAAGCAGATGATGGTTAGCTTAGGTGGTATAGGCATTGCTGCATGATACGATAAGGCTGTTGATGTTACACCGTACACATTGTGCTGTTTTGGTGCACAATGTTGCTTGTTTCTTTCAAGGCAAGTCAAGCTCTAATGTTTTGTTGATATGACCCAGCTTGTAAAGGGAAAAAAAACACAGATGTTTTTGAAGTTATTTATTAAAAAGGAGTTTGGATAAAAATGTGAGGCAAACTACAAAGGATGAAATGGCTCTTGGGTGCTGTTCAGCTCAAAGAAAGGAATATAACAAAAATAGCAAATAAGAGTCAGTAATCATAACTAAACAAAATCGAAAGCAACAATAACAACCTAGCTATCCTAAAGTACTTTTAAGTACTAAGTACTATCAAAAATAGGAGTCAGTATGTACAAGTGGGCAATGCCACATCCAAGCTAGCTAACATCACGTGTGGCGTGCCACAGGGTTCCATAGTTGGACCAAAATCATTCATTATGTACATAAACGATATTTGTATTGAAATATGTCATTTTCGCAGATGATACCAACATTTTCTGCTCAGATGACTGTTTACAGAGGCTAATGGAGAAGGTGACAGTAGAACTAAGTAAATTGAAACTGTGGTTTATGATTTTTGGAAATCCCAAAACACATTTAACAGCTCAGGTAAGCTTAAGGATAGAGACTCTTGAGTTAGAGAGAGTATATGAAAATACCTTTTTAGGGGTAATAACAGACCACAAATTCAGTTGGAAACCACAAGTAAACCATGTAAGATCCCAAATTTCCAGGAGCATCAGGGTGTTGAGTAAAGTCAGACGTTTTCTTAACCACAGGTCTATGAACACTCTCTACAGCACACTGATTCTACCTTATTTAACATACTGTGTTGAGATCTGGGGTAATGCCTGCAAAACCACTCTACAGACAGTGTGCACAGTTCAGAAAAGAGCAATACGAATTGTGAATAATGTTGGCTTCAATGATCATACTAATTCATTATTTCTTAAGTCAAAAACACTGAAATTCATGGACCTGGTTCTGTATGAAGCTTGAAATAATCTACTTCCTCCCAACATACAAACCATGTTTGGAGAAAGAGAAAGGGGTTATGCTCTCAGAGGTGAACTCAATTGGAAACAACCTACCTGAACACAAGTATTGGCCCTTATGGGTATATGTAGGCATGTATTTATGTATGTATGTATATATGTAGGTAAGTGTATGCATGTATATATACATATGCAAACACACTGTATGCATGCATGTATGTAGGAAGTTATCTGTGAGGCCTTCGCTGTGTAAAAAGTGCCAGGAGGGGGACGGACTTGTCTTGTCTTTAGTTACCACGGCATTCAAATGGAGTCTGTATATCGGACAGCCAGCAACATGGGGCCATGGGCAGGATGGGTGTGACGTATGAAAATGTATTAGGGAGCAACCCACCATGGGAGATTTGAATAGTAGTAGTTAGCAGCTAACTCAAGAAAGTAAAGCAGCAGCCGAAAATGTCCGCAAATTGGGAAAACAAGGAGACTCCAGAGCTCTTTACCCCTGGAGCAGAGGATGTGATCAGTCGCCATACAGTAGGGATGGTAAATGATTGTTATTGCCATGTTTTGTTGTTATTGGTTATAAAGTGTTGCAGATGCGTATATTTTATGTCACACTGGAGGTCAAGGCTGTTGTGCTCGATGTCATGCCCATCACGCCTCTTTTGATTCTGCAATTGCGGTATGCAGTCTATGATTACACACTGGAGCAGAATGATGCTGCCATAAATTGGTCCTGTGTGAAAATCCAAAGGAGGAATAAAAAGGGGACTAAGTAGCAGCTCTTGCGTGAGGTCTCTGTGTAAAAAGAGGGATATTTGTAGATTCTGGCTTCCAGCTACACCCTCTCGATTGCAGAGGCTGGATCAAATGTAGCTGCAATCAAAATCTCCATCCCAGGTAGACCAAAACCTTAGCAGGAGGAGCCAATCCAGTGCAAGGGACCATACATCCAAATGAACATACATAGAAATGTAGGATGCCTAAACATGTGGAAAGAGCTGAGGCTGTAACAACTGCCTTTTTTTCCAAACACGTGCATGAAATGTCACTCTTCTCTGAGGCCAAGCTGCATGAGTAGAACATAGATGACACAACAACATGCAAAAAAAATACAAGACACGCATGAATATCTTAAAACATAGAACAGAATTATTAAAATATTTTGTGTCTTTAGATGAAAAATGCAGTTAGTATTAGTAAATTATTTAGAGACTCTGATGTCCACAGTGTGGTGAAGAAGTGTCTTTGGCTTCATCACACAGCATAAATTAACAGCCACACAACAAAGAGAAACAGCTAAATTAATTTAGCACAGACATCAAGAGCAGAACGCCACCAAACGACCTTTAAAAGCTATGCTGTTTAAAAAAGATGGGTGCAAAAATGTAGGCAGTAAAAGAGGCTTAAGGAGGTTATACACTTAGTATACAGTAATTGAATTTCACTCGAATTACTTGCTGTACACATTTGTAGTGGCTCTTTTTTCTATAGCAGCTTTCTGAGGGTAAAAGTTAGAGTGCAAAGGTGGAATGGATCCTTTACAATCTCAAAAAAACATCTTTGTGTTAAATTCATATTTCTGGCTTAGCCTTCTCTGGTCTGCTTGAGTCTGTATCCTGCAAGCTAATACAGCAATCTACCTGTGAGATCCAGAGATTTGTGCAGAGATGCAAAATTTAGCTCGGAGCACGATTGGAATACCCACAAAAAGAGCTCCACGAATGGGTGTTTCATTTGTAAGTCAAAGGCCTTAAACCCTTTCTTTGATTTTCAGCCCTGAGCCCAAGAGCTAAAGAGCACAATTTCAGCATAATACCCAGAGAGGCACTCCTCGAACATTTGTCCATATAAATAATATAGTATGTCTCCTTTCTGAGCCAGGGTGCCCAGAAGCATTTAGCTTAGGGATCAGCGCAGTTCATCAATGGAGATGGGAAGATTTAAGGAATATGGGGCTTGTGGGAAAACAAGCTGTAAGCCCTTAGAACATTTTCTGGGTGAATATAATGTAGTGCCATATGCCCACTGTTTTTCACCCCTAATGTATTATTCACAGGAAATTTCTTTATGAGCAATATATCCTTCAATTTAGCCACAACCCTGAGACCATAAACACGTATTTACCCATTTCTTAATTCACTGTAGTCGTAAAGCTGGCACAGTGGATAGGTCAGTTAGTAAATCGACAGGAAATGAATCAAAACAATAATTTTGAAATAACTGATGGATCAATAGATAATGAAAATAGTTGTTACCTTCATTTGGCAACAAGCAGCAGTGTCAATTAAGTCAACAAAAATTGTGGTGTTTGGTGATGTCCTTTTATTTAATGACCAAATTGTAATGTCACTGTAAATGAAAAAATATTATTGATAACAAAACTAATGGCACAATCTGTTTAATTCAGTAGAGATGAGATGAAACAGTTGGCTCTGTTCAGGCAGACAACCTCAGTTAGGTCACACCAGTCATCTCAAAATACTGGTTGTTGTCCATTTCAAGCTACCTCGTTAGCAATTAGCTTACCATGCCCTGTTAGCATGTTAAATTTACCATAGTGGAGCCAGTTCATGGTAAACATTTAAAATATGATTTGTGTTTTCTTACAACTCATAAACAGACACTATACAGGCAAACATTTGACATGGTCCTGTATTGATTTTGACTTGATGTAAAGTGAATGAGCATGATGTTTGACAGATAATGCTCCACTCATCTGCATTAACAACCCACTTGTTTTTTTTAACAATTTTTAATTTGTAAGATGCATGAAACATGATGCAGACTTTAGCAGAGGACCTCAGTAATATTAGTAATACACAGTAGTAGTTCTAGAAGTAACTTCATTTTTATATGAGATGAAGTGAAGTTCGATAAGTCATTAATACATTATCAGATGTTTAAACACATAGTTAAAGGTATGCCTCATACTCATTTTATTTTATTTTGTATTTTCATTTATTTATTTATTGTACAGCCAGTGAAATATCCAGCAAAATCCATTACACCATCATTTTTAAACTATCTGACAAAATTATGAGTAAAACATCCAAAAAATTAGACTGAAATTTAAACTGAATACTGACTGAATCTTGACCTAAACAAAACATATACTAAAACATGACTTTAAACTAACTACAATTTTTAGTAAGCAATCCAGGAGTTGCTAAAAGGCAGGGGTGTCAAAGTCATTCTAGTTCACGGGCCACATACAGTCCGATTTGATCGCAGGTCGGCTGGACCAGTAAAACCATTGCATAATATCCTATAAATAACAAGAGGTACATTTTAACACATTTACAAAACAGATGACAAACAGCCTGTGAGTTTCAACGATATTTCTGTTTTTCTACAGTCTAATACTCATTGTCATTACATGTGCAAGAGGCCGATTCTAAAGCTAAACCCTGTTCTTTTTTCCTAAACCTAACCACGTGTTTTTGTTGCCTACACCGAACCATGTGTGTTTGTTGATGAAGGAAAAAAACGTCAATTTGCGGTGTTGTACTGACGTAGTGCTTTTACTTTGAAAGAGACTGCATGTAAACATTAAATTTTCCTGTGAAAAACAGAAGTGTATCTTGAAATAAAATGATGCATGTAACAGCATAACTTGACACGCGTCCCAGGACGTTGACAATCCACGCACCCAGGGTACCTTGCACGTTGTATGTGGACATGGAAAGTCTATGACCACACGTCATTATGTGACGAGGTCAAAGTGAGAATGTGCTGCTGAAGCAGTGTTTTACATGAAGAAAGCTACTCCATGTTTAATATGCTCCTGAAACATTCACAAGTACATCATCCAGGGGCCCACACTGGACCCTTTGGAAGGCTGGTTCCAGCCCCGGGAAGAGTTTACATGACATGTTTAAGCATCAGCAGTGGAAAAACAGCTAGAAGATGTTTTTCTCTTAATTTGCTAAATTAAAACATTTGTTCCTCGCTTGTTACAGACACAATGGCATCCAAATTATATGTATTTTCCTCTTTCACACACATCACTCCTTTCCCTTGTTGATGTGCCTTTTTACATTATAGACATGGTTCTGTGATCACACTTTCGGCTACATCTGAATTAAATACCAGGGTGTTTATAGTTCCTGCTTTTTTTATGCAAAACACCCGCACATCAGAACTGATGTGTGACAGTTTCACAGTGCTGAGGTGGAGATCTTTGAATGTAAATAGTGTATGTGTTTGAATAATTCATGACTCTCTCTGTGTCATTACTTCACCTGAAACATTCCAATTTTACTACATTATTTCATGTGGCTTGGCATACAATACAAACATGACCGCTCTCCATATCTGATGTTAGTGATGGCTGTGCCTGACAGTCGTAATAAGAAGAGCAAGACATAAGGAAGTTTCAGCTTGCAACAATCATCGGATAAATTATATGGTTGCATTTAAAATTATACTGCAGACAAACCACACACATCACTGGTTTCTGATTTACTGGCACTAGTGTGTGAAATGCATTCAAGTACTCAAATAGAAGTGGTGGAAAATCTGCCTCAGGAGCCTTGAACACCTCACCTGTGCGGGATTGAATCCCAGCGGAACATTGTCTGTGTGTATCCCCGAGTCAGTTTCCTTTTTTTTTTCATGTTTCTTATGAAAGGGTGCAGGCGGAAAGTGTATTTTCCTTTTGCCCTGCAAGAAGAAATATGCAGATATTACACAAAAATGCATTTTACTGTAATAGCAAAACATGCACAGGAGGCCGTGCTCGACAAATATTTGCTCTTTCATGTCCAAAGCCACTTACACGGTGAGAGGAAACCATTTTTCAATGTCAAACCTATTCATTATTAGACAAAAACATTTCTATGACAATTTGTCAGAGTAATTTTATCCAAAGTGTTTTGCATAAATGCTTGTGCTGTAATGAAAGTTTGATATTTCCATTTAAGTCTACTAAATGCTTCATTTGCATAAAAATAGAATGTGTTGCTTTGAAAATGGCCGTAGATTAATTTGAACTCAAGAATCAATAATCAAATCCAGCTAACTCAGTTTCATACAAGAAGCAAGAGCCGGGTTCTTTACTGTTGTGGTGCAGCTCCTGCATGTCATCTTTTCTTTACTGCACACTAAAATCAAAGGAAACTTAGTGGACTCCCACAGAACATAGGAAGTATTTGAGTGTGTGTACTTGTGTGTAGTTTTGTGTAACACGGACAGCCTCTGATAAGGGAAAAGCCTCAAGGTGGTAAGACAAGCGACCAGCAGACACTTTTCCAATATGTCACGTCTCTCAGCACGCACACACTCTTACTTTCTCTCTCTCTCTCTCACACACACACACACACACACACACACACACACACACAAACTTGCTCACATCCAGAACCTACACACACAAACACACGTTCACGTACAAAGTGAGGGTGGGTAGGTGGTTACTATGGCAACCGTGTGAAGGTGGCTGGGGAGTTTTACTGCACTGTAGAGACAGGCAGAGACAGAGAGGGAAAGAATATGAAAGAAAAAAATATATAGTTCCCCAAAGACCTTGTATTTCTCAACTTAGGTTCCAAACAGCCACATAGAAACCAAGAAAGCAAAACAAAAGATAGAGCGGAGGCAAAAATGAAGCAAAAGCACCAATAAATCAGACCAATCTACATTGCTGATGTGGGAGAAAAAACACTGAATTATAAGGGAAGTGATTTATCTCAAGGCCCACTGCCTGATGGTGGAAATGGGTGAATTGAAAAGCCATTAGAGATGAAAACACCAAGGAGAGGTTGAATGGACCAATTACTGTGGGGGTTTACTGCGGGCTGCCATCAAGTATAACCTTGATGGATGATTAGTTGGATCCAGTTCAATGAAAATGTACACAGTGTCTGACTTCCGGTGCTGTGTCAGCTGTGAGTGCATACTGGACAGCCAATATCTCATGTCGCCTTTTCAGTGAGGACTACAGGACAATCATGACGAATGGGCCACCATAAGACCCATGCATTCAAAGTCATGTTGAAGACTGTGTCAGCCCAGTTGCCAAAGAAAATGTTGCATTGTACGATTATACAAACCTTGAATGTGTTCCACTGGCATGTTTCATATGTATCAGCATCTCTTAAGTGACATATATGAGCTCATGTTGTCATTTGGAGGAGGAGGGGATTGTGGCTCGTGTGTCACAGAGGCTAGAACTCTACCAAGCTGCAGACCACAAACAACAAAACAGATGGTGATTTAGCAAGTCATTGTTGTGTTTCTGTCTGCTTTTTAGGCACCAAACATGACTGTTTTATAGCTACACATAACTGTTTTTCCAGCAGCTTTTTAAAAACCAAACTTGGGTGTTTTGTAGCCACCTGTCACTGTGACCCAAGGAACCCAGCACTTTGTTTCCAGCTGCTTTTTAGGCACCAAAACTAGATTTCTTGTAGTGACTCGTCACTGTTTTTCTAGTGACTTTTAAGGCAACAAACAAGGGTGTTTGTAGCAACTTCACGCTCTGTCCTTCCAGCATCTTTTTGGGCACCAAACGCAAATGTTTTGTAGCAACCCAACGATGTCTTTCCAGCAGCTTTTTGGGCACCAAATGGAGATGTTTTGTAGCCAACTGTCACTGTCACCCAGATTTTTAGGCGCTGAATGTCTTGCAGCAACCCATAACTTTGTTTCCAGCTGCTTTTTATGCACCATACATAGATGTTTTCAAGCAAACCTTGCTGTTTTTCCAGCTGCCTTTTAGGCAACAAACAAGGGTGTTTTGTAGCAGCCTGTCATTGTTGTTCCAGCAACTTTTTAGGCACCAAATGCAGATGTTTTGTAGCAACCTCATGCTCTGTTTGTCCAGCAGCTTTTAAGGCTCCAGATGTGCATGTTTTGTAGCGAACCATGGCTCTGGTTCCAGTTGCTTTTTATGCACCAAACATGAATGTTTTGTAGCGACTTGTCACTGTGTTTTCCAGCTGCTTTTTACTGAGACGTCACGCCAGAAGCAAGTTTTTTAAGCCCAGACATGATCTTTTTGATTGGGTTTTTTGAGAGAGGATGACCAATCAGAGCGTCAGTCATTTTATTGTGTCACTAAGGTTTGGACCACTCCAAGATCATCACTACTCACATCTACTTACTCTAAAAGGTATTTAACTTAATCAACAAAATCATTATTTCACACTGTAGACTCACATGACTAAATATACAGACTGTACAAATGGTTGAAACCTGGTAATTTAGTACGCACATGCCTTATTTTATTTTACAGAATCAAGGTTTCCTGGTGGATTTATTGGGAGAAATATTGAAAACATGAATAGTCCTAGTTTTAATGGTGTGTTCAAATGTTAGTGAGAAGCTTTGACAGCCAAGACTCATTAGCTGGCTGCCAAACAAAAACCTTTTCAGTGGGAAAAATGACAATCAACAGTGTGCTTGTTGTGTTTTTTTCATGTTCGATCATTGTTTTCTCAGTAAATTAAAAGAACTGCTCTTGACTGCAGTGCTGTGAAGCTTTGGATACTGGTCAGCAGTAATAATAATTTATGTAAGAATTGCTTCAAGCATGAAGAGTAAAGACGAGCCTTACGTCCTCCTAATGCCTCTAATTTGCGTTCATTAAAATATATTAATATATTGTTTGGGCTATTTCTGGCATACGCTAGATTAAAATAAATGGTCATGCAGTGATATTTTGACACTGAGTAAAATGTTGCAGTTAGTTTTCTAATTAAAAGGCTTCATTGCCATTAGCCACTTTTCAAAGTAGCTTTACTGCTTTTCTCTAAGTTGTAGCTTTGTTAGTTAACACAGTCCCTCTGTTTATGCCTGTGTGTTTGTGTGTACTTCTTTCTGTGAGGACTCAGTGTCTGCAGTCACACCCCATGGCAAGCCTCGCTCTGTCATATCAATGCCAAACCTCCCAGCAGCTGGCGGCTCGTCCTCACCATCCAAATCTCACGGACACACACATAAAACGCACACTCACACACTCTCTTCCTCTCTGTCTCTGTTTCATGATCTCTCCTTTTTCTCTGCACCCCCTTTATATCAAACCTGTCTCTCTCATTCTGTTTGCCTTGATGCTTGTGATATCTTTGGTTCCCAGTTGCTTAATTCAGTTATATGCATACATACTGTGTGTGTGTGTGTGTGTGTGTGTGTGTAAGCGTGCATGCGTGTGTGATCATGCATGTGTGGAAGCGCAAGAGAATGGCAGAGGGCCTAAAGCCCCAGTCTGCCCATTAAGTTGATCAGGGAGTGGAAGCATGGTTATGGGGCTGTAATGTGAGCTCTGAACAGCTCTGATAAAACAGCTTCCTCCCCACAAGTCCCTGCGTCCAAGTGCGGCTCTGGCCACAGTCACTCCCTCCCTTTCTCTCCGTCTCGCTCTCATAATAATCTCCATATTCAAAAACCTGCACACCATCTCCACTGTTGTTCTGACCTTGATGCTAAGTAAGATCGCTCTTTGTGGGAATTCTTTGCTCCTCAGTTGCTCAAGTTAATAGCACAGCTTCCATCTTACTTACTGAGAAATTTATGTAAATCAAGTTGCAGTGCAAACACGCCCACCAAGGACCACCGTGCACCCAAATAGCCCTACTCGATCACCCTTTTTTATTTGTACTCTGCATGCTGCATAAGCATATTGCACAATGGGGTGGCGAGCTTTTGTTTCACGCATAAATACAATGATTCAATAACAAATTTCGCCGTATCATCCAGTCATTCAAGTTAGAGGATATTATTTTAGAGTGAGTAATGTCTACATTCTTGCCTGACATTCAAAGAGGCCTGCTTTTGGCAGTGGGTGATATTACCGACTCCTTGCCAACTGGAACACACTCTGCAGACATTTCACTTATTGCAACCAAGCGTTTGATATTTTAGACATTGTGACAGTAAGCAATGGATTATTAATACATGTGCTGACATACCAGCTTTTGTTTGATTCATGTAACTGAGGCATCATGCATAGTGTGTTAGAGCAGCCGGATGTTAATGAAGAGGAAGCACTTTAAACCTCATTAATTACCTTTTTTTGGACCAGCAGGGCTGGAGGGAACTCCACGACAAGCTGACAGACGCATAAGAGGTCTTCAACGGTCCACGCAGTTCTAAGTATCCCAAACTAAATTATACTCAATCTAAGAGGGTCAGGAAGAGTTTGTGTCACTATGTTTCACACCCGAGGGGATCCGAGCAGACTCGCTATCAGCTCTGATCATGTAGTGGGTCATAATTATAAGGAGATAAAAGTGTTTTTCTGACACAAGATGGAGAGTTACTGCTCATTAGTCGGTATAGCATTACACTGCTGCCAGTGTTGGTGTTGTATCTCTATTGGGGTCTTTTTGGATCAACCACGGTTGCGGCTGGATCCATTATCCTTGGATATATTTGTCCTCAGGTCCCAGTTAATGAATGTTGTGTCTGCGTAGGTTTTTAACAGGTCCATTTCTAATTTTGTCCAATCTTTCTGAGCTGCAAAGACCTCGAATACATGCGTTCCTTATATATTATTGCCTCATGAAGTTGTTATGGCTAACACGTTAACTAAAACCTAATAACACAGCTAGCAGCACCATTAGCATTCATTTAGAGTTGTGATTTTGTCAGCCTGATTATTGTAAGTCCAGTATTTACTTTTTCTCAAAATCTGGTTCAGTCTTTGTCAATTCTTGGGAAAAATAGCTGCTACAGTAGATCTCCCAGTTTCTTACCCAACTAATTCCCAACTAAGTGTCTCCTATTTATTTCTTGGCAGGTAGCCAACAGCCGCTTTATCAGTGCTGGCTTAGCTGCGCTGTGCAGAATTTCTGCACTTAAAAGCCGAAACAATTGGCCAAAAGAGGCTATAAAGCTCGGCCCCGCCTTCCATCGGTGTCACTCACTCTCACACACAAATACATTGACAAAGGACCCGTCTACATTTATGACTTTTTCAAACTCCTTTAGATGAAACCGGCAGCATTCCCTTGGGTGTACTGGTGTAAAATGTTCATACTGCTCTTGAATGGAACAAAATGTCACTGTGTCCTGACAGCAAGGATGCCATAGTATCTCATCATATAACATCAGAGCTCTCTGTTCACATGGAATCCATTGAATATAGACTTCTGTATGTCATGTGAATGAATGTAGACACCAGCTGTGGGTTTGAGACAATACTGGAGAGATCTCCTTCCACCCAGCTGTCACCTTATTTTGTCTTTTGTAGTGAAATGAGTCGTTGTATAGATAATTCCTCATTCCAACTTCATGAAGCAGCTTTTTTTTGTCCATTGCGGTGCTTTCAAAGCTAGCGACAAAACCTCAGCTCAGAATGGCACCTCTTGGGACCCCTCTTTCATTGGCTTGAAATCCAAAATGTTATCATATTGGCGCAGTTTTATTTGTCCTGAGAGACTAACTCTGCCATGTCTCATCTCATCGTCCCAAAACACACGACCTTCCAACTAATAAACACAATGCGTTCCACTCTTGCCCCTCGCTGACCTCCAAACCCCCTTTGTCCACCATGCACCCAAACTACCTCCCTGTGCATCCAGAGCGGTATATGAATGTAATATTTTATTAACTCAAAGTAACGCTGCCTCAGGACATAATGCAGGCAGTAATTTCATTGTCACTACAAAGTGATTACGTTAATAATTTAGTAATATACTAAATGTCATTTCTCTGAGACAGGGTTGAGCTCATATGCAATATGTAGATTGAACTTGTTGGGAATCAGGAACCAAGTCAGTATTTTGTTCTTAATGTCTGACCTTGGAGTTTGTATTGTGTGTGCATGTGTTTGTGTAGGTGTGTCTTTGCGTGAGTGTTCTTCAGTCTGCTGGAGATGAGCCCGGGATAAGATCTGCTCATTTATTATTCAATTAAAGATCGCTGAGGTCACGGCAGATCATTAGCCATGGAGGTTATTTCAAAGGAGGGCGACACACAAACACAAAGACAGACAGTGAGAGGAAGGTAAATACAAGATAAAAAGAGAAAGAAAAGACTGAGAAAGACAGACAAAAGTATTGATTGAGTGATTGATTTGTTTCGTTATTTTGCCAGCTCTTATTTTGAAACCAAAATTTCTAATTACAGTATCATGTTGTGCCTCCCGCTGACACGTCCTGATAGGCTTTGTCATTGACGTTTACTCATTTAACTGAAGACACTGGCAAAGATCTAGCGGGAATGTATCAGAGGGATTGCAGTGCAATTTCTGAATAGGGCTTAATTGATCTATGCTCTGTGAACAGATTGGGAAGAGCTCTGTAAGACAGAAATAACCTCAGCTCAGCAATAACAACAGCTCAAGCACACAATAGGTCTTGTTGCACATCCAGCACATAATAAAATCAAAAGAATTTCCAGAGCCGCAGCCTTTGGATGGCGACAACTTTAATAGACTTATGTGCCATTGATTTTCTCTGGCTATCAAATGTTGAGTATGGAGAGAGATAAATAATGGAATGGCATGTGCACACTAGCACAGGCACGGACACCTGAAGTAGCTGTAGATGTGCTGCTATGAAGAGGAACAGGGTGGGAGCTCCCTTTAGTTCCCATGGAAACAATTATGGAATATCCTATTAAAGTGACTGTAAACACATGGCTGTCATTTATTGTAAGACCTTTACGGAGATTAGACCCTAAAGGAAAGACAAGCCGTCCTGTCTAAGCGACAAGGCCGACAAATTGATTCGTTTAATGATGCTTTTGCACAATATTTTCAATACGGCTGACACAAGGCTGGATCTGTTATTTCAACAAGCAAAACAGTCAGGGACCAGTTGCAGAAAACACCATAAGTGTGACAGATTAATTTCTCCTCAACTGAAGTATTAATGTAGTTGCACAGAATCCCTTAAATCATTTCCTTAGTTAAGGAAAAATCTTAACTCATTTACTGTGTTGAAACAGATCTTACAGCAGATTGCTTGTTTTCTCCGACTCATGCTTGTGATGCCTGTAATCATCTCACAAAGTTAACTTATACTTTGATGGTGGAAAAAATGGCAAAACAAAAGGAGACAGGGAAACTGTGCTGGTCAGAGGAGGGAAATATTATGCTTCTGGAGGAATACAACCACAGAAAGCACAAACTACAAAGTGAATTTGATCCTCAAGTACCAGAAAACAAACACTCTTCTCGAAGTGTGTTTGTTTTTTTTTAAATTTTATCACCATTAACTCAGTCATGTTGCCATTAAGACAGAGGCAGAGGTTTTTTTTTTACCTTCCTTTGGCTGCTAAGGTCTTTTGAGACCAAGACAAGGACAAAACCATAAAAATTACATAAACATTTCAAGGGTGTTTCATGCAACACATAATTCATACAGTTTAACAGTTATGTACATTATATACATTCAAACATCACATTATATGCAAAAAACAAAATAGATATTTGAAACAACAACTTGCATTCAAGATTCCACAAGTTACATTATTTTATTTGCTGTGCATTGATACAGTTGATTGCATTGAGCACTCTTAGTGTTTTCTTTAAAGTGGCTCTGTTATTTATTTCAGTATTGTGGTTTGGTAAAGAGTCACGTCTCTTAATGGCTCTGTAAGTCACAGTAGGTTTGAGGAGACGTGTCCTTGGTCTAGGTGGTACTTGAAATCTCACATTGGCGTATTGGTATTTTATTAACGACTTGGTTAATAAAATACCGTGGTTCCTTATTATTTAAGAAATTCCTGAAGAAGTCAAGAGGACTGTATTGCAGTCCTTTCTTGACAGGAAGCCATGAGAGATTGCGGTGCATCTGAAAAACATGTTGGTATTGAACAATGAAGACCTAATCTAGCAACTCTGTTTTGATTTTTCTTAGGTCTTTCTTAAGGCTCATTTATACTCCCTTTGTGTACCAAAATAGATAGGTCAGTTTCAAACATTGTAAATGTGATTCCCCTCATACTGCCATGTGTCTGTTATGATGGCACAGATACAGCCAATAAATGGCACTAATTGGCAGAGTCAAAAGTCGGTCTCATACAATACTGCTCCTTTACCTCCGTGTCTATAAGCTAAATACGGATGAAATGAACACAGAGTGTGGACAGAAGGCTCCATCTGTCTCCGCTTCGGTATCTAACATTGAGCATAAATGAGCGCTTTTCGCTGATGACCAAATGCCTGGACACTACCGAAGGTGTGACAAAACTAAGGCTTGGATCACTTGTCTCAGAGTATTTCCTCATTTTACTCACGCTTTTATCAATGTGTTCAGTCCATGTAAGTCTCTCATCCAGCACAATGCCAAGTAGCTTTGTATTTTTAACTTCCTCTACTGATTTTCCACCAAGTGATAAGCTTAGCTGAGGATTACTGACCAGCTTATGCAGAGATGAGATAAAAACACCGTGCATTTTTTTTTTAGGAATATTCAGCACCGATGTGTTCTCACTTACCCGCTTAGCCACCGATGTAAATCTAAACAATCTGTAAAAGCAAGACATGCCTATTCCTTTTGCTTTTGACTACATATCTGCTTTTTTTGGAGGTAGCTTTTAGATATATATGCACTGTTCATAGAGAAAAACAAGAAAGCAGCTCATAATTGCAGCATCATGATAGTTCTTGTTTGACCACCAAAATGAATAATGGATGCTAGGACAGGAAAAGCAGCCTCTAGGCAGTGTGCAAAAGGCTCTGCTATCCAATTATGCTGTAGACAGCAAGGTGCATAGGACTGTGTATATTTGGACTAATAATGTTGCATCAGGATGATGGCTGAGATAATTGTGCTGTACAAGTTGAAAGCAGGATTTTAAAAGTCATGCCAGGTAGTGTCAGCAACTGGTGCACAGAGGTCAAAATGGGAGACTCTGAACACGACGTTTGGTTCACTCAAAACTATTTAGCAGCTGATTTAGGCAGCAAATGCAGAGAAAAAGCAATTTCAGAATACATAAAAGTGTGAATTAGGATATTTGTTTCATAAGATTGGACAGACTTTAGTAATTCTGCCCAGGTGGTAAATAAAAAAGCTGTGTTGGCGGTGGCCTTGATATGTGGCTGCAAAGATGGAGATGAATCAAAAACAACACTGAGGTTTCGAGCGGAGGAGTTGTGTTTAATTGTGCGTCCGTTGAGGTTAAGAGTCAAGAAAAAGAAAAACAAAAAGAGAAAGATGCTGTATGGAGAAAGTGGGAGGCCTGCGTGGATCGGTCGTCATCTGGGTAACTAACTGTCACGCCGCTCTCACCTTCAAGAGCAATGCTGCAGAGAGAGATTGGTGTGAACATTGTTAATGAAGCTTTTGATTGTGGTCAATATGCCACTTATCACTGCAATGTCTCCGAACACTCCCTTGAATGCTAATCATCAGGAATGATTGTACTTTGTATATGTTCTTTGTATAGGAGTCTCGTTTCATGATACTGTGTGCATAGTATACAAAGGCTGATTTTCCAGTAGAAGACAGAGTGTCAAGTTCTCCTTAGCCTCAGGATGAACTCTGTCAGCCATGAACTCTATTTTACTTTGCTGCACAGACACATCAGTTCAAATCCTAAACAATTCAAATCACGTTTGTTATAATACTTAAAAATGAATGACATTTCTGCCTCCAACCTGTTTGCAATTAAAATGATTATTTTCACACAGTTACTGACTGTTAGCATCCTTTTGAGCTCGGAAGCACCTTGACGTGACACCGACGTTGATAAGCAGCCCAATTACCAGTAGACTACTGTAGGTCAGAAGTTGATTTGAGCGTCAAGAATTTAGGAGAGAAAATCCTCCCTAAGTCTGTGCTGGCATCCACAACAATAATGACTGCAGTGTTCCTGCCAAAGGGATAATTAAGCCTGAAGACAATGTGAAAGCACAACTAGGCCCTCTTCTCTGTCTGCCTCTCCCTTTCTCTTGGAGTTGAAACAGTGACACTGAGGGACAAGATACTCAGCCTGGGAATGGGTTATCGACATGGAGTAAACTGTGTCACATAGGTCCTGGGGCCTGGATGCAGGCTGATGAGGACCAGTCTATTGGTCCCACTAGGGAATGCCACTTAGTGCCAATCACTCAGGAAAAGCTGGACCGGCCAATATTGGTCTAGTTCCATCTTTCTCTCTCTCGTTTCTTTCTCTCATTCATCTGTCTTTGTCCAGCTCTCACACACATGTAGACACACCAATCCATCTAACTGCCAAGAATCAAGGATGCTCCCTCTCTCACTAGACTTGGAGCACTAACTCTCTCCAGTGCCGTGTGTATGTGTTTTTCATAACAGCAGCAAACACACACCAAGCCTTTTCAAACACAACCTGCCTGGCTGCTGTGTGACAGAGAAGCTAATTTGCTCCGCCAGAATACTTTACCCAGCCGCCATGCAACTCTGGCACACTTCCACCAACCAGCCTATTATATTAGAATATCTCTCCATGCATGCCACAATAACACATTTACAACCAATGAGTGCGGGGCGTTCTGCCCTAAATTAGCCGTGACTTGCTTTTCAAAGGGTCATAAATGGCTGTGAATGTTTCATAAACAGCCCACAGAAGCTGCATAACAATAGGATAGTGTTTAACTGGATATGTTGTCATGGCAGCATGTACTGTAGCACCAGAGCCACGTGCACTTCAGAGAGTTTAGCAGATTGAATTAATAAACTAATGCGCCTCCATTGTCATGGTAACTTTGAAAAAGCTGCATCTCTGACATCAATTCAGTAGATCCTCCAACTGTTGTGGGTGCAAACATGTTTACTGTTCTGTTGTATACATGCAACACCAGGCATGCATGTGGTCATGTGTGTACATAATACTCATGTGTGGGTGGGTGCTCCGTGTAATGTTTCCCTTCACCGTGCACTTTCACCGGTGATTGCCGTCACTGAAATAACTAAAAATGACATGTCTTTCTAAAAGGAAAAACACTGTCACACTGAAGGAAACACTGGCAGTCTGCTTCCCCAGCAGCTCGGAGAAAATTGTTGTTGAATACTGAAACTAAAGAGTATGTAGGAATGTTCATGTGTCCCAGTTGTCAGTTTACTGTGCAATATAAGTCAGACACATGGTTTTTAGAGAGTAGTTATTAGTTGCTACAGGGAACATGCCACTATGGTGGAGGAGCAATAACTGCGGTGAGTGAATGTAACGCTGAGTGCTGCCTCACTTAAAAACATAATACCACAAGTTATAGAGAAAGTGAGATTATTAAAGAAGACAGCAGAGTAGAAAAAGCAGAACCTATTCTATATTTTTTGCATTTTTTCTTCTAATAATTTGTCTACTCTTCATATCAGTTTTAAAATTACAGTATTTGTGTTGCCTGAGGAAAAGCATGTATCTCCAAAATGTCAACTTTTATTCCTTTGTTCATTTCTGGCTCTGTAGTGATGCAATTTTCAAACAGTCCAGTAAGGTTTCAATGGTTTATTCAGCTTAAGTAGTAGGGATGCACCAATTTATTGGCCGGACATCGGTATTTGCCAATATTTGCCCTGTCTTCTGCCATCCGCCTCCCCGCAAATAAGATGAAGTTCACAGATGGAGGTGGCCGATGTCTGTCTGTTTTGTTGGATCCATTTTGTGCAAGCAAATATAATGTTGGTTTATTTGTAGTCAGATGCGGACAACAGTAGTTAGCATATGCAGCTGCTGACTCTGAGAAGAAGCCACTGGCTGGACCTGAGTCTGGCATGCCATACGAGGGCAACAGGTGCCATACGCACATGTGGTTCGTCTTTATGTGTGCCTCAGTGAGCAGCTATTAAGCTTTGAATCTCACAGCTTCGGTGAGATGAGAAATAGACTGAGCTGCAAAAATGCATTGATGCTTAACTTTGTAAAGAAAACCCTTGCATCTTGCTAAGACGGTATATTGGCCAAATTGTAATTTTAAACATCGACATCGACACAGAATTTCACATCTGATGCATCCGCATTAAAAAGTGGAAGACCTTCTCATCTCATGAAGGGATATTTGACATTCAGCTTACTTGAAAAAGTTGAAATCAGCACATTTTTGACTAGTATCAGCAATGATATGCATCCATGTGGATTGTGGGCTAAGTAATACTCTAACAAGGTTAAAAGATTTTTAACAAACATGTAGAAACAAACAACAAAAGCGCCCTTTATTTGATGAAGCAAAGTGACAAAATGGAATTTTTTTATGCAATGTCACCATATGCAATGGTTAAGAGGAGAGGACCAACTATAAGTTTGGGTGACATGTCTTTCACCACCTCCAAAAGGCCAAGTTGTACAAAGTTTTGTGGAATGACTACCCTTGAATACAGGACAGAAAGCTTGTCCTTATAGTTAGAGAGAAAACTATCAAGTGGAAGCAGCTATTGGCACAAGAGATCAATAAGCATGCTACCGAAAATAAAATATTGCACTACAGGCAGCCCCATTTTCTGTTTCCATGTGTTGAACACCAGCTGGGCCGCTCTGATCGAGAAACTTGATGTCAGGGGAAGGAAGAATCCATCTATTCATTCAAAAGGTGATCCAAAGTTCGGTCCATCTCCTCCTACAGTGTGTGTTCAAGTGCAGCCCACCTCCATTACTGCCAACACAAAGGTGATTGGTGCAGTCCAGTGAACATGCATGCTGCCAGAAATAAGAATGTGAGAAATGTAAAGGGTGGACTTTGCAAAGGAAATCAAAGTTCTGACCTTTTACATCTTTGAGCACCTGTCATTTGCTGCAGAAAAAGGGTGTGGCTGTCAGATTTTTTTGATCTTCAGAAACAGGGCAATGCACAATCTTTCTGACCATTTGAAAGAAGCTTTATGCCACTTTCAAACTTTTGGAAAAGCACTTAAGAGAGGACATATTGGCTCCATGCACAGCTTCGACCACTGTTGTTTAATTCCTACTGGTGGAGACCCTACAGCACTTTCTGCCCTGCCCAGCTGTATATCTGTCTATCTTCATGTCCGCCTTTTCAGGGGTGGAAAAATATTTTTGTTGTGGACAGTAAAACTTGAGCTTTAGCAAAAGGTCAGTTGTATTTGGCTTCAGACTTTGCCTTATCTGTCTGAAACAAAAAGATGCAGCGAGCAGAGGACACGTCTGGTTATGGATTCCACTCACAGCTCACAGACGCTAGTAGTCCTCTGTGGGCAGAGGCTCACATCTGGCAGGTGCTTGTTTATGAGAGCAGTTAACACTGGATAAGGGAGGCTTTATAGCAAAACACAAATGCACGCGCACATGCGCACGCACATGCAAGTGCACAGGCTCAGGCAATCGAAACACACACACACCACCAGCAAGCCCACTGTTCTGAGTTGTTTGTCCCTTTTAAGAGTTTTTTTTTTAGGTCTGCATTCTGTCAGCAACCAAGACAGTTTCTCCGGGATCTTGCAGAGGTTTGCTGTGATCATCACAGTCCAAAAATATGCTCAGATTTAAGGGTTGTTTATTTATTTTGGAGTAAGTTTCAGTCAGCAGTAAAAAAGAAGTGATTATTAATGAATTAGCAAGTAATCATAATATATCATTTGTTTTAGTGTGAGTAAAATCAGTTGAGAAACCTCACAGGGCCATTGGAATGACTGTATTGGGAATACCTGTTAGCCGCTACTTGCCTGTTCAGATACAGCCAGGAAGTTTTAAGTGCTTCTGTATCTTCCCATGGTTCAGTCTTGATAACTTGAGAGTCCATTGGAGGAGCTTGTTGGGATCACAGTAAAACATTTTGTCCAGACATAACCAATGTGCTTGTTTCCTTCAGTTCCTTAATTAGATTATTTTATGTGGAAAAATAAACTGATTGGTAAAATTAGGAAGATTTCTTCCACTTGGGCCACTTGTTCTGGTGTTTGACCAAGATCACTGATTTGCAGTAATGTTTAGGTCACTTTGCTTTAAAGCATATCCAAGATCCCCATCTATCATAGACCGTATAGAATAATGGATGTAGCCATTGTTACATCGCCCACTGGCTTCACCTATAGAAGCCTTGAGTTTGACATTTTGGTCGTCGCCATCTTGGATTTTTGGAGCCAGAGATATGTGGAGTTAGGGTGGAGAAAACCCTTGCATTAGCTGCTAGCTTAGTTAGCATGGTGTATACAGCTATTGTTTACTGTCATAATGCTCATGCTTATTTTCACAAGCAAAAAGCAGGCTTCGAAGTGTTAAACAAAATATACTCACTGGAAAAATCCGGCTGCTTAGCGGATCTTTTAGTACAACCAAATGCTGAACAAGACTTGTTTAGGCGACCTAAACTTTATGAGTTTCATGGACTGCAAGGATTTTGGAGTAGAGCCGCTGCTCCTTAGCGTCAAAGGGGTCATTTGAGGTGATTCTTGCATCTGATCAGGATGCTTCCTGGACACCTCCTGGTAGAGGAGTTCCGGGCACATCCCAGTGAAAGGAGGACCTGGGGCAGACCTAGAACACGCTGGAGGGATTACATATCTCATCTGGCCTGGGAGCACCTTGGGGTCCCAGAGAGCGCGCTGGAAAGCATTGCTGGGGAGAGGGACATCTAGGGTGCTTTACTTGACCTGCTGCTCTGAGTGGATGGATGGTGCAGTTGCTCATTGACATGTTGGTCTATGTAAAGTGGCTACACCTTTAGTATGCATAGCTTTAAACCTTAATAACATTTATCAGATGAGTTGTGGAAAGTTTTGCCCCCTGTACTATTGTCAGGAAGGGGCAAACTAGCTATATTAACCAAAACTGTTTTTGTACCAGGCCATAAACTTGTTTATTTCTCCTGTAAAGGTGGGCATTTTAACATGAGGGTCTATGGGGGTTGGCTCCCTCTCAGAGCGTCAAGTGACTGTTTGTGGAACTGCAGTTTTTGGCTCTTCCACATTGGCTTAATTTTTCAGCCTTAGATGTTCCCACTTGGTATCTATACAGCTGAGCAGTGATATCTATGGTAGGACTTGGTCCAGATAAAGGTGACTTGAGCAGCTCTTGTCAAAGATAAAAGTGCTTCAGTCCACTCTTTACCAGGAAAGCTGACAACAGGTTTGCTGGGGATGCAAGAAAAAACTCTGAACATAAACAACTCCAGCACACACGCCCACACACACACATATATATACACAAAGGGAGAGAGAGAGAGAGAGAGAGAGAGAGAAAGAGAGCTACTCATCCTTGACTGTGAAACTAGGTTGATGTGGGGCAGCCTATCTCCTATGGCTCACACCGTGCTGACAGGCTCATTATAGTGGAGTTAGAGTGGAGACCTTGGTGTGACAGAGCCAAAGTCATCCCGGCCAGCTCCCTCCAGCTCTGTGTCCCACTCACTGTACTGCGTGGCCAGCACAGACACCGCAGCACAACCCTGTTCATCCAAACCACGGCTGCCCCAGGGACCAGAGCTTGTTCAGAACCCAGCAACACATTTCAGAATGACTGAATGCTTGACAAAAAGCTCATTCTGTGTCCACCAACAGTTTTCCCACTGGAATGTCCACTGTGGCGCAGTTTCTGCTCCCTTTAAATGCTTTGACACTAAAATTGGGTTCAAAATGAAATAAGGACGGGATAACGGGCTACCTGACATGGGCTGTGTTTCACAAACGCGTTAGGTGGTTGTTGCCTTCGGGGAATTCATGAGTTCAATACATAAATGGGCATTATCCTCCACGTGCTACGACCTCTTGCCAAGTGGCTGCCATATGTCGTCAAATTTTAAATAACAGTCCAACAGACTAAGAATTTTCCAAGTCAACCAATAGTTGTCATTTAGGGCCATTAGTCGACATGTTTAATTTAATGATTAAATGCTATATTTTGGTGGTTTGAGTTGAAGGTGTGAGAAAGAATAGTATCAGTAACATTGTTAACACTGTGCTACATTACAGAGAAATACAAACCGTACTAATGAACCTTCATTAATATAGGCCTATATTTTATCTACAAGTGCACGTCACACACTGAGCGAGCCGCCTGTTAATGACGCTGTGGGCTAATGGGCATGTAGCTACTTCCATGTTTCAGATGATACGTCGTGTAAGTAGTCGACCAATGAAGATGAGTTTACATATCACCTTGGGTTCGTCCTTCACCTTCTCAAAATGATCCCACACTTTGGATTTCCTGCCCGACATGTTATTAACTAGCCTGTGGAATAACCGCAGGTACCAGCCCTGGAAATTAACCTAGTGTCTGGTGTCTGTCCTTTTAAAATAAAGTCCAACGTGGTCCAGTCATATAGGTTTTGATTTACTTTGACAAGGCACAGCTTCTAATAGTTTCACATCTGTTTGTTTTCTTTGACTAATCGACCAATGAAATCTTGCAAACTAATGACCCTTCTAGTCGACTAACATTTGGTCAACCATTAAGGGGCAGCCCTATAACAGTCATTCCTTTGCTTATATAAGTCAGTTTTGATCATATTTTCTTTACCTTAGAATTTCTGCTCCTTGTGCTATTGGCAGCATGTTGCCTGTAGGTAAACACAGTTATTTGGAAGCAAGAAAGGGTTTCGTACAGCTCGATTCAAAACCCTGACCAACTTTGAACACAAACTATGAACACTTCCAAAGTATGAGAACAGAGAATGATGAAAAGCTGTATCTGGATGGGGCCAGTTTGCAGATGTGCGTTGTGTTTTTGTCAGTTAAACAGGATGAAAATTCAACTGTAATCCATAAGTTTATAATTTCATGTGTCAGAGCTTTAACACTGAAAAAATATTTAATTTAAACTTAAATTACACTGAATTTTGCTGTCTTGAAATAAAGTTCCTCTCAGATTACAGTTAATGGTGAGCACACATTTATCATGCAGTTTGTGTTGGACCAGCTGAAGGGGGCTGCCCTACTTTCTGAAACGTCCTCGGTCTTATTTCTTCTTTCTCAAAGCTTGAAGTAGAAGGGAATGCTCAATCTCACATGTCTTTCATCGTGTGTTTGTGCATGTGTTTGTGTGCACAGGAGTGGAAAGAGAATGGCACACCGAGATGTGGAGTTGCATCCGAAGGCATCTGCTCATTTCTATGAGTTTAAGTCATCCATCACCTAACTGTAAGATGACATCAATGCACCAAGGAAAGAAATGCATCAAGGAAAGAAATATCTAGGAAATGTGTCACATCTGCTGCATTCTATTAACATATCACATTGTTCTGTGATTGACTGGCACGGTGCTGGAGATCATGGAAGCTGACTATCACTAGAGGGATTAGCGATAAATCCTTTTCATGACTTGCGACTACATAACATCGCCTCTCCCTTTAAATCTCTCTCCCACCTGCTCTTCTCAATCTTTTTTCTTTATACCTCATCTCTCCCTCTCACTCACTTTCCCACGTACTTCTGCATCTCTCTCCCTCTCTCTTTTAGAGCCAGGGGCATGCTAGGCAAATAGACTGCACTCTAATTGCCAATGTAATGATGCTGCAGTCCACTCATCTCACCTGCCTAATTAATACTACAGCTGCCACCCCTGCTCTCTTCTCTCTCATGCTCTCACACACATCTACACATTCGCACACCCACATGCATACAATTACAGGAGGCGACGCAAGCTCGTGAATTCATATCACGTACGGTCTTCCTATATCTGCTCAGCCTTACCCCTCTCTTTCTCTTTCCAGCTCCCCGCGGCCTTTTCCTTCCTCTCCACTGTAAAACATGGGCCTGTCAAACTGACATGATACACCAAGCTACACTTACAGAGTGGTGAGAAAGTAGTCCAGCCTGTATGGAGAGAAATACATGTCAATGCTTTTTGTTTCACGAATACATACAACCCAACTTGAAAGAATGGATGCTTATATTTCCAAAGTTTATGGCATTTGAAATGCTTCCTGTGCACGTAAAGGAAAGGTTCAGACACCTTCCACTCTCTCAGCAAACATGTGTCAAGCGAGTATTGAGTATTGAAGTTCTTTAAGGGTGATAGAGTCGTCTCCTTAGGTCTGAATCAGGGACTAATTTTGTTCCAAAGTTGTATAATTGCCTAGAGTTGGTTCGTGTTCTCACGGCAGCATTTGCAAGAGGACCAGATCAAATGCCTTGTGTGAGAAAGCTGCTCTTGATTGGTCAGAATTTCCATGTGGGAAGAATCCAGGAAGTAAAGCAAACGTTGAAGAAGAGTACACTCGCAAGATAAATGTGACACTTTCTAATGTCACAATGGAGGGACAACTACGCAGGTTGATTTTAGCGCTGCTCATCGTGGACTATATTGCTGTCATTGTTCATTTTAGTCAAACCATACAGTTTGAAAACGAGGCGCGGCTCCAACTAGAAAACAATGTTTTGATGCATTGGATGTGCTGAATGTGCATATTAAGGCAGTACAGGAGGAGGTGCACATTAATAATCCTCCAGGACTGTAACATGCTCATGTTTAACCCAAACAATGTGTCATGTGACTGCAGTTGCTTCACATCCAGGTCGGAACACCTTCTCACCACAAATGAACCGCACCAGAGTTCGTTTGTAACCAGACTGAGACCACCTCTTCAAGAAGGTCTCGGTCTGATTGTTTTGGTGCACACCTGAGTGTGATTGCTGTGCTTACACCTGCCCAAACGAACCACACGTAGGGAGTAAACGAACTTGAGTTTGATTGAACCGAACCAAACAAGGCAGGTGTGAAAGCACTCCAATGCTGAAGATTGTTGAGCTTATTTTCCACTTTGCTTTGCACTCATACAGCAGTTACTGCTGATATCAGGATGGCATTGCTGCAGAGGCGTAGCACCCATTCTCCAGTAGTTAACACTGTTAGCTCTGTCAGCACTATTGCTGCTGATTACTGCTCTTAATGGAGTTAGCACCTTTGGCTACTTGCCGCTAACTCAGCCTCCTCCATGTCAAGAGCTGAGTCAAGACAAATCATACCTTCTGAATTTGCATAGAGCTTCTTCAAGGAACTCTGAGATGAAAATATGTATGTGGGGTCCTTGCCACTTGTTTCTTTGGTGCAAAGTTGTTGTTTCTTTGACCTTGAAAAATAAGACATCACAAAGAACACAACAGCTCAATGAGGAAGGGGCATAATGTAATGGCTAAGTAATAAAATCACATGCCCTCCATCAAGTTTGTGAGCATGTCACTGTGAACATCCAAGCCGTGAGTCTTTCAAAAAAAAAACCTGCTGCTCTTCCTTGACTCTAAGAACAGTTCTACAATATCTCCTTAATGCATAACAATGGTTTACATATAATGACATATTGCCTTGAGGAACTGGCAGGCAACAACAGGAGACACTGGAAATACAAATATGTAAAGCTCCCACAAATATGCCAGCATAGATCAGGATAGGTGTCCTCAATTTTCTAAGTCTACCCAGACTGATGTAATATATCCTCTTATTTGATTACCTTGTATCTGACATTTAAATGACCTGGTTGCAGATAACCACATGACCAGCTACAAACCAGTCAGTGCTGGTTAGGTTTTTACAAAGGCATCATGAAACATTTGTCACTTTTTTGAAGCATCTTTTCTGTTTTGTGTCTCTATCTCTCTCCTCTGCAAGTTTGTAAAAAAAAAACAAAAAAAACAAGTCTCTTTGTTAACTCTGGGGCGAGGTTGAACAAAACAGATTTGGTGGTAGCAGTGGCAGCCTCACTCTCATTTTGTTCCTTTTCAGAAATGATGAAGCTGAAGGCAGGGTGTGTTTCTCAGGTCTTTTTGGGTCACATAAGCCGCTACATGTTGCCAGTCCCGCGGCACGACGGAAGTCTTGTGTAAACGGCTTCTTCTGTAATGTAGTAATTATTTCCTCTCGCCTCTTTCTTGTCCTCATAACAAAGCTTCTTTCCTCTTTTTCTCCCTCCCTCCCTCCCTCCCTCCCTCCTCTACAGAATGCTGTTGACAACAGCTTTTTGGGAGGTTCACTTTTGCTTTTGTTGTTGCAGCTATTTTCCTCCACTTACTGTCCTCTTTATTGTCTGTAATCTTTTGTGAAATATAATGTACTGTTGTTCAGGATTAAAATTGATGAGGATGAAAAGAGTTTCACCAGTTAGCAAAGTCGCCTGCTCCTCTTCTCATTCCAGCCATTATTCCTCGATTCATTGTCAGAGTGGTGGTTGATTGCTTCGTTTAAAATAAAAAGCTTTCACGAGGCCAACTTCATTCAAGACTTGAAGTGACCTCATGTTTTCTTCTGTTAGTCATTTTCTTGTTCTTTTTCCAATTATGACTAGTTGACATTAGTCACCACATTAACATAATTGGAAATTGGTCTGTGGTACAGATACTGTCTGATGGGGCAGAATTAGTCAAGATGAAATTCCACTTCTCATGTCATGTGCTTAAGAGTCTTGCCTGCTTCTTGAAGTGAGAGCTTTTGTGTAAAGCATGGAATTCAATTATTCTCTCCTCAAAACCATTAATGTGACAGGCTGAGGTACTGTGAAACATCTTCCAATTGCTTCTTAAGATTTGTCCAAAGCACTTCTAATGTTCATTGTAAATTTACTATTAATCCAATGTGATCTCACAGAAATATGTTTAGTGACCCGACGTCTTAACACCGCCTTATGTGGTGAGGCACATAATGTGTCAGATTTCACAGCACAGCACGATTGGGTTAAAGCACCGAAACTACTTGGATAGAATATTGTGTTTTCCATTAGAATTACTACATTTGTTACCTTCAGGACATAAGTATATTGTATGTACAGTATGTATGTATGTATGTATGTATGATAAGTAGTCTTCCAGGTTGGGGTGGATAACCACCACCCACTGAGTGACGTCGTTGAACCAGATAATTCTTGTCTCCAGCACAACAAAACAACATCTCTGACTGTCCATTGCTTCCAGGGTGCCAGCAAATAATTTTAACAAATGAATGGCACATGTGGCACGTACAGGGGTGGATTCAGGGCGAGTGCAGGGGTGGTCGTGTAGATTGTGAGGGGTATGCAGGGGACACATCCCCCTCGAAATTTAGTACATGTGCACTTAAAACCATTTAAAAACATTTCAATCAGGAGAGACTTGCTCTGAGAGAAAAGAATATTTATTTACATGTGCATAAAGCAATTTTCACACAGAGCGTGCAAAGCGCAGACCTTCGTCGACGAACCCATTCATTGTGTATGTGCTACAGTGGCGCGAGAGGGCGCATGCCGTGGTGTCTGTGCACCGCCAGCCTGCAATCGAATTGAACATTTTTTAATTTCACCGCAACGCGCTGTGACGATACCTCAGCGTGTCCAATAGCAGAGAAGAGCCTGAAGTAGACCCGGAAGCGGTCACCAGGGAGCTGTAGCTCCTGAACGAGCCTGTACTCCCCCAAATCCTGTCTTGCACGTCTTGCTCTCCACTTGCTCTGCGCCCTACCCCGCGGTGGGCGCTCTGTGTGAAAGAGGCTTTAGTAAGAGAAATGTGAAAAGCCTTTGGCAATTAGACCCCATCGTGATGTCATCTATTCCAGGAGGATGGTAAAGACAAAGTAGATTAAGGAACCTTCACCATAAATTGATGCAGCAAAGGCACAAATTTATGTATAAAAATTTGCCATAATGCAGGAAATTACATGTTTGACGTTTTTCTAGTTGAGGACTCTTAAGTCTCCTATTTGATATGTGCCCACTCCAATATCAAAACAAACCCTACGCTATAGCAGCTGTGTAAAATGCAGCCAAGTGAAAACATCCATGTCGCACACACCACTTTTTGCTGAGGATCCCAGAATGCGGTGGTTTCCTTTGCTAAACATGTGCAGCACATGACACCACCGTTATGCAACACAGCACCTGTCAGGGATTTTCTTGCAATGATGATGATACATTCGTCCCAAATCTCATTTTCATACTCACTCTAACCTGTTATGTAAGAAACGGTAAGAGTGTTGCACACTGTTGTTGTCTAAAGTGAATACCAAATGCAAAAATGCTCAGTTTTTTTAAATCAGTATACTGTTATCATCACATGATCCAAGAGAATTCTGTCAAATAGCTCCATGACAGAAAGCCTGTCTATAAAAGGAGCAGTTCAACCTCTGAGGAGTGACAGGTTGTATTCTTTGAAGAAAAATGATGTACTGGACATCGCAGGGCAGCAGTGATATGTAGACTCAAGCTATAATAATTAAATGCATGGAATTCTATTTTCATTTATTCCTTTCTCACCCAGTAGCAGTTTCAGTATGTCAGGTCAAAGACTTGGTCATGTGTTAAACTTTGCAAAAATGTTGAATTACTCATAAATTGAATTTTTCCAGCTCATATCCCTCAGTTGTCTGCAGCACAATAGAGCCATCAGGCTTCATTTCAGATAGGAGCCCACACCCAAACTCAGCCGGCCTCTTTGTTAAATACCTTTGATTCTCTTCTTCCTGCTGAGGATATACTTGACACTTTTATCAAACACGTCCGCGTCTGTGAAAGCAATCCCGCTTTGTTTGAGAGTTCACCCGGAGGACAGCACCAGAGAACACCAAAGGTCGTCACTTTAGGTGTGAATGAATGCAAATCACATTCTTCTGTCTCCTGTTGTGCCTGTCAAGTTTCCTTTTGTGATCATCTGTTATCTAATATCTCACCCGCAACAATGGACGCTGCTCTCTTTGGTATTAACCAGGGCTGCGTTCGCCATTTTGTAGTCTTGTCCGAATGTATAGTGGGAATTATTATACCCTGGATAGTGGACTCAACGTATCCCACAATGCACCGTGAAAAGTAGAGCACAACCGATGGTCACTCACCAAGCAATACATCCCATCATGCATTGAGCCAAAGGAACAGACAGACACTGATACGGACGAGAAGAGAGAGAGCAGCGTGATCACAACCTGCTGCACATGTAGTGCTGGGCGATATGGCAAAAAATATTATCACGATAATTTTCCCTGTATTAATATAATATGATAATGCTGCGAGTTTGAAAAGCACCCTGATAATGTCTGACACCTACAGAAACCAAATGGTTCTCGGCCACTGAACACTTGTAGGTGGACTGACTGCAGTTTTGGCTCCCATTGTCATGCTCTCAGTGTAGATGCTGGGATATATTTTCCAGACTGTCTTTGTCTGTGTGCCGTCACCTTTCAAGTAGCCAAACCACTTCCAATTTATATATGTAGTGTAACCTTTTCGATCCATAATTTCATCCATTTTTGAGGATCATGCGATCTCTTCTTCCGCTTCACCGCCGCTTTACTCCTCACTTTGACTCATTTTCCCCTCTTTTTGTTATGTCCAAGCTACTTTCAATTCCTTCCCACTTCGGGACATTCACCTCAGCACCAATTTTGCAATGAAAACACGACAGATTGACTGACAGCTTCCCTGTAACTTGTGCTCCATGACACGCTGTTTGGATCTATCTAGGTCAATCCATATCGAGTAAAAATGACTGTAGTTTATCACCGTTATCGCGATCCTGTTTCGAGATCATTTTATAGCCCAGCCCTGCGTGCATGTTTAACTTATAATGACATGTTGAAGTTTGTTTCACATGTTTCTTTACGATGTAATAAACTGTCAGTTTAATGTGAAGTTGCTGGTCTCTGAAGAGATAAAAATAAATCAGCATGACTTGACTGAGTGGTAAAACAAAACTGAACACAACAAAGGTCAAATGGACAATTACGAGTACTTTTTAACGTTTCAGATTTCAATCACAAATACATATATGTCAGTATTTGTGATGGATGATTCACCAGCTGCAATGATGTGACATGTTTTAATCGTAGCGTTAGTAGCGTCCAAAAATGTTATTTCATGTTGCAGGTGAGCTCACTATGTAGTCCTCTACATGAACTCCCCCCATAGTGAGTAGAGAGTGAATGAGTGAACGATTTCCGACACAGCCCATCACTTCTTTGAATTTGCGCTTACATTGTGGTTTTAAGTCCCTAAAAATGGATATTTGTATAACAACAGTTTTTAGTTCTCAGAGAGATATTTTGCATTCTTCTATTCCCATTTTAGCTGCAGAGTATCAGTAAAGCCATCAGTTGAAATGAGCACCTGTCAAGTGTGATATCTCAGGAACTGGTTGGACTTTGGGATAATAATTGTTTTCATCATGATTTCTGACGTCTATCTCTCAGGCTTTGGGGACTGTGTATGCCAAAGTCCTTAATCATTATTGTGGGGGTAATAACCCTCTGAAAATTGGTTATGCCGTGTCATATAATCCCTGTCTGTAGCCGCAGGTCGTGTTTTGATTAAAGTGAAATTCTTCCATATAACCTGGAGGTAATGGGCCTTCATATGGGCAAATCATATAGATAAAAGGAGACAAACATTTTCAGATATTTTATGATTGATTATATGCATCACAACAATCCTTCCCAAGGCTAGGTTGCAAAATACAAACCACAAGTTGAAAAAGAAACATAAACCATGAGGATAGGTGTGTGAGAAGACGAACAAATATTGAGCCAAAGACAAATTACAGTTCCATTGTTAAGGTGGCCTATTTTCCACAACTTCGAGTGCAGTTATACTGGATTTTGGAACGTGTTTGACAATGCCTTTCAAAAGCATCTCCCAATTAAACCTTTACCCACACCTTTTTCTGACAGAAACTATTGTTTTGCGCAGGAAAAAACATCACAGCGCCTGCTTTGTCTTGCCAGCATTTGCTTTGCCATTTCCTGTGTTCCACGTGGAACCACTTCTCTCCCTCTCTAAAAATAATTGGCTTGCCTTGTGTGTGATGCTGCTTACAAGCGCTCTGTGTAAGCAGTGAAGTTTTGAATTCAGCTGGTCGTGCACTCAAGTGCTTCAGGTCAGAAATAATGACAAAATGAATCCTGCAGCTTGTTTTTGCCTTTTGTGGTTCTTGTATTATTTGCAAACAGAGGGGCAGGGGGCTGCTTTGTGCCGCGCCACTATGAAAGTCTGCATCATGAAATCGTTGCTTTCGCTCATTAATTGAAACGTGACAGCTGAGGTTTAACAATGAGTGAAACATAAATATACATGAATCAAATTTTCTCTCCAGGTGCAGAAAAAAGACCTAACTAAGAAATATATATTCATAATTTAAGCATTGATTGATAGCAAAATCAGAGAGGTTAAATCATGAGAAATTTTGAGCTTAATGTCAGCAAGACATTGGTTCAGAGGTTTGAAGGTTACTTCACTGTGAGTTCCAAAAACTTAAATTACAGCAAAAGCTACAAATGGAAATGATCTACATATAAATAAAAATCTTCGCAGTCTCCCACTGAAGGCAAATCAAGGCAAATTCAGTTGGTCTTATTACTGTAGTTCTATATGTTCAGCAGCTGCAGCTGTTTTCAGAAACATTACTGGTGTTTCCTATGATCAATGGCACATTGTTCCAGCAGTGAAATTACATTTTACATGCATACAAATTTAAATCCCAGCATCAACATTTGGGAGATGAAGTGGCTGCCAGTTTCCAGAAGGTTTATAACTTAAAATTCCTTTGTGAAGCATTATCCTTGCCAAATGCCTTCTTAGCGGTGCCCTCTAACGGGATCAGCAGCATGCAAGTGACACTTTCACAGTGAGAGAATATTTCCGAAGGGACACAACGTAATCCGAAGCAGAAGCTAAATGGTGCAGTTTAATTATCTGATTACCCTGACGGACTTTTCTGCTGCTTAATTTTATCCAAAGGTCAGAGCTTTCATGAGACTATTGTTTTTTCAACATACACTGCACGCTCTCCTGCATAAATCCTCCTCTGGCGTTTGGCTTGTTTGGCATATTTTCCAAAATTATGGCGTTATGAAGCTGCCACCTTTGTGGTACTCTGTGGCAAGTCCAGTCTCCCCATTGTTTCAGCTGCCAAATGCTGCTACAGCAGGACGAAGTTAAAAAAAAAATGGGTGAAACACAAATTTTTCTGAACAATTCTTAATGAGCGTGACTAGTTTTTAAGTCCGTAAGTATGTGGACACCTGGACATAACTCCCCAGTGTGATTGATAAACATTGCATATCCAAAACTATAGGCATTAATCTGCTGCTGCCACAGCAACCTCCACTAATCTGGGAAGGCCTTCCACCTGATTTTGGAACCTGGCTTCAGGATTTGTTCCCATTCAGCCACAAAACCATTAGTGAGGTCGGTCACTGATGTTTGGCAATAACACCTGGCTTGTAAACGGCGTCCCAATTCATCCCAGAGGTGTTGGATGGGGTTGCGGTCAGAGCTCTGCGCAGGGCAATCAAACTCATCCACACCAAACTGGGAAAACTATTTTGTTTCGTTGTGTCGGGGCAGATGTGTATATATCTGCAGTGGATCTGGCATATCCTGGGAAATATGCCTCGGTGAATGCAAAAACTGAAATCAATAATGTTTTAAATTAAGAAAATAAACATTGAATGTTCAATGTTATTTTGATCCAGATTTGTTTGGCTCAAACTGTCCAGAAGAAGGAGCCATAATCACAGCTTTTAAAACCATTCCAGCACTGATGAAGTTACAGAAGAAAGACTAAGAGAAGGAATCTCCATTTTCTTCCTCGGCTGGGGAAGGAAGGGGGGCTGAAAACTTGTTGCTTGTCACGGGTAACAGCTAATTGAATCGATCTACCTCAGTGCCCCCTCTAACACTCAGATGCAATGAGGAGATATTTCCTGAACAAACCATCTAATCAAAGTGACTTAGAGGGAGGGGATTATTAAGCACAGAGATAAGTGGCCTAAGTGATAAAGTGTTAATATTCATAAGGAGAGAAAGTCAAAGACAGGGAGAAGAATGGAGAGAGGGGGCAGAATGAAGAAGAGATAAGGGTTTGGATTTAAGTGTTATCTCACCGTTAATGGTATTTCCAGCCCGTATCAAGATCGCTGCGTGAGACAGAGGGATGTATTTATAGAGTGTGACATGATAGTCTTCTACAGTATGAAAGGTACTTTGAGTGAACTGGAGGGAAGAGCTGAAGTGTGTGGGGAGGACTTCACTGAATGGGCAGACAATCGAGAATCTTGTCTTTTGTTTTCTGCTTTGTGTCGTCTCTTTCTTACAGTGTCACTGCTGTGATGAACATGGTCAGAGTGAGAGAGGTGCTCCACAGAAAATCTAAAATACTCACCCTCTGTGGGCTTGAATTTTGGATCTTAATGGTGGATGGCGGCTGCAGTCATCTTGGATTCTCAGTGGTCATAATAATAGTGAGCTCATGTGCTCCTTATTTGCTGAGTTGGAGAGTCGTTCTTCTAAATTTGGTGTGTTTGAGCTTTTAAGTCATAGCTGAAACAGTTAGATGCTTAATATTACTGAATGATTTTGTCCCAGACTTGTTGCCGTACCTGACATGTTTGTTAAGGTTTAATGCTACATGTAATAAATATATTTTCTAACAAATCAAAGTGGACAGCAATGGTTACAACCTTATAAAATACTACAAATTACGTCAGCAAAAACACTGATATGCAAAAAGCGAATAAATTAAAAGTTTATCAACCAAACATTCACCTTCGTCTGCCATGTTTCTGTGTTTATGACATCACACTCGGCAAGTCATGTGCCAACATTTTCTCCAAGTTTTCAAGTTGTTGTTCAGACTGTAGGGGCGTTCACAGGAAATGTTTCCAATTATTCCAACATCACATGAATCTGTGTTGATTCCACTTGTGACTTTTGCGACCATCATAGGAAAAAAACAGCTAATTTTGCTAGAAAAAAATCAGAAGCTGTGTATTTAGCCATATTTGGTGAAAGTACAGACTGTAGAACGTGAATAATGCTGCAGAAGTCAAAACTGACTTTTTGATGCAGTCTTTTTTTGTGTAGGAGTCCACTGTAAACCTGGAAATGTACTCGACGCAGGGGGTTAATAGCGTAAGTTTTACTTTTTTAACTTCACAAGTGTTGCCTGCAGCTTCTACAATCCCCACCAGCATTGGAAATATGCAAGAGAAAACACATGCAGCCCATTCTGACCAGGTCTTACAAGTCTCCACGTTGTTTCTCCAACATGTAGTTACATTTTTGAGCAGCAACATGTTAGCTACAGCAGCTACATGCACATACTCCACTGTTACACTTTGACCCCCTAACACACAACTACAAATTAAGTCTTGTAAATCCAAGGTGACTACAGCTTTTGTCCTCAGTAAAGGATCAGGCCGCAAACCTTTTAATGACTGATGGTTGATAATTAAAACATACTTTTTGCTTTAAAGGTTAGGTGAAGATTGCCTTTGTGGTTAAGAGAAGTTAACACAGTGCTGGTACAAGACGAAGCACAAATCCCAGTTCATTGCTTTGCATGCACATTTATCCAACCCAACCTCATCTGTTTTTGTTGTTTTTTTCAAATTTCACACACTTACACCTTTGTGACTGAAGGTTAACATACACTGATTGAACAATCACATAACCACAAAAGGTTTGTTTGTCAGTAGAACATACATGGGTTGTTTGAAGTGTGTCTCTCATGTTTGTCTCATCCTTTCTGCTGTCATGGTGTGACTGACTGCTTTTGAGAGATACCGGATGAACCAATGTAGCACTTTTGCTGTATTCCCATGAGGGACTGCTTGGGGAGAAATACAGTTTTACTTTCTTTTTGGCTGTCAAACTTGTAACAACGAGTTGGGTGGAAGACAGTTATGTTCTGCATGTGGTGCCAAACAACTTCCTCTGGCTTCTTCTATCCCAGTTGTCCTTTGGTTAAATAGAGTATGGAATATGTAAAGGAGAGGCAGAGGAGCAGAAATGGGAGCTGAGGTAAAAGATCAGCGGTAAAATACAGCAAAATATAAGATACATCAGGGAAAGTGGTGTGTTTTTGTAATAATTTTGGGATCGGCGGCCAGGCAGCGTTGTGAATTATTGAGAACTCCCTGCCTCTGTTAAAAGGGTTGAAAGATGGAGGTGAGGTTTCACAGGATTCATGGTGAGATGGAGGAAGGAAAAGGGCACACATTCAAACACCACGTCATGTATGCAACATTCAGTGCGAGGTATGTTTTATTCAAAAACTAAGGAAGCTCAGCAGTCAACTTGACAACTGGAGACATCCAGTAAGAAAAGAGCAGGAAATGTTCATACAATGATGGCTGGATATTTAAATGCTTGACAGTCCTTCCAGAAAAATGCGGAGTTTTTTTGTGATTGTTGCGGGCAAAAATCCTTGATTATGCGGCACGTTTTCTTAAAAAATGCAATGAAATATGCAAGATATTTATGCAATTTTATGCGATGAAATTGCGGGAACTTGTAAAAATTGTGGGAACTTGCAGAAACTGTGGTTTGATGAAAAAGAGAAAAAAAGTTATTCCCCCAACACCCTGTTCTCACTATAGGCTACTACCTTAATGTAAAGAGTCATTTCTAATTACTTCTTATGATAAGCAAGCATACTACATCACAGAAAGTGTAGGGAATATTTAAGTTCTTATCTTGTTTTATTTCAGACCTTAATAAACACATGGCTCACACTTACAAAACATTGCTGAGTCAAACAAGTTCTGGAGCTTTACAAAAAGAATATGCTACAACTTCTGTAAAAATGAATAAATAAAATAAAAAAATTAAAAAAATTTTAAAAAAAAAATAAAATGTGTCTGTTTTACAGAGGTAGCTATACAAAGCAGACATCTTCTGTTAAAATAAGTGCTTCCAATGCACAAAGTGCAATCTCTTACTGTAATGTAAATTTACATACTACTAATATACTTCCAACTGTAAGGTTTTTGAAACAAGAAAGTGCATCTTACAACTGTGAAGTTGCATCAACTCCTGAATGAAACTACAACAGTCCATTGTGAAAATGAAACTTTAACTGCGTAGTCTCTAACACTGGCCAATCATTTGCCATCCTCATCCTCCATCCCCTCTCCCTCAACATCCATCTCCTCCCCCTCCTCCTTCTCCTCCCAATCACACACCCAAATCGCAGCTTTTCAATGACCTTCACTTCACGTAATACATCAATTCATAACGTTCCCAAGGCAACAGGGGGAAAATGGCTGCTCTTGTGTGAAGTAAACGCAACATTTTTTCTGCTAGGATATATGTGACTTTTTTGCAGCGAAAATGCGGAGATTATGAAATCATGCAAGCCCCACATATTTTACGCATTTTGCACGGAAATCAGCGATTTATGCGGCGTAAGTGCGGCGTCTTTGAAAAAATGCGGCCCCACCTGGCTTAATTCAAGTTGTGATATAACCTTTAAGATTGAAGTTAGCTTAACTTTTCTCTTACGTTTCATTCCAGTAGAGACCCAAAGAACATCACAGTGCAGACTCAATGTGAACAACTTTTACATTGCTGCAAAAAGAACATAGTTTTCTTCACCTAGGAAATTGAGGGGTAACTTAAAAAGTTACTTTAGTAATTAAAGCTCCATAGAGTCCATTTGCAGAAATTAAACTGGAATTGGATTGGACCAAAATCACACAACACCACAAGAGCATCCTCAGCTGCAGCGTTCAAGTTATAGCCTTTGCTTAGTCGGGGTGTCTAAAACAAACAAGGCCGGGGGCAGAGATAAGTAAATAAATAAATAATAGCTTAATGGTTGTGCTTATGGTTAGGGGTAAAGAAAGAGACAGAGAAGACCAAACTGAAACTCTGTCTCTTATGCAATGAACTTGAAAAATACACATAGAATAACGGAAAATGAGTTAAACATACAAAGCACCCAAACATTTAACATCCTGGTGATCGCCACATCTGGGTGATGCCAATGTCAAATGTGTGTCACCATGTTGGATCTGTTTCTATTTACATCCCCTAAAATGGTGGAGAAACACCATGAAACCATGGTTGTTAATATTTTAGGACCCATTACAGATGTGTGATTGTAAGGCTTTCATATAAGCTCATCCCCCACTGGCTCCCACAGAAGTTTAATCCTGCTCAGCTGCAAATGTGTTCCTCCTGTTTGTTAAACAGAGCGTTCAAAGAAGTCATTCAGTCTTGATGTAATTTTCTGGTTTCATACGTTTAAATTTGTATGAGATTACTTTTTGAAAGTTGCAGTTTGAGTCATCATTTATATGTAGTGGTTGTGATCTTTTCATGGTGGTGCCAAACATCCTCCTCTGGCCTCCACCTGTGGTTGATTTCTATCCCTTTTCTACCTTTGGTTTACATAGTAGAGAAGTCGTATGGACATGGGAGGTGGAGGAGCACAGGGAAAGAAAGGAGGATTGAGGAAACAAGGTGAGAGGTAAAAATGTCTGTCCACTCCAGTTAACTTGTCTCAACATAGCCTAGAGGTCCATTCCCTTCTCTCTCTCTCTGCTGCTGGCAATTTAATTAAGGCACAAAATATCCCCAAAAATATTAATGAAAAAAACGTTGTTATACCAAAAATATTAAGTCAAGAGAAAGTAGCTGGCCACAAAAATGTGTAGGGTTACTGCTTGCCTCTGAAAACTTGTTTATTATTTGCCCCCAAGCACTGTTAGCAAATCATACATTCAGACATGCTTTCGTGTTGTCAAGCAGATGATATTGATTATAAAAGAACATACAGCTGTTAATCCAGTTTGCCTCAGACTAAGACTGAAACTAAGAGCCGCCTTAATCTACAGAATAGTCAAAGGAATCTTTATCATATAAGCTCCTGGTGTTTTTGCCCCTACACTTGATTTTTGCTTATAAATACCTAATTATGGTAGCCATACTATATTTTCACTCATCTGATGTGGACGGGGCTTTCAAATATCCTGTTCAGTTGTCAAGTACTTTGAGGAGAACTGGCTCTCTGTCACCTATGCGTGAAATACAAACATACAAGAACATATGCACATACATTATATATACACACAATAACACATGCAATACACGCACAGTTTCACACCCTACCTGCCTCTCATGAAGTGTCAGGTTGAGGCACGGCACCCTAGATGCATTTCAATCACCCCGTCTGGGAAAAACGAGAGAAAAGCCTTCCCCTGATACCCTGCAAAGCTAGATTTTCATTTAAATTTTCTGGTCCCATCCACAACGGGAGAAATAAATGGAAACACATACGGGTGAGAGATATGTAATGTCATTAAAGTAGAAAAGTAATCATCTCAGGCCTCCTTTGAAGTCCTGGCTGTCAATTGTATTTGGTTGTCTGCAGGTCTGATTAACCAAACCGCAGAGCAGCAAGTTGCTTTTACAGCTGAACAGACATATTGGATTACATCAGGATTCGATACTTGAAACGATTTGACTTCATTGAGTATCCACAGTGACAATTATCTTTGCTTAAAACCTGATTACATATAAAACACTTGCAGAATATCTGTTACCTTTTTCTGTCCTGTCATGTTTTTGTTTTTCATTATTGCATGTGAAACTTGGTGAAGAATCGTCTGAGCACTTGTGTGAACGTAGCAATTATAGTGCCTTATTAAATCAAGGAACCTTCGTGTTAAATTAACTTTCTCTGGTTGGTTAATTGACTTGCTCAGTGTCCTGCTGTGAATGTTTACTCCCAGTGCTATAAAGCCCCGTGTGAACGTTTCCCTTGAGTAGAGCCATGTCTGCCTCCCTTCTTTGCCAACAGTTTGTATCAGTATAAAAAACTTCACCTCATTTATCACACTGCATCTTGAAAATAATAAATAACTGAATATCCACATGTGGAGTGAGTGATGTGGCGTCGTTTTTGAAAAATGGTCCATGCTTAATACAATTAATTACTCTTCAGGGCAAAATTAGAAAAGTGATTGATTAGTAAGATAAGTATAAACAAGAATTATGCAAAAATGTTGAAGCTTTTCTAATATATTCCAAATGAAAATTAGGATGCTTGAACCATTTAATCTAAAATTTATGCAGCTGTCTTGGTGATTTTTACCTTCTGAAATCCTTACTGAGCAGATTGTTGTAAGGTCGGGCTCCAACCATGACAGGAACAAGACTTCTCCTCGGCTATTTCCTGTTATTTGTTGGCCAGTTTACTGGATGTGTATCGGCCATTTTGCTCGAAAATGAATTTCATGCCGAGAAAATGGCCCGTGATGTGAAGATCATTGAACCAACCTGTCACAGTCTGACCAATGCACTGTGGCATATTTTCTTTTAATAGACCATTGAGCCTCACGCTGCTGTGTGGCTGCACTGTATTAAATTGGTCTAAATGGCCGCCCTGCCAAGGAGAGAGAAGCAGTTGTTTGGATCTGTAATATTTCTTTTGATGTTTGACACCACAGATTGCCTCATTATTTTATTTGTATCACATCTTTAGTATCTGAGGGGGGGAATCAGTGGACGTGATGAATGTTTTCTGTCTTGTACCAACCTAGGAGGAGCAGTATAGTGATTCAGTTAAAGAGAAGAACATTTCAGAAATCTATCTTCATTTGCCAGTTTTCGGTCTCTCCGGATTGGATACATTCTGAGAATAACAGGGCTGTACAGTACTGCAGAGCATGCTGATAGTCTGTCATGACATTTAACATGAGGACAGTGTCCAATTGACGATTTCTGTCAGTCTGATTTGATGTGCCCTCTAATTTGGCGTCGGACCTTTGCAGGCATCGATATATCCTACAGATCTCTATATCACACATAAAGTAAGGAGATATAAGTGTAGAAGATTTAACAAGACATTTGACCAAATTTTCAAACCGTGCTTTCAAAGTCAGAGATTACAGCATGTATTATTTGCAGCCTTTAGACAGTTCAGATCTTGCATTTGCACGATCAATCCCTGAGGCGCTCTCAAGCAGAGAAGTTTTAACCCCGACTGGAGCTGCTGGAGTGATGCTTAGCAGCTTGAAAGTGTAATTGTGACTGTGTAAGTGTCTTGAAATGAGAGCAAGACTAAATAAAACATTTGCCCACAAATTTGGACACTTAGAGCCTGTTCAGACCTGGTATTAACATGCATCTCGGGGATCTGAATACAAGTTGACAGCCAAGACACATAGCTGGTAAAACCTGTGCCTATCACAGGTTTCCAGCTGACCACTTGTGTTCAGATTTTGTTACTGAAGCTAAAACTGGAGTGATGTGATCATGTCTCTGGTGGCTGAATTCTCAACAGTCTGGAGTCGTTTAATAGATTTTTGATTCAGGCAAGAAAAGAGACTGTTGCAGTGGCCCAGGCGTCAAGAGGTGAAGGCGTATAAAATTGTCTCAGTGTCTTTTAAAGTTAAAATGGATTTATATTTTTGAAACATTTCTAAGATGATTAAAAACATGATTGTACGGCCTCTTTGACACGCTGCTCAAAACTTAAATTACTGTTAGACCAGACTTCAAGATTCCTTGCAACACGTTTGATATTATGCAATAGGGGAACAACCAAAGACAGAATTGGTTGAGTGACGTGCTGCGGCCAGATGACAACAGTCTCTGGTTTGGTGAGTTCAGCTGAAGACATATTTTTTATATCCAGCTTTTAACATCAGTAAGGCAGTCACTGTCTGAACACATCATTCAAAGGTCTGTGGGTCTAACAAGCAGATACATATGTGTGTCATCAGCATAAAAATGAAAAAAGACACCATGTCTTTGAATAACGTGCCCAAGGGGAAGCATGTACAAAGAGAATAAAATTGGTCCCAGAACCAACCTGAGGCACACCATACTTACACCATACTCCAAAGCTGTACCAGACATCCCCACCCGCTGCCTCAATATGTCTAAAAGGATGTTATGATCAACCATGTCAAAGCTGCACTAAGGTTCAGGAGTACTGACTGAGCACATACCAATGATCACCCATGACACATGTTAATACCAAGTCTCCAAAAACTGAGGTATAATCGTTCCAGTTTTCACATGATCTTTTCATGAAGTTTCAGCGGAAACATTAAGTCTACATCACAAGAAAAAAATATCATATTTCCCCACACACAGTACATGCAGAACTTTTGAAGTGGTTAAATGTTATGTGATTTTTCCCTTCTGTTAGCCATATGTATGTGTGTCTTTGTGTACCAGCGCGTCTTTTCACACTTCGCTTTGCAGAAATTCATCATCCTCTGGGCGGCATGTTTATATTTATCCCCCGCTCTTTGCTGCTTTGTACATTTGTGAGAGATTCACACGTGTAAGTGCTCACAAACACAGACACATGCATGCACATGCAATATCTTCCTGTTTCCTTTTAATTAATGACTATGGTGCTAATTAGAAGGCATGCAACTCCTCAATGCCCCCCGACTGTCTCTCATCCATTCTTAGATTCACTCCGAGCTTTATGAAGCAACACTCAGATGTGTTTTGATCTCTGCTGAAAACAGCATAGGCGAAAGAAGGGGAGCGTTTGTGGGATAAAATAACTGCACAGTGCTAGACATGATAAAGAAGAAAATTACAGCGGTTTTGTGTTGCTCGTGGCTACACAAGTCTATGCAACTGTGCATTGTATTGTGTTCTTGTGTTGCCTCTAAGTACTTTTTCAGCACACTCTGTTCAATTTAATCACTGCTGTATGCTCATTCTCACTTCCACAGTGTCCCCTAATGAGCGTGACACACTGACAGTGTCACCATGTTAGGCCTCTATTCTTTTAATTATCTTCTTCCCCACTACTTGGTGTGACAAAGGTTGCCTCCTGTCAAAGTTTAGTCAGCTTGGGTCACGATGGCATGGGGAGATGTTAAATGACCACACATTTAGCACAGAGAAAAGTCTGCCTGTTTTCTAAGTGACCTGTTGACATGTAAGACTTTGATCCTGGATTGAAGCATCTCTGATTAGGAAGCTGAAGTCTGGAAGCCAAATAGCAACATTTAAATACTTTCACAGGAGTTGTGAAATGCAATTCAAACGATGTCTTTAAGACAAAGCGACTGTGTCTGGGTTTGTTTTGTTCTCCTGCTCCCACACAACACATATTTGGCATCACACGATGCAACAGTGAAAGCTGAGAACAACAAACTTGGAGGACAGGCAGGAAAACGGACGCCTTGACAATTGAGGAGATTGTTGAGGCCTCTTTAACAGCATGATTGATATCATTACCATCTGTCGTCAGAGTGTCATGGTGTGATGATTGCGACTGTAAGGAGCCCCCACACATATAATAAGGAAAATGTGCAGTCGTTTACTAAACCACATACTTGTCAAAGATAAAATATGGCCTTGGGTTACTATGACAACCAGTGATTCTTTTATTTCTTAACAGAAATCTCACTTGTTCTCTGTTGATATAAATGTTAACAGTTTGCATTCAGACTGCAGTTAAACCACAGTGATGGATTAACGTCGTCTGGCACTGCATGCTAATTTATATTCACCTGTAGTGCCGGTCAAGCTGCAGGCAAATTATCAATACACTGTATATTTTTACTGTTGAAAACAAGAAATGCTGAAAACATAAATATACTATTTGGCTTTTCACAGCAGACATTTTTGACATGTCAGGTGTTACTAATGACATTAACAATGGCTTTGTTCTGTTCAAGCGTTCTCGTGCACTGTGACAGTGACAGTGAGACAGCGTGCACAATAGACTCTCATCCACGGCAGTCTGACTTGTCATAGCAGGAAAAGCACAGGTGAAACTAACGATGGCTCAGTTCCATCAAGTGTCCCAGTCAGCCATGCCAGCCTGCATGCACAACACCAGTGTCCTGGAACCAGCGTGCATAAATGGAATTCAGGTGTTTTAATGTTATCAGTTATTCCTGTGCTTTTCTTGCTATGATGTGCCAAATATCTGCTGTGAAAAAGGTATACAGCAGCGCTCTAAAACCCGGCAGCTAAATAAAATTCAGCCATCAATGAAAGTAGTATTTACACCTGTGCTTTTTCCTGCTTTAAAATGCCGTAGTGGCTTCTGTGAGAAAGGCGTATTGAAAGCATGAGTCTTGATTGCATGCTAATTTTACACTCTATGTACTAAATACTTGTCACAGTACTGACGTAGATCTGTCCTCTCCTTTGTGCTTTGCAGTGAAGGACAATAATGTGCACACTAACAATTCAAGCATAGCAAGGAGTGTGCATACTAACATTTTGAAGAAAGATAAAATTCCAGTGTGAATACACAAGATAGAACAAGATTCCATAGTGTTAGATTAAGTGTTTGAGTTCATGTTGAATGGAGACATGATTGAGCTGGTCTTAAATTTCATCTTAAATTTAAAATGATGTCTTATCTTATCTTACTTGATGCTGAGTTCAAATAGTTTGTAGCTCTAACAGAAAAGACTCAAACTCAGTAGATCTTTGTTGGTCATCCTAGGTGTCCTCCCATTGTATGAACTCTTTTAATGGAGGAGCAGCCAGATCATTAAGACAGTGTATTGTCTCCACAACAATGGCTCTCTCTACTTCCGTTCTAACCTCCAGTTTTTCAGGCTTATTTTGTCCCTGAATGTAATTTGTAGCTTGTTATGATTTGCATGAAGATAGTAATAGTGAGACATTTGCTATCATTGCGTTTCTAGTCGTAATTAAATGGCAAAAACATAAATCAACTTAAGCTTCAGATGTTCATAGTAAATATGTTACAAGAAATTTAAGTGCCAGTGCAGATCAGTCAGTGAATGAGTAGGCTATGTATGTGTGATATGCGCATGTACAGAGAGTAGCAGCAGCAACCCACCGTTCAACACTGCAACACCGGAGACAGACAGCCATGCCAGCAGCTGCGGGAACGACAATGAGATGGACTCAGGCTCAGCAGGGATGGAGGACTTTTGTCTGCTACAGCAAGCGAACACATCGCATACTGACGGGTTGACTTGATCGCCTCACTTCGCTACAAGCCAATAGGCTGTGGAAATAGTTGCCTCGCCTTAAGTTGTAAAATCAGCCACTGGAGTCTTGACAAGCTGAGTCGCAGGTGACACCATCAGCCAACCTGAGTCACGCTGAGAGAGCCCAGGACACCACTGCAGATTCTCACTGCAACGTTCTACGGTTTCCTCTCGTCCCAAAACTTTGATCTGAACTGGGCTTAAGCTTGTTAGAATTACACTTAAAAACTACCCATTAAATACCAGAGATATTAAATTCAATGTCAAAACACATTTTTTGTTGTTGTTATTTTTTATTTAGATTTGGCATCAATGTCGGAGACTCTCCCCTCATCATACGTCTCCCCATATCTGCCCCATCTCCCTCCCAACAGTGACGACGCTATTTAAGAAACCACTGGCATGCACAGTCGAGTGCATCGTTCCCCGCCTACTGCAGCTCATTTAATAATTGAAAATCACTCACTGTAGATGAAAGACAAAAAAGAAGGTACACTGTGCACGGAGCAAAATCTTTGATATGTCACACTGCATTCTTTGTAAGTTTGATCTCTGTGCACAGCTCCCATGTTTTGTCTGGGTGGACGTAGATGTTCTCTCAGCTGGGGGCTTCCAAAGGCAGGGACTGCTGGGATATGTATATTTGCTCTGCTGTCAGCTTGTCAGAGCAGATACAGATTAATTCCAGTAGTGTCAATGAGTCAAAGCCACAGGGGTAAACAGGGGAGGAATTGGGATGCAAAGAAAATTGAGTCTTAGTGAAACAGAATAGTTGAGAAGCGATTGAATGATAGATTGAATAGATTAAGTAGGGACGAATTTAGAGGGGGAGCATAAGCTACTTTGGCTGCTGACGTGTCTGTTTTATTTTCATGTATGAGACTTGCAGAGAGACAGAGAAAGACTGAGCGAGGTACAAATGACCAGAGGCAAAGATTGATATCCGAACCAACTGAGGCACCCAATTAGGCTTTATACTGCATACTGGCAGTTTAGTCCCCATGCTATCTCTGTGCACTATGACACACACTTCTATATGTTTCAAATGATCTGGTTATTGAGCTGAAATTAATTAAAAACACATCTTTGCAATGCACAGCCTCTTCCTGGGACATTTTCTGAAGAGCAGCCGAGCCACATTTCAGAATTCATTAGCTGCTTAATGATCATTGCCTGACTGGCACTCCCACAAATGTGCCAAATTCGGAAGTTGAGATTTCGAGAGAGGTCGAGGACCATACAGAAACCATGGAATGGTTCAGTTAATTGAGCACTCTTCTCTTCCTCTTGGTGGCTTGTAGGGGTTAAGAGTACAACAAAAAAACAAACTTCTTACAGCAGATTCATCGTCACTGGCGAGTTCAGCAACATCTTAACACAGGTCTAACTCTGTACCATTTTAGGAGAAAGTTTTGGTCGTGTCCTGTGAAGACTTCCTACAACCAAGCAGGGAAACTCATTCAGCAACACACAGGGAAAGGTCTCACTTAATGGGGATTGGATGCTCCGTTTCTGCTGCAGCCTCAATTTGTGATTTCTGCTGAAAAGACAGATGTCTTCTTCAAGAAAATTCTTTCCTATTGCAGGTTTCAACCCTTAAAAATCACCTCTCTATTAATTTCTCCCTGTCAGCTTGCCTTACTTTGCACTTTCTTGCAATTCGGCTCGCTTCCACAAGGACTGAGCCTTACCTACATTCGTCTCAAAACAGGAGGAGGCATTTTATGTGCAGCTCTTGCATTTGCATGCGTTGTAGTGGCATTTGTTTCCTGGCAAATCCACCTGACTCACTGACAGATGGTTTATTCCTCTTTTTTTCTCTCCACCAGGTGTCGAGAGGGCTACCAGGGAATCCGCTGTGACCAGTTTCTGCCAAAGACAGACTCCATCCTGTCTGACCCAAGTGAGTTTTCTACATTTTTCTACTTTGTGTACTGAGTGAACCAACATCTACCATTAGAACATAACATCAAATTTGAACGCATAAAAGTAAACATGAGGGAAATGGAGGGGGTCGTGTTTCTTAGATCCTTCTGACGAAGTTCAAGTGATGTTCTTAAGAGTATTGATCCACATTAATAAAACACCAGAGAAAATCAAATGTTCACAAGCTTACATCAACATCTCCTGTCTGTGCGAACCTCCCTCAAGACGTGGTAATATATTATAATATTAGGTTGACAGTATGAGTAGAAATCTGATGTTTCTGTGTGATATATATTCACAGCTTATTTATTTTCTTATTGCATATTTCCCTGGAATAATCTATCATGGTATTTCTTCAGAAATGGTGTTAGTCACAGCAGCAGTAGTGCAGTCATAGGTTGGTTTCTTCTCTACACATTCAATTATATTAGCAACTAAACTTCCTCTGTGCATAATGCATCTACGTGCAATGTAGGGCTGTAAACCTTGGTTGGTTGGTCGTTCGTAGATAAGCTCTTGTCCAACCCAATTTTCATTCGTTGGTCAGTTGCTGGTGTTACTTTAGTAAGGCCATGTGTCCACCAAAGCTTCTCTGTTCCAGTGGAAACAGCAGTTTGTCCTGCCTGCTGTCCACTGTGATTGGACATCTTGTGACAGTGATGAACGCAGCATTTTACCCAAAGTTAAATATTGTCCAACCTTAATTTTTAGTTAGAAAACAGATGAATAATCACAGAAGACATTCAGATTTTATCACTATGGATTTAATTTATAAAGTCTTCAAAAAGACACTGCCGTTCAGGACTGCTTTACAAAGCTTCTGAAAGGGATATGATCTCAGCAGAGCCCTTGCTAGATGGCTAACGTTAGCTTCTTGGCAAAAACTAGTAAGTCTCTCTTGCATGTTGTGCTACAGAGATATTTAATGCTAGTAATGTTATGCTGTATATGACATAATCAACCCCAGAGTTAACTTCTATAGTGTCCATATGACTGATTTTCTCATCAGTCTTGTTCAACGGTTAGTGGTGAAGGGTCTCACGCATGCAGCTCAGGTGTAAAAACGCTTTACAGATAACATAACAGTGGACATAACATGTATTTTTGATTTGAGGCATTTCACTTGCCTGAACACAGAGCTTATCTGCCCTGGACAAGTGTTAATATCAAGACCTGTGACAGGGAAAAAAATGCTTTGGTGGACACACAATGCTACCAGGTAGCGGGCAGAGATACATACAGATCTTCATCCCCCACTGACCAATCGACTGGTTGAAGAGGAGGTAGAATTTCAGTCGACCACGATTTTCTGTGGTTCAATACAGTCCTAGTGCCATGTGTAGATCAATGGGTTTTAAAGCAGGCCCTCAGAAGCCACAGCACTGCTTGTTTTTGAACTGTCCTCCCAGATAATTGCAGTCACAATAATTGCATTCACCTGGCATCCCAGGTGAGCTCCAGTCCCTGATTAGAAAAGCAGACCAAGTCAAGACGGATAGTCCGCACACTTGATGCTCCCAGTTCACGTGCATTTATTTAGCACATCCCAAAAAATACTACTGGGAGCATCAAATACCACAAAATCATTAAATCTTAACAGCGGCATTTTTGATGACTCCAAATAATCTTCAGTCAAGTTTTCCTTAATGGTTAAGTAACAATAATTTATTGATTTGCAATTCAACCTCAGATTTTCTATCTTCTGTTATATGATGATGTTACTTTTCCATTCTCTTTTCTATCCCCTCCTTTCTCAAATATCCTCTCCTTCTCAGACTAATGTCACTTCTCCCATTTCTTTATCTCCCAAAGACATGGTCCTCTCAATGTCATACAGCTGAGGGAAGAACACCAATTGCCCTAACTTCTGTCCTTACTGCTCGCTATCTATGCCGTATTAATTTCCCCGGTCCTCTCAGCTCATTCCAAAAAATATGCAACCTTGTCACTGGGGCACCAACATCGTGGCAGTACAATAGCTTATCTGTGACTTTTTCACCAACAAGGCGCACGCTGTAATAGCACCATTTACCGTTAAAGGACAGTACTGTGCCTTTGGGGATTTATACCTCATAATTGTCCAATGTCAAAAAAGCCCTCTCGGTAATATTATGAAATTTAAATTTCTCATTATGAATATGTCCTACTTGATTGCAAAGGAGAATGTGCCATAAATGAGACATGTAGATTAAATGTGGCAAATGCAACAACACTGTAATCACTTGCTCTTTGTTAATATCCTTTACTTTCCAGATCATTAATTAAGTCTCCGTAATGAGGTTTTTAATTCCAAGCAAGTATTAGGGTAATTGTCCTTGTTAGAACAACATTGGTGTTCACTGAAGTGACACCCATCGCTTTGTTTGTACACCAAACCTGCTGACCTGAACACATTGGTAGCGAAGAACTATTACCATCCTCATCACTTAAACAATTTGTCAAATGTCAAACAGAAGCAGTTGTTGGTTGTGTTGCCACTGTATGTGTTGATCATCTTGAAGAAACCTTAGCCACTGAACCCACATGCATAAGGAGTGAACCGGCCCAAAGTGTTATCAATTATTATCTTTGGAAAGTCAATGAGCTCAGTCAAAAGTAGCAACTGTCTGATTATGTTTTTGCTCCTGATCTCAATCTGAGTCATTTAATATTGGGTAGTCGCCAATAGCTACTCATTTTTGTTGTATTTGTGTTTACTTAGCCTACATTAAAATTAGCAAAGAAACTTAAATACTGTATGTCTGGCAGCAGAATAAATCCACTTGAAGGAAATACAGTACTACTTGTATGACATATTGTGGGTAAGCCTTGTTGTATGGATGCCATAGGTTCTTGGGAAATGAGTGATTATGTAACTCTGTATGTAGCAGTGTACCTGTAAATTAAGATGAATGAAGAACTGAATTTGGGGCTAATGAGAGTGAAAATGGAGACAGTGTTCAATTGGTGCGGTTCCAATTGATTTCAGTTATTAATAGCATAACCTAGAATGTCAGTGCACATCAGGACAGCTCATGATTTAAAAGTGAGTTTTCACAGGCAAGCATACAAGTCAACATTTCTATGATTATCTAATTATAAAGTTAATCCCAAAGGAATTTTTCAGCCCAGATGAAGATGTTGGTATTGCACATTTCTGCAAACTACAGACACATTACGTTTGTATGTTTCATATGTATAACTTCTTAAAAGATGTAGTGTTTGAGCTGAGTGTGTCAGCTGGAGATGGAGGAGATGGACTGGATGGTGGACCACGTAACATGTAGGCAAGACACCTGCCAAGCTGCAGACCACTGTGTGAGACCAACAAACAACACAACTGGTTGTTTTTCAGCGAGTCACTGTTGCGTTTCCACCAGGAATCGTGCCACAAAAAGTGATTGGTTTTTACTGAGACATCGTAAATCTTGTGCCACAAAAAAAACAGGTATTTTAGGCTAAAACATGATCTTTTCCAAAACACTTCCAAGTGGTTTTTGTGCCTAAACCAAACAACACATTTATCTCCACATTGTTGAAATGTAAAGAAGCGTAAAGCCTCATTGCATTGGCTACATGATAACATACAAGCAAAACATATCCATGGTTTGCAGAAAGGAACAACGCCATCATTTATGTGACGATTGGGTTGCATAAGCAGTACAACTACACAACTGCATATAAACTCAACACAACCAACTAAAGTCAGTTCTTCCCAGGAAACTTTCTTGGAAATAATTAGGAATGATTACAGACCTGTGAAATTTAATATGAGTAACTCCAGGAGTGAAGACAATTGAGTTTCGACATCGAGGATCAAAGTTGCTCTCTAGCAAACAAAAGTAAGTCTGTCGCTGAATATTAACCGGCGACTCTTTCAGGTGAATTTCCATAAAAATTGTCTTGGAGTTACCAAGTCATTACTGAGGAATGTGTGACTTGGGAAAAAAAAAAAAAAGAAAGGCTTTCCACTTTTTGGTATCTCTGCTGAACCCTCAACACACATCCCCTACTCTTTTCTGTTTGTATCAGCTTTAGCTCACACCACTTTCCCTTATTCATTTCTGATCTCATTCATCTCTTCTTTGCAACTTTCTCTAACTCTCTGCCAAATCTCTATCCTCAATTCATTGTCTGATATTAAGAATTGATCGGCCTACTTTCAGGTCATTCTTCTCACTGGCTTCCATCCCTTCTCCGACTGCCTTCTTTATTTCTGACACGTCTCTGTTTTCTGTTCTCTACTACAAAACACAATGTTGTATAGCCTATGGATTTCTTTTTTCAGTAACACCACCTTTTTCTTTCTTCCTTTTTTCCCATTTTATTCAACTACTTGCTGCTTCAAAAAGTTGGTAAGTGCAAAGTTGGAAAAGAAGAGAGGCAGATTGTGGCCTCCCTCTTCTTTCCTCTCCCCCTCAGATAATCTTGTCACAGCATCACTCCTTGACTCCTCTGCTCGCAGCTCATCAAATCCTAATTTCCCGGGTTACCTTTGTGTCTCGTGCTCGAGCTTGCCTCAGTGTTGACATCCTCGTTCCCTCTTCCAAATTTCCCTCCAGACGGCCCCCGCTCGCCCCCATCTGTCTTTTGCTAACCTCCTCCGTGCCATCCTTTCCTCAACACGCATCTTGTCCAAGTGTCAGACCTCATCCCTTCTCCCTAGCCTACAGTTCTCTGTCCAACTCATCTCCTAAGACAAAGTGGCACGGGCCTCAGATGGACTGAGGCTTAAATAGTGCCAGCTAAAAAGGTTCACCAGCAGGGCAGACAAACGCTGCCAAGGACCTCTGGCACGCCGCGGCCTCGACGGAAGGGAAGGAAGGGCGCGAGCGAGGAGAGAGGCTGGATGAAAGTGGACACATCTTCTGAGCAGGGCTATCACACTGTCTCAGGGTCCCACAGGACAGAAAGGGAGTCATGACTGCAATGGCTAAACAAACAAAACGAGAGTGAAATACAGGGCCAGGCGGAGAGAGAGAGTTTGTCTTCTGGACAAAACATGGAGTGCTATACCCTTTAGGTCAAACAAGTCAGAGCATTGTTTTTAAAAAACTGGCTTTAAAAACTCCATAACAATATTGAATAAAAGGCGTAGTAATCAATAATGGAATGCAAGACATGAATAAGTGCCAGACAGTCGGCCATAAAGCATTTTACAGACAGAGCAAGAGAAAACAAGGAAGGAAATGCACATATAATAGGGCAGCAGCTAATGAATTAATCATTGAGACAATAGAATATCAAGAAATAGTGGAAAATGCCAATCAAGTTCTGAGAGCAAAAGCTTTCAGTCATCTTGTTTTGTCTGATTTCTAATGTTACAACACGGTGAAAAGCAGCTAATTTTCACATTTCAGAAGCTCGAACCAGCGAGCATTTTTCATCTCTGCTTGACGAGTTGAGCAATTTGGACCTTTAAAAGCAGTTGTCACAAGGTGGGCCATTTTGAAGCTCAAGCTGTGCAGCCAGATATTGTCCAAACTCACTGAATTTAATTTTAGATTCTGGTGGAGATCGCAAAGTTTCCAAGTGTACTGTACTAAATATATCAGGGGGAATGTGTGTGAAATGGTGCACAAAGCATCATTTGATGAAATGTTGCATCCATACATAACAAAGTCTTGGGTTTGAATATTTTATTCAGTGTAAACAACATATGGCTTCCACACAGTGGAGTCGGAACAAGCTGTTTCAGAGTGTGTGTGATACTGTCAGTGTAGAATAAGATGATTTTAATAACTTTTAAGGTGGGAATTTTGAGATTTGGGGCTGTTTTGTTTTCGTAACATGTCTTTTTTCAGACTAGTGGAAAGAAAATGTCCAACATACACATTTCTGTGTTTATTTTAGTTCAGATTTTTACAAATGTATTCAAAATCCACATATTTGATTAATTAATACCTTGTTTGCATGTCTTACAATTTCAAAAAACTTGTAACAGTTAGTTTGATGATTTATTTATGTTTTTTGTGTTTTTATGTATGTATTTATTTATTAATCTAGTTATTGTCTAAAAATATATGGAATTTTACAATACAAGCCATTTTAAAAATGTTTTTTTCTCATATTCTGAGCCAAAAATCTAAATTTCAGTCATTCTTACATAGTCTACACTTTTCAGGTCTATGTTTGGTTATATTTTAAAGGTTTTTTACATAGAGTGCCGAAGTCACGCCCCTTCCGGTGAAGCTCATGGGACCGTAGATCTGACAAAATATGAATGGCAGTGAATGAGGAGAGAAATATTATCTTTTGGTCCTGTTTGAGTTGTGAGATGAAATCCAAATATGTCGTTAATGAATTTAAAACATAAATTTTAGGGTCACGAAAGTCATACTTTGTGGTAAAACTGTTGAGATATAAGCTTTTGAAAAAAACGTAATTAGAAAAACTACACAGGAGGCGGTCACGTATGTGACGTCTTGAATGTGGCATAAGACAGATCTCGCAGCTTTCAGACTTACAACGAAGGTGGAAAGTGTGCACATTAAACCCCAGTTGGGTTCAGGTACAGGAAAATGAAAACAGCATAAAAACAGGAAAGAGGAGAGGTCATCCACACTCAGAACGTTTCAAGCTCCCAAAATATTTTTTATTGATGTGATGTTTCCACCTACAAGGTTTTTGTCGGACAAACATGAAGCCTGACGGTCAAAACATTGGATCAATAAAAGTTCTTCTGGGACCTTGCAAGATTCAGCTTGTGGACAGCTTGAAGGTTTAACTCCACACTCGTGGAGGGTTAAAATGTGTGTGATGTAGCTAGGAGCCGACCCTAACCTGGTCTCTGAAAAACTCACAAAGATTTTCGAACCTTGTGTGTAAAACCTAACTTCAGACCAGAACAGAAGATCTCAGGGGCTGAACATGACTCACTGATGTGCGTTTAGTTCTCAAAATGCTGACAAGGCTCAACGGCGAGTATGTCACCAAACTCGCTTGATAGGATGTTTTGAGATCAAAGCTTTGTTTAGGTTTCCTCTGGATCTGTCAAGGGGGAACAAAGGCTTTCTGTTGTTATCCTTACATACAGTATGTCAAATCTATTCATTGGAGAAGAAACAGAGTTCAAGCTGCGTTTGTTGTCGAGACATCTTTTGTTGTTCAGTCTGGGAGGTTGCTGATTGGCACTGCCTATTTCTGAGGAACTTTCACAGGATAATGCAGTATTCATAAAGTAGACAAGACTCTAAATGTATTCTCTTTGAATGGTGTTGCCTCTCTTCTGCCCAACCTCAATACCTTTCTTTAGTACTTTCATCATCTATATAGCCCTTCCGCAATCATAGTCTCGGTCACAAATTGAAAAACATATTCAGCGTGTCTCAATCGAAAGGCCCGGGAGCCAACACAGTCTAGTTTTACGACGCGAGTCAGAATCAGCATACTTTCACCAACAACACAGGACATGCATCATATCACAGCCCATAGACACGGAGAGGGAGAGATTTAGAGATTTAAATCTGGAGACAAATTTAATTCACACTATCTTTATGAGATCTGATTTCATGCTTGGCAGGTTTGTGTGCACCGCCGATGATAACACCGCAGTAATCATGCAAGTCCAATTTCCCTGAGAATACAACCCTGTGTTTCACGTTGTGTTGCATGTTTCAATCCGTAAGATATAAAGGAAGCATAAAATGTGCAATTGCTTTAAGCTTTATGCTTTTATCATGGGCCAACTGTTGAGGCAAGGCCAGCAAGTCACCTTGGTTGGATTCAATAATGCTCTACAGAGAAAGTGACACGTATTGTTTATTCACAACTGTGCAAATACTTCCATTTCTGCTCTAACCTTGCAGTGAGGCTCACAATAGAATATTATTCAATTGAGTACAAGGATATTGGATTCGTGGTATGTATTAAAATAGTATGACTTAAGTGTCCTCGGGCAAAACAGTGAGCTTCAAGGATGGATACTCTGTGGCTGATCTTGCAGACACTTTGGAAATCATAAAAAACATCAGACACATGCCCACTCATGTAGTTTCTAACTTTATCATATAACAAAGTCACGATCAGTATTGTAGTAGTGTCACGACAAGTAGTTACTAACTTAACTACATTTCTCAGAGGCATGGTGATATTGTCACAACTTTCTGAGCAGCTTTTCAGTTGCAGTTCATTACATCGATTAATTAACCGAGCTGTGCGGCATTATCCACAAAAGTTTCAAGTTCTTTTTCCTGCTCTGCAGTGCAACAGACTTTTTTCTGTGGAGGTCTGGATAAAATTCAGGATAATAAAACTGAGGATAAGTAATGTGACTGACGCCAGCACCACTCCAAGGTGTGTAGACAAGGGAAGCGCATAATAACCCTGCAGTTTGTTACTGCTTTCGCTATTGGTTTGTCTTGGCAAGACCCGCCCTACTCTGCCTCTGATTAGCCACAATACACTTCTTGACACGTCTCTCTTGTGTCTTGCCCATAGACCGTATATATTTAGTGGATTTGCAGTGGACACTGGAGAAATAGACACAAGAAAAGAGCTAGAGAGACAGAGAACAGTATTTAGGGGCCGTGCACATGCCGCATTGTTAACTGCCTAGAAAACATGAGGTCGGGCGCTGGGTGCTCCTCCTGTGCCTACTTTGTGCCAACTTTCAAAGTTGGGTATAAGGTGCAGCTGAGGCAGGTTGCATCTGAAGTTGTGAAGCGACCATAACCAGCACGGTATGTGCCGTCGAGCCCTTCAAAATGGCGCTGGGGAATGCATCTGAGCGTGACTGTGTCTACATTGAAAACAATGAATTTGTGGGTGCTAAAACCATAGCATTTTGTTGCCTAAACGCACATGTTTTTGTGGACATCCCAATTGTGGCATCACGGATAGCTAACAGCAGATGCGGGAGGATACCTGGCATATATGTCGACTTGAAAGTCCACTGACAAAGCATCCATATGTGACGGCTTTGGAAGAGAGCATGTCAGTATAGCACTTGTTGATGAATAAAGACATTTATCATACCTTTCAAACATATCATGCTTTTTAGCACATAGTTTCACAGTAGGCTGTAGATCAGTAGCTGTAGATAAATAAATGCTGAAATGCTTTGGCTTGCAGTGACCTTTCTGAATTTCACATTAAATTAGTTAGAAAGCTGCAGCTGCAGCTACAGAGCTCCGGTACCAAATGTCCTTGGTCTATTTTCCTCAAGCAATGCCGGCACATTCCTTTAAGTGCATGTTTTTGTGTGTGTGCAAGGACGTGTGTTGTTTCTGTGCTCTACATTTTTGCATTTGCGTTTCTGCATGGTTGCGTCTCCATCCCGACATTCCCACGCAGTGTTGGGAGGTAAAAAAGCAGCGTCTCAGGGGACAACGTGTTGCATTCACACCATCTGAAAGATGACGAGGAAGAAAAGATCTAGCTGAAAAGCACTTGACGTCTCTGGCATTAACTCTGGTATCAGCCATCCCTCTTATACTGACTTATTATGGCAAGGAAAATCCAGTCTACCAGGATATGGATAAAGAACTGTCAAGTCTGCGTGCTTGACATCCTTACGAAACCAAAGCCAGAGGGGGTCTGAGATGGTGTGCCGCTTAAGATGTGAAAGATTTGAGTTTCTTTAATGCCTAACAATCACCAGAAGCAGATAGAAACCTTTGAATCCTGGATCAAGATTTTGTATTTTACACTTTATAATATCAGAAATAATATTGCTTGCTTTGTATGAAGCTCTAGCTGCAGAGGCACAGGCTACTTTTAGTATAATTGGCGTGTGTCCGGGGTGAAGGAAGTGACAACATTCACATCCAGACTTCCCATTAAAAACAACAAAAGAGGACTCTCTTTGGCAGCAGGTCTCTTTGAAACCTGATGAAAAGAATCCATCTTGCACATTAATAGTGTTCACCATCTCCTCTCTCACTAGACGTGGCGTATTTGTTTGTGCTTGCATGCAAGACCCTTTACTGGATTGCAATTAGTAACATAATCCATAAACTGCCCTTAGACTATGCTAATTAAACAGATTGCAAATGTAAATTTAAATAAAGGCACAGATCAAATTCACCCTGCCCTTTCATGTACGAAAACCAGACACTCAGAGCCAGAGTCATATAAGACTGAGGTCTAGTGATGTGCAAAAATTAACAAACAAATCTTTTTAGTGTCCAGTACGTACCAGATCAACCTGTCGTACGCTTGAGTGCTCATGTATTCCCGACTTTTGCCACTCGCTGTCACTGTAAGGAAGGGTACTGCTCACACTGCCTGCTACGGTGAGTGAAGGAGATGTGTTTGAATCAGACTCCAGTTCAGACAGCCGAGCAGTTACACTCAATGAACGAAAACGAATGAACCATTCTCTCAAGGTGGAAAGCATTCTGCTTCCCCGGGAAGAACGACAAATGGAGTCAAATAATACTTCTGTAACAAATGTTGTGGTTACATGGCCCAACTACATACAAGCATGGGCTGATTATGTAGAAAAAACAATACATATCATATACATTGCTTAACAAAATTTAGATGTTTCATTCATCCTCAAACACTACTTAGTATCAGTACTCACCTCCTGTTGCTTGGAATACCCGAAGGAAAAAGTTATATTCCATACATAGCTTTAGAGCAGCCTGCCACTTAAACAGCCTGCTAGGGGTCATATTGCTCGGGATACAGAACAACTGGATTCAGAGAAAGGCACAATCAAAGTGGGAGCATGCGTGTCTGGTTTTCTTTTCTGCAGGATGCACCAATACAATCCTGAAGCTTTATGCAGAGGAGCTGAAAGCCACAGATATAGAGGAGGATGGTTATGTGCGTTTTTGCAAACCATGGGTGTCTTACGTTTTAATGTTATTACGTAGCAGTTACATTGAAATATTCGCACAATCATGGCTGGAGAAGTCATTGATGTTTCTGTAAAATACAATCATTTTTTTGTGGCACTACTTCCAGTGGAAAAACAGCGACAGGTCCCTAAAAATCAGCCATGTTTTGCGGCTAAAAAGCAGTTGAAAACAACCCAATGATTCACTAAAAAATGACCAGTTTTGTTGCGTGTTGGCCTCCTTCCCATGTAGGTGACACACCATCCACCATCCCTCCACCCTCAGATGACAGTCAGCTCATGTACTACGTCACTGTAGAAACGTTGATATATACACATGTAACATATTTATAGTTTGCACAGACATACAATGGCAACATTTTCCTCTGAAGACTGGTCTGAAAAGGGTGGAGGTAAAGGCTCAGGAGAGAAAAGAACAGAAATGAGAGACTGAGTATGGTAGTGAAGATGAGAGAATCAGAGAGAGAGGAGACGGGACAAGGTAGCTGCCTCTGAAAAATGTCTTACTCTGGTCTCTGAGGTGTCCTTGTGGGGTTCTGAGCATTTTATTTTTTGGCTGCAATGGCAGATAAAAAAAAAAAAAACACCACTGACATTGCCAGGGTCTGGAGTGACCAAAGCATGGGCACAGAGCCTCAGAGGTTTGGTTTTAAATCGCAAAAATAAGGACAGGTTTCTGAGGCATGGTTTATCTCAAAAAAATGTAATTTTTTTTATTTCCTGTGCAAGTTTCACCCTCCAAGTATCACTGTCTTCCCTTGCTGAGACCTAGCAAGTACAAGATCACATTCCTACTGCTTTGGTAGCACTCCTTCGCTATCGAGAGCCAGAGTGTAAGGGTAAAATATCGCTGCTGCAGATGGTGGTGGCAGATTCTCAGGCAAGCTCTGTCGTCAGCCTGAGCTTCTGAAGATTCACACACTGTCGGATGGTGTTGCTTGTTGCATGACAAACTGACTTCTCTGCAGGCAGACAAGGGGATGTGGGACTGTTGCCAATGGAGATTTCATATTCCCAGCATGTGTTTATTCATTTCACTTTCATTGTGTTTCAAACTTTAACCCATGAAAAAAGGTGTGTTCTCTTTGGGCATGTATTCATCGCGCTGCACATAGCTGCGGAGAGACTGCTAGAATCAGTGTTTTTGGAACAGTTCACCTGTTTGGCAGGCTAATTAAAGTTTCCTCTTCACGGGCCAAAAAGTGGCAGTGTCATTTATACCCAGCCTTTCCAGGTTCCAGGTGCACAGCAGGGCGTTGGCACTTTGCTACTGATACCCCTCTCCTGTCAGCCTCTATTGAAACACACATGTATAGGCAGAGGTTAATTAGCTGCAGGTGCGTCTCATTGACCAGCTGGGCCGCTCCTGGCTCGCTCGCATCTCGACCAATGCTCAGTTTCCACCTGGCTCACCACAGCAACACAGAACATTAGAGTGCACAGCTTGTTTAACTGCCTTCAAGAATCAGAGACGTATCACTGAACAGTATTATCATGGTTGCTGTTCCTGTGAGCTGCAGCTGGTCAAAATAAAGAGCAGATTACACACTAATGCCGAGTTCAGACCGCACAATATCAGCCCAATTAAAGCCAGACCCGGCCATCCTATGATGTCAGCTCAGACTGTGAACGACAATGAGTGTCATGCGTGATAATTGGTCGTTTTATCCCTTGTAGAGTGTCATCATAGACGACATCCAACACCGTGCCTGGGACGCCTAAGTAAGTCCAGGCAGAAACACTAGCATGTTAGATTTTGCTTTTGTTTACCACGACTACTCCATCACAGCCGCCACATTGATCAATAAGAACACAGAGCAATCCGCTGCCGTGAACAGCTGTAACCATGGTGACTTGAAAGAGGAATAACAGAGCTACGTTGTAGGTGCTGCTGTGAAGTGAACTTGTGAAATGGGAGAAAAGGGGAGTTACGGCAGCAACATTCCAGCCTTTGTTATGTTTCCTTGAGAGACTTCAGCGACAGAGGATAAAAAGAAAGTTGCTGGCGAGAAATAGCAGATGTACTTAAGTAGGCTTTTATTGTTGGATCAACACGTAGTTTGTCATGTCTGTCTGCCAAGTCACGGAAAGATTTTAGGACTCCATAATTGACCCTTCGCTGATTCCCGCCCCTGGATGCAGACTGGCCAATCATAACATAGAATGAACCTACTCAGGGTCCAGGGTCCGACAACAACACAGTTGTGCTCCATTGACTCTAATGCAGTTGTTTCAGATTTCCTTCATTTTCAGCCTGGTTTTGTGGATTTAAAGCTAAATGTTGTGTCTGGGGCACGTCGTGTATTAATGATACTCGTTACCTGGAGAGGTTGGAAACAGATATACGTTTCTTCCCTGTTCCAAAACCACAATCAAACCCTGAAAAGTGTCGGGTTAGCTAGCTAGCTACTGAAGGGGAACTGACAAACATATCATGCAGCTCATGCTGAGCCTGGCATAACACACAGTATGCTGCTGGGTGCACATGTTGATTCCTGAGTTTATGTCTATCATCTCTGCGACAAAATCATTAGACACAATGTGAAATTCATTGAATACAAAAATAAGAAAAATAGCCCTTAAAATACTGGATTTGTGTCTGATTCCGTAGGTTGATCAAAGGTAATTATGTGCATTGTGTTTTGTGTGTAGCATTAGCAGTGTCATTAATAGCTGGTTCTCCCCTTTATATTTCCCTCTGCCTACAACGACAGAATCCATTCTGCTCTCATCTCTTTTTTAATGGACAAAAACACATGAAGCTATGTCGTCCTTTAAAATGATATTCCTCCCTCAGCGGGTGAAGTCTGTGGCAAACGCAAAATCGACTATCGCAACAGAGCTTAATGGATACTGATTGCTGAGGCCAATTTACCTTCTGCCCGTCTATTGCTGTGGACAGGGATAGTAAGCAGTCAGAAAAGAGGGAGAGAAAAGAGCGGAAACTCATATTGATTGCAGCTATTCATCCAGCGCGCACCCCTGTGTGACTTGGCTTTCTGAAAATATTTACACAAGTGAATACCGAATGTTTTGGATTGAATATTAAAAACAATAACTTTGCTGGTTATTCCACGCAACATGGCATTGTTTTTCTCTTATTTATTGTCCTGTTTCCCATCAAGCATCTGATCAAGACTTTTGGCGGTGCCCACGTACAGACCCTAATGGATCTGGAAGGCCCAATTTATAGTGAAGTATGGGTCTTGTCAGCTGGTGCTTAGTGAAGAATATGGCAGTGGGATGCAGATTATCCAGGGGAAGTGCAGGCTGGTGCTTGCTGCTTGCAGCCACCCTCTAGTCACAGGTCATTAATAACTGGGTAAGGGTGGCACACAGGGTGAGATGATTCTCCTGCTTCGTATCACAGACACATTTTGCTTTTCCTCTCTTTGTCTGCGTCTGTTCTTAATGTTTGTCTTTCAGTCGGCTGCTTATAGCGTGTGTCATTTGTATCTTTTGTTTTTCATTCATTTATTATGGAGGATTGCAGGTGGGGTGTGGCTTTGTGCTAGCTTAGCTCAGCAGCACCCCCACTTGGTTTCCTAACTCTATATAATGACAGACAGGCACATGCCAGTTTCCTGAACCACATGCATGTTTCCTTCATTTAAGTCACATTTATTATTAAAAACCTGCATTAAGTACTTATGTGTACACAATGAAAACATATGTCACTGAAGTAATTTTATGCTCAACAAGCATTTTTAAAGATTTAATAATTATTTGCATCTGCTTTCATTAATATTCTGTTGTAAATTCATTATTTATTAATCCAGGTTATGAGGAGAATATTTGATGATTTTTAGAATAATTTATTTCCCAAATGTTCCAGACAAAGCGGAAATTATGTAAATATATCTCACATCAAACTATATTCCTACCCAATGCACAGGGATTCTTCGGTCTCACGTGTGACTGAATGGAAATGATGTAAACAATGAAAATGTGTTTTGCTGAAAGACAGACTCTCCTCCACTCCCCGACTATATTATTCATAATACAGATTGAAAGGGGAAATAACAGACCGTAAAGAGAAAAAAACTTTTTAATGAATAAAGTTGTTGAAGCTTCTTTTGTCAATCAAACAGATCCACTTTTTTATGTTGAATCTGAAAACTAATGAATTCTAAAATATGGAATCTTGAGTTGTTTCTGTCAACTTTAGTGTAAAACTACAGAAACATCTGTTTCCACTTAAAAGTGCCGTCATCAAACTCCTGCACTCAGCCCCGGTGTGGTTATAAGTAAATATTAGCAGAGCCATTGCAAACTGTAAACAATGTAAGAGCGAGATGGAGCACTTTGTAGTCTGGTGGTGTCATAATGTACAAAACACGGTGATGGCACTTCACCAGAATGACCTGTGAGTCCCGCGGAGCCAGCTGGAGATCACAACAAACAGGAAACACATGTTCGAATTTGTTTGTCATGCTGGCTTTGGATGGGAGAGTGAGTGAATATTCACAGGACAGAAGTTTAATGTCATTACACCTCAAAATCAATTTGGGCTGAGTCAACTTTGCAGCAGCAGTTTATTTCAAAGTCTGGTTTTCAGCCTTGGTATAACAGCATTAATTGCTGACAATATTATATACTATATAACAGAAGTGTGCATCAATGTGTTGACTGCTTAAAGACACTTTTAGGTTATGTACATTTACTTTTTCAGATTAAACATATGGACATAAGGTAGATTTTTCTAAAAACATAACATTTATTGAGGCAATAAATGTCTGATCAAAACACAACCATATACCACATGTGTTGCAAGAAGTAAAAAGCCGTTATTATTTAGCAGTGATACACACCGTGACAACAGCATAAGAAGTTAAGGGGGCAAAAGTCTGACTAGGGCAAGCAGTGGCGGATAGGTCCAACAACCATCATCGTTCACTCGGGAGGCCAGTGTTCGCTTCCCATAAGATTGTACAGCCAAACCCTGCTCTTTATTCAGCCATATGATTTTGTTGCCTAAACCCAACCACGTGTTTGTGTCAGCTAAACGTAAAAACATGCGTATGTATGCAAACTGCATTTCCCGTGAAAACAGAAAAAGTTAAGCAAGCTTCAACTATATTTCAGTGCTCCAATGATAGGGAGAAGCATCAGCCAATCATATGTTTTTGTTTTTCGCTGTGATACTGTGTTATGTAGCTTAGTTGGCTGATGCTATGCTAGCTCTAAGTGCATTGAGATGCACTTGAGGGAACAATGGGGCGATAAAAACTGATGTTAAAATGGGGCCCATATTGATCAAAAGCAAATAATTATTTTTATAACCAAAGTTAAACTTTAGATGACATTCAGTTGAGGTGCTTTGTGGCAAGTAGCAGACACAAACATGCCTGTGACAATGTACCTACATTAACATTTGAACAGTGGCGAGGTAATAACGCAGCTGGTCACGTTGTTTCTTAAAATGTCTGCAGCATGTCCTGATTTGTTTTCTGTGTCTGATGAATGCAGACTTAAGTAGCTGTTTACAAAGTGTTTCACCTGGCTCAGTTTGTGTCAAATGCCTTCTTACAGCGTAGGAGGCACTTTATGTTTGATGTGTTAAAGGCACAGTCTTTGCCTCAGATGAGTCAAAGTTATGTTATGTAGCATTAATATCAAAGGAGCAAGTGTATGTTCATATCTGCTTTGATACAGTATGATTTTGTTTGACGTGCATGGAGGTGTAGTGTATTTGATCTTTTGCTCTTATTAAGTCATTGCTCTTGTCTTTGATTATTTTTGTAGTGTCTTGGAAGTCCATGCAAATAATTTAGCTTACCATACCTATGTAATGATGCAAATTATTAGCAAGCCCCTACACAACTTTCCACCACAACTTCCTGTCTGAAATCAGTATCACAGTATTACAGGGAGTATTTCATTTTAGCCCATTCTCATTCCAGAGCTGTCAAATATCACCGCTTTGTCAGTGATTTCGGTGTCAGACACTGGCGCCAAAAGCGTCAGGCACTGTACTGTTCATGGTAGTAGGATACACCGCTGGGTGGCGTCAGTTTGTAACATAGCTGAACAGAACCTTTCGTGGTGTTATGATACGCCACCGGATGGCTGGCTGGCATCTTTTGTGGCTGTATGATACACGGACAGGTGGCGTCAGTTCATAGCGCAGCCAGACAGCACCTGTATTGGCTGAGCGGCAGGGGTGGTGGATGGGTCCAACATACCCCGGACTTGCACCCGTCCACAGTTCACTACCCGTCTGAATGTAATGCCAAACCAGGATGTTTTTTCCAAACCTACCCACGTTGATTTGTCGGCATTGGTTGCAGCGTCCCAGAACACCAACAGCAGATGCAGAAGGACACCAAGCACACTATATGTAGACATGAATGTCCAATAACAAAGCGATGGTTGGGCTGAGAACATTTTGCTTATTTTCAAGGACAATATGGCAGATGTATACAAAAACACAACACAAAAACAGTATGAAAAGATTAAATTAATGTTGAGTGTCACCTAGATGTGCTGCATTTTGTCAGGAGCCATTAATTCAACAATCATGTGAGATAATGGAAAAATCTAGTGACATTATCCCAACTCAAGTCCACTAAAAGTCCTTGAACAGATGTATTGAACCTTTTACATCATTTCAGCGACTTGTTACAGCGACAGGGAGCTACCCACAGATACATTTCAAATTGTGCAGCTGTGAACATCTGATTGTTGCTGCCTTGCATCATTTTTGTGTGTTTAATTTTTTTCCCTCGCCATTTCTTAGATGTGATTGCACGTTTTTGACTAGTGATTCAGATGGATACTGTGTGTGTGTGTGTGTGTGTGTGTGTGTGTGTGTGTGTGTGTGTGTGTGTGTGTGTGTGTGTGTGTGTGCGTGCATGTGTAGGTGCGAAACTTTAGTGATTTAAGTAACTGTCTCATCTAATGACAGCCCTCCCAGTACCAGCCCCAGTGAGTTAAACGATTATGACAACTTGCCTTGAACGCAGGTGGAAAATGTGCTAATGGCCAGCAGACCTCTGTGATGGAGCAGTTGGATGAGAGAGGTAGTGGAGCAAAATGACTTGAAATTGCCCCGTCCAAATGGCTTTTTAATGCTCCTTTTCTAAAGCTTTACCAGTTGACAACTGAGAATAGTGCCATTGTCCGTCAATGGGAGGCAAGTGATGGGAGTTTCAGTGAGTACCATCTCAGGACAAATCTTCTCTGTACAGATAGAAGCATCTAGATTGTCCAATGATTGAGTCTTTCTCTCCTCCTTATATACACACACACTACCTTTTATTGCTGCTCACTGCCTATTGAATCATATTTTTTCTCTAAATTTAATGATTCATCTCCAGCATGAATTATTACTAAGCGCACTTCACATTGTGCAACACAAAAGTATCTATATTACATATCTTGAATTATGTACTACGAATAATTAAGGCCAAGCCTCATTGCACCGCTCTCTTTGGGATATTAAAGAGAGAATAGAGGAACATTAAACCTCAAGATAACAATAAAAAACTATGCTTATGCATGCAGACTTTTATTGATTCTATATAAATATAAGTAAAAGAAACAGTCTGCATTCTCAGTTCATTTTTAAAGAGGCCTTGCTATTTTTTTTAATTTATATTTAGAGGTTCAAGTAAAAACATGCAACAATAACCAAACCACAGTGGAGCTCCAGGGCGCTATTTAAATACAATAAGTTATACATACACATTTACAATCCAGCTGTCACTTGTAGTTTTATGTCCCATCTTATTTATGTTCTGTTTAGATATTTTGTAATATTAACCAGTGTAGAGTGTCTGTGTTTGAGAGCTTATATTTTCATTATTAATATAAAACCATCACAGAACGTATGTAGGTAAAGTTTTATTAAAAACCTTTAAAAACAAGAGTTATAAAAAGTGTTTAAATAAATATGAGCATTTGCCTCCATATTATTATATATATTGTAATATGGTCTGTATATTTGTAATATGATGTAGTTATTGGCTTTCAGCAGCATTAAAAATACAAAAAACATTTATTAAATGAATGCATGAGTACATAAAGTATATACTGATAACATAACCCTAAAAAGTTAGTACTGTAGTCAATGACTCCTCATCTAAACTGACCTGTTCTACTTCACAGCCCTTTTCTTTTCCAAATCCAGTCAACCATCCTGCCCTTGTTTCTCTGTCTCCTTCTCTCCTTCTCTTTATAAGTCTGAACTCACTGCACCATGTATCTTTCCACCCCCTCAGCTCAGCCTGAATGTAGACGAGTGTCTGGGTACATTATGATTTGCTCCACCTAGCTATGGCTCTTCTCCAGGGCCTGTAGTCATTAAACCTCCAGGAACAAGAGAACTGATCAAGGATCACTGCTCGGGTTGCATGGCCATATTAAACTGCAGCGCACTAAGAGGAGCACAGGGCCTTTATAGCTGGAGAGATAAAAATAACTCCTGCTATCCCCACATTACCTTTCTTTGCTCCCCTTTCTTGCACCATTCTCAAACTGGATTTGTTGACCCATGAAAAGAATGATTTGACTGTCAGTATAAAAGACTCAAACTAACTACACAACCCGGACAAAGACACTCAAGCACACAATGTAAATATGTACATTTTCTTGTGTAACCATTATAAAATAATAGCTCAGGGAGCAGAGAAGTTGAGGGAGTTGGTTCAGGCTTCAGAAGTCCAGGAGTAAAAGTCCTTTTCATTTTCTGCACAGACAATGGTGAATGACTGGCAGTTGAAGCACTTGTGAGGCTTGGATGAACATGAAACTCTCAAACAAAAAATGTGCTGTTGTGTTAGAAATTACCTGACTCTTTGGCAGTGTGAAGCTAATGGTTTATTTTGGATACCTGGGAAAACAGTAAATGAACTCTGCGCGTGTCGATCACTGTTTTGTTTCCCATTGCAAGGACTGAATTTGCTACAGTTCTGATGTACGCCTCTGACTGCCTTTTTGGCAACATTGGCTCGATGGCAGTACTTTGATTCACAAACCTATAATGTCATGAAATGACCCGGGAGATCCACGTTTCTGTGCACCCTGATAATCAGATTACACTGCTACGGTTTCACGTCATTATGTATTTACATTATTTACATTTCTTTCTACTTTCAAGACAGACTGTGATCAACTCGTGACAGATTTTTGAAGTGGTTTTATACGGCATGCTACTGCAAGTGTTTACATTACAGGGCTACATGTAGCTGCATGCTAACATCAGCAAAATAGAAATTTGGATGTTGATGTTAGTAATTTCCCCCCAGTGTCGACACATATTCCTGCTGGAACATGCCTGGTTGTGTAGTTTTGGGTGTAATACAGTAACTTGCATTGGTGATTTTTTACAGTACAAAGTGCTGCTCCTCAGTCTTACAGTCATTTGACAGCTGCAAGTACACTGTTACATGTAGCTGCATGCTAACATCAGGGAAACATTCAGTTTTGGTCTTAATCCTGTTGGAACATGTCCAGTTTTGAAGATTTGGGTTTGGGAGGTTTTATTGATGATTTCCCCCGTTGAAAGTCCCACTATTCTCCATTTCAGTCTTTCCCAGCTGCAACTACACTGCTATATATAGCTTCATGCTAACATCGGGGAAACAAGTAATCTTAGTTGCTGATGTTGCTGATTTTTCCCCAGTTTCCAATCATATTTCTGCTGAAACATGTGTGGTTGTTTAGAAGCTTTTATATGTGATTTTTGGTCGTAGAAAGTGCTGCTATTCTGTTAGTCATTCACTGATTGCAAATACACTGCTACATGTAGCTACATGCTAACATCAGAGAAACATGTCATCTTAATCACTGATGTCTCTTCAATTTCCAATAATTCATGCTGGAACATGTCTGGTTGTTTAGTTTTTTGTTAAGAAGCTTTTCTTGGTTATGTTTCACAGTACAAAGTGTCACTTGTTTTTGTTACAGTCATTGACATGCTAAAGTCCGGTAAACATAAAAACATAATTGCGGTTGCAGATATTGTCCATTTCTCCCAGTTTTGGATCATATTCCTGCTGGAACATATCCGGTTGTGAAGATTTTGTTCTACAACTTTCACTGATGATTTTGCACGATAGACAGTGCTGCTATTCTGTTACAGTCATTCCCCAAATGCAAGTACACTGCTACATGTAGCTACACGCTAAGGTCAGAAAAACATTAAATCTTAGTTGCAGATATTGTGAATTTCTCTTGGTTTTGGATCCTTCTTGAACATGTCCGGTAGTGAACATTTTGGTCCACAACTTTTACTGGTGATTTTGCACTGTAGAAAGTGTTGCTATTCTGTTGCAGTCATTCTCTGACTGCAGGTACATTGCTACATGTAGCAGCATGCTAACATCAGGAAAACATGGAATCAGCCTTGCGGATATTGTGAATTTCTCTCAGTTTTGGATATTTCCAGAATATGTGCAGAATATTTATGTTTACAACTTTTATTGACCATTTTGCACAGTAGAAAATGCAGCTATTCTGTTGCAGCCATTCTCTGACTGCAAGGACGCTACAACATGTAGTGCAGAGACTTCGAGATGCTGAGGAACTGGAAACTCTAACCAATCAGAGCAGATTGGGCTTTTTGGGAGGGGGTTTAAAGCGTGGTGTACGAAAGCATCTCAGAGAGAGGGTAAATACAGGTGTTCCATCACAGACAGTATGAGAGAAGTAAAGTGGTTTTGACCATTAAAGCATGTAAAAAAAAAGTTCCAGCAGAAAGCCAAAAATACAAGTATGAACCTGAAAATGTTTCTCCTTAAAATGTCCAAATCAGAAATAGTGGAATTGCTTGTTTATCTAGCATTTGGACTTTATTCTAATGGAACACAGCTAGTGAAAGAATGGACTGAGAGAGGGGGGGAGTCTCAAACTGTGTGTGACTTAAGTACATGACATGTGCCCTGCCCTGCTGAATCACGGGTTGCCCTCTGTCGGTCTCCATCAGGCTTTCTTTCAACTCTCTCCACCTCTTTCTTCTATCTTTCCGTCAGTCCTCCGTGCCCTTCAGGCGCTGCTTACTAAATCTCTCCTTATCACTTACCAGAACTACCGAAACTCTCTTTTGACATGTCCTGCCTCTCTCATTCTCCTCACTCCTGCCTCCGTCTTCATTTCATTGCTTTTGGGAACAGTTTACTCTTCCCTACCTCCTCCCTTTCTTACTCATTCATCCTTGCAAAGCCTGTCGGTGAGCCACCCTCCTCTCTGTCTCTCTCCTTCCTTCCTCCTGGTTTCCAAAAGCCTCAGAGGCATCAGTGATTCACTGGCTGACCTTCCTCTGCTACATCTGAAGTCTGGCTGGCTCAATTTCTCCTTTACATTTCTGCAGTTGGCGTCTAGTCAGTCCTATAGACTGCTTTTAAAATGTGATTAAGTCCTTAAACTATCACAAAATTATTGGGTTTGTTGTGTTGTCATGGTATGTCATGATAAAGTTAAGTTTATTTAAAGCAACATTATAAGCGCGCAAATTCAGTTTTCATTTAAATTCTCTGTGATGTGAAATTGTAAAATTTTGTGATGTGTAATAATGATGAATTACAGAGTAATTAGAGAGCTGAAATTTACATGGTGACTAATGGGCATAAAATATCATATCAAAATTAAATTAATCTCTTTGACAGATCATTTTCATTACCCTGGAAGCTGTTGAAATGAGAGCTAAATTTAAAGTTCCCCGCAACATGCCTCTGATGTGGGAACACGTGGAGCTGAGAGGTGTCCTCACGACTTCAAGTTTAGTTTCTGAAGTTGTATTTGGACAAACCTGAAAACCTCAGGAAGAAGTGTTCAGTCAAGATGATTGTTTTAATAATTAGCTTGAACTTGACACCACAGAGGGTAAGGACATTTGATCTTGTATGCCCTTCCCGCTGAGCCAGTCGACAGGCCCTCCAGCTTGAATAAAGTTTGGTAGCAGAATTGTGTTCAACCATGTATGAACAGAATATGTTAGGTGCTGGGTGGTGAGTCAGACTTGAGTTTAAAGATATCAAACTCTTGTTTGTTTTGACTTTCAACAGTCAAACAGACAGTAATCCATCCTAGAAGAGACAGGAAGATCAAATTCTTTTGTTCCAACAGGAGCCTCAATAGACCCAAATGCAACGCATCCATATTGCATTATGCTTTCTGAATAACGGACCCAAGCTGTGCTCTCTCTCAAAGCTGGAAAAACTCTCGCTTTTTTATTCTATTGCTGTTTAACTGGGGCTGTTACTCCTTCCACCTACACTTTTGCCTGCAGCTGAACGCAACAAGCTCACACCTGTTTTATGGACATTTTTCAAAGCCATTCTGAGGAGAAATTATGGAAAAGCACAAGCTAAAGTAGAAGTAGACGAGGCATGTTGAGGAAAAGTGGGCCCATCAAAAAGATAAATCACATCACCTCGCAAAATAATACCAGGAACACACTGAGCATTGCAAGTTGATGATGCATAACAGTAAAAGATAAAAATATAAAAAGGGTACGAGGTGTTACGGAACGAAAAAGGTGAATAGAAAGCCCTCACAGATGTAATGTGTGTGTGTGTGTGTGTGTGTGTGTGTGTGTGTGAGTGCGCGTGTGTGTAGGTTTTCGCCCGAGGGCCAGAGAGGAAGATGTGTTCTCAGTGATGCGACCCTGATGATGATTGACAGCTCCCTGTAGGCGTTCCCATGTTGACTCACAAGTTGTTCTCCCTGTTCTCCCTACATGGATTATAAACAGCAGCTTTGACAGATTGGACCAGTTACTCAGAGTCTAAATAATACTAAATCCCATCTCAACATGAAAGTGTTAAAAGTGTGATTTTTAACCACTCTTATTTGACATTGAAAATGTGTTTTGTACTGTAGATTGTAAATAACTTTTCACCCCGCTTTCATAAACAGTCATATTTGTGAATACTCCTCAGGCCCATTTAACTTGAAGGCTCCCGAAAACATCACTAATGTAAAATGTGTCCTTGTGCGGCGCCAAAAGGCTCAGACAATTAATTTGAGAGTGAAAATGATTTCAACCCAATAACTCAGAGCCAGTTAAAAGTAGTCTCGTATGGTTAGACCTCTCTGTCTCATTTTGTGTCACTTTGCTTTAATGCTGTGCGGCGAGCGGGAAATAATGTGAGGGAGGTTACTGTCAAATGGAGGTGAAGTCTGCATTTTCTTTAGCTAAACGCAAAAAAACACAGAGTGGTGAGTTATCGTTTGTGTGCACTTGCTGATGTCTAATGGACTGAACACCCACCTGGCTCACAGAGGATGAATGGTCATAATGCAAGGATGTGGGTAGTTGAGGTTGTAATGAAGAGATGGAGTGAAATTAAAATTTAAAAAAAAAATCTCATCAGGCTTTTTACATTATTAACAGAAGCTTGTCAAAATGTGAAGTTTCCAGCTTAATTCAAATAAAGTGCACAGTCGAGTTAATCCTTTTTGTCCTTTTAGTTGGATTTTGTTTTCTCTGTATATTTTTGTGAATGTAAATGTGAGCACAGGGGAGTGTGAGACGCATTTGCATCCATAGATGATAATTTGGGCAAGTGTGATGGTTGAAAGGGTGTGAAGAATTGTGTGGTTAACACTGGATCTGTGAAGCTGTATCAAACTGTAGTTAATCTCTATCTTAATACACTGATGAAGTGAGGTTTTCCACACTAAAGAAGGAGAGAATCACTGACAGACTGAGAGGAGGGAACATAGAGAATTTGAAAACGAGGCAGTGGACAGAGGGTTATAGAGAAAGCAATTAGGATACAAAACCCAACTTATTTCTGTTTCTATTGGAATTTGTGTTTGTGTGCTTTCAAAAAAAATCTCAAATTTAGTTACACTTTTTACTTCCAAGTACCGAAGGTGCAGTTAAGTTTATGCCCGGTTTGGTTCTGTCAGTTAAATCAGCTTGTTATGTCTCACCAACTGTTCTGCATTCTGCACTTTGCTTTGCAAACTGGTATTTTGTATGTTGCTGCACACCATGTTATTTTATCGAGGGATTGGTGATAGATAGTTAGAGTATTCTGTTAATCTTAGTAGGACATTGTACCATCACACCAGGCAAAGATAATGTGTTTTTCTTACTGCACATACACACACTTGTAATGAATATAGCCAAAATAGGGCAAAACTTAAATGCAACCAACCTCACTCCAAAGTTGTCTGAATCCAGTGCTTGGGCAGTGACTTGTGGTGTCAGACACGAACAAAAAAGCTGTCCTTTCACGCTGGCATGATATGCAGCTGGTCGCCGTTACACTTAAATGGCACTTGGCAGTGACAGGGGAAATGTAGCGGGGCATGAATGAAAGTTAAGGCGACAAAAGTCTGAGCAGGGGGGTTGGGAGCGTCAGTGGATGGACCCAAAAGCACCAACTTTAACCCGGGAGAGCGGTGTTTGTGTCCCGTAAGATTATAAAGCCAAACCTAACCACGTGCATTAGTTGTTGAAGGCAAAAACACATTAATTTGAGGCGTTTTACCGATGAGACTGTATGTAAACAGTAAGTTTCCTGTGAAAATGGAAGTGTATTTTAAAAGGAGACAATGCATGTAACAGGCAGAACTTGACATGGCGTCCCAGAACATCAAAAACCAATGTACCGTTCACATCGTATCTGGATGAAGAAAGTCCATGACCAAATGCTGATACCTGACGAGGTCAGAGTGAGAATGTGTGCAACATATAGGGTGCCATGGTGGTGCACTGGTTAGCACAGCAGCCTCACAGCACGAGGGTTCTGGGTTCAAATCAGCTAGCCAGGGACGTTCTGTGTGGAGTTTGTGTGTTCTCCCCTTTTCAGTGTGGGTTTTCTTCAGGTTCTCCGTCTTCATCCCACAATCTAAAGACATGCAGGTTCGGGTATTTGGAAATTCTAAATTGCCCATAGATGTGAGCGTTGGTGTGAATGGTTGTCTGTCTCTATGTGTCAGCCCTGTGATAGTCTGGTGACCTGTCCAGGGTGAACCCCACCTCTCACCCAATGACAGCTGGGATAGGCTCCAGACCTTCCGCAAAGAATTAATATTCTATAAAATTTCAGTGCCGTCATGGATCAGATAAAAAGAGGATAAAATGTGTATGAGTCCAGAGTGAGAGTGCCTGCACCAGTCTTCAGTCTGTTAGGGGGGAAGCGACAGACTTCACCTCCTGACCCTCCTGTCCTGACTCAGAGAGGACTGGTTGTACAAGACGATGACAGCTGGCAGGAAGGACCCCCTGTAGAGATCCATGTCACAGCAGAGCTGGATCAGTCTCTTACTGAAAGTGCTCTGCTGTTTGGCCAAGAGGTCATAAAGAGGATGTGAGGTGTTTTCCATGATGCCCAACAGTTTGTGCAGCATCCTTTTTCTCCACCGCCACCTCTAATGGCTCCACGGTGGTTCCCACAACACAACTGGCCCTTCTGATGAGTTTGTGCAGTTTGTTTTGGTCGCTGGCTCTGATCCCGCTGTCCGAGAACATTGCAGCAAATAAAATTGTACTTGAAACAACAGACTGATAAACGATCTGCACCATGTTGCTGCACACACTAAAGGACCTGAGCTTCCTCAGGAAGTAGACCCTGCTCTGCTCTGTCTGTTCTGTAAACAGCTTCAGGGTTATATTTCTGGTCCAGTCTGTTGTCAAAGTTTAGTCAAAGATACTTATAAAATTATTATTTTTATTGATTTATTTATTTATTCCCAGTTCAGTTGGTTGTTTTAAGATGGAAACCAGTCAGTTAAAAGCAGTGAATAAATAGGATACTGCCAGAACCTTAAACCACTGTGCACAGGTTTTTAATGTGATCTTATTTTTACTCAGATGTCTTGGTAATTTTTTAATTACGTAATCTTGCATGAAACACTCAACCCTGACACCTTAAAAGCTTAGCATGGTTAAAGTATGAGTAGGTAATTGCTTATTTACATTAGTACCTTGTTAATGCACAGATACATTGTTGGAGTCTAGTATTTACTCTCTGTTTAGCTCCTCCTTATAGGAAGAGATCTGTGTCTTTAGCTGCTCTGCTCCTCTTTCTTCGCCTGCTAACTTTTTCCGTCCCCTTTTTGGTGCTGGGTAGGCTGCTTACAGTTATCAGAATTTGTTTGCAGAAAGCAGCTACCTGCAGCAACTGGAAATGATGTTGACGAAAGCGCTGAGACTAAACTGTACAGTGAACGTGTCACAAACACAAACTAGGCAACTGAAGAGACTAAAAAGCTTTGAGGAACTGCAGAGTTGGTGATAATTCTCCCAATTCCACTTACGTTTAATAAGAAAAAGTTGGTTAGCGGATATTTCCCTTCTCTCTCTGCCACTTCCATCAGCCTGCAAAACGAAAATGACTCCTAAGTGTGTTAGTAGTCTTTTTTGGAGTTGTTGTTGTTCATTCCTGTGTTTACTGTGAGTGGGTTTTAGGTAGTAGAGTAAGCTGTAACTTGATCCTCCTCCCCGGGCCTGTTGTTTGGACCACTCTGATTTATGGATGCAGAGCAGACAGCTTCAGATGAAAGAGTTTCTGTCAGGTCAGAAGATACAGATACCTTGTTGCCATAGCAACTGCTGCGGGCAAAAACAAAAAAGACGAGGGATACAAGGGAGAGAAAACAAATGATGAAACGGGTCAGTGGCAGATGACATTCAAATCCAACAATGACTGAGACCGGCATTCAGCAAATAGATTGTTTGGGGATTTTTAAACACATATTTCTGCTCTGCACACACACACACACACACACACACACACACACACGTTAATCTGTCAGGCTGTAGCATCCTACAGGATGCTCCTCTCAGTTCAGGACAGTATGTGACCTGAGCAAAATATAGGAAAGCAATTTGAAAAACAATGAAGCCACTTGTGCACCGTATAATTTTCTTGGCTGCTGACAATGGTAAATTTCAGGAGCGTTTTGCATGTTGATGTTATTTCTGTTGAAAATGTTTGTAAAACAACAAAAGTAATGAGGGTGAATGTAAGTATATTGCAAACCTCCAGGCAGCAGTTATTGCAGCTTTTTCAGCAGGATGAGATAAACATTTCAAATATGTTGTTTTGCCTCTCACCACATAAAAGCATTAGCATATTCTGACTACTAAATACAAATACTGCTCTGATAATAACAATAATGCTTGTTGTTACATTGTCATTTACTTCAGTGCACTAAAGCAAGCTATGATCCCAGTGGATGTGCACACACACCTGCAGTATCTCGTAAACAACAAAATGTTGTGTAACACAGAGCAAGAGTGAGCCAAAGTGAGAAACTGTGGCTCACTGTTGCATCACATGATTGTGTGACTTATCCATATTGAATTTCTTCAAAGCTGAACAGTGGACAATGCAGGGCGATCATTTAGTTTCCCTCCGCTCCTTCAGATCCGCCATCTGTCAAAATATCAATTTATTTCCCACTCTCCAAAGAGTGCTGAGCACTAATTGGAAATAGCATGCAGTGCATTCTCTGTTCTGCACACATGGAGAGGGAAACTATCAAACAGGCTGAGATGTAAGCATGATGCAATCACCCCCTCATGCCCATCTGTAGAATAATTCATTTTTTTTATCTGACGGACAGATGTAGAAGAGATGATTATGTGTGTTTGTGTGTATGGCAGTGCACAAACATTATCTGTGCTAAACAAGGCGACAAAAAAAATTTGCATTGGAGAAACATCTTGTAAGTGCAGCCTGCAAAAAAAGGAATTGAGTGACTGGACTGAGAATGATGATGCAGATCAACAGATTCCATCATTGCAGTTCCTTCCTCCCATGCAAATAAATTGCCAGGTGTGTCTCTACAGGTGCATCTCAAGTCTCTTAATGGTCATTTCCTTGCTTCTCAATCCCCGCTTAAACAGGAAGTCATTCTGGTGTGCCATTTGAAAGAAGCTCCTATTTCTGCTCTGATGAGCAAGGATCGAGGAGAGAAGAGGGATCTCTGAGAGCCATTGAGCAAGGACACATGAGAGCAGCCTTCACAAAAGTCTTTTATTGGCCGTCACGACCCCATATTGTATTGACTGGACACTGCAGCACATCGGATTGATCTGATACATCACAACATACAGGACTGTCATACTGTAGTGAAGACAGATAGGAGAATAACTCCTTTAATAGTAACTTAAATAATAATAACTATTTATTTTCATGATCTGCTATATTTCTCATTAACTTTTATTATAGTGACAATTAAAGTCAGAGAGTCTGTCTGTCTGTCTAATCAATAAATAATCTAAATGTATTGTGTGCCTCTGAGCAGGACTCAATATAAATACAGAAAGCAGGTTGTTATTGATGTGCAGGTGCCTTAAACACTGCTGCTCTGCCAGTGATGATTGTGTGTCTTTGTCATATACTTTCCTCTCTCCTCTCATGGTTTCCTTCCATCTCTCCATGTATCCTCAGTGGGAGAGACTAAGATGCATGAAAAAGACACAAGGGGGGGACATATGGATGCAATTTAAGAGACCTAAAATGCATCCTATATCAACTGCACAGTTACAAAACCCACTTCAGGACTCTGCCATTCCTCACTTGTCCTCTAGTCTCCACTGTTGAGGCACAGCCACGAAAGGCAGTGGGTTAAGTCATTTGCTCCCACCCTACTGTACTTGGTGCTACTGCCTGTCACCAGCCTTTTTTAATCTTCTCATAGAAGACTCAGATATTACAAGAGACTGAAAGTTGTTTCTAGTTTACTCTTTATATGATGCATTGTGTGTTTTTGCAAACCACTGATATGTTATATTTGTACATTCCATACATATGATGTACTTCACATTGCATGTATATGAGCTGAGCTTGTCATCAGGAGGAGGAGGTGATGGTGGATGCTGTGACACTTAGGTGAGACGGCTCTTAAGCTGCAGACAGCAGCGGATGATTGTTTGAGACCAAGAGAAGTGGATGTTTTTTTAATAGCAGTTTGTCCTGCTCTGTTTGTAGCTACCAATCCCAGTAATTTAAGCCCAAACATGATGTTTTCCCTGACCTTAACCAAGTGTTGTTTGTGCTTAAAGCTAGCAACACCTTAACCACAACACTCAGATACTGACAAACTGAGGCATCTTTCACGGCGGTATCATATGTACCAGGCAGCAGCTATTCCTGACGCCGCCAGCAACAACATATCACATGACGTATGTCACGTTTAATAAGAACCGTACTCATCTCAAGCCAAACCATGATGTTGTCTTCTACACCTAACCGTGTGCTTTTATTGCCCAAACCAAAGGAAATAAATGTGAAAACAAAGTGTTTCAACTACGTTTTAAGTTTATTTAGAAAAAGACAACATACTGTATATGTAACAAGCAGAAACTACATTTCCTTTGAAAACAGAAACGCTACCATCATATTTTGACATTTAGGACTTACATGTTTTAAGTGTGGATGAGAACATGTTGGCTACGTATAAAACATACAAATACAACATGTCAGTGGTTTGAAATGCCAACATTTATTCTGGTGACCAATGGGCTGTAGTTTTCAAAATGTCCTGCTGATTTGTTCTGAGTGGATGACACAAGACTTGGGTTGTGTTTTAGGAAGAGAGCTTTATTTGTGGCAGATTTTATTAAATGATGAGTTGAAGACAGCATGCACACCTGCTTATTTAGTGGTGCAGGCAATCAGGTCCCAAAGACAAGTTAACTCATGAAGAAACTGAGATTCCTGCACACATTTCTTCACCTTTGCATTGATCTATTTAAAAAAGGTTGACATTTCACTCTCAGTTAATAGGTACCAATGCTCTTCGTTTTCGGTGTAATGTAAATTAAAAAAGCAGCTTATTTCACACATCAGCCGGGCACTTGAATGTATGACACAAATGAAATACAAAAGTAAGTAAGTCAAAAGTACAGTGACTAACAGAATGTCATGAGGTGAGCACAAAGCCTTGCAGCACACCACATGTAATTAATCATGTTAAAGCACGATAACCAGCAATGGAGGCTGACATTTTCCTGATTGACGGATAAGATATTAATTAGTAGTAGCATTGGTATTCCCACGGATACTAGCCTCAATCTGTCAATTAAAATGACTAATCAATTGTGTTGATGAGTGTGTTTCAGTCAGACAGCCTTAGTATTAATCATCCTCTGATGAAAGCAGACTGAAAGCACGAACCCTGAAACCCCTCATTTAGAGTTTTCTGTGTTTATACAAATGCTGCCATCGCTTCCTTTATTTCACTTTCACCCTTTTCACTGCTTGGATACAATATAGTTCCATCTGAAATATTTTTTAACACAGCAGCAAGGCCCCAACCAAGGCCACAGCCTTTACAAGAGAAGAATAGACACCCAGCTGGCTGTGATAACCACATCCATGTTTCAGTCAGGAATAAATGATCGTTTCTGCATGCGCTCTTTTTTTATTGTGTAGGTGTATCTCATGGCCTCTCCTCATGCTACCATTGACATAACTTAATCATCTGTCAGGATTTAACTAGATTAACCAGGCTTGATAACTCAGATAAATCCAAACTAATTGAAAGAATAAATCACGAGGGCTACTATTACATTTAATGATGCATTATGTTACGCCATCACCGCTATTTTCATGTCATATATTCATGACAAAATATGATATATACAGTACCGTTCTCAATGAGTGTGGTCTGTAAATCAGCGGGGTGTTTGTCCCGGTGGAGGTCAGCTAATCTGTCTTCCACTGTGAGGCTCACTCCAGAGGTGGAAGCAGGCAGGAAGCACACACACACATAAACACACATATCCAGCCTAGCCTATCGTCACCGCCATGTGTGGGTCCACAGGGAGGGGAAGTAGGGCGACACGCTACAGACTCCCCGCCACCCACACCTGCCTCCGCTTCAGGCTGCAGACACACAATCACACACATACACACACACCGAGTAGGGAGTATCTACTTTCATATAAAATGCCGCATTGGTTTGAGTTTCTTCATCTGAGTTCCTGGATGGCGTGCGGTTTATTTGCCACGAAGAATGTAAATGAGAAGGATTAGACATTTCAAGGACATTTCAATGGGCTTTACAGTCCATTCATGTCAGGTTCAATGTCCACAAACAGCGGAGATGTGCAGCAGTTTCAGCAGCACTGCACTAAAGACATTCTGTACGCGATACACTCTCATTTTGTCAACAGATTCATCCATTATAAAACTCTTTAATCAGCCCAGTCACCAGAGGAAATTGTTCACAGTGTGTGATTTTGCAAATTTCTTTTGCGTATCATATCATTTTAATATGACGTAGCATATGAGGAGGTGGAGGGAAAGTGGATGGCGTGACACCTGGGTGAGACGCCTGCCAAAATCCAGACACCTGCAGACCACTATTGAAGACGAACAACAACAAAGCCGGTTGTGTTTTAGCGACTTGTCGCTGTTTTGTTTTGTTTTTGCAACCCCTTACTGTTTTCCATCCAGGATTATGCCATGAAAAGAGCATACTTTAAGCCAAATCATAATCTTCTCCTGGTGGAAATAGGTCAGAGTTAGGGTGATGGTGTTTGTGCCTCTTACCACACATTGATTGCAGCATTGTTAAAACATAATGGTTCAATGTTTCCACTCCACAGTAACATGAAAATATAATGTGTTTGTGGTTTGCAGAAACATACAATGCCAACATTTTTGCTGGTGAATGGGTCGCTTTAATAGCTTATTAGGGTTAGGCAAAGGCTTTATTGTGTTTGAATAAGAAACCCGAAAATAGCCAGTGCATTTTTAATGAGTACATTTATCTACAACTGTCCAATTTTAGTGCCTGTACTGAGTATTTCCATTTTATTCTACTATACTTCAAAGTAAAGAATCTCCTCCTCTTCCAGCTATGAAATTCAAATGCTTCTTACATGTAAATGCATCTGCAATAATAATAATCCCAAAATAAGATTTATAAAACTTGACCTTATTCCATTCTGTTGGAGTTTCACATATATTCTCAACGCGTTCTAGTTCTTGATTGCAGCTCCTTTGACATGATGTTTACACAAAAAGATATATATTTAAATGCAGGTCTGTGTTTTTGTGATTGCACCATTCCATCAAATGGAAATGTTCTCAGTGTCTCGTTCCCCAAAATTCAACCTGACATATTTCGTATCTTTGAAAACTTAGAGAGCTCCTCTTGCATCTCAAAATAAAGTTCTAGGGGCTGTGCTTTTGAATACCAGGCTTTTATTTGTGTATCTTTGCATTGTACTTAAGTAAAAAAAAAAAAAAAACTCAGAATACTTTCTCCACCACTGCACAAAGTGAAGTCTTCAATCTTAGAGGAAATATTTGTGGTATGAATTCAAAATTGAACCCAGGTTATCAGAGGCTGCTGCTGATACCTGTCTCTCACCTCAGCAATATTACTCAGATGTCTAGAATCCTCATTGTGCGCCTCTCTCTAGTAAACCTTTTTTGATGTGAAAACAATATCCATTTTTGTGAAAATTTATCTCCCAATTTTGGACAGTTTCCAGCCTGTTTTGGATTCAGATGTGGCGTCTCCAGTGGTATCTGTCGGCCCACCAAATGATTCAAAGGCCATCAGTTTCCACAGAGCGTATTTAACATATGACACTTGGTGGGCCCTCCCATCTAAAGTGGTTTACAGTAGCAGGAGTGCATACATCTTGTGTATGGGTGGCCCCAGTGGGAACTGAAGCTCATATCCTGACAGTGCTGGTGCTGATATATGCTCTACCCACCAAGCTACACAGAAAATGAAATCCCTAACCTTGGCAGCTTTAGTGCTAGGCTCTACTCATTGAGCTCCATGGGAAATTGAGTTTCTAACCCTGGCAGTAGCAGCGCTTATAGCTCTACCCAAAGGGCTGCAAAACTGCAAAAAATTTCAAAGGACAGATCATAGTGTCATTTTCCTTTGGCTCTGTAGATACCAATGGGGTCACCAAGGCTAAAAATACATATGAAAAACATATGTATGTATGTATATATATGTATATATATTGTAACTTAGTTGTGATCCACATTTTTTATGCATAATACCTTTTATTTAGAGCATCGCATCAAATTCATATTTTAGATATATCCCATAACAATTGACCTTTAGCTGGTCCAACAAGCTGTTGGAGTCCCACACTGTAATTAACTGCATCATATCTGATCATATTTTTGGAAAACTGAAAGAGTGATTGCAGAGGGGTCTACAGTCTGTGTTTGAAGGATATATCCAGGATGTCAAACTGACTCAGCAGCAACAACAGGTTAAAAAGACAAAGATAGTTAGAAGCTAAAGCCGAACTATAGGCTACAGATCACAGTGTAAAAGTGAGCCACCACATCACTGCTGATCACCACACAAGACAATGAATATAAAGGGAAACTTTGCTGATATTGAACCAGCTGTGTGGCATCACAGTGTGTGCAGTGGTGGTGGTGTTTGGCTACAACGTTTAGCTCCAAATCCACAAAACCAGCCTGAAAATGAAGGAAAACTGAAACGACTGCATTAGAGTCAATGGAGCACAGCTGTGTTGTTGTCGGACCCTGGTCTGAGCCGGCCACATGCTGCGTTATGATTGGCCAGTCTGCATCCAGGGGCGGGACTTGGTGATGGGTCTGTTTTCAAAGTTGTTTAAGGTTTGTTTTAGTGAGAGATGTTTAAATTTGGGGGAAAAACTTAAAAAATAATATAGCCTCAAGGCCCAGTGTGAGCCTCTTACTGGGCTTTTAATCATATGTCATGGGGGTAAATTATGTTGATTAAGATTTTGGTTTCCCAGGATGGTTTTGCTGTAATAAAAAAAACCTGCCTTGGTTTAGTCTACACTTGGGTCTTCTTTATCACACAAACTGCATGACATTTATCCTCACACAAATAAGTACAAATTTCTTGTGAGATCAGAATGTTTTCTGTCTTGTGATATTTTTACTCTCTTGGTTTTGTTGGTGTTCTTTGAAAACCGTTGCATTATTCATTTTGTTTAATTATTCTGAGAAATGTTATGATTTGTAACCTTTGCATTTAACCCAACAAAAGACGTCCCTTCATTCGCTGCATCTCTCATCCAATGTCTTGTACACTGTTATAAATACACAGCATTGTTGACTTTCTTTGACAGCTATAGTCAAACTGTCAGTGGCTGACAATTATTTGTCAAAACCTGAATTTAGATTTCCCAAAAGCTTTCATGTGGGAGTAAAGCGTTTTTGAAGGGAGAAATCAAGAAGGCAGTGGAGAGAGGTCTCTGGGTCATTGGTAAAGTGAAAAATGATCCGCTTACATCCAGGCTAACATTGCCCGATAAGATTGGGGGCAGATTGGACAGAGCTTTTCGCATTAGAAAGACTGGCTCACCCACTCTAAGATGTAGGGCAGGGCCACTCAGGAGATAAAGTCACTGTCACTGTGGTAAAAGCCAGCGGTGACACCACAGACATCAGCACTTCCTCTAGATTATTTTCTTACAGTCGGTGAGAGTTATATTGCCAGTCCTGCGGAGCCCAGGGAAGCGCCTGTGAGCCAAGTCACTGTGGTGATGATTAGGCTTTAAAACCACAACTCTTCATAACTGCTCTTTAATTAAACTGTTGGTTTGTTTTTTGTTTTTCAGTAAAGCCAGATGAGGACACAAGTCATAAACTAGTGTAACCATATAACCACAGTAAATAAATAAATAGTGGAAAATTGAATATAATGTGAACAATAGAATAAAACAAGTTTTGCATTAATCAAATTGCACTATAATGGTCAATTTTGCACGTGCTAGATGTTTCTCCTCTCAGCAGAAACCTCGCAGCTGCACTCTACCCCTATAAATGCTTGGCTGGAAAATTGCTGCAGAAATGTAATTGTGGCTTCAGTGTCAAAATGTGAGCCGTTTATGAAACCAAAATGACCTTCGACCTCTTGTTTCCCTGATATGTTTTACTCTGCAGAACGCATGCAAGCTCTCACATTTATGCTGTTCAGGCATCAGGGATACACACACCAGTGTGTTGTTTGCTCAGCTTTTTGTCTGTGTGTCTGTGCGTGCACATGCTTCTTTGACAGTGGGGACCACAAACAACATAACACAAATCTGAGTTGCATTATGGGGGTTAATGTTGGCACCAGGTTTTGACAGCTGTTGAAGCTTGCCTAGAGCACTGGTTCCCAACTTGAGGGTCCTGACCCCCACTACAGGTCACTGAAGCTTTGCGAGGCTTGCACAGCTTTCTTGATTTTTAAGAGGTGTAAAAAAAAAAAAAAGTTAAATATACAGTAGAATTTTATCTCAGTATTGCTTTGATTTGTCAAAGTCTGTCAATTAAACTACTAGATTTTTTGTTTGTTTGCATGTTTGTTTGTTTGTTTGTTTGTTTTTATTACTATTCACATCATTAACTTAAAAAAATCTTACACAATAAGGACTATCATGTTTTGCTTTTTGATTTCTTCACATAGGCTTACATTGCGACAGGCTCATAATAACATTACCTGGCAATCAGTGGTGTAGTGGAGGATATACTCAGGTGTACGGGTATACCCACTTCTTTTACTATCCAGTTACAGTAACCCACCTATCAGCTAAAATGCCATTGTAATACATAGGAGAGTATGCCCACTTCCTCATCGGTAACATACGTATCTACCTAGTAGTACACCTCATCAGTTACCACTACACCGCTGCTGGCGATGCTAATCCTAAGCTAAGCGTAACCAGAGTAACTATCTCCTGCCTGCCTGCTCACAACGAGAGAGGAGAGGTAGCGATGACGCTGAGTTACTCTGAGCAGCCAGCAAGTTGCTAAAAGGGTGTGAACGGTCTGAGTTCAAAGCATTTTTCTCACCTGCAGTTTCTCCACGCCTCTCTTGTGTTTTGTGTCGTCCATTTTGGCACAGTTTTTGTTGCAGTTGCCGTTTAATGAAAGCACTCAGCCCAAAGGGGGAGGGGTTTAAAGATGTGATTGGCCCAGCCCAGTGTCAATAAAGAAAATACAGCAATGGGCCAGACTGCCTGTAATACTGGCAGGTCAGACAAAAAATAATAATAATGATAATAATAAAAATAAAAAGGGGGATAAAAGACAGTTGTGTCAGCCCACTGGGAAACTCCCTGATGTGCCAGATGGCCGGTCCACCCCTGGCCTTGTCCTGCATCAGAAAAGTGTGCAATTAAAACTGCCAAAGAGCCAATAGACCAATGGCTAAGCGTCAGAGAGGAGACACTGAATTTGTCCAGAAAAAAACTATAAAGTATGTAAGATTGAGATAACATATAAGATAACATTTAAAAAAAACTACTACTGACAGAGAATTGTACAAAAAGATCAGGAAAGCTCATCTGTGTAATATTCACAGAAAATAATCACTGTTCAGTTTGATTGTGCAGTTTATCAGTTGCTCTTTACAGTTATTGATATGCATTGAATAAAATAGAAAATAGCCATAAAATATGTAGTCAGGGGTCATCAGTTTACGCAATGATAGAAAGGGGATCCCTTAGGAGAACAGGATGGGAACCACTGGCCTAAAGGGCTTTCTGACACGAAGGGTTTCTTGGTGAAGGTTAGGAAACAAATCGTAGTTTGGGTGAAAATGAACAAATCTCTGCCAGAAAGCCCTCAAGGCAAACGTCTCCCATGTGCGTTATGACAAGGAAGAAAAAGGTGTGGAATAAAACGGGAGCACAGGTTGAGTTCCTTTTCTTCTTAAACTGTCTGACAATGTCATAATGTCTGATCTGTGCAGTTTTTCTGTGACATTAAATGGTTAATGTTAGGTATTATCAGTGCAAATCCCAGCTAACGTGTTTCATCAGGACTGCACACGTGTGTGTGTGGTTTGATCAGATTTGACTGACGGTGACCGCACACCATGAGCAAACGACCCTACAACTGTCATCAGATTTTTCCTCAAATGTTGCCAATACTTGTTTTGTGCATGGGAGAACATGACGTCAACTTTTTGAAATCTCTCTTGAAATAATTCCATCGCTCATATTACAAAGCCGAATGTTCAGGGCCGTAAAGGTTACATTCAGGTGGGGTTAGGGAATGTAATCTTATTACACAGGGTCCTCACAAATACAGTAGAGCAAGCATCCACGTGTGTGTTTGTGTCATTCCCTATAACACTACTAACATGTGCCTTCTGACTCCATGTGACAACAGACAAAATACTGATACAGCAGCTCACATGAAAGAACAACATGTCAGTGATGATCTGGCTATACGCTGTGACACAATGCTAACGCGCACTATTGTTAATAATAACTTTATTTTCTCTCTTTCTCCCTCCCCTCCCCTCCCCTCCCTCCCCCTCTCCTCCCTGCCGCCTGAAACAACAGATCACTTGGGCATCGAGTTTATGGGTAAGGAAGCTTTTCTTGTCTTGCATCTGCATGAGTCACGACCGTAAACATCGCACTGCTTCATATTAGATCGACATTATGCTGTGTGATTGCTTACATACAGCACATGCATCGTTCATGACACCCAGCAAATGGCACACGTGCCTAATCACATGCAGCATCATTAAATCATTTGACATGCAAACAACAACGCTGTGATGAATACAAATGGCATCTATATGAATGCTCACATATCCACAACCACCAGCCTCTCTTTGTGAACACACTGCACAGTGTTTCTTTGAAATATTAGATGTAATCTTTATCTCTCTCAACTCTCTCTACACATATGTGATTATATATCATTATTTTCTGCCCCATCACTATCTTTATGCTTCCTCTTTCTCTTCCTCTTCCTCTCTTTCTTTCTCTCACAATTGCTTATGAAGTGTCCCTTCAGAATTCCAATGTGCTGCAGTCTCCTTGGAAACAGTGAGAACAGAGAGGCGGGCGGGGTACAGTGAGGGAGTTTTTATGATGTTGGCTCTGGTACCAAATGCGCTCCTCATTAGCGCGCGTGTGTGTGTATGTGTGCACATGCATGGCAAATGCTCAAAAAGTGTGTTTCTGAAGTCCTTACGTATGTGAGTTAGACGAGATTCTTCCAGCGATTGTGTGTGGAGTGTTTGTGTGTTTCCAATGCACATGCCTGCGAAGCTGTGCAGGTTGGATGCCAGCGGCTCCTCCTCGTCACTGCCAAGCTCCCCTCTCCTGTTCTTGGCTCTCCTCGCAGGCTCAATGTCGGGTATCACAGCTGAGGAGCGCTAGTTAACGACATGGAAGCTTGTTGTTAACTAGAGCCCCTCACTCTCTCTGTTGGTATAATTTGGGCCCTTTCCACACAGACAGGTTAGAAAAGCAATGGATCATCGAGGAAAATGGCCTCCCCCTGGTTTGAAATCACTGCGTCTTTGTTCTCAAAGTGAAATTTCACAGAGACAAGCAGAGCCGTGCTTCTTTTTCCGCGGCACGACCACTGCATTAGCAGTCGAACGAACTAAAGCTTTTTTTTCAGGGAACTTGCTGAGACTATGCAAACTTGGCAGTGACAGATGATCTTTTCCACAGAGCTATCTTGCAGGTTTTCCCATTTATATTCAGCGAGAGGTTTTATGCCTCTGCAACATTGTTCAGGCTGCCACATTTTCTTTGCCTAGCTAACATCTCTTGTCCTGCCAATGTCTTCCCCAGCATTGTGTTAAGCGGTGCACAGATAAGCACCTCCCACACTCAACCCTGGTTGTCAATGTCTGTGGCTTTGGAAGCTGTTTCTCCTGAGAAGAAAATAGTATAAGGCTTACAATCCACTGAAACAATATACGAGACAGTTAAGTAAATACATACTGCACAATGTGGGCTACTTGTGAAGAAAAAATGTTTGAAGAATAAAACTTGGATTTAAACATCTTAAATCATCTTTCCTGCATCATCTTGTTTCTGTTTATAGCAACACATGCCATATCATGTTTTGGGAGGACCCTTGTCTCCTACAGATGGACATGATTTCAGTCAGAGACACTTGTGTCAAGGATCTGACCATTTATAGCAAACGATTAGTTAGATAGATTTGGCTCTGATCAGATAAGGCTTCACTAGACGAGGGAATCAAAGCTGCAACAAGGTTCCTGCTGGGAGGACAAATCCCTCTTTAATAAACACATCAGTAGTCAGTAGTAAAGTCCACCATCTACGCCTGTGTGAATACTAGTCAGCTGGTAGCCAATCAACTGATAAATGAGCCGCTGATGATGAGGCATGAATGAAGTCGTTATTTCTGCAAATCAAGCACGACATCAATGTTCTGTCTGAATCAAGCAGTGCTCATTTTTTGGTTTTGATTTTAGCTTTGATGGGATAATTCTGGTTTGTGAGAGTGATTTTTAATAGCTTTGGCCAATAGGTGATATTTCTAAGGAGAAGTTATTTGGAAGAGAAAAGTGGCGTGGCAACATTGTAATCCAAACTTTATGTTGTGAGCACCTATGGGGTGCCGTTTGTAAAGTGTCTCATGCTGAAAATAACATCAACTTTTTGCCACATTTAGCTTCAAACAATGTTTAAAAACGTGTTGTGAATTTTTTAAACGTTACCTTTTACCACATTTACAGCAATATTTGTTAACTTAGAAATATATTAAATAGTTAAATCTAAATATTAAATGTGGCACCTAAATGTTAAATCTAAATATTAAATCTAAATCTAAATGTTAAATAAAAATCTAAATATTAAATCTAAATCTAAATGCTAAGTGCTAAATCTAAATCTAAATGTTAAATCTAAATATTAAATATAAATATAAATATAAATATTAAATCTAAATCTAAATGTTAAGTCTAAATGCTAAATATAAATATAAATGTAAATGTTAAATCTAAATGTTCTGGGTGAAACTAAATATTTAGCTAATATGCAAATTCACACTGCCGGTCACCGGAAGTACCAAAATAAAAGCTCGAGATGGTCAGACTGTGTTTATAAAATCAAATAACAAATTAAAACCAACTTATCGGGGGGAAATGAACACTTGAACATACATAAGCGTCATAATAACTACCTAAAATAACAAGAAACATGTTTGGAGAAATTTTATTTGACGTGTACTTTGAGTTGTTAGTGTCCCTTCAGAGGGACTAACAACCTAAGCTAAGCTAACAACCATTAGCTCTTAGCACCGATAGCAGTGTCTGTAATGACTCATTCACTCTTAAACGGTCCGTGAAAAAAATATTTTTTTCCAGCGGATGTCTTAGTTACAACATGATTGAGCTAGCAAAGCAGTTTTCTGTTGCGATGTGTGGTATTTATTCAGTTTTGGGAAATCACGATGTCTAGAAAGCAACCACGTTGTTGTTAAAATGTAAAGTTTCAATGTATCCGCTGCATATTTTTGTACAAATGTAACCTTGCAGAAACATACAATGCCAACATTTACTCTGGCAGTAGGGTTGGTTTCTGTTGAGGTGTTGTACTTCTTTGTCCATATCATTTTTTCCACTTAGTATAATGTCATCTTATACAATGCAGAACCAGCACTAACTATAGCCTCAATGCTAAAACATATAATTTACTAAACACCTCTATGACATCAACAAAAACCGAACCTTATAAGCATCACCAAAGCAGACTTTATGCCAGTCTTTAAAGACTTTAACACTGTTAAATTGTAAAAAAGACAAAAGGGATGACACCGAGAATGATAACTATAACTATAACACTGTGAGCATCCTCACTGATGAACAATAATGCTTTGTTAACAGTGGCGCCAAGCACACACTGCACACTCAGCCATGGCAACAGCTTAGGAAAATTGATAGTCAGTTCTTCTGTCATTCATTAAATCACTCTAACCCCAGTAAAATTGTTCGTCACTGTCGTTATGGTTGTGGAGTGGGCTCTGCTATCCACTTTAAATTTTAAAACAATATATTTATAGTTATTGTTATTGTTATTGGCAGCCCTTAATACTGAGTGCAGATACTAAGACGTGCTCTGAGTGCATTTATATTGGGTTTAGACAAAATACCCAGTATAATCCCACAGCAGTTACTTTCCACAGACACCCATAACCCTATGCATGATTAATAGAGAGTGAACAGCCCCCCTCCCACTGAGTCAGTTTCTGAGGTTAAAATTAGAAAAGAAGTGTGTGAAGTTGAGATCTCTCCACCCAGGCCATCACCCACCAAGGCTTAATAAAACAGAGAATATATTCAAGACTTCTTGGAACCTGCCCTCCTCCTTGTACATTTTTTATATTGCTTGGCAAAAAGGGGAGAACATTTCACTGTATCTAGTCAGTCAGTCATGTGGGCATCAATATTTCCTTTCCATCAGAGATCAGTGAGCTCTGACTGCAAGACGTTCCACCTGGTTGTAAATCAATGTTAGAGCAAAGTGTTACAGGGAGCTATTTTTGGGGTGGAATGGATTTTAAGTCGTGTTGATTTTCAATTTCAACCCAGAGGGGTTAAGTTGTGTTTGCTGGACGGAGGCATTTTGACAAACTAGAGCGAAGATGAATGGAGCGAAGTGGACACATCTGTGTTTGTGTTTTCTTTAAGACACATATAAAGTGCATCTCAACAGCAGGGATAGTGAAGTAATAGTGGAAAAGTTTTCATTTCACTCTGCTCGACTTTGACAAGTTAGAGACTGAAACACATCCTGACTGCAAAATATTAGGCCTGCTCTGCTCAATGTCAAAGAAGAGAGAGGAGATGAGTAACGGGGGGAAGAAAGGCAGGCAGACGTAATGCAGAGCGAGAAGCAGCAATCACTTTGGTGTCTTTCCTTGAAATCACTTTTCAATCAAACAGCATCACAATTTCTGTGTTTTTATTTTGCTGAGATTTTCTGTCAATGAGGTTTGAATTCCTGAAGGTGCAGCTTCACTCCTCTCAAATGTAGTGGTAGTGCTGCTGCCCAAAATATAAAATGCAGTACTTTCTGCTCACACAGGTGAAGAGTAACAAGTGTAAGTCAGTAATTTATAGAGTTTTACAGTTTTTGTCTAAAGTGGAGTTGCATTGTTTATAAAGCACAACACGAATTAACCACACATTGCTACACTCACTGATGGCTTTCATTAGGAATGTCATAAGAATAAAGACTCCTTTTACTTGTTACAAAAAAGTCTTTTAGTACAGATGCACAGTTATTTAACAAGGCATGCTGCTGGAGGTTGTTCTAATTTACCAAATTCCAAAAACCACATCAGTCCAACATGCAGTAATATACAGAGCAATGCAAGAATGGAATTCACTTCCAAATCATATCACATAACATAATTGTGGTTTTAAAAAGAATTGCTAAAGAGCATTACTTAAAAAAAGAAACTTTACTAATTAATAGTATTCTTTGGTGTGTAAATGTTTCACAGGCATTCTATTCTACTGTATGTTAAATGATGATATCTGTTAAAAAATAAGTGCATACGCAACACAGCAGTTCATATTATATCTTATAAATTGGCACTTCACGAATGACATTACGTCCTTAAAATAAAGTTACGGAATTAAGGTAAAGGTGGAGGTTAGGTTTAGGCAAGTGAAGTTACTGTGGTCAGGTTAAGAAACAAAACATGTTACTTACTCAACCTTGACATGACCTGGGGGAAAGTCCTGTGTTTTGTGACCCATTCGCCGCCCCAGTCTGCCTCCTTGCACTGTGCACTTTCTTCTTCACTCCCATCAGGGCGTTGATTGCAGCCTTCCAAAATGTGGTATGCACGAATTACTGGCTCATAATCACTTGGGTTAGGCATGAATTTATTACTTTACATAGGAAAGTGTACAAACAGTGCTTGAGAACAGCCTGAGAATTTTCGTAATGAAGTGACGAAGCTATAGATCACACACTGGGACTTATAACTGTGATACTGCCATGGCCAAAAACTATGATAGGGTGTTTCAAGCTCCACTTGTTACAGTAAGAAGGAAGTACTTGCACAGTCCAGTGGTCATGACAACAAAGGCTCAATACCCCCTTTGTGTTTCAGTGACCTGAGATGACCCCTGTGCAAGCAGAAGCACCGTGAACAGGCTTCCACTGGAAGAGAGAATGTGTAGGAAGGAAGGAGAGAAAGAAAGATATATACCAGCAAAAACAATAGTCCCAGTCGCTTAAATATATTCAGTATGTAAATGGGCCAATAGAGCCATCCGAGTAATAGAGGAATAGAGGAAAGGACCGTGAACAGCCAAGAGACCATGCTTACTGTAGCACGGCAGACCTGCATAAATACAGGTTTTATCCACCATCAGCAGTCTGCGCGCCAGCACATGAAAAGGCTAATGCTCAGGGCTGCGAGGCAATCATTGGAGAATCCCATGCCTCTCTGTCTGCGTCCTCTGATCTCTCATCGCACTTGTTATGTCATTCCGCTCGTTCATACATTCCCGTCAATATCAGCTGCTCTTGGCACAGAGACGATATGCAGAGAAGGACCTGTATCGGACCCCATGTTTCGAATCCACACTGGTTTTCCCGTAGCCCAGTCTGGGTATTTTGGGGGACGATCACGATGTGTAATTTACTTAAATATTATTGTCCATGACAGCCAAATCCAGCCATCACGCCCGTGAAACAATCCCTGCTGACTGAGTACAATATAAAGACGGTTAGGCACAAGCGATATGACACAGTAGACGAAGAAAGGTAAAGCTTGAGAAAATCATTATCCAGTGTAAGACAAACATGGTGAGATATTGAATCCTTCAGAATAATGTGGTTCAATAAATAATACGAAATAAGACGGCAGGCGTGCATAACAGAATGTAAATAACTACAATCTGAAACTTTCTATGTCCCTGCAGAAAAATGTTTGACCATGAAGCTGGGCCTAAAACTGAAACTCATTCGTGCTACAGATTAGTAATTACTAACTGTATTAACTGCGCATGTCATCATGAGTCCTTAAGCTTGTGGAAATTAACTTTACTTTTTCATTTTCACTGTGTTTTTCTGTAGCTTTCATTTTCAAGCAGCACTGAGCTGCACTCAGGTTCATGATATCTGATCTCTCTGGAGGCTGCAAATCTTCACAGAACTTGAGACCTTATTGATCTGAAATCACATTATGCTTAGCTGTGATTAAGCTTCTAACTATCAATAGAGTGTATGCCTCTGTGATGGTTTATTTGTGTAGCAGTCGGCCAAAACTGACCTTTTAACTCCTTTACCATCAGTCATCTGAATTCTGCCACGATGTCAGCCTTGAACCAATTCCAATGTGCTGCCACTAAACATTAAATTTTACTGCCCTCAAACTAGAAGCCACTGTTTAATTCATAATTGTACAAATGCAACACGATTTAATAAACCTTAACCTAATATCTGCAACAGACCTTGACAGTGTCAGTGCCTGCCAGCAGTCTGACTCGTCCATATGTCCAAAACAATAGATAAAAATCCTTGAATGACTCACAAACCTGGCACGGCTGAATAAGGCTATGAAATAACATATTCTAATAATGGCTGGATGGAGAATGAATAATTATTTTTGAGATTTCTTGATGCGCAAGACATTATATCTCCTTTTTTGGATGGTTTTCAAGAGTGTCAAACCCAATTGAACTGTTAGACTGTGAGCCAAAATGTGAGGGTTGAGATCACAAACTGATGTCAGTGATGGTTTAGTGTGTTTCGAAGCTCTGCCACGTGCATTTTTGTGTCCTTTATTTCTGTTTATATGTCATGTACCCCACCATGCAGACTTAAGCCCTCTCACCAGGGCTCAGAGTCAGCGTGCCTGAGAGACATGCTGTCAAAATGTCACCCGAGCCTGTCGCCAGACTTTAGTCACCTCTGTTTATGTATTCATGTGAGTATCTGTGTCTGTGCTGTCACTGACTATCTGAATGTGCTGTGATTTTTGTGTGCCTAATGGGGTCAGTTCACCCAAAATTACATAAAACTTTTTACTTTTTTATTTTTTGGCCTATTTGAGATATCTCCCGGGTAGCCAGAATGACCTGGCCCAGCATTGGTCCAAACTCAGGGTGGGCGATATGGCCTTTAAATAATATCACAATATTTCAGGGTATTTTTGCGGTTACAATATTCTTGATGATGTGACAAATTTGGGGAAAAAAAAAAAAAAATGTATTATTAATTTCAGAAAATAGAATTTCAAAAAAAGTAGTTTTACAGTTTGCCTCCAAATATTCAGTAAAATCTCAACAAAAATGATCTCTAATTTCCTTATCTTGTGAAGTGAGATTCAGATTATGTATACAATATTAATAGTTCAACAAAAGAAAATCTACCACAAATTACACGGTCGCATTTTAGCCATTTTTTAGCATTTTTCTGTTGTTATAGCGCCACCCAGTTGCCAATTTGAGTTAAATTTCTCCAGTCACATTGAGGCGTCCTGTTCTACATATCTACCAAGTTGGTGGTTAGGCCTAGATAAGATAGATAGATAAGAAATGAGCTCTCTAGCGCCCCCATTTTGTTTGATGGGGTCAATAATGGAGGGGTCCCCTCAGATTATGTGTGGTCATATGCCTACAAAGTTGCGTGGTGATGGGTGAAACCCTTGAGATGTTATACACCTTTATGTGATGAGCCACGCCCTCCGCAATATTCATTGCCTTATAGAAGCTCACTTTTAGTAAGTTTTCCAACTTTTGCCAAGAGGGAACTTTAGATATTGGTCCCTAGATTATGTTCACCCAGTTTCATGCAGATCGCTCAAACTTCCTAGGAAGAGATCCATTTGAAGTGTTTTTCAAAAATTCTAAATAGCGGGAAATATATATAACCGGAAGCTATGGCTTCTTGAGGCAAAGATATGCCCATTCAAAGTTTGCAATTTCAGTTGGTTACTATGGCACCCCCCTTTGGCCAATTGATGTAATATTGCTTCATTGGCATCCTCCCATGACCCTCTACCACTGTGCCACATTTCACATGGATTGACCAAGTCAGTGAGGAGAAAAACGTGGAACAGACACACACACAGAGTTTTTGTCATTATCAGATAGTAAGATCCAAATGACTGAGCTGTTATTTTTTTCCACCTGGACCTTTATGCTCTGCCATTTCTCCTCTAATCATCACACTGTAACCTCTGACAGGCTGTTATGATACCACAACTATCACACGTTCACATATATGGGGTTTTTTGTTGAGCCACGAGCGTCACGTAGCTTTACATTACCAAAGGTTTATGACAAAATCATTTGACAACGAAGACGCTGTGCTGCTTCCAGAGGAGCGGTTGAACGAGTTCCCTAAAAGAGTCTGAGAAGTCCGGGGCTGTTCATAACATATTCAGCACACCATAGTTTATTCCACACTACTGAAGCTGCCCCTCTTTTTGGAACTGTTGCAATGATTTAGTTTTCAGCCATGCTTGTTGTTGCTATGCATAACAGTATGATGTCAGTATGTCGACAAGTCGAAATAACGCTAGCATATGAATTTTTCATATGATATTAAAAATTTAATGGTATTATACTGAACAAGATGATATGGCACACCCTAAGCCAAAACTCTGCATGACGTAGGAAATAAATTGGGTTGCATCAGTTGCCCGACTCAGCCGAGACTCAGGATGAATGACGCTCCAGAATTGGGCCAAAGAAACTGGCCTAATTCCAGCTGCTGACACTGCCATCATAGGTCTGTGATCTCCTCTACCAGCCCAATTCAATTACCGCCAAACAACAAACTGCAGACAAACAACAAGCAACAAAGAGTGAGGTCCTGCAATGGATATTGTTGCTCTGTTCTTTGAGCAAAGAAATGTCCATTTATTTCCCGTAAATTTCCATGGCAACAGAAATCCAGGACACAGATATTTTAAAATCTGGACAAAACAAACTGAAAATATCTGCAAGAGGCCTCTCTGCTTGAAGTTTGGTTAAACTGGCCCTTTAGAAGAGAGCTAGTACGAAAGTAACACTCTTCTGATGAACATCATGTGAACAACTCACATGTGTGCTCTTTGAATACCTGGTGGCGTTTTGCCGAATGTGGAATAACGCTTGACTCTTAACAGACATCATAAATTGTTACTTTTCAGTGAGTCAGTCGGGACAAAAGTTACACATAGGTACGTCAAAAGTAACACAAAGCAATGAATATAAATTGTTTGTATTATTTTTGATTCAGTAAAAATATGTCACAATGTTAATTTGTTAATGCAAACAAAAAAATGTTATTTATTAATTCATAATAAATTATTACATTTCATTCTTAATGTCAATTTTTAGTTTCATCAAATGTCTTACAACAGCAGTATTACTGTTAAAGAAAATGTAACAGTATAACAATGATTCAAATTCAGGCAACTTTATTGATCTCAAGAAAGGCAATTCATTTATAGCATACCCAATGTGCTGACACACCAGGTAAAGTAGTTATTTCAGAGCTGACATATCACCATATATGCATCATTACGGAAACAACAAGTGCCATTTTATTTGCTTTATTACTAACATTATTTAACTTTTTTTATTGGTTGTCACAGCTGTGACAGATGTAGTGCTCTGCACCCTCAGTACATGTCACGGGGGACCGGTGGAGACAAAAGACACAATGCACCCACACTTCCCCAGGCAAGGATGAGCTGAATGTCTCCCCACACACAAGACATTTCTCATCCTTGTCCTGGGAGACTGTAGGTGCAGTGCTGTGATGAGAGTAGAGCCTTCTCTTTGGAGCTTTCAATGACATTTGTTGGCTCGCTCTCGAAATGCTCATTGTTAGTGTAGAGGGATGAAAGTAACAGATGTTTCTTTCGACAATGGCTCCCGACAGTTAAACCTAAATTGCTTCTACAGTGTACTGAAAATCTCTGACTTGGCAAACTTCGAGGTGTGTGTGGTACTAAATAATCTTTGAAATGATCATTAATAGACACATGAAACAATACACACAACTGGTCATTAAAGAAATTACCACTGAAGTGAATTTATCATCTGTGATCCAAGTCAGCTTCTTGAGTAAAACACACAAGTACAGAAGTCTGACGTATCCATGGGATTTTTTGTTGTTCTGGTTAGTGTTGCTTGCATAGTCAGGCTCATATGGGTTTGCAGAAAATCTGCGCATTACTTCTGTATCGAGACTCCCTCTCACAGAGTTTGGCATATGGATGAAAGTAGCTCTTGCTTATCAGTGATATATGGATCAGACATAGTCAAGGATCAGCCCATGTGTTGTTTCAGCACTTTGGTAAGTACCGTTTTTATGTGTCTGGGTATTATATCAAGCAATACGAGTCATAAATAGCACACTAAAGGCAATAGAGGCTAAAGGCTTTAATCTTTATTGGATATAAGGCAAGGCTATTTCAACAGTTACTCCATCACTTATTGATTTCTCTCTTCCCAGCTGGCTCACCTGTATGGAAACATGACTGCTGTAAACGCACTCTGAATGTATATAATCACAAGAGTACAAAGATGTGGCAGCAACACCTCCGTAGTGCTGCTGCTACCAACTTGAGTGTAAAATATTAATCATATTGTTCTATAATGTTACTGTAAATAAACGAGCAGCAGGGCTCTGCGGGGCAGAACCGGAGGTTTGAAGTGGAAATAAATAGAAGATGTGACCTCACGGCCCCACAGATGGAACATGAACATGCTTTCCCTCTCTCGAGCCGTATGATTTATTCACATCAAGAGAGTGTGTTTGTGCATACAGTAGGTGTGTCCAAACAAGGACGTGGGAGGGAGGCTGCTTGACCTTGGCAATGCATTTATGATTGGCCTCACACCAAGCATGCCGCATGCATAACATGCAAGTCTGACTGTAAGTGATAAACTGAACTTATGAACTCTAAACTTCTGTACTCATGTGTATGTAGGTGAACTGACACAACATACATGTGTGTGTGCCTACGTGTGACAGTGTCATTCAGATCAGCTTTGCAGACAAGGCGAGATGAAGTCATCCCAAGTTATTCAATCCTTGTCTATCTTCAGCCGAAATCCCCCGTCACCCTTTCTTTTGAAAAACCTGTTTCCATCACCTTCTGTTCCCAGTGTCAAAGTAGCACCTTTTCCATTTCAGCTAACCATAAAAACACTTTTGTGAAGCACAAATGAAAATTGCACTTAAAAACATGTGAATGAAAACTTTCTATCTTTACTCCGCTCCTCCAATCCTTTCTTCCATCACCCTCGTACCTTACATTAGAGCACCACTCTGATAGAAGTCACTCCGTAACAGAAGGCATAATTTGTAATTGGCCTTCAGATCCGCACAAATAAGAGCATTCTGATCTAACACAGCAGGCTGCATCATTTGTCGATGCCTTCCTGTTACAAATCATTGTTACGAAAGACATTTTCTGGTCTGGTATATGAAGGTTAAGGTTTAGTAGGGTTCAGGCTAGAGCTGCCCCCCGACTCAGAATATTCCCAGTCAACCAATAGTCATCATTTAGGGCCATTAGTCGACTAGTCGCCTACATGTCTACGATATTAGTTTAATTATTAAGTGATATATTCTGGTGGTTTGAGTTGAAGGTGTGAGAAAGAATAGCATCAGTAACATTGTTAACACTGTGCTACATTACAGAGAAATGCAAAACCGTACTAATGACCCTTCATTAATATAGGCCTATATTTTATCTACAAGTGCACGTCACACACTGAGCGAGCCGCCTGTTAATGACGCTGTGGGCTAATGGGCATGTAGCTACTTCCATGTTTCACATGATACGTCATGTTTGTAGTCGACCAATGAAGATGAGTTTACATATCACCTTGGGTTCGTCCTTCACCTTCTCAAAATGATCCCACACTTTGGATTTCCTGTCCGACATGTTATTAACTAGCCTGTGGAATAACCGCAGGTACCAGCCCTGGAAATCAGGGGACGTACACATGCTGTATCTTTATCCGCCTTGAAAACGTGAGGTCGGACGCTGGGTGCTACTCTTGTGCCTTTTTTGTGCCAGCTTTCAAGGGGCAGGTTGCGTCTCAGATTGCTAAGCAACCTTAACAAGCATCATATAGCCTATTACAAACACTCCTGAGTGCAGAGCTGACCTTCTTCCAGGCGCTGTTTATAAGTGTGTAGGCCTATTGTCCGTGGGACAGATGTAAAGCTCTGGGCAGCCCTGCACTAACATGATCCACTCTTCCTTATTTACCAGACTGAATATTTAGAGAAGAAGGGAAAGATATCTGTCAGCTGTGACTGGTTTATAACCTGACTCCTGTCTGACTGCTGAGCGTGGACACTTCCTGTGTCTGTCCTTTCAAATTAAATTCCCACATAGTCCAGTCATATAAGTTGTGATTTATTTTGATGAGGTGCAGCTCCTAATAGAGTATCACATGTTCTTGTGTTTGTTTGTTTTTTTGTCTCTGTGTATGTGTTTTTTTGCGACTAAGGTTTGGTCGTCTGTTCGGGGGCAGCATTAGTTTAGGCATGTATTCAACTTGGTGAAGGTTACAGAAAGATTGTGGTTTGAGTTAAGAAACCTTCTTGCTTTTGGTCAGGGATCAATTCAGGTCACACTTATAATTAAATGTATATTGACTGTTGGTGGGAAACACAAAGCAAACGGCAGACTGCTGTAAAGAGGCCTTGAAGAAGAGGTAGTTTTTGGGTGTTTTTACTGTGGTTATATTTCCTGGGAGGACAGTCTGCTCTGATCCACTGAATCATTATCAGCGCTGATACTGTTATCAGACAAATAGGATGTCAGCCAGACATGTCCAATCCACACTGAGCACTCTTTATTTGTGACTCCCAGGTTGAAATTCTAACAACACAGCATTATAAAGCCTCCTAGAAACCTACAGACAAAACAATTTGCAAAAATGAATGGCTGAATTCAAATGTAGAGTACACTTAGACTAAAATAGAGGCTAAATTACATTTTGCTTTGGTGCAGAAACATAACATAGGTCTGACCAGAGTGTTTAACTGTATATCTTTAACCATTGCAGTGACAGCTCGCAGAAGTGATTATTGTTGTTGGCGTGACTTCATGGTGATTCGATCTACAGGTAAAAAGGGACATTTTACACATAAAGGTCAGTTTACTTGTCACTTCTCAACAGTTGTAGAATTTGATGTATAAATCTTAAACAAAAATAAAAAAAAATTTCAATTAAAAGCCTAGTCCAAATTAAACACCCAGTCCTTTTTACTAGCCCGCTGTGGCCACACATTCTGACAAATAACGGCCTGTCTCAATAAGACACCGGGTATAGTTGCAAAGCAGCTCTTTTTTCTCTTCATATGTATAAAACCAGGGTGTTGGCTACCTCAAATGATGTGTGCATTCCTCAATTAACCCTGTAAGTTATTCATATTCCTTGAGTCTGTAAGGGTCCTCAGATCAAAAGAATTAAACAGGTTTTTCATAAAAATTAATTTAAGTTGTGAGTATTGTTTTAACAGGATGAAGAGGAGTTGTGTCAGTATGCTGGGCGCCGTAATCCTCGAGTGCCGTAACTCTCTCTCTTTGTGATGTGCTGTCTGTCAGAGCTAGATTAAATGAATGATCCATTATTGATATATTATCTGAAGCCTATTTTTTAAACAAGTAGTATTCATACTGGTTTAAATAAACAGTTTGATTGTGTTTCCAGATCTTTGCAACAGTTTTGTGTGAAAGGAATTAAAGGCCCGTCCCAAATATACTGTAAGCCTGTTTATTTGTTGCAATAAACACCCCGGGCTATTAATTAAAGTATGTTTGCTTTTGGTTTCACACAGGACACCAACAGCTGTCCCCAGGGTGAAAGTCCTGTGTATGATTTAGCCATCCACCAGCTCATCCAACTCCCTGTTTGGACTCTGTAGCACTTTATACTACATTACCTGACTTCCTCCTTTGCACCCATTATGATAACTACAGCCACTAAAGGTCACCACTTACTAAACATGAATATGGGCTGTAATAAGCTGCTTGCACAGATGACCTATTTGGCTTATTTTTTTTTGGCTGAGGGCGGGCTGTGTTTTTAACAAAGCTTTCAACTCGTTTTCACACCCGTGGATGTTGTTTGCTCAGTTGCCATGGAGATTGCTTAGTACACATGTGACCTGTGTATCGTGTTGAACTAAGAAAGCAAATGTTACCCGTGTTATTCATTGATGACGACTGAGAAATTATGTTTACAAGCTTTAGAAAAAGTGAGTAAATGGAGCTCAAGTTAAGATTATTCCACCAAACCACAATTTCTAAGCACAACTTGATGCACCATAGTTGTACGGTAGATTGCTGCTTGTGTGGCTGGCGAGAGCCTCTTTAGGTCTAAGAAATTAACCCTGGTGGGTATCTCAGCTTGGGCTTGGAGTCTAAAAAACCTTGGGGCATGAAGTTTGGAGGAAGTAGGAACTTATCAGGCAGGAAAGGTCTAATGAGAAGATGTTCGAGGTTGCAGTACAAGAAGTGTTTTCAGAGCTTGAGCTAAATTAAAATTTAGGATATCTTGACCTCTTCTGCTTCAGTTTTGACCTTTTTATTCTTCTGACTCATGTGAGTGCCCAAACTTTATGGAAGTGCAGTATTAAACTGCTATAGTACTCCTTTAAGGAGTGATCAGTTTCTCAGTGAGGTATACAGATGTTAATTTAATAAAGTAAGATGTAAAATACCACATACAGCAAAAAGAATGCAGTGTAATCACTCCTGCATAATCGATAGAGGGAGCTTTGTTTCAATCTACACCTTCATCAGATGTTTATTTAATCAAAAAAGGTTAAAAGGGCAGCAGTGTCGCATCAATATCAGCTAATACTTTGTATTTACTCAAAAAATATGTATCAGTAGAGAAAACAGGCTACAGCACCCATATCTCATTCCTCCTCATCTTGTTCCATCCTCTCTTGTTTATATTTTCCCATCCCTCGCTCTGTCTTTCTCTCTCGCTCTGTCTGTCTGTCTCTCTGCCTTCCCTGCAACCGACCTCAGTGCGCTCCCGTAGGACAGCCCCTAGCTCCCTCTAATGATATAATTATAGCCAATGAGCCAATGTGATGACTCAGGCTGATTAGCGGCATCAAAACAACGCTGGCCCCAAACATAACTTAGACATAGATGTAGGGAGAGAAACAGGAGCACGGAGGAGAGGAAAAGATGCACTAATAACGCACTAATAGACCCTGTGACATCCGTTATTTCATGGATTATGTATGACATACTGCATGTATGATGGGTTATGCAATATATCGGTGTGGGCATTAGTAGCTTTAAGCTTGTGCTGAGAGATCCTGGTTTGAATTCCCAGACAGGCTTGAAAATGTTGGTGTGCTTGTGAATTAGTAACACTCTCCCACGTTGACTGCTGTCAGGATGCCCTTGAGCAAGACGCAGTGGCTGCAGTTGTGTTGCTCTGTAGCTGAAAAGGTTGTGGTTGTACTCTGCAGCTCTCAGCAGTGATTTTCCAAGCCCACGCACCGAGGAAGCAGCTGTAAAGAACTTTATCTTTTTTGTACTGAAGTGGCCATTCAAACCCATCTGCAGTAAAAATTTGTCTCAATCACCTCAATATAAAACCCCAACACCTTGTGTCATCTTCGTGCTTTTCCAAGGTCTGAGCCTCGCTAAATAAAACTTGATTGATCGCCTATTAATGTATCTGAAGGCAACTATGATTTACTTGTTCGCAGCAAACAAGACAGCTTCCATTTTTCTCCACTAATGGTGTCCGTCCACGCCATAACTCTTCTTGTCTCCATGTATTCAAGCTTCATTACATGTGGCATCCATTTCAAAAGCAGTCGGCGTCTATTGGAGCATTACTCGATGTTGTAGAGCTGACACAATGAGCTGACAGGCGGTGCAGTAACTAAGAATAGCAGGTGTTGCTGGAGAATTGGAAATAGGTGTTTGTGTATTGTTAATGTGTTTTGAGTTGTTATTTTATTTTAATTTGGTTTATTTATCGCAAAAGTAATTACACTTATACAGGAAAGAATCTGCAAGGCAGATAGAAAAAAGCTCCAGAGAGCTGTTGCACTGCTACTGGCTGTTTGATGATTTGAAATGGCTGTTTGGGCGCTGTAAACAACGATGTTAGAAATTAAAAGTGGGTAAGTACAAATCTCAAAACCGTGTTTAATTCTGTGTTATGGTGAGATTTTTCTGTACAGTATTAATTTAGTATTAGCTCCGTCTCCGTGAATATTGACTGTGGGATCTCGGCAGATATACACACATTCATGCACACTCACACGGCTTTCTCCTCCTCCTTTTCTTTCTCTTCCTCTTTGTCTCTCAGACATGTACGCGATTGACTTTATTTCCAGTGTGTTGTTCAAACATTAATGTGACGTCTTCCTCTCTTTTGTGTCCCTGCAGAGAGCAAAGAAGTGTACAAGAGACAGGTGCTGTCAATCACATCCATCGCTATGGCGATCAGCCTCCTGGGAACCCTGTGCATGGCCCTCTACTGCCGCAACAAGTGAGAGGACAACCACACAAAAACACACACATAAATGTTCATTAAAGAAAAAAACTCGTTATGTGTAAATTAACAGTTTTATGTGCAGCTCTTTCTGATCTTCAGGGCCCAGTTGTTAAAAATTTAATCAGGATCAGAATGACCCAGATTTGGAAACCCCATGTGTTGCTATCTAGGATCAGCTTATCCATCTTACTTTGGTGCTGGATTTTCAAAGCAACGTTGGATTGAGTCACCTTGATCCAGATACAAACTTTTCATGGTTACCAAATCCAGATAACATGTGCTCTAAATGGGACTACATGTCACAGTTTAGGTAAACAACAAGCATCCTGCAATTACCACTTACCGTCATAAGTGCTGCCATTCAACCAAGTCTCACTCCAAAGTAGTCGACTACCGGCACTTGAGCAGTGACTTCCAACATCTGACACTTACGAAAAAAGCCATCCTTTCATGTCGGCAATGATAAGTGGCCAGTTGGCATCAGTGTGTAACAGTTTGTTAAGGGGTCGAAAAGTCTGAGTAGGGTGGGTGGGTCCAACAACCACCAACTTTCACCAAGGAGAACGGTGTTTGCTTCCATATAAATGTAGAGCCAAACCCTGTTTCTTCTTTCTAAACCTAAGCATGTGCTTTTGTGGCCTAAACCTAACCACATGTGTGTGTTAGCTAAACGTGAACATTTGTTGTTGAAGGTAAAAAGTGTCAATTTGTGCTTTTATTTTGAAAGAGACTGTATGAAAACTGTCCTGTGAAAACTGAAGTTTATCTGGAAAACACACAATGCATGTAAAAAGTTGACATAACATCACAGAACGTCAACAACAAACATGCCCAAGGTACCTAGCACTTTATTTGCCGACGGGGAAAGTCCATGACCAAGCTTCGATATGTGACGAGGTCGGAGTGAGCATGTGTTGGAGAAAGAGAACAACAAAACGAAACCAAGATCTTCAAGACTGGAATTTAAAGCCTTTGAGTAAAAAAAGGATGTTGTCCCCAAAGTAGCTGTTAATATCAGACAAAAGTATTCTGTAGTCTAAAGTCTACTTTCCTTACTTTATCACCATAACTGTTTGACAGTCACATGCAAAATAGAAATAAATGGTTTTTTGCTCAGTTTGTTCCTGAAATCCACCCTGAATCCTCCCTTCTGATGGGATCGGGGTCATCCTGATTTTTCCGGATCAAAGGTATCCCAATCCTACAAAGAAGTTTCAAACAACACATAATGAAGGTTTGATCCAGATCAAAGCCAAAACTGGATTACATGATCTAATCCTCTTTCAGAATCCCTTTTTCTTTTCAACAACCCATTTTCAAGTTTTCAATCTGATAGCCGAAATCCAATCAGATTACTTCTGAACAACCAGCCCATTTTTATCCCACCTTCCCACATATCGCCAATTGGTCAGTGCCGTTCATGTCTACATATCACACGCTTGGTATCCTCCTGTATTGGTATTGGACATTCAAGGACAGCGTGTCAAGTTATGCCTGTTAAATGCCTTGTGTCTTTTCTAAATACACTTCCTGTTTTCACTGGAAGTCTTCAGTTCCTGCTCATTAGATGCATACAGTCTTTTTCCAAATAAACTTACAACGCCAGTAAAACACCTTGTATTTATGTATTTCCGTGTGCAACAAACTTACGTGGTTAGATTCAGAGAAAAATGACATGCTTTGGTGGCACAGTCTTACAGGAAGATAACAGCGGGCTCCCGGGTGAAAGTCCAGGGTTTGTTGAACACAACACCCCTCCCCATCCTACTGGGACTTGCCAGCTTGGTTTATTGCATTGTAACCGGTTGCATTTCAAACTGCCGCCATTCAGCAGCATATCATACTGCCACGACAAGTGCCATCCGGCCAACTGGATGTGCATCATAACACTGTGAAAAGTTACGTCCAGCCACATTAAAAACTGATGGAGCCTGGCAGCAGGTGGCTTCGGATGTCGATGTCTGACACTATCTGGCACTATCTGACAATTTTAGAATGAACACTGGCTGAAAAAAACGAGCCTTGGATATAGTGAACTGAATTGAAGTTCCAGTTTCATGCAGTTTACAGTAGCTGGCCGTCATTCTTACTGATAATAATGACATTGTGCTTTCCACATTAATTGCTTAGGGAAATGTGGTTTATCGCTACAACAAAATCAATCAGACAAGTACAGTAAAATGTGTTTTCCAATTGTCGCACTGCAGCTGTGTGCACACACTTTTCCTGTGCAACAAGGAATTACTACCGACATCACAGGTGTTGTTTATGTGTCACAGAGATGAATGGTTTGGGTTGGGGCTATGTTTGGGTGTAGGTTAGGTAAGGGGAAACACAAATTGACATGCAAACAGACTTTGACACAATAACGGCAAGGCACACACACACAAACACAAAGTTCACAGACTGTAATTGTACGTTTTCACCAAACCCTTAGATGGAATCCATTTTTCCAGCCATGCACAAATGTGACATATGGAATTTTCTCATGAATGTGTTGGCAGGTAAATTAGCTGCAGTGACATGTAATTTCATCCCAACCATCGGTTTCCTTGCTTTCATTTGAACTCAAAGTTGCTCCAGTGATTTTCAAACTTGCAAACTTTCTTTGACGATAATATTTATGGTCAAATCTGCCATAAGTCCTGAAGTAAGCAAAGTGTTACAGTATTTGGTCATGGGCCCAGTTGGATGTGGGCAGTCAAAATGCCCAAGGAGACAATTTGTTAATTTAGTGAAGGCCGATGGAACATGTTGAGGCATCAAACATCTTGAACAAAATCCCAGACTGGGTATTTGCAACAATTTGTAAATCTCATTATGTGCACACACATATTCATAGGCTATTATAACCCAAAGGTCATTCATGTGGCTCATGCTCCCTCCCTCTCCTTTCTGTCCTTCTCTCCTTATCTGCATATGTCTGCAGTGCATGCCCTGTGTTTGCACGTTAATTGGCATATGAATGGCTTACATCAACTCCAGGCTGTAAGAACTTTGCATAGGCAGCCTGTTGATATATTCTCAACAGGATGGGTCAAACATCCGGTATGTAACAACAGTCTGTCATTCGGGGTGAATGGACCGTGGAACAGGCTGTGATAGATAGCACTGTAATTCCATAGGCTTCCCTCTGTAATATACTGATGTGAGTGAGTGAGCAGCCTGACAACAAGATAATCGGATAAAGGCATGATGGACAGGCACTTTCAATGAATCCGTAATTGAGTCAGGAAACGAGCTTGTTCAATGGAGAAGATGTATACAGATCAGGAGGAAGTGTTCATGCAAATCTGAGTGACCTGAATGATGATAAAGTCAAAGGTTTTTTTCACACTGAGAAAGAAAGAGTTGGATAAAAATACAGCTAAGTGAGAGACAAATGGTTCTTCAACTCATGCTGTCGTCATTGCACTTTAAAGGGCAGCGTGTCGTGCGGTGTGAATGTATTTAAAGAGTGACACATTTTCTCCTTTTTGTCTCTCCAGCGACACTCAAAATGAGGTTAAAATGCCCGCTTTAAGCTTTAAGTGTGTTTTAGGGAGTTAATATCCATGGTTGGTGACTCATCTCTTGATTTTATACATAGTCCTGCAAATTTTAGGAGACAGCAGCAAGACAATGACTTGGTGACGTAGCATTGTTCCGACCTCTCATTGTTCCGACGTCCTGTTGTTCCAATATGTGATTATACTAGGCTATACCATATTTGTGTACCATAGAGGATCAGCAAACGCAACAAAAATAGGCTACTGGTTGAGATACAAGCGTCATAGAGAGGAGAGAGTGAAACACCATAACCTCCTGTTATTAACTCTGGCGTTGGGGTTGTGTGGGGAGTTCTCCGCAGTGCTGAACGGCTCCCAGCGGGCGTATTTCTGCCTTGATGGTGCGCCGCGACCGGCTCTGGGTCAGCTGGGAAAGGCTTGAGGCAAAGCAGGCTCACGGCTTATGTGTTTGCCACTTTCTTTTTCATTTTAACCCACACCATGATCTTTTCCTGACCCTAACCAAGTGGTTTTTGTGCCTAAACCTAACCAGACGTTAACTACAGGGCATCATGATGATTTCAGAACAACAGGATTTCGGAACAATGGGTTTAATATGGTCGGAACAATGGGCTGTCGGACCAATGGGCAGACCCCCAAAGACTTTAAACATGCAGACAAGGCAACCAACGAGTTTAAGGCCAAACAAATAAATGTTCTTGACTGTGCAAGTCTGCTAACTTTCTGAACACTAGACTGAAGGCAAAGACATAGCCAACCATCAACAGAAAAGATACAAAGAGTCTACAGGTTGCGTAAACTTACCCAGTGTAAACAAGTTCAAAGTTTATGATAACTTCTCTAATTGCATTCTGTCTTCTAAAATGCATACAGTTCATCTAATGTGACAATAAACCTAAAACTAAATGGCAAATACGCCTTTATCCAACTACAAACTACCACCTACTTTATTCCCTGTAAGAGCTGAAATGTGGTAACCAGATTTTTGGTCGTTTCTATTGAGTGATCTTAATTCAACCTTGTCACCAGAGAGACGGTCAATATTTAAAGATTCAGCAAAACCCAGAATTATCTCCAGTGCCAACAATTTGAAAATTCTGGCTCCTGCCAAAACTGCCCGTGTCAATTACTATGATTAAAGTGAGATTGTGGTTGTGAATTAATCATTAAATGTGATAAATTATGGGCGTGCAACTTCCACACTTGGTTAAGGTAAGAATATGAATGTTGTCTAGTGTTCTGTGACAGAAGGTGAGCTGCAGTCTGCGTGAAACTTCACTGCACAGCCATTTACTGCCCCGACCTCTACGCCAGAAAGAGAGAATTTTTCACTATGGAAATAATTCCTAGGGATATGCAACTGCTTAGACTTAAATCATAAGAGAGTATCCTTTTTTGAGGACAAACAGGGGGCATCCGTGTAGTTTAGGCATTACGAGGCAAATAACGTAAAGGTATAATAGCATGATTAGTCATATACTTAACTCTAATTAAAAAGGGGCAACAAATGCATGGTGGTTAACGTTTTTGAGCAACATGACCTGTAAGACTGCGAGATTTCTGCCAAATATGAAGTGGTACGAAGCATGTCTCTTAAGTTACATCTTCACTAATATGTCTTTGTTTTACACGCATATCTATTGCTACATTTACGCCACACTATGCAAGCTTTTGGGAACCCCTAAAATGGAGACATTTGAAAGCGCTGGTGACGCACTTTTAGTTTAAAAACTCTGGGGTTGCATTTTAGTCTGGACGGGCGGAAATGGGGACTTTCAAAACTGATGGCATCCACGTTTGCTTCTGTGTCTTATCAGTCAAAGCATTATAGTTAGGTCTATATACCTTTTGTGATTTTGTCCCTCTTGTGTGGGTGCTCCTTTCCCATTATTATGGCTTCCTCCAGCGATGGATAATTTCCCCAGTGCCACTCTATTATGTCGCTGTATATACTTTGCAGTGACTCCCAATCTGTTTAGCACTGCGTTGGCCACCTTACCCTCATGTGTTATTTTCAGTTGCAATTCCACCTCTCCATCGATCCAAGCAAAGAAATCTCTGATCTTACCTTTTGCCGTCTTCATAGAATTTTCTTAGCAGCCAACCGCAGGATATCTGCTTCCTGTTTACATTGGTACGCGTATGCCAAGTGTATGTAAATGGTCATGTAATATGCATTTTCAGGCATGGTAGTACTGGCAGAGATTATTTTTGAAACACTACTGAGAGGCTCTTTTAAAACACTGTTAAAATAAAAAGTATTAGTGTGGATGTTCCCTTAGACCCATTCATAATAATACACAAGTTCCCTTAATCAAAAGAAGCCTGAGTTCTAGCTACAGGTAACAAAAGGTTGGTGATGTTTGAGGTTACTGACATCATTCAGCAACTCTGATTTCATTTTCCTGCAGCAAAATCATATGCTTCTATCATAAAGAACCGTTTGCATTCAAATAAACAACCAGATTGTGCTAAGGCTTTAGAAGAGATAATGGACTTTTTATATCAAGTGAATGCTTTTCCAAAAGCAGTATGTACCAAATGTCACAGTCTTCTTCTAAGGAAATATAATTAAAGTGCCGCAGAGGTGGAGAGGATAGGAGCGTTCAATGAGGCTGTTTGTAAACACTGGATTACATTGCTGTCATTCAGCAGAGAATCTCAGAGACTGGATCTTTAAAGACTTCATCGGCACGATCTGATAATGGGCTTACCTTGGCATCAACAGAATGAAGTCGTGATAAAAGGGTTTAGTGAGGGAAATATGAATGCACAAACATAGGTAACTAGTGTTGGACTAATTAAAATTATGTACTGTAATGTTCACTGGTCAGAAAAACAAAGTAGAGGACCTTACAACCCTCAGTTATCTCTTGACCTCTTGTCATGCGTCAGGTCTGCGTCTGCTAAAGATTGGGGTCAAACTAATTAGTTTTCCTGTCGATGTTTTCATTCCTTCAGTGTCTTGGCAATAAATATCACAAAGCATTCTGATTCAACCAGTTTAATAAAAACACATCTGAGAAACGAGGAGCCCAGACTCAAAACATCTTAACAGAATTTATTAAGTGGAGTCAAGGAACATCATATAAACTGTATTTTTTTCTGTGTCTTTTTTATTACTGCTCAGGGAGGACAGAGTGAGAGGTATAGATAGACGGCTTCTTTGGTCAATAGCTCACTTTCTTCTTCTCCTGTCCTTGAGGGCATGAGGCTGGTAGAGTGCAATTCTCCTTTACCTCTGACTCATTTTTAAAAGTATGTTCGTGGATGAGTCTGAAAAACTGGGGCGAAAAAAACTACAGATGTTTCACAGTGTCCTTTAGAAGAGTGATATATAATGGGTATTTAGAAAAGTAAAGTAGGATAAAAGCCTTTACATTTAGTCTCTGGCCTTAATTATATATAAGACCATAAACTTTGGTGTCCTGAGCATTTAAAATCAATTTTAAACTCAGCAGAGTGGTTTATAATGACTAAAATGCAGTCTGAAGGTTTTGCACCACCTGCATTATGGAGGGAGTGTGCATGTAAATTACAGTGTCATCTGCATATAAATGTCTTTTTGCTTGGGTGTCTTTACCAAAATCATATTGCAGCCAACTGGCCAGGGACAGGTGACCTATACATGGTCACATCTATGGCTGCAATTAAAAACTACACGTGTTAAATGTGTTATCCAAGAGAAGGCCGTAAGAGTGATATGCCATCATGACCTACTGTATATTTAACAAACAGGGTGATAGTTTAAAAATGCCTTACATAGCTACGAGGTTAGATTGACTGCCTGATTAGGACTTACAGTCAATACTTGAATATTTCGTTCAAGTTCGTTGACCATTTTCAGAAATAATCCAACCTGGTTTTAGCTTCCCTTCATGTTCTCTACTGTTCTGTGAAGGTGAGACCAAGCTGATCTTGAAGTACATCTGTAATATTGTACATCTGCAACATTCCTGCCTGAAACAAAGGCACTGCAACTGCCCCAAGGTTTCTGTTTTGAATTAATAAGAGCAATATTATAGATTAGTTACAGGTGGGATTTGGTGGGAATGTTGATTGCAGAATATAATTATGACACTGATGAACTCAAGGCTTGTTTTACTAGAAGTAATTTGTGGAGCCTAATGTGATGCTGAAGAGGGATGGATGATGCCTCTTAAGTGAACGTCACTGAGGAAGGTTAAAGACTTTGTCTTAGCAACTCAAAGCTAGAGTTACCTGCAACACCACATGATGATTAAGTAATTATTGACATTATAATTTTAATGATTGGGATGAAAACCTGCACAAGACTCACAGTAATTTAGCTGGCAGTGGGCAAAGCACTCCTGAAATGATTTACACTTGTGAATCATCCTTTTTTTTTCCTTTCTCTTCAGGAGGCGCAGAGAGAAGCTCCAGGCTCACCTGAAGGAGAGCCGCAGTTTGAAAAACTACACTGCAAATGCCCATAATGCCCTGGATGCCAAGATGAGGGCCCCTAACACCAACCTGCAAATGCATGAGGTAACTACTGCTGTTTTTGCCTTTGTTCATCTTGACGGTCTTCAACATCTTGATCTTTTATAGTCAGTGGATGATTTGAGGGGGGATGCCATTCTGCTTATTAGCAAAATGCCCAAAATACATGTTAACCTGCCATCCATCTCCCCTGGGTCCAGATCAAATGCCATCCTATCTGGACCCCGAACTACAACCGATACTGTACAGGTGGTTATGTTAGTATAGTATGAATCACAAACTCATCACAGTGCGGTTTTACTCTCACTGGAACAAGTTGCCTTGCAAAAAAAAGTGCAAGTATTTCTGCTATTTTTACTTCCTTTCGCAATGTCATTGCAAAACCAAACTCCAAAAACATTGCAGCTATCACTGCAATTTTGTTTTTTAGAATAGCTGCAGTGAAGTCAAGCATTTTAGGCAGCAGCAGTCTCAAAAAGAGCCTGTGAAATCCTGGAGCGACTGGCTGTATCAGCTGACCAGGAAACCCTCAGACCAATTGCATTTGTTAGATTATCTCTCATGATGCTACCTAGTGAATCAGATCTGTGCATTCCAATTAGCATCGCAACTTGAGTGAGCTATACACACATACAAACAGATAAGTTGTTAAGTGCCACCACAAAGAAAAGCAGAGAGCATCATTTGAACAAACATACCCACTCAAATCTGAACTGAGCATGCATACACCTAAAAGACTTTTTTTTTTTTAATTTCAAAGACCATATTCAGCTGCTTCTAGCAGCAAAAAGACACAACACAACAAAAACCCAACAACCTCAATACGTGTGCTATTAGTTGCCATGAGGCAGATTGTTTTTTCTTAGATTGTTGCTTTACAGCAAACAGCAAACATTCAAATTTGATATCAGGTAGCAGTGCCCCTGCAGAGATTATCACAAATCAGATGTATACAGTGTTACACCAGAGTATTGGCAACTATCATTGAGTTCATCACCCTCCTGCAGTTTTCAGCTGCCTATGAATCAGTATGTATTCCCATCTCCACCTGGCCACTTGCATTAAGCTCACAGGTCTTCGAGTGAGCAATCGTTCAGTGGTTTGGGAGCACGGCGCTGGCTAGCAATGTCATTCATCATCTTCTCAGCGCTCTTTGTCATAGCATCTCTCCCAGATGCGTGTTTCGGAGGAGCTGGTATGGAAAACATTACATTAATTTGAATGTCAGTCAAATCCACGTCTTCCATCGCCTTGGGAGAGTGTATGAATGCATTAGTGCACCACTGGGCATAAATTAACTTTTACCGTTTTTACGTGTTTATTATATGTTACCTATGTAATCTACACAGGTGTGACATGAAGCTTTATTGGATAAATTGTACATTCTCTCCAAGGGTGTAATTTAAATGTACAATGAAGCAAAGAGCGTGTACTGTGAACACTAGGGGCCCTCAATCCATCATAAACTCATTAACATAGACAAGGTTGACAAATCACTGTGTGGGAGAGGCACAGAAATTTGTATCTTGTGTATGAGACCCATTTTGCTTTGAGTAGAGATAATTACAATTCACAGTGGCAGTGAATGATACGGCAGACACTCAGTCCTTGGCCTGATATGCTGAATGGGCATCATGGGGTCCATCAGTATGAGAGCAGAAACCTACACTGTCCTCTAAAGAAAAACATCTGCATTGGTAATTTGGCAAAACACCTTAAAAGTGAGTTCATGTGACATTCTTAAAGTGTGATGAAAAGTCCAAAGGAGAAGGTCAAGGTGATGCCAGGGACCACAGTTCCGTATTTATCTCCTACTGTACTGAAAGGCAACACAACCCAGTCGCCAAAAAAAACATTGGCACTGTAGTTTTTCTGCAAACCATGTGGAGGGTGGTGGTTAAGTTTAGGAGCAAAAACCACCAAGTTATGGTTAGGAAAAGATCAGATTTTGGCCTAAAATACCCTGATCTGGGCAGGAAAAGAAACTATGTCTCAGCTTTTCGTACCTAAAAAGCTGCTGGAAACAGAAATGACTCTCTAAAACACAACTGTTTTTGGCGTTTGGTGGTCTCGAACTCTCATCTGTAATGGTCTACAGCTTGGCATGAGTCTCACCATTCCTTTCCCCCCTTACAGATGACAAAGTCAGCTCATGTCCTACATCACTTCAGAAATGTTGATATGACACGTGTGAAACGTGCAAATGCAAGATATTTATGGTTTGCAGAAATGTGCAATGTCAACATTGTTCTTGTGGTGAATGGGCTGGCCAGCACTTGTTCCTTAAAACCATGAAAGTAATCTCTTATTGTATCCAGGCCTTGTCTAAGTAATTTTGGTGCTTTCACTTAAATAGACGTTAAAGCAATAGTTCAATAGTTTAACAGTTCAATATTAATGCTAAGATAATTGGCAATCTCTTCACATTTATTGTACGGACATTGAAGTGGTATTGATCTTATCTTACTCTTAGTAAAAAGCATATTTTCCCAAATGTCAAATTGTTCTTTTGATATCAGAAAACTACAGAGTCATTTTTGTAATGAGCAGGGTTGTTTTTGAAGGCATGGCCATAAAACCTACTATTTTGAACAGGCACAAGATAAAACAGGTAAAGTCAAACAAAAAAGGAAAAAGGAAAAAGGATTTTTAAAAACAATTTTTTCCAAACCTTTTATTGTTTCAAGACGGTATTAAAAGAAATATATGCAAAAAGTATCACCCCTCGTCATCTGCTGCAAGGTATCCCCTCTCTCTCCTCCTTTTACGCTTCAAACTGTCCCATCATTGAAGGCAAGAAGCTCAAAAATATAATCTTAAAAAAAGAAAGTGATGTTCATTTATAAAATTGTCTTACTGAGTAAAATGTGTTAATATAATTTTGTTTGCCACATAACTTATTTTCTGCAATAATCCAAAATGCAGTAGAAGAAAAACACTGGCTTTATGTTGAGGAAACCTGGGCAACGCTAACTTCATCACTGCAGCACTTTACCCTTGTGTGTATTTAAGTGACCTATAGTGTAACGTTCTGGTGTCCAGGTCTAGATCATTTTGTTTATTCTGTTAATCATGTATCTTCACACAGACTAATGTCACCAGATGGTTATGAAGTGCAGGCAATAAGGTGAAAATATATTGTCTCAATGATTCAACGCCTCACTTGAATCAACAGGTCAAAGAAGTAATGGTGTCTGAACGGAGCAGGACTGCACAGGCCCTGTCGACTTCGATCTTGAGTTCACAGACTTTAAAACACAAGGGCGTTCTTGCCCGAGGATCTGGAGTTTCGGTTCACAAGGGGTTCAGATAAGATATAGCTTGGAGACAGAGCTAACCACAGTTTGAAAGTAATCTGTAAAATCTGGAGTTTGTGAAGACGGTGTGTCAGGTGTGCCACCTCGTATTATCTTCAAGCTGAGTGCTCTGCCAAGGACAAACAAACTGGCTTCCCAAGATCAAGATCAAGGGAATGGCAGCAATCCAACCTTCTACATGGATTTAGCTCTTACAATGTGCAACCAGTGGTAATACTGTGCATCATATTACGGTTCAAATTCAACCTAAATGCCACAGTAATTGAGAATAATTAGAGATTTTATTTAATGTGCACATACAAACTACAAACTAATAAAGTAATGGTTAATGTGCACACAGGGTACATGCAAATGATCTGATGTTTATATCAACCTGATATTTGACACATCTCAGGAAAAAAGATCAGTTTTTTAAAAGGATGAGGTCTTTTTTATTTACTAACCAATCACAATGATGTCCTTCCTACTCATTATTCTACTATGATCCATGATACTCAGCTATTACTGTATATGTGCCGTAGTTTACCTCCATTGAAATCATTAAATGTTTAGCCCATTTAGGACATCATGGCTGTTACTTCTCACTTTTATATCGCTCATATTTTCTGGTAATCTTTTTCCTGCTTTTCTTATTGTGGACATCAAAAGGAGAAACGTTCAAACCACTGCTCTTTAAAGTCCTTTCAGCAAGAAGCTCCATTCAGACTTCAAAATGGGTCACAGCACTTTATCACTTCACTTTGTGATATCTTTTTTGTACGTTCGGCGAAATCACACAGTAGGCTGTATGCTTCTTTTAGAGGTTTGGAGACGTTATCGTGGATGTGAATTAGGCCAGCTAAAGCGGGTCAAGTTAAACAATCTGAACAAATAATATATAGCATGTTCATTCAAGCTTTTCGTAACTCAGAACATGAAATGTAACCTACAGAGGTTATCCTTTTTAATATTTGGCCCTAAATTGATTAAAATGCACTTTGAGTCTTCACTGCATCTGTAACTCGAGGCCAGAATCTTTATACACATCATTTTTATGTTATTGCTTCAGTTCCCTTTATTCAAACATTATTCACACATAACATATTCAGCCAACCTGCTGTAACAGCACAGTGTAAAACTCCAGTTGATTGAAAGTTTCAATTTAGTTTCATTAAGGTGACGTGTCTTAATCTTTTCACAACCGCACTGATTGTACAAGTGTTCGCAGCCAGTGCAGACCTGCACAGGTGTCTGGAGTTTGGCTGATTAGATGTCTCCTCAGACTGTGTTAATATGTGGCTTCATTCACCTGAGCTCACAGCAAGAAGGCTCAACCTCTACAGCAGCACACCGACTGACCTTCAACTAACTTCAGCTTCACCAAGTCACACTGTATTTTTGAGAAAATACACTTTTCCAGATCTGTTTGATAAGACATCGCTGGCCAAATTAGCAAATGAAAAGAGGGGCAGACAATTGATTGCCATCTGTTTTCTCATTCATTTGTTGATCGCATTTGTATTATACAACGCTCATACCATAAAGTGGCACAGCAATGATCCTCTATGAATCCTTACGACAGCAGGGCAGCTTTTTGATGTAGACATTGTTTGCAAGAAACCCCCTAGCCAGTCATTCTTTGAAACCGGAATATTATGACAAAATAACACAATTGACTGCAGTCACATGGTCAGCACAGGCTTGTTAGCTTGGTCTCACAGGGTAATAAGCTCACACAGTCTGTTTAAGAGGCACATTTGTAATGATTGATTCCTGTCTCATACAGTAAGTGTCTCTGTGATTTACTTGGCCCCAACATGCAAATCTATTGCAGGCAGCAATTCAGCTGAATTAAACTGATTTTGTTTACAGTGCTAGTGTGAACAGTGAGTAGGATTCAGTGGCATCTAGCAGTGATGACTGCAGCCTGCAACCAGCTGAAACGTCTCCCATGTGCAAAGCATGAACTCCCATTCAGGATCCATTCATTCCCTTCACGTTCATTGTTCAGGAGGTTTTTACTCAGAGCTGAATTATCCACAGAGGCCTCTTCTTCACCAAAACAAACAGACCAGATGATTATAACTGGTAAAAACACCAAGTAAAACAGGTTCACACTACAAAACAGTGCATCTCTGATGCTCTGTGGCTCGTTGCAGACGGGGTGCTGGCCCAGCACCAGCTGATGTGTGCTCACCTTTTTCTCTAATAACTTAGGATCCAGATGTTCAGGAGGTTTTTACCAGGAGCCAAATTATCCTCAGACATCTCTTCCTCTCCAAAACAAACAAACCCAGTGACTTAAACCGATGAAAACGCAGAATAAAGCAGTTTCCTGTTACAACACTTACATCTCAGAGGGGCTGCTAGCTATGGTGGTCGACATAAAAATGCTATAACACCATTTTGGGCTTCTGTAGAAACCTGTCAATATAAACGGCTCATTCTAAGGTAAAAAACCACAGCAATTTTTATTTTTTAGGTGATTATAATCTGAAGAAAATATTCTTATTATTATATCATATTTTTTGCAAATATACCCACCTAAATCCTACACACTGGACCTTGCATAATATTGCATATTTATGATAATGATAATTTTGTTAATTTGCACATTAATGATCTCTGCCATGAATAGAAACATCAAAATATAATGAAATACAATAATAAACAATTGAATAAACTACAATAAAATCATGTTATGCCAAAACATAATAGAAAACTAGTCCTTTTGGCTCTTATTGTGCTAATTGCTCTATTTGCACTGGCTCATGAATTACGGATTATTGTTCACCGACTCTACAGAATGTTTTGCTGAGAAAAAAAACAAGGCAGCTCTTTAGTGTATAAATGTTGCTTTTAAATCTTGTTTTATTTATTTGATTTCTGCCAGAGCCTTTGGGGAACTTACATGCAAATGAATTGTATTTGTTTATTTTGTGCCTACGCACCCAGAGTCACATTGATTTCTGTCTGCAGGCAATCAATTCCCCAAATTTCTGAACACAGAGTAACAAACACAGGGTCAGTGGTGTTTAAGGAGCGTGCACTTGCAAGTGTGCCGCATGTCTTCGTCACAATTAAATCCCTAATTAATTTTTCTTTTATAACTTTTAGAGGGATTTTAACTTTTTTTTTTGCTGCATTTAAGCACGTGTGCATGAACATCCCGTATAATCGGGTAGGTCATGACAAAGGCAGCAGAACTATCCAGCAGTGGCCTGTTACAGAAGATGAGCTCTCCTGATTAGCACCGCAGGGCCCTTTGTTGGAAGTATTTGATTAAGCAGTGAACTGAAGAGCAGCTCTGAGTGAACCGATCTTTCTCTATCAATCAGGTTTTACCACCCTATCATGTATTCCACAGGTGTTTCGCACAGTCTGTCATTGCTGCATAATTGAAACTGCTCTGTCTCTATCATGAACAAGACTGTCCCGAGCCTGCTCTGCTAGGCTTTGATCGGAGACGACGGTGTATGTGTGTAGCTCCATGTGTGTTGGTTTATAATGCTATAAAGCTATTATTGATGGCAGCATCTCCGCACAAATCATAAAAATCATCTCCTGCTTCCCTCCGGATAGTCTGTCAGTGTTAAAAAACCTCAGTGCCAGAGGCATACGCTGCATGCTAGTCCCTATCTCAGAGATTAAAACATCCATTACAGTACACACAAACACACACACACACACACACACGTATATCCTTTAATACACGTCATTATATGCCCCCTTTGCACCACAACTGTCCAGACTCGGCATGAAGTCACTGTCAAAGCAATGATTACTTTTGCCTGTCGTATATATGCATGCATTTATGGAGCGAGAGATCAGACTTTCTTCGCCTGCAGCTATGCAAGAAAACATTACATTTATACTGATGACCTCTATAAACAGTCAGAATTGCTGTATGGCACACGCACAGTTTCCGTTTTTTCCTTGAGCAGCCTTTCTGAAGCCTAGATCTATTTTTAAACAGAAACAAAAGGGACACTGAACCGCACAGTGTCAGCTTTAATAGATCAGAGGCACTTCTTTCTCTTTGAGCTGGTACGCAGAGCGCTTTATTAGTCTATAACAGATAAATAAGTTTAACACAAGACTTTCTCTCTCCGGAACTGTAAAAACAAAGCATTGTTAAGTCAGTGAACTTGGAGATTCCTTCAGCAGCGACCAGCAGGGCTGATTATACTGCCAGTCATTCCTTCTTAAACATGAATAAATTAACAGCACATGCGAGTGTTAACAGATCCGTCTCTGTCTGAATAATCATCACCCACTTTCTTGGGTTGCTAGCACAGTGACCCACTTTAAAAATTCATATTTATTGTTTAATCACAGGCTGAGAAATGAATTTTCACTAGAAGCTTCTGTATCAGTTATCAGCTTCGATGTGCACGGCGTAAGAACACCAGAGAGTGAGCAGTGATCAAAGAAAGTCCGGCAATAAGAACGCAGACAGATCCAACATAGGCTATTTCTCACCAGCCACTTCATTAGTTACACCTTGCTAGTGCCATGTCACAGATTCAACAAGGTGCTGGAAACATTCCTCAGAGATTCAAGTCCATATTGACATGATGACATCACACAGTTGTTGCAGATCTGTCAGCTGCACATCCATGATGAGAATCTCCCGTTCCAGCACATCCCAAAGGTGCTCTGTTGGACTGAGATCTGGTGACTGTGGAGGCCATTGGAGTACAGTGAACTCATTGTCATGTGTGAGATGATGTGAGCTTTGTGACATGGTGCGTTATCCTGCTGGAAGTAGCCATCAGAAGATGGTACACTGTGGTCATAAAGGGATGACGACACGGTCAGCAACAATACTCAGGTAGGCTGTGGTGTTTAAACCATGCTCAGTTGGTACTAAGAAAATCTCCCCCACACCATTACACCACCAGCAGCAGCCTGAAGCCTTGATACAAGGCAGGATGGATCCATGACACCAAATTCTGACCCTACCATCTGAATGTGGCAGATTTTTTTTTTTATTTTGCATTACAAAATTAAAGTAGAAATGATGAGAAAAAAGTTTAGTTTAGAATTAGTGCCGCATTTTGAGAATAGAGTAGTTTTGTTGAGAACAAACTTGAAATTTCAAGATTTAAATTGAACCTTTGAGGAAAAATCAACCTGATAGCATTAGTGCATTATGCCATACTAGTGACGAATGTATGTTTTGTTGCTCAAACCTAAGAAAGTTGTTATGATCTTAGCTCCCGAGTGTCCCCTACCACACCATTGTCAGCCAGTCCCTGTATTTCTCCCCTGTTGGCCACGACCACCTGCTCCAGCTGTGTCTTGTTCTTGTGATTAGTTCTTTTTTGTGTATATATACCTGTGTCGTTCCCTTTTGTCAGTTCCCTGTGTTCATGATGTCACTCTCTGCTCCTTTGTCCCCTGCTTTCGTTGGTCTTTCATGTTCCGTGTTGGATTGCTTCCCTGAGTTCATCCCTTTGTTCACTGTGATATCCTGGTTTGTTTTCTGTTTAGTTTTGGTTCTTCTTTCTTTTGTACTTTGAGATGTATGTCTGCCTGTATCTTCAGTTTTGTTGCCTGCTTGTTTGGAGGTGTTTTGCCAGCGACATTAAAGCTTGCTTTTTGTTCAAACCACTGGTTTTTCACCTATGTTTTAAGTTTATTTTGAAAAGAGACTGTATGAATTTAAAAAGCAAAAACATACACTTCCTGTAAGACAGAAGTTTATTTTGAAAAGACACAATGCATGTCACAAGTGTAAGTTGACATGGTATCCTGGAACATCCAAAACACGGTGCCTGGAGCATCATAGTTTGACGCCACAGACCAAACATCGGTATTTTTCATGTTGGGAATGGGAATGTGTTGTGTAATGGCAAAGTTAAATAATCTCCCCCTTGTTTTCTTGATTTTTATGTGTCTTACCACTTTTTATCAGTCAGTCATTCCCCTTTTTGTGGGAAATGTGATTAGCACTGTCAGAAGAGTTGTCAGATGTAGAAATAATCAAACATTGTAGCACCTCAGTGAGCCCAACCAGAATCATTTTCGATCTGTCACAATCCTCAAAGACATTTAGCCAATCTTACATCTCTGAGGACATGACTACATTTAAATATCATTGTATTTCCCCCCTGAAATATGTAGCCACAGTAAAGTGTAGAGTAAAATTCAAAGTCAACTTTGCAAGTACGACGTGGACTGACTCCAGCTCATGACAGGATGAGCACTATTTGAACTCATGAGGTAAACCAAAGTCAGATTTTGTGAGGGCGCAAGTGCAACACTTAGTCACTCACACGGAGTTCCTAACGGACCATCTTCCTTATATACATTTCTGCTTCAGTGGAGGTGATAGTCTATATACAGTAGGAATCCAGGCTAAGAAATAAAGTATGTCATGGTTTTATAAGAACAAATCAGCCTTCAAAAGTCTGAATGGTCACATAAGCAAAGCAGCGTGTGTGACACTAATGAGGCTGGTGTCCTGCAGAGGGTCCTAGAAAAGGACTGCATCAGTGACAACCTTGTTAGTCAGACAGAAAACTCAGAACTTTGTCTTAAGACATAAAAGTACTTTGAGCAAAGAAATAGGTCTCTTTCTTACCTCGTGTTGCAAAAGTCTAGCAGTTACTGTCTAGACGAAGCAGAGAAAATGCTGAGGAGAGAAAACTGTCACTGCCAGATAGATGCAAACCACAGATAGGCTTGTGTAGTAAAAAGAAATCAAACTAGCACCACTCTCCTTACATCTTAAAGGTGTTTAAACTTTAAAGCCTAAAACACTTTCTTGTGTTGCCCTGCATTCTTTTGAGTTCACAGCAAATCTCTGCTGCCATGTAACTGAGTGAGTCTGCCTTGTCAACCGTATTGTGAAGTGCAGAACAAAGAAGTGTTTTGTTTTATTGCGTATTTGTCTCTCCAGAGACGAGGACAAACATGACGAGAGTGAAAAGGGAGAACCTGGGACTTACATAGTAGCACAGCAGCGCTCATTTAGATAGCCTGTCATGATGGGAAGAGGGATGGAGAGGGGACAAAGGGAGGATCATTCTGGATGAGAAAGAGATTCAAAGGGGATGGAAAGTAATAAAGAGAAAGATATATGGCAGTATTATAGAAAGAATGCATTTGTGAACAAAATGAAGGACTTCATAAATCTGGTCAAAAATTATCATAGTGACTTATTCACTTGTCAGACAAAAGAATAAAAGCCATGACTTTTGTCTCAGAGTACAGAAGAAAGTGAACTAACAATGATTTGATATTTAGTATTTGTTGCAGGAATGAGACACTTATGTATTATGTAAAAAGGATATCTTGCCTTATGCATATAAGCTGTTTTTGTGATTCTTAATTCTCCTTATCTGCATGTATTTAAATTTTCCAGTTAATAAAATATGTTTTTGATACTCCAGTGTACAAAGACGCAGTGGCAGCGTAATTGAATAGATTTACTGATCAACTTTCCCACTGTGATGAATCCATGCTTTGAAAGGGCTAATTAATGATTAATTTCATGGCATTTATTTGATAATGACACTTATAGAGGGCATCAGTAAGAGAGATGGGTCGATATGCAAATGATGTCCATGTATGCATGCATATGTGTAGGCTGTTGCCACAAAGCCAATGTCAGATATTTTAAATAATTTAAGGCTGTGAAATAAATAATGTCTTCAGCTCTTGGATAAAGTGTTGTTAGCAAGAATTTTTGTTGCATAACCATCATTGTTTTGCAGTTGCAATTGCCTGGAAACCACTGCATTTTTTTTAGCTCTAGCTTGCTTTTGTCCCCTTAGTGTTTCAGTTGAGATGTGACCTCTAGCTCACCAGGAAGAGTGTGCACCTCATGTAGACTGAGTCTTTAGCAGTGACCCAGGTTCAAATCAAAGCTGTAGCCCTTTGCTGTGTGTCATCCAAGCGGCAGTCTCTGCAGCTGAAAAATGAAGCCAGTGCCAAAAACTGCAGTTCATCGAATGGCCACTTGAGGCTGGCACCAAAACTGACTGAATCCCCATAGACCCTCATATTAAAACATCCAACATTACAGCATAAATAAACATGTTTACAGCCTAGTACAAAAACAGTTTTGGTCCATAGCTAAATTTGAATATTAATGACAGCTGTACAGGTGGTGACTTTTTTTATAACTCACCCTCTTGTCCAAGTATGATGGTTGATGGTTTGCAGAAATGTACAATGCCAGTAGTTTGTAAAAGTGTTTGGGCTGTGAGATAACTATTTGATAAATTGTAGTTTGTCAAGGGATTCCTCTGTGGCACAGCAGACTGACTTAAACTTGAAAACAAATAATCACCTTTTACCTACATCATAAATACATCCCTACTGCAGCAGTTGCTTCTGAAGGTTTTCTATATCGCTTTTTCCTGCCGAGCTGCTACATGTTCAGGCTTCACTGACACATCTGTACCTCAGTGATGCTGTCACCAGCGCTATAGGGTTTGTGACAGAATCAGCCGTGTTAATGCTCTTGATTCTATCAAACTATCAGCAGCCTCCCTCTCCTCTCCACATGGTACAGAGCCCCTCAAATCCCTGAAAAAAAGCAAGAATAATTTTGGAGAGGTGGGAATAGAAGCAGAAATAGATGTAACTAGACTCCATTTAGTCTCTGACATTCAGCTCCCAGAATCAAGGCTGTAGGCACTCCCCACCCCGAGGCTCTCAGTGTGTGAGAAAGAGCTGGAGGAGTTAATAGAAGAGATCTAAGAAATCTCAATATACCCTGCTTAGAAAGAAGGAGAAGTTTTATACTGAGTGGGAACACTTTGTATCGCATGATGTAAAAGTAAATGTCTCTAACATCACTGGTAGTAATTTATCTGAGGGATTCCTCATAGCATTTTAACTGCATCAAAACTCTTGTTCTTGTTTGTCTCCGCAGTACTGCAAACGCTCCTCCCAGTCTCGCCAGGGGAACGTTTGCGAGTCCAGCTTTGCCCACTGCAACATCTCCACCACACCCTCCAGCAGCTCCAGAGGCACAGCGAAACACCACAGGTATGACATTTAATTGCACATATAGCACAGGTGTAATATTACACTAAATATGCAGCTTCGCCCTCCGTTGACTGCAGGAAACAGTAATAAAGCTAATTATACCAACAATAGGCAACTTCAGTGTCCTTTCCTATAATCAGCCGGGACGCAGTGAAGAGAGAAATTGAATTATCCACATTACAGTGCAGCCAAAGCTAATTGCTGATTTACGGAAGAATGATAGTAATTATAATTAAAGCTATAAACATGTTAATAAGCATATCTGTAACAGTCATGAACACAGGAGGAGATGGGACAGAGATAAAACAGAAAACACATGTGTGGGAATTTATGAGCTGGCGCAGACATGTAAATCCCAGTGAGCTTTTTCTCACACTGCTCAGCGGTGGGTTAGAGCATTGGCATGTTCATCAGCAGCAACACACTCCAACACACACGTGTGTGCCTACTTCTGACAGAGTTAGAATTCACATCTTTGCCAAGGGTGGATTTTCTGTTACACTACACATGAACAAACACACCGACAGAGCTGAGCCAAAGAGATGGGAGCCCCTGCAGATTGGGTTTGTACGTCATTGGTATTCTGCTTTTATAGTTTTAACCTCTGTTTCAAGGTTTCATGTGTCGGAGGAAGAGAAAGACAGCATGGTTTTGGATTCACCATGAAACAAAAGCTTTTTTAAACTTCTGTTGACGCAGAGGGAAATGAGTAAAATGCACACATAACGTTCTTTTGACTCTCCTTCACTGCTGTTCAGTCACAGACATTCACACCCGAGAGCCTCTCAGTACACTCATGGTTTTCTACCTCTAACTGCTAAGCAACTCCACTGGAGCAGCTAGGGGTTAATCAGCTTTTTTCAAGGGAATCCAGGCAGTGGTTGAGAAGAGATTTTCCCAGACAAACTAGAAATACAATCAGACAACCTTCAAACCACAAAGTCCACTTCTCTAACCTTTCGGCTAAACTCCCGCAAGACTTTTCTTTCTCCTTTCTTTCCATTTCTCACTCACTCTGTTCCTCTCACCACAAATGACATTCTTAGTGGGCGATCAGGGTTTATTTGTTTGCAATCGCATCGGCTTAGGCAGAGACTTGGACACTATTGTCAGGATAGCAGAGTGTGTTGGGATGCCACAGTCCAAAATAGCCGGAAAGAAACTGGCCAAGGCTAATTCTGTGTTTCGGAAATATCTTGTTTAAATGCCTTTATACAAAACTCTGCCAACACTATTAAGTGCCTGACTGTAAGCAGGGCTTCCAGTTGTTATGGCTAAGAAGCCCATTTTTAGAGGCAAATCTCTCCTTCAAAGCAGCAGAGTTAAATATGAATGAGGGCCCGAAGAGGACATTTGCTACTTCAGTAAAGTAAGTCAAAATGTACTTACACATTTTCCGGCTCCAAAATCTCTTTGGAGAGATTTTATGTATGCAAAGAGGACATACATATGACACCATGCTTTCAAATTACTGTAATAGAACTGATTCATCAAAGAGGCACAAATAACCCTTTTTCTTAAAGGATGCGTAACTAAGCGGAGGTCGTATTAATGACACTCTGTACCTGCAGTCCTTTTATACTGCAGGATCTTTTCCAATACGCTTTGGGAACTCAGGAACTATACACGCGTTTCTACAAGAGGAACTTTTGTCCACTTTTCATCCTCCCTTTCCACCCATGTATGTCCTCTATCCAACATTCATTCCAACATCACAGTCACGCAGCAGTTAATTAAAAAAGACCATTCTGAAATGTGCCAAAGGGTTGTGGGATTTTGTTCCTGAGCTTAGTTCCCGGGCTGCTCAGTTCCTTTTAGTGCTGGCTTGAAAACTGAATTACTATGGAAACTGACCAACATAAATCCAGTTTAATAAAGCTTTTCAACAGTGGTCCTGTTGATATAGACTTGATTTAGGAGATTATTCTTTTAACTGCTGTTTGGTCCAAACCAAAACAGACCAAAATTAGATAATCGGACACAATCCAAATTGCGGTTCACCCAAACAGAGAGAGAACACCAGCAGTGGCAGTGACATGATGCATTACCAGATAATGGGACTCCCTAAAAACCTGGTATTCCACCTGAGGGGTGGTGCCTTATGTTGGTTCCTCTCAAAATTAAGGATGCTTCCTTGGTGGAACTGGTCCTTCCAAGTCAGGTCCTACAGAGGCTTGGTAAGACTCCTTCCTGGCATTTGGTGAACACACATTGGAGCAGTCTAGCCAATGCCCAGGTGTGTGTCATTGTCAATTTCAACAAATCGTGGGGTACATCATGCTCACTGAGGATACACACATGCATCCTTGAAAATCCTCTGAAGAAAGGACTCGGTCCTCGGCAGAAATCAGCCATTTAATGACTCTTCCTTGACTCTGAGCAACACTACCTGTCATGGTCCTGATGTGCATTCTCACCTGCTCACATTGGGTTGTTTCTACATGTCTGGAGCAAAACCATAACCCAAAAAGTGTTTAATAACCTTATCTTTGCCTTAACACCAAGATTAAACCCACAGAAGACCTCACGCCTAACTGTATCTTTAAACACAGAAGATATTTTTATTTTTTGTGACTAGCAATTGATGAAGATACACTTAGATTTTGCTCCTTGCACTGCTGGCACGGTTTCAAGATGTTCTCATTTCCTTTACCTCACTGCTGATAAATTCTCAAACTGACCATCATGATAATGTAGCTGAGCATCCTGGGTTAGCCCTACTGAATAATTAATAAAACAATAAACGGTAATGAAGATGGTGTAACAGCTCCAAAAGCAACTGCTGCCCATTTATTTTTCTTCACACCAAACTCTCACACATGAATGAGTCCCCTAAAACAGCGGACTGTCACCCCAAAACTTTCTCTGCCCTACGGCAACTCAAGGGAGACAAACAATATAGAACAGTCTGTTACAGTTGATTTCCATGCATAGGTGTGAGACTAAACAAACAAACTGTAGAAAACACGGACAGTATGTTCTGGATGCTTTCATAATCAACATGCATCAAATAAAGTCATCCCCTTAATAAACAATAACTCCTGAATCTTTTCTTCTTCTTCATGTTTCTTAGAAGTGGTTCCTTGTCTCACAGCCCCGATCAGAGATCCCGGGCAGCCCATTGGTCAGCACCACGCAGGACCCCGCCCATACCCAGGGGACGACTAAATCCAATTGGAGGATCCAAGTATTCAGGCCCCGCCTACCAACACCTCCAGGAAGTAGATTCATCTGAGAGGGAGGCCGAGGCACAAAGAGGGTGAGGGGAATGAGCTGAAGGTCTAAAAAACAAGGAATTACTTTACAGTTTTTTAACTTAAAATAACTGACACAGCTTCATGATGTATGACATTTTAGTTATATTTGGTCTTTGAATGTGCACATACATCAATATGTACTTTATCGATGTTTCAGTGTAATGCAGACAACTGAAGCTTACTCTGTTTACAGGCTCTTACTGTGCATACAGACAGAGGCTGTTTTAGGTGTAATTACAGCTTAAGGATCTGGAGTATTTTAAGGTTTTATCCTCACTTTCTTCTCGCTTTCATTCTGTCTCCGCTTTACTTCTTTGCTGTATCCTCAATGTGCTGAGTCATTTCAATGAAAGCCACTAACTGAAAAATACAAGCCTGCCATGGACAAAGCTTCGGATTTCATTTCAAGAGTGGATATTTCAAAGCCAATTCTGTGATTTTTTTTTTTTTTTACTCCCAAAAAAACGACTGCATGTCTTTTTTTTAACCTCCTTTACTCCCCCCCTCCACCCCTTTGTTTTCCAATCTGCTGAGCAAAGATAAAAACAAGGTCACGTTATGTTGTGGTCTGCAGTACAGTGGCATGAGTTCAAAGGAATTGCTTCGTCTGGTGCTTGTGCTTTTAAGGACACGATACAGGCTGCACATCCATATTCCTCCCTCTCTCTCCTTCTCCTCTCTGACATCTTGTCAAGCCTTCACTAAATTCTGATTCTCAGCTTTTTAATGCAACGGCTTAGCAGGTAGACAACAATTCAATCCTAGCATTCAAATGTAACACAGTAGGGTTACACTTCTCAGGCAAAACAGCATGTGCAGAGCAGCCGGGGGAAATGCAAATGATCAGCGCGCATGATTAGCAAGAAATACATTCAGTGTGAAAGGCGCTGTGCTTTGACCCATTTTTGGTGGGTCATGAGTCAGTGCTTTACCCACCTGGACTGGCAAGCCTCACTTGAAAGCGTTCAGGTCCCAGCAGTCCCTGTTCGGGATAAAGCTCCACATGACCTACATGCATACTAATAGAAAGAGGTAAAGAAGCAGATAGACATAGCTGGACAACAACAAAAAAAAACACTTCTGCATACATTGAGCACACAGATGCATGCATTAAATTCAATGAAGTGCACACAGCAGGGGACAAAGTAATGACCATGCAGGTTATTTTTGCTCCAAGCACTTAAGTTTCCTTTTGTTTTAATCTTTTCTTAAACAGGTTATTTCATGCTTCATTTTTGCCCGAATGTCACTAAAGAGGGACACTTGAGCTGCTTAAGTGTGCATCTCCTCAACACAAGTGCTCTTCTCATCAGCCCCAGTGCTACTCAAGTGTCCTCTGGTCAGCCCAAGTGTCCTCTAGTAACCCAAAGTCCATATTTGAGTGAGCTCTGGGTCAGCGTAAATGCTGTCTGGGCTGCCCAAGTGTCCTTAGGTTGGCCCAAGTGCCCCCAAAGTGTCCCTGGGTCCTATAGCACATGGTCTAAATTGCATGGTGCAAGTGGGGCATGTCCAACTCCACTTTTGCAACGGCGCATAATCTGGGTGCAGAGTGAGGCACAAGGGGCAAAGGGGCTGCATTTTAGTTTCTTGATTAATCATAGGTGTGTAGTGGGCATAACTTGAACTCAACAAAGAGAGAGTGTCATCTCCTTTTAAGAGCCAGGTGTGCATGCCTCTGGTGCCCTGCTATTTACATGGCAGATTCTGCAAACTGGAGAAGCAAGCAGTTTTCTGCTGAGAGTAATGCAGTGAGGGCAGTAATGTCACTGCAGCAAATGTTGTGGGACATTTGAGCAGCACAGCTAAAAACTGCAGTTAGAAACTCGACAGAGGAATGAGAACTAAACTTTTAGCTTCTGAAATAATCAATGAAGTTATGCTGCTCTTTGAGAGTAAATGTGCACTTTGTCTCTCTTAATGGGGAGTCGAACAGCAGCTCTGCACCTCTGCTTTGCTATCTGCTATGTTCACATTTTACTGAATGTAATTATTTTCCTCATTATGAGGAATTATTTGATCCACCTGCAACCCATCTGTGTGTCCCTGTGTGTGTAACAAGCAGAGCGCAAGCATGTTGTGGACCCGCATATTTAGGCATATCTTACTATCTAAATAATGTTCCCTTTAAATAGCAGAAAACTACTGCACATTTGTCTTTCGACCAGGTTTTTGTTGTTCAATGGTGCAGTTGGTTTCTGCTGCCTCGAAATAGCAATGTGGCAAAAATGCTCCTGACCACATCTCAGTTTATGATGTACATGCCCATGGGTGCAAGTACATTTGCTATTTACACATGAGCGCTGACCCTGAGAATGACAACTGTGTTGGTCTGAAACTAGCAATGACAGTTATGCTGCGCTGTGTGCCAGGGTGCATCAAATGTAAGTGTCCATTGGTCAGCTCAAGTCTCCTTTGGTCTGCCCAGGTACCCTTGGTTTAACTCAGCTGTGTTCTAGTAAGACAAAGGGTCTTCTGGTTGGGCCAAATATGTTCTGGTTTGCCCAACTATCTTCTGGGTTATCCATATGTCCTCAGCAGGCAGCAACCTCCAGGGCTGAAAATGAAGCCGACACAGAAGTGCAAAAAAACGCAGTTCTTTGAATGGCGACTTGAGGCTGGCTTCAAAACCAACACTTTCTCACTCTGAAATTGTAACATATTGACATTTGGTCGTGGACTTCCTACAACCACGTGCAAGGTACCCTGAGTGCGCTGGTTGTTGATGTTCTCGGACACCGTGTCAACCTCTGCCTGTTACATGCATTGTCTCTTTTCAAAATACAATGCCATTTCCACATGAAATGTACAGTTTGCATACAGTCTCTTTCAGAATAAACACACTACGTCCGTAAAACACAGCGGATTGCCTTTTTTTTTTCTTCAACAACAAACACGTGTGGTTACATTAATCCAACACGCACGCTTTACAGTCTTACGGGTAGCGAAAATCGGTGATTGTTGGATTTTTATCGAGGCTTAAAGTTACGCATAATTAAAGGCAGGCCAGTTTGAGTGACAGGCTGTTTGCCAGTAGTGTCCTCAGCTTCTCAGTCACATCGACCCCTCTGTCCTCCAAAGTGCCAGCCTCCCTTTCAAATACGGCCACTTCTGGCTCCAAAAAACCAAACCAGTGGTTCACGTCACGGTAGCTACGTCCATTCTTTCTACAGTTTAGTCCTCAGATCACTTAGTGTGTCCACTGATCAACCAAAGTGCCCCTCTGGTCAGCTGAAATGACCTTTGGTTGGTCCACATGATCTCCTGGGCAGCCCATATGTCATACGGTCACCGTAAATGGCCCCTGCTCAGTAGAAATTTCTCTCAGGTCGCTCAGATGTCTCCTGAACACTTTGTGTTCTGTGCTGCTTGAATGCTGCTCTGCTTAGACCCCTTTTTTATTTTTGCCCCTGCCCCTAGAGCATGAAATCAGACTTAGTTTGGGACAGACAGATGAACAGGTCATGCTAGAAGGCAAGAGGTCATACAGTACTCACTCAGAAAGTCACTCACTCACCTACTCACTCATTCACTCTCTAACGTACGCTTGCACATAACAGCAGATGGACATAGAGACGACAGACTCCCTCTCCCATAGTATGGTAGCCTGGGTTGCCATGGAGACATTTGACCATGACTGCATAGAGACTGAGGGAGCGATGCAGAGACAGAGACAGAAATAGAGAGACAACCAGTTTGAATCCATTCTGACACAGACGCAATGCGTTCAAAAATATGGTAAAAGAAGAAAGAAACAGCGGCAGTAAAAGGATGTGATAGAGGAGTGTGCAGATAGCACATGACAGCTAGAAAAGGCTTTAAAGAAAGGTTGCCCGTTCTATTCCATGCCTGTTAGAGAAAGCCTAGTGTTATCTCAACAAAATGGCTGACAGGGAGACAGAATGTCCTGTGTTGTTACTACTATTTTAAGATAAAGCTGTCTCCAAAATGGCTGACGGAGGGACTGCACGCATTTTTGTATTTTTGCCCACTGTTTGCAGTATTTCTTCAGAAACATGTCGGCTTCACCCTCCCTCTCTAAGTTTGTTTTGCAAGATGTTATATACCCAGCCTTCAGTTTGACAGCAGCTGTTTGTGTCTGTGTAGGTGTTCACATCTACATGCATGTAAAAAAGCTCATGTGTTGCTTCTCTGGAACATTTCTCAGTGTTACAAGGTCGCTGCATCACATTACATAAAGATTTAACTTTGACTTTAGCAGCAAACAGATGAGATATATTAAGAAACTATCCGTGGGGGAATGGATTAATGAAAATGACTGTTAACACTTGTACATGTAATGAGCTCCTGTAAGAGATAAAAGCCCAGTCACTTATCTCACCTCACTTGCTCACAATCTCTCTGTAATACCCCTCTAGCTGCTCCCTCGTCGCTCCAGGGTCTATATTTGAACTCTGCTTCATAGATTTTTGCAATCTGATTGTGTTTCAACACATCAAAAGAGAGATTTGTCTGTGAATGTTATCTTGGGAATTAGCACCCTCGCATCATCCTCTCTTATCGCTCGCGGGATCCTCTCTGTGGGCCCGCTAAATCTCCACTGTGGTTTTTTTGGTGAGGTTTTCATTTCTCTGAAAAATACTGCGGCGATAAAAGGACGATGTGATTTCCTTTGAGCCTGAAAAGGCACCTTCTCCTCCCACCACTATTTTTGCAGGCCTTGATGGAGAGCGTAAGTGTGTGTGATGAGGTCTTATGAGGGAGAGGGACTCCAAGTTGGATTTTGACATGGCAGAAAAGGCTAGCGTTTGCAGAGGATTATGAATTATTACACAAAGATAATGAGGCCCTGCTCCAGAATGCAGCTGGATTTAGACACTGATAGCACAGAAGGGCATGGTCAGTCTTAGAAAGAGGGCGAGAGAGATTATGTCTGGGCTCAGGGAAGTTAGGTCAAGACCCAGATACTGAACAGAGACTTGGTGTAATGTAGCGTAATAGACTCAAATGCAGATAACACATCTTCAGCCTGATTTATATGTACTGTATAGCTTTGCTAAAGTCAACACCAAACAACAAATGTTCAGCATTTCATCAGAGCTTGACGTTGGTGTTTCGTTGCAGCAGTCAGACACAGGGTGGTGGAGTGTCATTTAAAAGGGTGGAGACCAACTATAGAAAGCCAACTGGATATTTGTCTTCATTATATTTTCAGGTTGTCTGTCCGTCCATACGTCCTATTCTCATGGACACAATATCTCAAGATTCCTGGTGGGATTTTCCTCAAATTTGGAACAAACATCCACTTGGACCCAACAATGGACTGATTAGATTTTGGTGGTCAAAGGTTTAAGGTCACTGTGACATCATGTGTCTTGTTTTTGTGAACGTGATATATCAAGAACACCTTCAGGGAATTTTTTTCAAATTTGGCACAAACATCCACTTAGACACAACGATGAACTGATTAGATTTAGGTGGTCAAAGGTCAAGGTCACTGTGACCTTACATCCATCTAATTCATGTGAATGCAATATCTCAAGAGCACATCGAGAGAATTTTTTCAAATTTGGCGCAAACGCCCACTTGGACCCAAGAATGAACTGATTAGATTTTGGTGGTTGAAGATCAAAAGCCAAGGTCATTGTGACCTTGCTTTGTTGATTGTATAGATCTTCTGTGCTGACGTGGGGGACGATGTGTGTGAACCATCCCTGTTTTCATAGACATGAATATAAACTGTAAGTGCAACTTGACTGGTACACAGAGGCATACAACCACACAGCAGTAATCGTGGGGGTTCTTTTTTTGTTTATTTTTACAGGCGCACTACCCACATTCAGATATATGAGAGGACTAGTTTTTTGCCACAATGTCCGATTTAGTGTGAACGTAGCCTTGTGCATCAAGGTGGAAAGTATGGGTGTAATCATAATCGTTCCCTAACATTAACCATAGTTTACCTGTAAACCAATCAATCAATTTATTTATCATATAAAAATTATAAAGTGTGATTTCAGTGTAAAGTGCAACACACACCGCCATACACCGCGCGTCAAAACGCCCGCCTCCATTATATTCTATGAACAAACCCACACTGGCACCGGCCGACACGCCGCGCCGCTCTGCTTCAGCTCACTGCTCTATTTCCAGCGCAGCCGGCGCTGCAAGAAAAGGCATAAAAGGCTTTTTATGTACGTCTCAGCCATGGTATGCTTAACATTATGAAGTTTTTCAAATTTTTAATAGAGAGAAGCAAGCAGAAGAGGAGCAAGAAACTCACCCGTGAAATCTAAGTTGTTGTTGCCTCAAAGTTTTTCCTCTTCTTCTTCTGTTACTAGCAGTTGGCAACCGTTGGCAACTAGTGTAGGTACAGCCACCTAGCGGGCTGGGGTGGCGATGGTGCTGCTGCCAATGTGTGTTGGGGGGCAGCATGTAAATGTCTATGGGATTAGGCTTTGGAAAAGGCGGGGTCTTTATTTAGGATCCTTGTGGCCTGAGGGCAGAGGCTCTTCCTGGCCTGGTGAAACTGGTACCTTATTCCCAACCTCAACTGGGAAAAAAAGGCAGTTATGTTGGTGGTTGGGATTTTAAATGATTCTTGTGGTCTTATTTTTGCAGCGCCTGGTGTAAACATCCTTCAGGCAGGATAGAGCAGCACCTATAGTATGTTGAGCCGAACAGACCACTCTTTGTAAGGCCTTGCTGTCCTGTTCAGTGCTGTTTCCCTCCCATTATTTGCCATAACCACAGTTTTTCACTACCTTAACCGTACCATGGTTGGCAAGCATCGATATTGTAGAATCTCTTCAAAAACATTTGCACTAAAAGTAATTCAGGATTATACAGAATCAGCCAATACTATTATTCTCTAGGGTTGATATACTCTACATACATGTAACAAGCTTTTTAATGTGGGTTTTAAAATATCACATGAAAGCTTCAGATAGGGAAAGTATTGCTGAGGGAGCAGTGCAGTGGGGTGCCAGAGAACACGATTACTAACAGCGGTGCATCTCCATATCTAGAATCATCCAAAGAATCCAAATCCAAAGTCCAACCAAAGTGAAAGTGATACTAGGATAAAGAGTAGTAGCTGTTTTATACTCTGAATCGTCTCAATTTCTGCAGCTGAAGAATAAAATTCACATCTAAGGAAAAACTGTGGATTCCACTTATGGTCAGGATGAGGGGAGAAATCTGTGACCACATGCAAACTGCAATTTTTACTTGTATCCTGGTTTCTTGTGTCATGTGAATTTAGCCATAAATGGTGAACAAGCAAGATATCAGAAATGAACGGTTTAATTTATGAGTTTGAACTCAAGGATGGCGAACAAACAGGCTGACACTAACAGGGTCAGACAGGCTAAATGAGCAGGATGCACAAATGGGGATAGGTTGATAACTTGATATGGGAAGAAACCAAAACAACATGTGCACATATGGAGGACATCTGCTAGACAGGTAGGGCGGTGAGGGAATAGAGGCGGAAGATGCAGGCACAGGTATGACTGAGAGTTGAGATTAAAAAACTTGAAAAATATAGAAAAGATCAACGAATCAGTGCAGTTATATAATCTCCGAGAAAGAGTGACTCAAAAAGGATTTTCAAACAGAGCAACTGGTCTTGACCTAAAACTGGAACTACTGAAAGGAAAAAAAAAATTAATAGAAATTACTGCACGTGACTCCTGTTTACTTCAGTCGTCCTTGACCGAAGCTGAACGCCTTTAACTTTAAAACAACACTTCTCATTTTCAACATACTTAGTCATTAAATCAATAATATAAAAAGTGAACTCTCTGTTACCTCTTCGCTTATATAAGGGAGTTGAGTTTTTTGGATTTTTTTTTGTGTGTGCACGGACTCAGATATAAAGAGATGAAAGAAAGATGTCAGGCCCATCTTCTTTCCTCTCAGCATCCTCGGTTAGCCTGTGAGATGGCAAAGGGCGGAGAGCTGTCCCTCTGTGTATTCTGCCAGGGTTTCAGCGTGGGAGTTTGAAAAGGCGATCTAGTCGAAATCGCACTCAAAGACACAATGACTTCTTCTCGAGGTGAAGTGAGGAAGTTTTTCTCCAGTTGAATAACCTTACCGTCTTTCTCTTCCTTTTGTCTCTGTCTGCCTTCGTTTCCTGTTTCCCCATCTTCTCTAGTTGCCAAACGCAGGCGGAGAGCCAATGTGACGACCCCAGACGAGATGCCTTCCTACATATGCAAACTCCTGTTTCCATGGAGACATCGTCACCTTGGAGTGGTCGCATGGAGGTGCGTTCAGGCCCGTGCGCCCTGTCCGAGCACAACGATCCAAACCCCACCACCCGCAGCCTGCGCAGGCCTGGACGCCGTCACAGCCACTCCCCGCCTCCTCCATTTCGCTCCTGCTCTATCCCCATCATCCCCTCCGTCCAGTGTCACCATGACAACGAGGTGTCTTGTATGCAAACCAGCGTCACACCGGTGACCACAGTGATGTCATCCACCTGTGGAGCCGTGCCCTGCAAGGAAGCGAGGAGAGAGAAGGCAGCACACGCCACGTTGTCTTCCTCTTCCTGTTCGTCCGCCATTGGTCAGCAGCAGGATGAGGTGGCGCTGCTGCTGGAGGAGGCGCAGGAGCAGCTCAGGGCATTGGCGTTGGCTCACAGGAAGCAGGAAGAAGGTGGGATCAGCAGCAGTGGATTGACGGCCATGCTGGTGGAGGCCAGAGAAACTGTTTGCTTCCTGAACCTTAATGGAGGAAGTGCCGGGGCGCAGAGCTGTAACGGACCCACGCAGACCCAGTTACTCAGCCCCAGCATATCACACAGAGACCTGGGCCAAACCAGCCAATGAGAGGACACGATTTAGGACATTCACTTTCGGTTTGACAGTGTTTGACAGACTCTGGTGTTCTGCATCTGTGGGACGCGAATGGAAATGCAGAATTAAAAAAAAAAATGTAATATCATGGAAATTCTGAAAATGTGCTGATGATATGCATATTGTATGGATACAAACATACAAACACTTCTCGAGTGGCCGCCTTTACACCGACTGACAGTATGGAAAAAGAGAAAAAAAAAATATTTACATGCATTTATTTACAAAACAAGAGAAACACTTCTACTTAGACAAAAAGAAACCAAATAGTCTGTCAACTCCATGGTGTTTTTAATTGTAAAAAGAATATATAAATATATATATAAATATATATGGATATAAATATATGGAATTCAAAAAGTGACCAAGTACAAAGTTGAAGAACACAGGAATGATGTAACTATTTTCTTTTATTTTTCTCCTCCCTGTTTTGTATTAACCCTGTCACATTTTGGTTCTGGCTCAGTTCTGACGAAGGAACTTCATTGACGTTCTGCCGCACGTCCGCCGGGCGTGAGTCGGATTTTGTGAGTGTGCACAGAATCCAAAGCGGCCGACGAGGAAGGAGCCACCACACCAATTTCCCCCCTCTGGCCTTTTGAAAACTCGTCTACCCAGCCAAGAATTACAGTACAGCCCTCTGTGGTTACCAACAACACTTTGAGGATTTACGACACAAAACAAAAACTCCCCGGCCATGTGTGTGTGTATGTGTGTGTGTGAGTGTGTGTGCTCAAGTGCAGCGAGGGAAGAGAGGGAGAAGAAGAAAAAACAGGAAACAACTTCTTCTACAGTTGGTCAGATTTGGGAGGGCGGATTGTTAAAGACAGCACAGATGCTGACTCCCTTTTGGCCAGCGTTTCAAACCAATCTAGATTATTTTTGTTTTTGTTACAAATGATATTTTCACACACATATGCGCACACACTCACCTGTGCATTATTTTTTGGTTTGTTGGATGGTCGGATGGACAGAAGGACAAAGGAAGGACAGAGGGCTAAGAGGCACCACAGGAGCTAATCTGACATTTTTTAGTTTCTTTTATTTTCCATTTTTGGTTATTAATGAACAATGCTGCTTTCTGGGGCTGATGGGAGGGAGAACCACGTGGTTTGGGTATTGAAACAAATAAATGTCTCTATGTTGTATCCTATGAATTGGAAGCTTTTGAATCTCTGTATGAACTGACAGCCAAATGTTTCTGGTGACAAAAAGTAAAAAATTGGTTGCAATTCTGGTAAAGATTTTTTTCAAAATAACACTTGTTTTTGGTTGATTGCTTGGAAGACATTTTGACCCTGTCCAAACATGCATGCTGGACAACATCAGTCTGGTTTACACCGATATGCTGGTCGTGTCTCTTGGCCTTCTCGCACACAAACTGGTCTAAACTGGCTTGAGACCAGTTTCCACAACATTAGCTGGTAGTTCCCTCTTTTCACCATGCTGCCTAGAATACAGAGGTCAGTGATAAATATTGTTTTAAAATATGTTTTTTTTTTTTCGAAATGCAACACTATACCAACCCAGTTGCCAAAAAATGTTTGCATTGTACGTTTCTGCTAACCATGAATATATTACATTTGTACATTAATATGTAGCTGATTTGTTGAAGCTTTGGGTTGCGCTTCAATGATGCTGTGGTTGTGTTTAGGCACAAAAAAACTTTGGTATGGTGAGGAAGAGGCCATGTTTCTGCTTAAAATGTTGTTCGGGACACACTAAAACTAAAACTTAACGCTTCTCAACAATGCTGTGGTTAACCTGCGGTTATGCTCGGGCACATAAACACCTGACTGTCGCTAGGAAAGGATCATGTTTTGGCTTAAAATACGTGTTTGGTGGCACAAAAGCTGCGAGAATAAAAAACAGGTTGGTGGAAAACACACAAGTTGGATGGCTTAAACACCACTAGGAAACGCCCCAATACGTCAAACACCTTCTCACTTCGACCTATCCACCACCTGTCTCTACTGAACTTTCGCCCTCATAACTTACACTGTTGTCTGGCCACGTTTGCCCCCGACGCCACTGGGCACTGTTATGGATTAACATATCATGCCAACATGAAAGGACAGCTTTTTTTTGTCAGTGTCTGACGCCCCAAGTCACTGACCAAGTGCCGGCATTTGACAACTTTTGAGTTAGACTGGGTTGATTATGCTGGTGCCACAAACACTGGTGGAAACACTTTCGAAGGGCCAAAAACTACTGGTGGTGTTGTTTGCTGGTCTGAAGTTTGGCAGGTGTCTCACATATGTGATGTGCCATTCACCATGATCTCCACCTGCCATTGACAAAGTCTGCTTATATACTACGTCGCTTTAGAATCGTTGATGATGATGATATGTATGAAACAACAAATTTTACGTACTCATGGTTTGCAGGAACGTACAATGCGATCATTTTCCTCTGTCAACTGGGCTGACTATATATCCATTAATGAAAATATCTTGATACTTACATGTTGAAATTTCCAAAACACAAATGTTTCCATCCGTATTACTTTGTGTCTATTAATGCTCTGACTGGTATGAGACAGATTTTGATGTCATTAGTAAATAGCATCTCTTTCTTTTATCTCAACATCATTTCTGTAAGTGCAGGTTTCTCTTACCTGATGTTTGATAATGTTACTTTTGATCAAAATTTCCAGAAATTAAGAAAGCTGGCCTTGCTACCAAGGCTTTCTGCCAGTATTATTGGTTTATCGTGTTTCTATTAAAAATGGGCACCAATGGGAGAAAAGAAAAATGGACAAGGAATTTGTTTTTCAGGCAGAAAAATACAACAAGTCAATGTGAATGTTTTGGTATCTATTCAAGTCCTTGCAACTAAATTGAAACATTTCAGATTCATTTCATTAAAAGATGTTTGATTTGGAAAAACAAGCCAACGTAATTATAAAAACATGAACAATAAGCACAATCTTCTGTTCAGCCGTTCCTCTGTCCCCAGTGAAATCACTGAGAAAGTGTTCAGGGCTTGCTTTCAAAGGTTTACTCTTGGACACACTTAAAACTAAGGTTGACTTCTGGATATTTCATGTTTTTCATATGAAATGAGTCTTACAACTGGAAGCGGCCGTCCTTCAAGCTTTGTGAATGTGGCCACTTGTCGACAACAAACTGCTTTCCGCCATCCTCTGTAGTCAACATGGTCCTTTCTGTGATGCTCTCCCATGTGTGAGATCGACGCTCTGCAGTTCACAAAGGTCTGATTCAATGATGTGACACTCTGGATAAGTTCACAGTACCTGAGAAATCACACTCTCAACCCGTACTTATCGAATCTCTCACAATGGCTGGTCCTCGGGAACCTTCACCCCTCAGCTCTGCTGTCTTGTTTTTATTTTGCCTTGCTTCAATGGCAGGGCTAAATCTTATTCAAAACACACAAGCATACAAAAATCAGCCCAGAGCGTGCTTTCTTTCTTTATTTCTCTTCCTTTCTTTCTATTTTTATCTTTATTTTTTTTGAAGATTTAGTTTGCCATGCTGCCATTCAACCCCCAAAAGGCACTTTTATATATGAAATTGTTGAACCTCAAAAGTTTTGGTTATTTGATACTGATGTCCATGAAATCCATTATGTCCTCACCAGAACAAACACTGGTGACTTATGGAGGTTGGTGTGCTTCTGTGCACAGACACAGTGCAAAAAAAATGTGAACTTGTTTGTTTGACCAACTGTAATCAGTGTATGAGCTTTTAACAGATAAAAGTCTGCAAGCATTGTCTGGATTTGTGTTCTTATCTGAGATGAGTTTGCAACTGGAATATTTATCAGCTGCATGTTTTCAAAACATTTGCATAATTTTATAAAAGCTCTGGAGCCTCGCAGAGCGGGAATATACACAGAAGTCATGGCCAGGTGCCAAACACACATTTCCTTTTTAACTGACAGTCCTGTGAGAGTTATTACTACACCTTGAGAAAACTGCAATTACTTTTGACACGCAGGTACTTCAGCACAATGTACATCCGAGCATCGGCAAGTATACGACAGAGGAGTGCGAAAACCAATTTAATGCAGGCGTCTCTGCCTTCCACTCTGAGCATCTTTAAATGGTTTTACATGTGCCAGTAATTGAACACTGCATAACTTCACATCCTGCTGCTTTAACATTATCAGAGGCAGAGAAGGAAGAGAAATAAGGGTGTGCATTTGATTAGGAAAACCTCATTGGCTTCTCTTTTTATTAGTCACAGATTTAGAGAGCATATCTGCCTTTCTTCATTATAGTGGAAATTTTATTTTAAGTATTATGAGGGCTGTATGTGTGTGGGACGGTTGTTTGTGTGCTAGTGGAAGTATGTTTGCAATTAATTTTCTGTTAATAAATTGGGAATTCATCAGTGTTTATTTTGATCATTAATACACAGTTGAATTCAGGATGAAAAGACCTCCGGGTGAAAATAGCAAGGAGCAAACACTCCCTAGTTTAACCATTTTATGTTATTTACTGAGGCATAATCAGCAGCTTAATTGCCTTCCTCTCTATTTTTCTCTGTATCTAAGTCTGTCAGTGCTGCAAGAGCAGAGATGGGTAGTAAAGCGTTACGAGGAACATGCATGAGTAAAAAAAAAAGTACTTTTTTGCAAGGAAAGGATACATTTCATGTTCCTTTATTTAAACTTTACTTCAGCTCTTGGTACTTCACTACATTTGCCATTTATGCCCTCTAGTCTGCTGTAAATGCAGGGATTGAGTGTTGGGGGGCCGCGTGTGAGGAGCACCTCTACTGCAGCTGCCTGGAAGACAAAGAAGCACCACCTGACTTTTGACCACAGTGCAATTATGTTGAAACAAGAAGCAGCTTCCAGTGACAATCCCTGACCACATCTGGCCACACTTTTTATCCCAAAGTATAAAAAAGACAACAGTTACATGACAAAGTGCTGCTGCGCCTCCTGGGGAAAACACTGATCTCTGCTTTTAAAAACTCGTTTCTAACTCGCGACAACACATTGGAGTGGTTTGCATACCTGTAGGTGAAAATTAAGTTAGCTAACTAATTTAGCTGTGGCTCAGAAGGTGGAGAAGGTCGCTCACTAATTGGAAGATCAGTTTGATCCCCGGCTCCACCAGTCTGCATGTCAATGTATCCTTAAGCAAGATACTAAACCCCAAATTGCTCCTGATGGTTGTTCCGTCAGTGTGTGAGTGTGTTGAAACTGAGTAACATTTGGCACCCTGTGCGGTAGCCTCAGTCACCAGTGTATGAATGTGTGTGTGAATGGATGAATGTGACTTGTAGTGTAAAAAGTGCTTTGAGTAGCCAGAAGACTAGAAAAGCACGATACAAGTGCAGTCCATTTACCGTTTAATTTTTTTTTTTACGATAAGAAAGAGAGAGGTAGAAAGGAAGAGTGCTGGCTACAGGCTGTCTTTAATTGTTTAATAAGTCTATGCTCAACTTAATTCAGAAAAAAAAGTTTAATTAACAAATGCAGTGATTGTCATTATTTTACACTGGCCTGCAAACCCTAAAAAATACATAACAAAAAGTAACTTGTACTTTGAGAAATTTATTAACCAGGTTTTTTTTTTTTACTTTTACTTGAGGCATTTTTTATTGTACTTTTACTTGAATACAGCTTTTAAAATGCTCTATCCTCCACTGAGCAAGAGAGCCTTGTTTATCACGAAGGGAATTTATCGGTGTTTACTGTTTATTATTTAGAAAATTCAAACTGAGATTTAAAAACTCAGGAAAAAGGAATAGAAAAACTGAGTGAAATCTGGGTTTAAAATTATAACTTGTGGAAAAATGTAATGTAATTTCAACTGTTTACTCTTTCAGTTTTGCTTTTTCTCTATTTACTATAAACTGTGGAAATCACTGTCGTCTGGCCACAGGAAGAGGACACTACGACATCAGGGGGACGGACAAAATCTGAGTAAAATCTTCATTTAAAAAATCAAATTTATGGAAAAAATGTTCTGTAATTTCAACTATTTACTATTTCTATGTCTATTTTCCCTTTATTTGCAATACCTTTTTGCTATTTGGGATCAGTAGGATCCAGTAGCTTAAAAAAACTAAACATTGTCAATGACAATTAAGTCCCAATGTCCTCAAACGCAACAGTATTAAGTCCCAACATCTTAAAACCAGTACTTCCTAATTAACAGTGTCTTAGCTTTTTACTGATGCTAAACCTCGTCAAATCTGTTGCCATATCAAACTACAAACTTTATTATTCATAAATAAACAAGTTCCAACCATACCATGCGATCAGGTTTTGGACCTTGTCCACTTTTGTGTCAGGATCGGCTGCAGACTGACTTGGCAGAGATGGCTGCCATCTTGTTTTTACATGGATTAGTGTATTGTGCTCTTACTACCACTACATGGCACAAAAAGTGTCCATGAAGAAGGACAACAGGTCTGAGTTAAGTAGAAGGAAGTAGAAGGTCAAGTAAACCCCAAATGTGATGTCTTCATATGCAGACGCAGGGTGGAAGAGGACACTACGACATCAGGGGGCTGGATAACATGTGTGTGAAGATCCTGCGTCTTTTAACTTTTAAAATTCTGGTGAAGAACAGAAAGTAATGAGCCCTAATTATGTACCCAGATCTATTCATGTCAGTTTGTGTGTGTGTCTGTATGTGTGTGTGTGCAGGCATGCAGTTCTATCACTATTTCAGCAACTGACTGCCTGAGCTCTTATTTCCCCTCTCGTCCCCAAACCAAACCAAAGGGCAGATTTATGGCCTACACTGCAGTTTAGCTGCTTCAGCTGTAGTCAGTCAGATGGCAAAAAGTAAGGTAGTTAAGACCTTCAGTCCAGTGTGTGTGTGTGTGTGTGTGTGTGTGTGTGTGTGTGTGTGTGTGTGTGTGTGTGTGTGTGTGCGCAAGAGACTGATGGCAGGGAATAGAGGTTAGACCATCAGGCCAGAGAGATAAGAGCTACAGTTTGATCCTCCAAAAGCGCCGCACTGCCAGGCCAGGCAACCCCATCAGACCTCATCTGAACTGAACGCCAGTTCAGTATCGGTGAGATACTATGAACATTTGTGTGTGTCGTGCGCGTGCATATTTGTCACATGCATTGATGCATGCTTGTGTGTCGGCATATCTTTCTTTACCGTTCCCGCTTTATGCCCTCCTGTCTTCACACAAAACTCTGCAGCCTGGACGGCAACACATTGAGATAAACACACAAATAAAAAGCGACAATGCTTTGCTTTCAGAGGTGGTTTGAACTGGATCGAGTCTGAGATAGATAAAGAATGAGAATGAGAGAGAGGAAAATTGAAGAGGAAAAACTGCTAGCAAGGCGGTAAGTCAGGCTATTTCCATTTGACAAAGCAGGGGTTTGGAGTGTGAAAGAAAAGCCAATCCATGTTACAGATACTGGGCCACTGGATTGGTAATTCAAGCACCAAATTGCGTGTGTCTGTGTGTATGTTCACCTGATATTATCCTCCAGAGGCAGAGTTCGTCGTCTTTAACAACACCTCCCAGCTTCCCAGTGCAGACTTTATCTTTTGCCTTTTCATTCGTGTATAAACTGAAAAGCTCTCAAATGATTGTGAGTCGTCGCAGTGGAAGTGTTGTTGCAGTGCAGCAGCAAAACAACATCAAAACATATCAGGGAAATAATATAACCAGATTCCAACACCCACAAACATGCACAGAGCACTAAGATTAGCCTGTCATTCAAGACAAACTATTCTCTGTTTTCCTTTAATTTGCCAGCTAAATTTGCTGGTGTCAGGATCAGCCAGGAGCAAATCCATTTGCATCTGCAGAGCTACTAATCTTCACACGGTTTCGGGAACACAGCAGCCCATAATGAGTGGTTGCAGGGCAGACAGAACACGCTTGCATAATGTTTAAATGAGAGCACGTGTGTGGCACTGTAATTATAACATCTCAGTGTGCAGAGTGTCATGTGGGTCAGTGTGTTCAGTTTCAGCCTATCACGTGAATTACAGTGTGCAGGGGCTTTTTTTTTCTCCCCATCCCTTATTTGTTTGACCCAAATGCATTTTTTAAAGTTTGTCGTCTTAAAAAAACTTGTTACACATTAAAACCTTGCCTTGCACAAAAAGTGATTTTGAGAATTTGCACACAAAAAATAAAATGCAGCCCTCGAGCAGTGCTGATTTTGTGCGTCCTACTGAGGAGGGAAAGTTTCTGAAGTTGACACTGGAGCTGCAGAATCACTTCGAGATGAGTTTTTACTGTGCCACAAACCCAGATTCATATGATATTAAAAATGCTGGAAGCTCACACTGAAACACAGCTTTATAGACACAAATCAAGTACATTTTTCTCCATTAAACAAAGACATATGGCCCATACATTTCCAGCTATCTTGCCTTCATCAGGCTGTTACATGAGCTGTGAGGAAAGTGCTTCATTTCATCTTTCAAACTCATTTTTCAAACCTCTTCTCAAAAACAGTGCGCCCAGATCTCTTTCATCTCTTCACATTTATTCACAGTCAGTCTCACTGCATCTCTTCTTAAACTGCAACTCACAAATTCAAATTATTCTCAAACACATTTTGTTTTCTGCGAACAAATATGATTCACCACATTCTTCAAAAATGGCTTCAAATCTACTTCCCTGCTTAACTCTGTTAGTCATAAAGTGTGTGACTCATAAATCTGGATTACCTCTTCGCTCTGATAAAGACAACTTGAGGGTAGAGACGAAAAGGTTTGTTTCCATAAAGAGTGCTGTAAAGCTACGCTGCATGTTGCCGTGGGCGAACATTATTTTGCATACATTTTTCCTACAGGTAAAGTTCAATTTAAGGTCTTTCATTTTTTAAATTAACATTAAGTAGGTCTGGGGGATCCTGATGTGTTCCCCAGCCAGATGGAAAGAATATATATATAGCATTTATTTAATCATGTAATATTAAGATGAAGATCTCTTTTCCAAGAGAGACCTGAGTGCAGCAAATAAAAGAAAAAGGCGTGCACGGCCAGGCTAAACAAAAGTACATATACATACAACAATCATTATTTGACCAACAAAAAAATCACAGATGTTATTTAATAGATTCAACATTTCAACACTGAATAAAAATTGAAATACCAATACTTCTCCTTTCCCATTCTCCTGACAGGTGTGGCGCTTCATGATCCTGATTAAACAGCATCATGACTACACAGGTGTGTCTTGTGCTGGTCACAATAAATGGTCACAAATTTTTGATCTTTACCCTAAACCTGTGAAAAATGGGAGCAAAAACAAGAGTTTTTTGTGTGAATGTTTGTTCAGTGTGTTATCAGTGTTTTGGGGTTGTTCTCTGGGGCCTTTTTTAATTTAGAAGTGCCTGGAAAACTTTCAGAGGGGAAGCATCCAGGAGGCGTCATGGTCAGATGCCCACACCACCTCAGCTGACTCTGTTCAATGCAAAGAAACAGTGATTCTACTCCAAGCTTGTTCTGGATGTCCACAATGCTAACCCTGTCTCGACTGCACTTATATAGTGCTTTTGCCAACACTGCACCATTCAGTCTCCAGGTCTATTTTGTCCTCACAAGACCCCAAAGATACTTGACTTTGGGAAAACACTGTCATATTGTGAAACAGGCTGCAATGATCATTGTGTATTTTAGGGCCAGTGGAGGTTAAATAATTTGTTCAAAGACATACATTTTTAAATGAGTGTTTACAGAAAACAAGCACTGATATAAAATATATAGGCATTTAAAGGGTCAGTGTACAAGATGTAGGGAGATTTAGTGGCATCTGGTGGTGAGGATTGCAGATTTCAACCAGCTGAAACTTCTCCCAACTGGAATTTCCTCAGTGTTCATTGTTCAGGAGTTTTTTTTATTTCAATGGGAGCTTAATTATCTGCAGAGGTCTCTTCGTCTTTAAAACAAATGGACCAGGTGATTAGATCCAGTAAAACACTGAATAAAGCATTTCACATTACAAATCCATGTTTCTCTGACGGCATGTTGGAGCTGGGCCATTAGCTCAGCACCTGCTAATGTGTGCTCACCTTTTTCCTCTCAGAGCTTAAAGATCCAGATGTTCAGGAGGTTTTTACCAAGAGCTGAATTATCAAGAGAGTTCTCCTCCTCTCCAAAACAAAACAGACCACATAATTAAAACCAGTGAAAACACTGAGGTGAAGTTAATTTGAAGTTAAATTCACTCATACCTGGTCAACCCAGCCTGCTCTGTTTGTCCCAGATTTCTCAACCCACCTTCCTTTTCCTTCATCCATCATCCTCCTTTTCTCATCCCTACCAACATTCCCTACTCTGGGGCGTCGGTGGCTTAGTGGTAGAGCAGGCGCCCCATGTACAAGGCTGTTGCCGCAGCGGCCCAGGTTTAAGTCCAGCCTGTGGCCCTTTGCTGCATGTCACTCCCTCTCTCTCTCCCCCACTTCATGCTTCACTGTCCTGTCAATTAAAGGCAAAAATACCCTAAAAAAAACATTCCCTACTCCTCTCTTCTCTCTACTGTCTGGGACGCCTGTAATCAGCTCGGGCAGAAAACATATCAGAAGACACCCCTCTTACATCCATTCACCAGTCCTCAACAACTAACACCTCCTGGACTATAATCAAACATTTAAACAACATATTGTTGTGTCCTGGCTGCACGTGAAAACATTAATGGCCCAATTAAGAGCCAGTGTTTAGTTTGTTCTTTCTCGTCTACTGTAGAAACCTGGTGCTAAACATGGTGAGGACCTGCTCCTATTTCTGCTAATACGTCCCCCTAAATTCTACAAACTGGACCTTTAAAATATTATCTTGTGTTGCTCACTTTTAAACTGATGAGAAGACTGATTTTGACTTGCGAGTTACTCCTGTCAAGGCCAAACTGAATTCAGGCAGGATAACTTTCTTAAGGTCAGCACAATCTAAAACAAAGTGTTTATTTATTCATATTTATTAGCTGAAATAATCAGGTTTATTTACATATAAAGAGATTCAGATCATCACATTTCCAGCAGAGCTCGGTTTAGTAAGGTTGTGCTGAAGCAGGCTAATTGTGTTTTGTGAGCCGAATAAGAAAAAGTCTGATTTCTCTGCTTTCAGCTTCATCCATCTTATTATAACTGTAAAGCATTAATTTAGATGAGTTCAGCTGCCAGCGCTGCTGTTTTTATGGTCATATATCCTGTGTGTCCGCAACGTAACAAAATAAATGGAGCTTAGCAAAAGTTTAATCAGGAAAACCACTCTATTATTGCTCCTATTTCTTCATTCAGTGTGCCCCCGATGCCACACCCCTTGGCTTCTGTCCATTCATTTATTCTCCTGCTTCCCTCTATTAACCTTTAGATTTAAAATCTGAGAGGCTACTCCCTTCTGGTTCACAACATCCAATCAACTGGCCCTAAACGTCCTTCTCTCTCTCAACCAAATGAGAGCAAATTACTAATCAGCCTCCCCTTTATCAGCCTAGTTAGCTGCAGCTGGAGCCTCTACCTCCTGACACAGTGCAATCACCACCTTCCCCTCCACCAGCAGCATCTCTGGACTGGATCCACAAACAGAGTGGGGATCCTCAAAATGGAGTTACTGTGAGGTTCATCCTTGCAAATACATAGAGACAGTTTGAAAAATCACGGCTAATGAGGAAAAGAGTGATGGGATGTCCCTGCCACTGTGTCTGTGCTGGTGGAGCTCAGCTGACTCAGGAGGATAATCAGCTGATTTACCTCACCTGGATCATAAAAGCTGGCCCATCACCTTTCACCCTCTTCCTTCAGCTGGTTTCTTTAGGTTTTGCACCATTCAATATTTGCACAGTTTAGTGCGACCCAATGAAGTGCTGCCTTTTGGTTACACTGGGCCTCTTTCACAAGCAATGTGTTCTCACAAATCAGTGTTTAAACCATGCGTGAGAACATTTTATGCAGAAATCTGGGATTCACCTGAGTTTTTCATCCTCTGTGAACAAAATTCGAACTGCTGCAGACCATGCAGGCCCGGCTGTAAAATGGAAATACAATTGTGTTGTGTTGCGCACAACTGTGCTCATTAAAAAAAGTATGTAAAATAATAAAGGCAACAATTTACTAAATGTTAATTTACTAATTTACAAATGTATTTTATTACTATACAGTTCACCCCCTTCATGATCATCAATTGTTGTCATGATTAAAATATTCATTCATTTTCTGTAACTGCTTCCTGTTGGGGGTCACGGGGACCTGCAGCTTATCCCAGCTGACACTGGGTGAGAGGCGGGGTTCACCCTGGACAGGTCACCAGACTATCACAGGGCTGACACATAGAGACAGACAACCATTCACACTCACATTCACACCTACGGACAATTTAGAGTCACCAGTTAACCTGCATGTCTTTGGACTGGAGGAAGCTGGAGCACCTGGAGGAAACCCATGCTGACATGGGGAGAACATGCAAACTCCACACAGAAGGCCTCCCCCACCCTGGGTTTGAAACATGAACAATCTTGCTGTGAGGCGACTGATAATTAGAATATCTAACTATAAAACCTGACTGTCCCAGCCCTAATTTACAGTGGAGTATATGAAATGTTGTCCCTACTGAAATGTAAGAGTTTTGCTTTTCTTTGTTTTTATGGACTTGGCACTTGATCGGCTCCTCCCACCACTTTAATTGTGCACATGTAGCCAATATTAATTGGTAGCCTATGAAAAGGCATGCAGGGTACTGCAGTTGTTTTTAAATGTGCTCTACAAATAAAGTTTGACTTGTATCTTTGTACCAATTCCATTTCTGACTGTTGAATTCTAGTCTCTATTTGCTGTCAGTGATACAAAACCAATAATAAGTTGGTGGTCCTGATCATCTGAGCAAAGCTCCTCAGACGTCCCTCTCCCCAGCAACGCTTTCCTGCTCCTCCCGGGGGACCCTAAGGTGTTCCCAGGCCAGATGAGATATGTAATCCCTCCAGCGTGTTCCTGGTCTACTCCAGGGACTTGCCCAGAACACCTAACAGGAGGCGCCCACTCACTACTCCACGCTCCTCACCCTATCTCTAAAGCTGAGTCCAGCCACCATTCTGACTTATCAACTTATCAATATGATTTTTCAGTCAAGAGCTACACTACGTTATTCGAGTTCATCACAAACAACCAGTAAACCAGATGATTTTTATTTTGTTGGTGTGAGGAGTAAAAGAAAAGTTTAGTTCTGAGGGTGGAAATCAGCCCACAGGGACTCCCTCACACCGACTGCAGAGGATGATGGAGTCCCTGAAACAACAGACAGTGACCTAAAAGCAAGGTGTGATCTGAGCCATCGGAGACCGATGTCTGTGGTAACAAATCACTGCTCAGGACACTGAGTTGAATTCCATTGTCTATGGTGTAAAATGGCGCCTTGAGACTAAGAGTATTAGAGCAGCAGCAGCAGCAAGGAGGAGAAAAATGTTACAGCTTTAAAGAGGGCAGCTGCTGTGCACCGCAGTGCTCCAGAACCTGACAAAATTTCTCAAAGTTGTGCTTATTATTAATAAAATATACTCACTGACAGGCAAAACTTGAGATAAATAAGAGAGTTTGGAGCTACTGTAGGTCTGTGATTGCTTGGGGGAAAATCTTTTTCTTTTCTTTTTTTGGGGGGAGATGTGAGAACAACATGTTCAAAATAAGACAAACCAGAAGCCAAGTGACAATTAATGATTGATTACATACTTTGACCATCTGTTCCAGTGATCTGTTTTTTGGTGTTTAATTGGAATAACTTCCAGAGGGCAAGACGGGATTTTCAGTGGAGATATAGTTTTTCCTTCAGAAGCTTCAAAACAGCAAAGCATGACAGAAATGTTTCAGCTGGCAGGGGAAGTACAGAGTATATATCTCCACCCTTTTGGTTGAATAATTGCTCATTTAATAGACAAGCATAATAAATAAATGAATGTGGGCTGACAGAATCCAGATCGCGACTATAAGAAGAGCTGAAGAGCAGCAGTAATTGTTAGATAGGTCAGTCCCCCCCAAACACTCAAACATTTGATTAAAGACAATTCAAGTCTGTAGTGACTGTAAACACCCGCAACTCCAGCATCAATCAAGCTCCACTTTCCACTGAATTAAATACAAAGAATTCAATCAAGAATCCTGTTGCCACATCTTTTTTTTTAAGGCCATCAACCACGTGGCCACTGTTTCCTTCTTATCTTGTTTTCATGTAATCAAAAAGTAATTATTTTATGATCTGCACTTGACAAGCATTGTTTGATATTAATAACAATGTGATCATGTTGAGAAACTTTAATTATTACGATAATTAACTTGTCATCTTAAGAAATGAAAATCTAATATCCAGCTAAAAAGCTAAAGGAAAGGTAAGAAGAAAACTTAAACCTGTCGCCTATGACCTGACATATTTTGACAAAACACAGAGGAGTACTTGTTAACAGAGCTTATTTTCTGACATAATCCAAAAGGCAATGCAAAAATCACATTCACTTTCTCTTCCAGGAACCAGCGTGATGCTAAACTTCCGGGTTTTGACGTCCTGGCACACTCTATGTGAAAAGTACCCTGGGTGCCTTGGTTGTTGACATCATGGGGCGCCGTTTCAAGTTGCATGCAGTTAAGATCAGTGGCGGCTGCTGGTCTTTCAAACAGGGGAAGTTCACTTTAACTGTACATCATAAAATGTGTCATATAGTAGCGAGGCAGTAACTTATGAAAGGAGCATTTAATTGAAGCCGTTTTTCAGCCACACTCATGCCACAGAGCCACAGCAACACACACCTCAAAGATTTTCAGATGGGTTTAACGGTGAAAATGAGCTATATGGCTTATGGAAATAAGGAAACCTGGGCAGCACTCTGTCAGAAGACTCCACTCGCAAATATCTGCATGGGACTGAGCTCGAAACAACGATGGCGGTGTGAATTTCTAAAGTGCTGTCAGTCACAAAGAGGTTCAGCCTTTTAGACAATTCCTCCAATCATCATGCAGACACCGAGCGTCCTCTCCCGCCTACCGCTCCATTAGGTCTCAGGGAAGCTGAGCCTCCCTGGAAGTGACGATTTTGTCGCATTTATCCAATGGCCGTCTCGCTTTGCTGCATGAAAAACGCTGCTCAGCGCTGTCTAATCAGAATACTTGGAGGCTCCGCGTCCACAGCGCTGACATGAGAAGGTATGACAGGGAGGGCGCGTTTGAAAACTGGTGATAAACAGCTGAGGTTTGAACATCATAGTCATGATGTTAAACGTATCCTAGCGCACGTTTAATGCAATGTAAAATCTTACTTTAATGTAAATTCAAATGTGCATATTTGACCATTTCTTCTATTAAATTTTAGGGGAAATTCAGCCTCCCTTGTTGTCTCAGAGCAATCGCCCCTGGTTAAGATGCATACGCTACCAGACTGGTTTCACACAATAAACCACAAAGCTCAGAGAACACACACAAAGGGAGCATGACTTCATTCTCTGCTCAGGACACCATTACTCCACTATGTCTTTACATAGTAAACATTGATTTGCTGCTTTTTTGATGTTCGGGGTGTCGCATACTGAACCTTAAATTAGACAAATGAGATAGTGAAGTCAAACGAAAAAGTTTTCCTATAAAATGTTTTGTAAGGACTCATAAATGAGCAGAATTATATTAACTGCTTTAACTAACCCTGCATTCTTAAAGGCTAAATTAATTAAAAGATAATACATCAGTGAACAGGAAGGACTCAACCTTGTGGGCTTCAACTAACTCTTTCATTCACATAGCTTTTTGATCATGGTTGTAATTTCCCGTTTATTTTTTTCAATTCACAACGTGCTGCTGTGCATCCTCCTATCTTTGATATTGTGAATATTGTTTTGTATCGCTCAGGTTCAGGTGATAAATAAGCCTTTCTTTCCTCTCCCTGCACAATATGGGATTCTGATGTTTGTGTGCTTTGAACTTTACAAAATAAATCTCAAATTCAACCTCAAACACCTTGAAAAAGCGTGGAAAGTGCAAAGAGGAAATTGCATTTAACCCTCACCAGCTTTGGCCAACAGACTTTGGATTGTACCACTCTGCTCCCAGGTGTGAGTTGAGTATTTGGCAGCGCAGCGTTGAGCATTGCTGGAAAAGCAAAACCTTCTATAGATAAGAAGTGTGGAAACCCTAAAGAAGCGGAGCCTGAGTTAAGACATATTGTTTCTTTATTTAGCTGCAGCTGCAGACGCCTCACAGGCTCCAGAGGCAGAGGGCCTGTTATAGACTGGGATTAGAAATGTAGAATAATGCCACAGTCTGAAGGCCATATATGAGGTCTGTACAGCAGATCCATCCCCGCTGAATGAAATTTAATTAGTGGTGGTGCTGCAGCATTGACGGCCTCTCTGCCTTAATTGTTCTGTCGATTTCTTAATGAAAGTCTATTTATAGGCTAATGGTATTTAGTGACACTCGCAGCATGTTTGCTGAGATCCTTCACATGCAGTCAAATTCCAGTTGGTTTTCAGAATAATAGGTACACGTATGAGGTGTGCTGGAAAGGTCGCAGCTTACTGGTGCGTTTGATTTGAAAACAACAGAAATGTGTAGAAGGGATGTTTGATGTGACTTTTATATCCAAGATATCTGGAGGGATTTTAGAATGATAAATTAGCTGATTTTAGTTCGTATCATCTTTAATTAATAGAATGTAGACATGCAAATAAGAATGAAACCATCCCTGAAGACATTTTAAAGGACAGCCTTAATAGAGCTGACACAAACGTGCCTGTGTGCTCAGGAGTGCAATCAAGTCTACACCATTTCACAGAATTCTGCATTAACATCTTCTGCACGACAATAAAATACACCCATGGCTCCCCTGGAGCACCAAACAGTCTCATTTAACAAATTTAGCTTATTCACTTGGGCAGGATTGGCTGTAAAACATTAACTTTGTAATTAGGCTGATAGTGTCTTGCAAATGTGCAGTAAAGAAGAGAAAGTGGGCAGATCCAGTGCATCCAACACACATGTTGTGATGGAAATAACAGTGTTAGCATCAGTCCTAACATTCCACCTGCACTGTGAGAAACAGTGGCTTTCTTTAGTCTGTGTTGGCTCTTGGGTGTTGTGAAGTGATGCTGATATCCAATTATCCACGTATATGCTGTTGTGGGAGGCGAAGGTGAAAACATGCAAAGAACAGATGGTGGAGGCGTGTCCATGTTGCAGGTGAGTGGTATTAACTTGCATCATTTCCTTAAAGTGCAAACACAAGAGACAAATGACAGTGTGTGTGGGTGAAGATGCGCTGAAAACATACAAATTCCTTGGCATCACCTTTTCACTTGTCACTGTGGGTGTGTCGTGTGTCAACGGTCGCAAGTAAGGGAGTAGCCAATCTTGTTACCCATCAGCTACAGTTCGATTAGCAATTTGAAACAGGTCCAGAAGACATTTCAGCTCATCTATAAACCCATATCTGCATATTAATGCTGATAAATTACAAAACAGCAATAAGCAAAATTGTCGCCAGATGATAGCCAGTGGGTTCTGAAATTGCAATTTGGCCAATGCTTTCTGCCTCTTTTGCTCTCCACACAGACTGTTTACCTGAATGCAACCAAAGCCTGCTCAAAGGTGATTGGTTAGCACTACTCGTGCTACGTATGGGAAACCACAACGCTCCCCATTATCTTGTACCATTGCAGATTCTGCATACATATGTGGATATAGAGATTAGGGAGTATTTTAGTCATCAACAAACGCAGTGTAAATCTACACATTGTTTTTGTTTGTATCTGTAATCCTGGAGGTCAGGGCCACAGAAAAGAGGGATCCCAGAGAGTAGAATAAAGACCAACTGTTGAAGACTTACCTTACTGGCCCATCACTGCATTGCATTTTCAGCCAGTTCCAATGCCACCATTTAGTCAATGGTTGTCGACATCAGACACCAATGTACCAAGACACTCTTCACAGCAGTATGATATACGCCAAGCAGCAGCTATTTTTGACAGCACAGGCATAAAGAGCAAGAAAGTGCACATAGGGCAGGTGGGAGGGAGGGTGGTTGGGACAAACAAACACCGGACTCTTACCTGGAGAGCCCACTTTTCATTCCCTGTGTGAAACCATAACTCCATAAAGTAGTGTGCTAGCTTATGTATAGCAAGCTATGGTAGTGATGTATTTCGCTTGCATGTCACGTGATATGACAGACGTTATTAAGACTTCTTATTTTAAGCCAAACTATATTTTATTATTCTATTTTTTAAATCCAACCACTCGCTCTTGTTGCCTTAACCTATCCAGGGACTTTTGTTGCCTAAATCTAAGGAAATAAACATAAAAACAAAGTGTTGTACCAATATAGTAAGTTTATTTTTAGATTTAGTAACAAGCAGAAACTGAACATTTCCTGTGAAAACAGGAGTGTATTTTGAAAAGACACATTGCATTTAACACGCATTGATTGACTCACCATCTGTGAACTACCAAACTGTGGAAAATGTAGACCTTCCAAACAACAGTGGCACTGAGGCTGCATTTGCAATACCACTGGCTTTGTGCCGGCAGGATCAGTATGTTGGCACTCTACAGTAGTTGATCATTCAAACATTTTTTCTTATTCAGCTGGACAGTTTCTGATTTTGTATAATTTGTACTCATGGCTGTTTCACACAGTAAGAGACCGGTGATGGATGAAATGCAACACCTTAACAAGATGGTTTTAAAGCCCCCTCCAGTGTATTTTAACATAATTATGATATTTCATATTTTACTGAGTGACGTCCTGACGATGTTGATTAGCCACACTGTTTGCCAAATATTTCTTTATAACTTAATCTTTTGCTCAATTAAAAATAGAAGATTGTTGCTTAAATGGAAAGACGACATGACAATGGTCGAATCTGCAAGTCATACTGCATCCTCCAAGCTTGTGCAGGTGCACTGTTATAAACATCATAGTTAGCCAGCTAGTCAACTTATCTTGTATTTTCCCATAATTATAGCCTTCATTATATCTCACTGTAGTTGCCCACCATCTTAGTTTAGTGTGTTGTTTATTTTCATAATGGCATCTGCTGCCTATGTGCAGTGAACAGCTGCAATCAACACAGTGAATTACATGAAATCCCACCAGCAGAAATAGCACGACACAGCGACTGTGTCTCCTACTTGCATGTCCAGCCACAGCGCATCATGGGAAGGACAGAAATGTTAGGTCCACTGTCTTAAATGCAGTTTCAGGACATGCTGAAAGTTTGCACCGTCCACCAGCATCGACCTCTAACAGGTCAGGACACAGGGAAGCGCACAACTCTCAGTTAAAAAGTTGAAAAAAAATCACATTTCTGCCCGGGGCAGCGTCTGTACTTATCTGAGGTGAGTGCAGATGCTGGTGGACGGTGCACCTCACAAATGTTCCATAACCCAGTGTCAAACAGCAAACCTCAGCAACATATCTATCCTTCCTTCGTCGGACTGTGGCCGGTGTACAGTGATGCAGCTTCCCAGTGCTGCAGCAGCCAACCGGTGCCTCGTCACTACAGCCAACAGCTACAGCAACAGGAGGCATTAAGAATGAAAGCTCTGATAAACAGTAAATTCATTAAAGTATTAAAATTACATCTGAGGATTAGACACATCCCCATTCTCTGTTTAAGAAAGAATGTTAAGCGTTTAACAGTGAGTAAAACTGGCTGAAGGGGGGCTCTAAATGTCCAGCATTACCTTCACAATACTTTAGTTGCTCTGAGTGGAGACTGGAGAAATGATGAACTGAAAGACTTTATTTTTTCAGCCACACACAATATCCACACTGAGCATGATGAAAAAGGTCTATAGCCAGAGGCTTCATGCTATTTTATTCCCATTTTGCTTCAAAGAGTGTCAAAAGGCATTTGAAGCTGCCATGCCAGTTTTGTGCAACCATTTCTTCTTATTGTTTTGGTTAGATGCACCCAACTACCTGACACAATGAGGTAGTTGACCTCAATGTGTTTTCCTCTGTCCATGAGGTGCATGCAATATGAATGGTCTGTCTGGTGCTTTGCAGGAAAATGTTAATTGCAGTGGTGGGATATTTCACCCCAAATGGATTTTGCTAATGCGAAACACATGCACATGAATCTAAATCATACCAGAGATAAAACATTTGATTAGAGAGCAGAGATTACCCAGTAATCATACCAGATTTGTTTGTGTTCCTATGGTTAAAGCTCTTCAGCTCACTGCTACACAGCCACCATGGAGCAAACCAGCTGGAGTAACTCATTTATTAGTAGTTTCCCTCTCATGGGGGGGAACTAACTGCAGGCCTGATGCAGGGTTGTGGTCCATCACTTCTGGTTGTCTGAGCTAACTGCAGCCTCCTGGCTCACTTAATATAAATGCCACTAATGTGGCAGGAACACACCACAGAGGAAATAGTTGTACGAACATGGGAGCACTGATGGAAATTAGCTTCAGGCTCTGCTGCAGGAACAAACACTATCTGCATGTTTCCTGTTGGTACAAAAACTCTCATTCTCTTTGATTTTATGGTGAACTTCAGGAGGTATGAGGCACAATACAGTCTACAGTCCGTCCATGTGGTGTGGATGCATGAATTAAATTTCAGTCCACAAGCTGGCCAAATCCCCAATTAAAGAGAGGTTCTAATGCAAAGTCATTTTAGTTAATGCAATAGGCAAATAAAATGCAAACAAACCACCTACATGGTGTGAATATTTGATACAAAAATGAGTCAACAATCACTTCAAAGCTTGGGTTTGCAGTTTAATTTTGGTGTCATTGGGCAAAAATCCTTTAGTAAACTTTGAGCATACTGTAATTTAATTGGACTGAAAGCATACTGGACTCCCGCACCTCCACTCAGCTCTGTTTGCAGGCTTTAGAAAATTGAACTCTTGCTGGGATACTTTCGCCAATCACAGGTCATTTTCAGAGAGAGCAACTATCAATCACTGTTCGCAAACTGTGGTCAAACTGTCAAACTGGGCAGCGCTGATCAAATATGAATCAAGATTCTGTTCCTGCATTGCCTATTTATCACCTCAAATGTTTTCAGAAACATATTTTAGTTTACTGTTTAGCTGAGAGTTTGTGACCCAGGTACCATGTTGGAAACAAGCGGCAACCCTCAAGGCTGAAAAATGAAGCTAATGTGGAAGTGCCAAAAACTGTCAGTTCATCAAATGGCCACTCGAGGCTGGCTCCAAAATAGTAAATTCCTAGAGACATCCACATTAAAATGCCCCAAATTTACAGCATAAACATGTTCACAGCCTGGTACAAAAACGGTTTGGGTCTCTATGGCTAATTTTAACATTCACAGCAGCTGTACAGGGGGTGAATTTCTTTTTGAATAATTTATCTGTTTACATTTTATTCAGGCTCAAAGTTACTATTTTTTTTAGAGGTGGGGCTATGTGTGATCCACCCCTCGCTCCTCCACATCTCCAACCCATAGATTTACAATAATATCAACCTCTCGTCCAAATATGGTCACGTCTGGCTCCAAAGAACCAAGATGGCATAGGCAAAATGCCAAGCTTGAGGCTTGAAGGACATACTAGTGTAAGACAAACAAACACTCACATACAAAGCCTCTAAATTCACATGACTTATACTTTTGTTCTTTTCTTCATATGTATGAGACATATTTATAGTTTTTTCATGGGTGTGAGTGTGAACAAGACATTACTGTCAATAAGGCATGAATTATGGCTCTACTTAGCCTATTTCTGTCTTTTAATCTTCCCTGTGTTTAGAAATTCAGACATCTTAGTTGCTCCAAACCTCCCCCGCCTCCAAAAGAAGCTATTTGAAGTTGCAAGTTGCAAAGAAGCGATTCATTTTAGTCATTAAATCAAATGCGCATTATCTTGCAGTGCCCAAACAAACATTAATCATTGGGCATAATCTCGACAGGTAATCTCCTCTCCCCCCTCGAACTTGCCTGTGAAAGAGATAAATAAATATATTTACAGCGCCCGTTCAGGAGAGAGAAGGCATCCTTGCAAAATGATGTCATTAGTGCTGAACGATAGCTCCCACTACTGCTGTTTGCTGTTGAAAAAACAAGTCGGTGCATTCAATAGGCCGTAGCTCAAGATCAAAATCAATAATAATATTCTTGGGTGAGTGAGTCTAATGGTTGGAGAATCCCATCACCTAGCAGACGCCTTCAGGCAGACGGTGCTCGTGTGCTACCACGAAGAAAATCACTTAATCAACTTTCCTGAGGGTTTTCTGACACACGTATGCAGAAGCACGGACACAGACACAAGCATACAGCAGTGGTTTTGTCTCCGTGAGTCCAAATTACCACTCCTTATTTTGATATCATTCATGATCAGTGATTAGGACTGGATCCGTATCACCGTCTCTTCATAGTTTCCGAGGAGACTGCAATAATCCCTGATGATGACGGTTTAGACTTTCAAGCCTGAGCTCAATGAGAGTCGAGTCTAGACAGAAGCGTCTCACCTGGATTTCTTCTTTTCTGAATCTGTCAGGATGCCGGCTGATGAGACTGCTGTGAAAGACCAAAACCTTCTGCACGGTATTTTAAAGAAGTGACAACCGCTTATTTAAGCTGCAAAGAAAGCTCAGCAGCTTGGCATCATTACAAAAACATGAACTTTAGAACCCTGGAATAAATTTAACCTGATGGCTGTAAATTGCACAAAGCCTCATCATATTTAAACTATTCACCATGAAAGTGAATTCATGTGTTATTCCATTAATAAGGATAAACACCTCATGCTGTGGCAAGAATTTTAATAAGTTCTCAAGCATGCATCGTCACTTTATGCTTGTTAACACCGAGCTGAGTCATAAATATTCAACATTCATTATGACATGAGTTGCTTTTTAGCCACTGTTCTCACCTCTTTCATTGACAACTTGGTAATATACTGCTCACAGAGTGTCTCTGACTTGGTGGATTACACTCCCCAACGGCTCATAAATATAGCCAGTGTTGCAGGAGTTAATCAGAGAAATGTATTAAATGAAATTAGGAAAATGGCATTACTAATTGCTTTGTCTCCTAAAATTGTTAAAAGATCATTTATGTTATCAAATCATAGATAGTCCACGGGCGAAAGACTGTCACTGTGGCGTCCTCTAAGAAAATACTATATGTTTGACATGTAACATCCTGTCTGATTTCCTTTACTTGGCCGCTGTCTCTCCAGTTGATGTGGTCCAACAGCACCTTAAATTGTCATAGCAACCTTCTACATGTAGGAATCACCTGGGCAAGAGCATAGACTGTATAAAATGATGGACAAAGCCACAGTGACGTCACTAATTGGGTTGTGGACTCCCGATTTGAATCTTCCAGTCTGGCATTTCTGGTTGTCCAACTGATTTTTGAAACAAGAGGTGACCATATTTGGAGCAGGCTGGAGCTAACCCCAACACTAGCTGTAAGCTTGGTTAGCACTGTGCATTTACAGTTTTGGTAACCGTGATAGTGTTAATGCTAATGCTAATTTTTGCTTGTAAAAAACAAGCTTAAAACCATTACAACAAAATACTTAAAAGGAAAAACCAGCCCGTTCTCACTCCCAATTCAGCAGTATGATTCGCTCGGGTTGGCAACAGTTTGTAGCAACACTGATAACTACTCTAACTTAAAGAGCAACAAAGTCTATATAGGGGAGGGCGGGTGAGGTGGTGGATGGGTCAAACAAACGCTGGACTTTCACCTGGGAGCCTTGTGCTCGGTTCCTGTGTGAATTTTAAGTCAAACCATGATTTTTTTTCTGAACCTAATTATGTGCTTTTGTTGCCTAAAACTAAGACTGTATGCACGAGCAGAGACTATACATCTCTTGTGAAAACAGAGGTGTACTTTGAAATAACTCAATGCATATAACGAGTGGGACTTTGCATGCCATCTGTAAACATTCCAAGTAGACACAGGTGGGTACCTACAGTAGCATGTCATATTTGTGTGACGTGTTTGTCCACTGACAAAGCAGAAATGTTTGACAAGTTGCGATGAGAGTCCAAAAAACTGAACACCTGACTCCTAAGAGGGTCTTTTACAGCTACACCTATGCTCTGAGAATCTTGAGATACAACATGGTTACATTACCTAAACAGCAATGGCGGCATGGGTAGCAACTTGTATACAGACAGCACCCACCTGTCATTCAAAGCAGCCACACATTTAATTATGCATATAACATTCAAATGGGGGAATTATATAAAAAGTCTCTCCTCGTACAGTTGTCATGAGGAAATAGACCAAAAGTGTTTTTGTACTAGGCTGTAATCAAGTTTATTCCTGCTGTAAAGTTGACTCACTTTGGAGCCAGCCTCAAGTGGCCATTCACAGAACTGCAGTTTTTGGCACTTCCACGTTGGCTTCATTTTTCAGCCCCAGATGCTGCCGATTGGGCAAGAAGTGGGACAACTGGTGAGCCACATCCACAATTTGAATTCGTCCAAGGACCACCGTTTTATTTTTCTTCCCTGGTTTCCTGTGATCTCTCTGCTACCACTATCTGAAGGCCAGCAGTTTCCAAAAAAACAAAAACTGTTCTTACAGACAGCTCACACAGAAATCCACACAGAAACTTAGTGATATATACAACATATGACACATACACATGGTCACATGTACATTCATGCCACTGCTTGTATCCAGGCCCATACCTGTAAGGTATACACCTATATGCACTCACACAGAGTGAGTCTGGATCTATACCACAGAGTAATGAGGCAAATTATTCAGGGCTGCTATGGCAGACAGGCCAAAACTCCTGCCAAAGCAAGCTCCTCTCCACTTTAAAGTCCTGTATCTACAACCAGACGGCAGTAACGTGAAGTGTGGATTGAGGGGGTGATCAGTGGCATTTGCTATTTTGAGCACTAGGCGTTTGATGGCTTTGTCATTCATGTCTGAGAGATTTGGTGAAGAGAAGACAGATGATTTTGGAAGCTGTATGTGTGATACTGGTGTGCTTGTTTTTGTCAGAGGTGGTTTACAGCAGCTCGAGGGCAACAGACTTTGAGTGTGTGTGTGATTGGGAGCCTCTGCTGTTGCAGGGATTCATTCAGGGATCGACGTGATGTGTTGATCCAAACTGACTTTATTGTCTATAATGAGTCCAAGATATTTGAAGCTGTTGACCTTTTCTACTGTCTTGCTGTGGGCAGAGGTGGGGTTCAGCCGTGTGTGCGGTGTTTGATGTGCTAATGACCACTTCTTTTGTTCTGACCACATTCAGCTGGAGGTAGCTGTCAGTGCACCATTGTGTGAAGTGAGGATGAAGTGTTGGCTGTTACACAGTTGTTGTCATTGAGAACAAGTATGGCAGTGTCATCATAGCGCTGGAGTATGTGATGATGGGTGAAGGGCTGGTACAGTAATTTGTATAGGAAGTGTAAAGGATGCTTGAGTTTGGTTATCACATCTACACCTAACCTTGTTTATATCACAAATTATAAAGTCCTTCCCCTCTGCAGAGAAGTGTATAACATGAGTAGTCCTTGCTTCATTCAGGAAATATCAGTTAGGAAAAGAGACTTTCTTTTCTAATGTAGCCCTGCAATTTGGGCTGATAGAACAGATTTATTTTGATGTGAAAATGTGTGCAGCTTTAAGTGAAACACTCTACAGTCAGTGTCCTTAAAAGCTGAAAGACTTTAAGCACAGTGGAGTTGTGGTGAAATTAAAGCTGATCCCCAGATACACATGAACTATAACTAAATGCATGCATTCACACTCTCATGCACAGTATATGCTCTCCCCCTCTCAGAGCAGCAGTCTCTGTCAGAGCATCTCTCCTCCATTTTAAAGCCCAGAGGGGACTCAAGCCCTGCCCTTGAATAATGGAAGGCAAGAGTTTGCTGTGCTTGAAGACTGGAGCTGAGTCCACCTCCTCCACCCTGCTTATTCTTCTTGTCATCATCACTGACTTCACTGCTGTACTCAAACCATAGACTGCATAAAAAAAGTAGAAATAGCCACCGTTATGTCACCAGTTGGTTTGTGGACTAGTGTTGTGAAGCCTCGAGTTTGGCAGTTGCCATCTTGGGGGATTTTTTGGAATCAGAAGTGACCATATTTGGTCAAGAGGGTGAAGCTGTGGGGGAGCAGGCGGTGGACCAACTTGTCAATCACAAGGTAGCCATGCCCTAAAGCCTACCCTGCTTTTTCAAAATGCCACCCAATCGCCACAAAAAACATTGTAATTGTATGTTTTTCAAATCATAGATTCATTACATTTGTTTGTTGTTCTGTATGTTAAAACATATGTTTCTATCAATGCTGTGGTTAATGTGTGGTCATGGTTAGGCACGAAAATCACTTGGTTAGGGAAAAGATCATGATTTGGCTTAAAATACCAACTTTTGGTGGCACAAAAGTCGCTGGAAAAGCAGCAATGAGTCGCTAATAAATATCTATGCTCAGAGGGACAAAAGCCACTGGAAAAGCTGTGACTGGTAGCTAAGAATAAACAGATCTTGCAGCATAGAAGCCGCTCGAAAAGCAGCAATGGGTTGCTAAATTTTCAGTAGCACAAAAAAAACAGAAAAGCGGTGTTGTTTGTTGGTTGTCTCGAACAGTGGTTTGCAGTGATCTGGAATGTTGCGCCATCCACTGTCCCCTCCTCCTCCCAATGACAAAGTCGTCTCATATACATTAGAAACAATTATATCATACGTATGGATTGCAGTAATGTACAATGGCAACATTTTCTTTTGGTGACTGGGCGGGAAAATATTTACAGAGGTTAATCAAGTGAGAAGCAAGGTGATGATTGAGATGGTGCATTTTGCCCTTCAATGCACCAATCAAATTCAAATCTTGACTCAAATCTTGACCAATCAAATATATGCAGGTGCACAATGACATGGATTACCTTGCAGATTTTACAATGTGGCGTTGTGCTAAATCTCTTTTTTTCCCTTACAAACAAGTTAAGACAGAGGAGTAATTATTGGTATTTCCAGGGCAGTACAGACTGTTATGCAGTGTTTTACCGACTTACAGACCATCAGCTTTGCCTTGCTAGTTCCAATTTCATCTTCCCACGAGTATCCATATCAACACACTACAGTAATGCAGCACTATTTTTAGTTTGAACAGTCTTTTTGCCCTCATATCTGCTTGTATCCTTCTACAGACAACAGCTCTCTGAAATGTTTCAATGTCTTCTTCCTTCAATTTCTTGACATTTTAGGTTGTTTTCTCTTCTTCCCTGTCTTTCCGCTTAGCATGTCATTCTTATTTTTGTCAGTTTCACATTGTCTTCTCAATGTCATTTCAGAGTGGTTTCTGTCCATGAAACAGTGTAGTGAAAATGCTTCGCTACAACTTAAAGCCAGATGGTTTTACTGTTAAACAAGTGTCCTTTCTATAATAAACCTCCAACGTTTCAAAGTGGCTATACCCGAAATGTTGGCTCCAGTACAGTTTTTGCGTTATGGGAACATTGATAATGTCTGTGTCACTACATTGTGCTGAGGGACATTGATTCAGCTAATTGCCTAGATTAACAACACCTGGTGTAGTGGTCACATGGGATGATCAGGGCGTTTACATGTCACCTGGGAAAATTGTGTCATTTCACACTGATGATGGCTTCACATCGAAACATCTGTTTTTATAATGCTTGTGATGGTAATGTCAGTCCAGACTAAATACTATATCAGCATCTAGCACATTCATGTTCCCCAGAGGATGAATCCTACTGACTTTGATGATCCCCTGACATTCCCTCTGGAGCCACCATAAAGGCCTCGACACACTAGGGAACTTATTTTCATGCAATAAATTCACACACCAGTATATTTTTTCAGACTGTTGTTTGTCATGAGTACTTTCACACAGAACCTTAAAATTACAAGGCGAAAAAAAAAATTTCTAAAAAAAAACAAGGTTGATTTTTGTGTTGTCACAATGAATAAAGGCATTAACCAATCATGCTGCATCTTTACTTTTGTGGATTACAAAAGAACAGAGGCTCAGTAGTCTGACCAAAGACAAAAAACTGTGTTACTCTTTTCAACCTTGGAAAAGGCAGCACATACCAGATCCACTCTTTAAATGGTTACCTTTCACAATAAATGCCATAGAAATATTTGTACTGCAGAACTGTTGACCAAAGGGAACATAAATTCACTCAAAGCATTTAGCTAAAAGGAAACTGAATAAAAAACAGCTTAGGCTATACAACAGCTTACTTCAGACAGACTGACAGACGCTGCTCTGGCTCAATAGGGATCCTGGTGATTATCGCCCATTTGCATGCCTGCCAGCAAATGTGTTTGCATCAAAACCTTTTACTGAACAAGTGTTACAACCATCTGACCCGTCGTTTATTTGTCATGCATCTGGTGGGTAAAGGCCTTATGGTTGGCATTTTGGTTTTGAGTGAAATGTCAATGACTATTGAGGGGATTACTATATGTAATACATATGTTATATGTATACTTCCACCATTAGGTAAAAATACCATCACCCTCAGCTGCATGTGCTCGATAACAAATAGTATACGAGCAGGCTTAACCAAAAAGAATATGGTCAACTTTATACCTGCTAAATATTAGCATGTTAGCAGACTTCCGCTGTCCGAGCCGCCTACTTCCAGTTTAGCACTTCGCTAACTTAAATGAGTGTAAAATTATTTTATCTTGCAGCTCTTCTAGACTTGTGAAATGCTATCAGACCAAATGGAGGCTGAAGCTCAAAAACATTTATCCACTGATTTACAAATGTCTCGTTCCTGATATAAGTCTATGAGAAAATATCTTTTTGGGCCCAGTGACACCACATGACAGACTGGCACACTTCCTGGAGGCCTGGTACTGTATGTTGCCATGCTAGTATCAGCATCAAGCTCAAAGCAATGCCCTGCCTAAGGACAGCCTCACCGAAGTGCTAGTGTGGCTGTTCAATCTGCTGCCACCAAACTGTGTAAATTGCAAACTCTTTGTCCTCAAGGTCACTCCCTACTCACTAGGTTTGTGTGTTTGGAGATTAATCACATTAAAATGTCCTGTGATTCAATTAAAGCAAAACCTGCAGAGAATTTATCATGTCACAGACACCTAAAGAAAATTAAGAGCATTGCAAACCCAACACATACAGTATGTTACAGCACAAATATGACTGTATGACTGTTGAGCAACTAGAGGACAACAGAATAAGACAGACGTCAAGCTAGACGGATGCTTGCGTCACTTTAAACAGCAGTCTGTCTTTGTCTCTATCAGCAGGAGCTTGTCAGGACTGATGGATCATTACGATTACCAAATCTATTCCTCAGGAGTTTTAACTAAGTTTCTAAGCTTAACTGAGTTTGTTTACATTTGGGACAAACTTTACGAGAAACCAATGCATCAAAAGTGACTAGTGTTAAGATGCTTCCGGCCCTTAAGAAACGACATTCTGATTTATTGTGATTTGTTTGTGTTTTGAGATGTTGAGTGATTCAGGAAGACTTTATTTTCTTTCCTTTGTAGCCTTATAAATTGGGTGTCCGCTCCACTTTATGCCTTTTATTTTTGTTTGAACAACAAACTCAAGGTTCCTCCTGCACCGAGCTTATAATTCCTCATTTTAAGTCAGACCCTCCGTTAGTGAAGGACTGAGTTATTGCTGCAGCTTCGACATCTGCTCCATTGTGCTTCCTCTTTAACGGCTCCACACGAAGCCTCTGCTTACCCCAAGTGCTCAGACAGTGACATTGGCAGGAGCCTCCAGGGATCTAAGTGGATTAGCATCATGACCTCTTGTGTGTCTTTGATTCCTCCTTTCCTCCGCTCGCCTTTCCTTCCTCCTCACAGCTCATCGATCTCTTTCCTTGTGTTCTCCCTTTCCCTCCCGTCGCCTGTTCTCCACTCCTCTCCACATCCTCCATTTCTCTCCCCTGTGCGCGTCCTATTCTCCCGCGTCCTCTGTTCACCTCTCTTGCAAATTCCCCTCTCCTCTTCTTCTCCCTCTCGTATTGCACAGGGCTCAGGGACTAGGGGTGCTTCTCGGCAGCTTATAAAATCACATGAAAAATCATTTCTCATAAAAAGGAAGACCACAGTTTTCGCGTTGCTGAAGCCGCCACGGGGAGGATTTCAAAATGAAGAAACAGCAGGCTAATAAGAGTCAGAAGACATTTTGTTATGGGCCAGGATGTTCAAAAGAAATCTGGGAAATCCTAAATCATTGCAAGTAAACTTGAGGTTGATGGGGCATGGGGGGAAAAAATCAATGTTATTACAGGGGTGGTTGAAGAGATGTAGTTTGCACCGAGAGGCAAAACATGCCGCTCTGATAAAACCCCCCACTGTTTAGCTGAGCCATGTACTGTAGTTACACTCTGTTTAAAGGAGAGTGAGAAACTCTGCTGTAGGCCAAGTTCTTAAAGTTTTGAAGAAACCTTCCACTATTGAATCAAGAGTCAATATCACTTCCAGAGATATCCCCTCATCATCATTTGATTCTCTCACTTTCTTTACTTCAAGTTTCCCTTTTCTTCATTTGTTTTTTTCCTCTCTCATGCAACATGTAAACCTAAATGCAGGGGGCAGCAGGTGGAATTAATCAGAAATAAAAATGATTGTGCTGTATATTTAACATCTAAATCAGCTTATATAACAAGCCTAAGAAGCTACTGAGATCTTTTTTTACTCTCAAAGCCTGCAACACAAGCTTGCCATCCCATCATCACAACCTGGTCTCATTCCAAAGTCATCGAATACCGGTGGATCGAATGCAGTGATTTCCGACAACAGCAATGTAAGTTAAGAGGGTAAAAAGTCTGAGTAAGGTGGGTTGGCAGGATTGGTGCGAGTGGATTGGTCCAACAATCACATCAACCGACACTTTCCTTGGCTGGATTTTTCAATTCAAGAATGGAGAACACCGTTAAACCAGGACTGTGGAGTATATTCTTCTTCTGCACAAAATCCTCAGTGTAGTTAGTGGCAACGTAGATGGTGAATGATTCTGCCAAATAGGCTACAGTTAATTCAGATATTAATTGATGTTACATGTCGCAATTGCACAGTAAAAATAGCACATATAAAACACTATGATTGATAAAGTGAGTGACTGCGTAGCCTGTGTTTAATCACAGGCTGGAGATTTTACTTGGATATATTTGCAGGTAACAGGTTGGTTGTGGTACTAATCCTTGCAAGTGCAGTTTTGCAAAACTGGCACCAACACTCCAAATGGACACAGGATGCAGAAAAGAAAGTATTCCTCTGGATCAAGCTTGACAGAACAATAAAACAAAGAACTGTATGGCTGTGTATGGAAAGGTCAAAGAAAACCATGATGATACAGAACAACCACTGCTCCTCCCAGCTTGGTCTTGGCAGGGTGCTGGGAACATCAATAAGTGCAGACTGGTAGAGAAGATTTCCACACACTTACATCTACACAGTGCGTCACTTTATTATTGAGCTTTGGGTCTATTAGACCTTCATCATAGCATACATTGTTTATGCTCGAATGAAGGTCGAAGTGGAACACTATGGTGGCATAAACAGTTTTTAGTCAAATTTGTTCCCAGTCCCCTTTGAAATTTTGCAAAAATGTTTACCTTGTGATAAACTGGCCTTCAACATCTTCAACATCGGCGGGAAAGTAACGAAAGTTATGGTGTCAAAAGTCCCAGTGGGGCAGGCGGGAAAGGTGATTAATGGGTCCAACAAACATCGGCTTTCACCTGTGGGAGCAGTGTCACATAAGATATAAAGCCAAACCCTGTTCTTTTTTCTAAAACCCAACCATGTGCGTTACTAAAAAAACATCAGTTCACAGTGTTGTACCAAGGCAGTGCATTCTTTTGAAAGAGACTGTATGTAAACGCCGCATATCCTGTGAAAACAGAAGTGTAATTTGGAGACAGACAGTGCATTAACAGGCAGAAGTTGACACAGTGTCCCAGAACGTTAACAACCAACACACCCAGGGTACCTTTCACATTATATCTAGATGTGGAAAGTCCATGACCAAACGTCGATATGTGACATGGTCTGAGTGAGAATGTGTTGCGATGTCATGTCGAGCTCCAGAAGGCAAATGGTTAATCTCAGGTGTTAGATTAGAAATTGTTCACTTGTGGAAACTTTGAAAGACATCATTTTGAGAAGCTTGACTGGAGCAATACACATCCTGGGGAAAATGCTGCCTGAGCAGACGAGATCCTGCTGTCTCATTGTAGGTACAAAAAGTTTGTTTGTGGAGATTGAGGTTCGATTTTTTTTTTTTTTTTACCGAAATAGGTTTATCATTTTGTACATGACCTCATGAGGGAAATAAGGGCAAAAGGAAACAAATTTAATTATGGCGTTCACACCCACAGAGCCCACAGGCAGTATTATTAGATTACTATTGTTATCAGTACCCTGAACACAGTTCATTTTTATATGAAGGGAGGGGAGATCAGTGGACTGAAACATGTTTCTTTACTCACTCCACTGTTTTCCAAACAGTCTTTCTGCTTTCAACATGAAGACAAATGACAGTGACCGCACATGTGCCGGCAGGATCTCTTGGATCAGCTCACAGGATGTGTAGTAAGCATAGCGTGACAGCTCTGTGCTGTGAAGACTTTGTTTTTCCGTCTCTCTTTGCATATTTTGTGTCCTGCCGCATCATTAAGAAGTCCAAACAGAGGTAGGAGACTGTGGAAGAGGCAGAGATGTCAGTGACAGCTTTGCGGCGCCAACAGCTCCTGTGGCGTAAACATGCCGGAGAGCCGCTCCGTCAACATGCCGGACAGGCGACAGGAGACGTCTACTTTAGAGAAGATGACTCTCACTGCCCAGGAGGCCTCGTTAGATGGCGTAGTGAGGACTAGTGGGATCCTCTGAGTCAGCAGTGTGACATCATGTTGACATCACAGTCTGTCAGCTTTAAAGTGTGCTTCATGAGATCACACAAACACTTGAACCCCCAGCAGGATTAATGAGTTAACTCACATAACCCCTGTACCCCTAAAAATATGCACATATTTAATAATGGATGCCTAAAAATTTACAAAAGAGCACATGCAGTAGGTGTAGTATTTATTTGCAGGGTGATGATGTATGTTTCACAATCTGCATTTACAGTTTCTCCTTTTATTTGTGGCAGTATGTAATCACGATGTTTTGCTGTTGTTACAGGATTTCTTCACAACACCCAGGAAGTAGAATCACCGAAGCTTTGGTCTATAATTGTTGCTGAATGAACTGATTTATCAGTATAAAGCTGCCTGAGGTAAGATTTTTGTACAAAGCATAAATGTGTCCATCTTTAGTAGTATGTTGTTTCTCCTAAAAGAAAAGCTATACTATCAGTTTGCCCATCAACACAACATAATAATATAAGCTTTAAATACAAACGACAAATGAGACACAGAACCCAACAAAACATAAGCAAACAGACTCTCCTGTGAACGAGTCCTCTCACCAGGAAAGCTGGACTCACCAATAATGGCTAATGATGAAATGATACATAAATTCTTATATTCACCCTCCTCAAAAGACTGGATGCTTTTAGCAGGTACTGACTTGTTTTGGACCAGATCCTGTGGGCTTTGAAGCATTAATGAACCGATAGATAAAAGACAGAACCAGACAGTAACTCAGATGTTTGAAGATGACAGCCTCTGTGAGTGTTTTCAGACACATTAGTTATCCCGCAACCGGTTGCAGTAAATCCAGCCAGTGAGAGCTGAAAGAAACCTGGGCTGGGGAAAACTCAAAGCAGAAAGTGGAGTACAATTTAATGCTTTGTGGAGTTTACAAAGGAGTTTACATTATATAAAACTGTTCCAAAAACTATATATACAGTAAAATACACTCCAGTAAAGCTAGTGCACAGTAACTGAAATGCTGTGAAACATTGGGTTTACCTAGTCATCTAAAGAACAAACTCATCCTGAGTCCTTCATGTAGTTAGGTTTATAAAAGCAGTTTGAAGTAAGGAAAAGGTTTTAAATGAAAAATAATGATAATGAGGGCTTGTAAAGTAAACACATGCTGCAGGTCACTGGAGACTTTTTCTGTATTAAACCCAGACCACGATCATTTCATAGCTCTACAGGGTAACTTTAATAAGAAATATTTACTCATGTCTTTGTGTGTGATTAATGAGAACAAAATTTTTTTTAATCTGGTCCAGTATGTTGAGAAACCGCTGCAGCCGGCAGTGGTGAAACCAGCTGCAGGCAACTGAGCAACGTCATTGTGCGTGCACTAGAAGTGCTTGTTGTTGCCACTGACAGGATCGAATTGTTATTTAAAGTGTCTGACAGCCTTTGAAAAGGATTTCTACAGTGGTCAGTGTTTTTGTAAGAGAGTAAAATGCTTTTTGATTAACCAGAAGCAGACGTGAAATCACCATCGCCAAACACACCAGATCGCATTTAAATAAACAGTAATTTAAGTGTGTGTAAAGCCAGCATATTTTCACACCTAACTGGATGAATTAAGGGTTTACTTAAACTAAACCAGTTAGTGATAGTTGGAAAAGCGGCGGGACGAACCAAAATGGCTTTCATGAGTTTTAATTTGTTTCTGTTGACTCTGAATGACATGTGTTTTATGATGATAAAATTACTGTTTATTTAAATGGAGTCTGGTGGGTTTGACAATGGTGATTTCAGAGCTGTTTCTGTTTTGTTTTTTTGTTTTTAAAAAAGGATCTCACTCTTTAACAAAGAGGTTAAGCTCTGTTAGGATCCTTTCCATAATGTTGTCAAACACTTAGAATAACAGTCTGAGCCTGTCAGTGGTAAAAACAAGCACTTGTAGTGGATGTAAATTGACAGTGCATAATTGCCCACAGAGATTACATGGCAGCCCCCTGGCTCTGGCAGACTCACCCAGTACTGGGCTAATTTCAAAAACTGTTGTTCCTATTAGCCACTTAGACACAAAAACATGGGAAATTGGATCCAGTTTTAAAAAATAACAAAGAAACCAAAGAAAAAAGTTTAACGCAGGTAGGGCTGTTGTGATACGAGTGGATGTTATATCACGAGAGACGATACTTTGGTGGAAAACAAATGTGATGAATTGAACATTTAAGTGATGTGTTTTAGAGTTTACACGTTGCAACGTGCCAGATCACACTCATTATATTAGTAGAAAATGTGTTTTTTGTTGTAAATCAGTTGCATTTAAACAGAAAATCTTGAAGACAGTGATGCCATACCACACACAACTTTGGCAAATCACCTGTTGTTCCTTACTGCTAAACCACACAAATAAACCCCAGTAGAGGACAATTTGCACGAGCTCCATGAAGCATTACATCACAGGATTAAGGAGTCATTTGTCATGCACCCATTTTATGCAGCTGTGAGGCGGCAGGTGGACCACAGTGTTCTCTTCCAGCTTTCGTGTTGCCGTGATACTTTCTGCACACACTAATGATGTTTCCAGTGGACTTTCACCATTCATTCACCTGCATCTAAGGCACCTTGCTATCTGTTACAGAAATAGCAGTATCTAGGCAGCAACAGGATATATTTTTAAATCAACTCCAATCATGTCTTTAAATCTGTTGTCTGCAATGTTCACTACAACTGCAGGTTGAGATGAAAGTGCTGTACTGCACGTGCATTACGAAAAGATCTGAGAACAACAGAGATTGTTTTCCCTTCCCCCAAAGGTATGAAGACAGCACATTCAACATTACGGCTCAGAATACCTTACACAAAGGCCTTAGAAATGATTGAGCATCAAGCAATCAATATTTTAAAGCAATAAACATTTTCACTTTTCAAAATTCACCTCTATAGAAGTTCAGCCACCGTTAATCTTCAGCTCAAGCTGCCTTGGGGATCGACTGTCAGAACAGCGTTCAGGCTCTTTTCCAGAGCTTTGATTGCAAACAGATGAAATTGCATTTTGAGAAATATCATAGTAACCAAAACACACATCCGCAGGCAAACATGGAGAGGAGACTTTAACCGTGTTACAGGTTATTATTACCTTGACACAGAGCTTTGAATAGAGCCACATCCTGAGGAGGAAACACTCACTCTTGTTGCCCAGAAACCATGTTATGAAACTAATCTTTATAATGACTGAATTAACCCCGTGGAGAGCCTTGGAGGAAAAATTTTTATCTTTGCACCCCCAATAACCACCTTACATCTGCCATTTCCTGTACATTGTGTCATCTGCAAGTACTCATCAAGTACAGTGAACGTGGTAGACTACATTTGGCCACTTCATTATGCAGTATTTTACTGTACTTGAATGCTACCCTGTTCGAGGTTTGCAGTATGAAAATATAGACAAAAATCACCATTTAGACACAACATCAGCAGAATGATTGCAGCTAAAGTTCAGCAGCAGGACCAGACTGTCGACATTTCTCTTCCAGTCATACACTTGTAACTCCTTCCTACCCTGCATGCCTGTTTGCTCTGTATTTTTTCGTGCTGCCTCACTTCAGTGACTTCCTGCTGTTCATATTAGTGGCACGGGGTTGCCAGTTGCTCATTTGGTCATTCTTCCCTCACCTCAGCAACTTCCTGCCATTTTTATTAGCGACACTTGTTCTGCTACTATGACCTCATGTAACTAACCTCACACTGTTGCCAGGCCAGCCCCTCAAATTACCTATCCCCCCACCCAAATATCCTCTGACCAACCACTTAAGAAGGCACAGTTGCTCCTCTTACCTCCTGCTAGCTTCCTAGTCGGCCTCAGATGGCCAGATTCCCAGTCTACCCAATCAATTTGGGGGGTTTCTAGGGCATAAAATGGTTGTCTAGAGATCTCTTAGTTTAGCATTAGCTGGGAGATATGGTGGCTAACTTCTTAGGCTTAGAATAAGTCAATCTAAATTTTTGTGGTACTGTGGCTTTACCCTAATCTAAGACTTGGCCTATCATGCACACTCATCTGATATCTCTTTGTAAAACCAGCTCTGATCGTCTCTGTTTCCTCAAGAAGGCTTTAAGGAGTCTGCAGAGCTTGGACAACACATTCTCACTCTGACCTTGTCACATAGACATTCGTTTATGGACTTTCCATGTCCAGATACGACATGAAAGGTACCCTGGGTGCGTTGGATGTTGTCAAGTGTTGCCCATTAGATTCATTGTCTTCTTTCTTGAAGCTTGGGTGGATCCTTCCCAAAGCCTTCCCTACCCTGCAGCAGTCATTCTGCTCCACCATTCCCACCCACTACTACTCATACTTTTACTCTCTGGTTAGTCTGGAAAACCTTATGTTTAACACACCATTTAAGGCCATTATCATATCAGTTGATATTGTTTTATAGTGATGCATATTCCCAAACACTTTTAAGATAATTACCTTTCTTTTCCTTCTATATCTTTCTGTTTTCCTTTCAAACAAAAAAGAAACAACTTGTCAAACTGAGATGAAAAGGTGCTTTTCTTTCAAGTGACTGAGTGAACAGGTGCTGTGGCTGTTTTTAGTATAAGAGCACATAAACAAAAACAGAGCACCTTCCCTGTGACATTTCATTTGCTCTGCTGAGTTGAACCAGCAGTTCGGATGTCTGAGGAGGAAGAGGTTAAAAACAGCCAGAGATTCGGTGAACGAGGCAGAGAAATGAGAGTTTTTGTCTTCCCCAAAAGGCCCAAAAGCTCATAAGTCAGTCTAGTGTGTCAGGAGGTTCCCTGCTTTTACTGCCGGCACAACTGTCGATGTTGACAAATGGTTTTGATTTCTCAGCCCCCTAAAATCTATTACTGAGACTGAAAGAACCCTCAGTTCTAGTCTCTAACAGTGAGTATACACCATCACTACAGCTGCACAGACTCCAACATACTGGAGGGATAATCAGCATCTCCATCATCTTTGTTTCGACAGTTTTCTATTTCTGAACTTATATTAGCACTGTTGCAAGCTGCTTTACAAACACAACACTGATACATACAGACAACCATGTAGGAAACTATTTTAAAAATGTGGTTTCCAAGTAAAGAAATAGTCAATTAAAATTTAATCTGTACACATGTGGTTGTCCAAATTGAGTTTGAAGGGATTAATTCCCCCAAAAAAACACCTTCCCATTTGGCCACTGGTATTGATAATGGTAGTTTCATGAAGGTAGACTTCTCCCTGCACCCCAAAATGCTCAAACCATAGCCCAGTCGCCAGAAGAAAATGTTGACATTGTACGATTCTGCAAACCATTTATATGTCACATTTGCATGTTTTATCAACTTAGTCTCACTCCAAAGTCGCCAAATACCCGCTCTTGGTCAGTGACATCCAGCGCCAGACACAGACCAAAAGAGCCGTCCTTTCATGTAGTCATGATACGCAGACAGTAGCCATTATTGTGTAATGGCACTTGGCAGCATCAGAGGGAAACGCAGCCAGACAACTTTAGTTAGTTAAGAGGACAAAAGTAAGGGCAGGGTGGGTGGATGGGTGCAACAACCACCAACGTTCACCCGGGAGGCCACTTCCCATATGACTGGAAATGTCATAGTGCTTTCTACCCTGCCCTTTGTTTCTTGTGTTCCTTGTTTGTCTCTCTCTGCGTCTGTGTGTCTGGGCGTGGCTCTCATCAGTCCTGCTGCCAATCTGCCTGTTCACCTTAAAGCCATCCACTAATCAACCCCAGCAGTACAAATACCAGCTCTGCAGTTCAGTCTATGTCTGACCATTCAGTCTACCTTGTATTACTAACTACGACCTATTTGTTGCTTATTGCTTTTTGCCTCTTGTACTTCTTGCCTAAACCTTGTTTCTCTGTGCCTCAGATCTGGTCACCTGTTTGCCTGCCACTCCAGCCTGCCAGCCTGTTTCCAGCCCTGCTCAGCCTGCCTGCCCCGGATCAACCCAAGACAACTACTCTTGCTTTACTGAAAATAAATCAACTTCAAACTGAATAGCAGTTTGAGTCACTATTATAAGACAATGAAGCCAAACGCTGTTCTTGTTCCTTAAACCAAACCGTGTGTGTGTGTGTGTGTGTGTGTGTGTGTGTGTGTGTGTGTGTGTGTGTGTGTGTGTGTGTGTGTGTGTGTGTGTGTTGGCTAAATGTAACAAGTGCGTTTGTTGTTGTAGTGTGTTTATTTTTAAAGAGAGTGTTTGCCAACTGTACATTTCCTGTGAAAACTGAGGTGTAGGCTGAAGTTGAGATGGCGTCCCAGAATGTTGTGTTTTATACTGTATATCCACCTTTCTGAGCTAATTTGTCATCACATTGTGGAGGTGAAGATGGTTGGCATGACAGTGAGGCACAACTAGAAAACTAGTTGTGTCTTGTCTTCTGTTGGTTCCTACATGTGCGTTAATGGCCCTGCTTTTTCTGTATGCTTGCCTTTACATATATGATGGATACCACGTTGTGATTGTCTGTGTGATTCTATATGGTGCTCTGCATGCTTTACTGTACATGCAGTATGCTAATGTTGTTTGCTGCTGTAAGTGGACCAGCTAATAGCTCTGATGACATGATGTTTTATAATCAACACAGCAGACAAATATATGTTTTGAAGCAGACATGTGCTGCTGCTGCTCATTGGTGGAGCGTCATGCTGCTGCCAGTGTTGGAGCTCTGTCTTTGTTTGGTGTGTTGAGATTGATCACATCTTGGATCAGGGCTAATTGTCTGTTTTTGTTTGCCTTTTAATCCACAGTTTGGGTAGGCTTTCCATGGGTCCATTTTGGTCCAAAGTCCAGAGAAGACCCTCACGGCTTATTTTGTTCTGCAGATATACCTAAACAGCACACTGTCTTTACGGCAGCATATAAACCTTGATCAGAAAGTTTTTGTGCATCATGGTGGAAAGAACAAAGCTGTGCACAAGATGAGTCACACAGTGTTTTGACTAAAATATAGTTTCATCAAAGCCATCTGAATCTCCACCCTGAACTTTCTGTGCATTAAAAACAAAGAAGGAACTGAGGTGCGGAACTTTTTGTGCCTTGAACATAATTGGGAGGTTTGGTGTGTTGGTAAAAGCGGGTAATAAAAGAAAGGAGAAGACTGAAAAAAGCAACTCCTACTGTGATTAACAAAGCCTAAAAGCACTTTTCTGTGTGTGAATTTATTTCCCCAGTGTTCCCATCAGTGTGAAATAACTGGAGCCACAATTCATTATACCAGGCAATGTTTCTAGTCGTAAAGGATTCACACTTCACTGTTTTTGTTGGATCACGGAAATTGACCTCTGGATCAATGCCATCATGGATCCTTTTCTTCTTTTTTATGAAGCAGAACTCTGTAAGCCTCCTTCTTTGCTGAATCCTTTTCTGCTTTTATTCTGTTTCTCTATCTGTCCATGTACTTCAGTCGTCTGTTTTGTTTAAAGCAAAGCAACGGTATTTGTAGAGTTTAATACACGGGGAAACATTGAGACAGCAACAGATAGAAGGACATAGACTGAGCAAAACCTCAGACTCAATAGTAAAAAGGGAGAAGTGATGATAATAAAATGGTGTAAAGTGGAAAAATACTGCACATCTGAAAAATGGCATGAAATTTAATGAAAAGCTATTAAAAAAATGAAAAAATGTGGCACTTATTCAGGCAGACCTTGCTTTTAAGGGTGCTTTCCCACCTCTCCTGTTTGGTTTGGTTCAATTGAACTCAAGTTCATTTGCCCCCTAAGTGCAGTTTGTTTGGGCAGGTGTGAACACAGCAATCGCACTCAGGTGTGCACCAAAATTCTGATCAGTCAAGAGCAACTTCTTTGCACAAGGCATTTGATCTGTAAATGCTGCCGTGAGAACACCAACTAACTCTAGGAAATTATGCACCTTTGAAACAAAATGAGTCCCTGATTCGGACCAAAGCAAGACAACTCTAGGTCTGAAAGCATCCTAAGGTTAATCCCAAATCTACCAGGGCGCAATAAACTGAAACACAAACTGCAAAGTCTCTTACAGATCCTATATGGTGTCACTTTGAGCGTCCCTCACTTATTCAACCGGGCAGCACTGTTCAGGAAATGTATAATGGAAAAAAGTTTTCGGGTGCCATTTGAAAAGGGCATTTTTATGTCGAAGACAAAAAAAAAAAAAAAATACGGTGCTACTGGAAGTATGGAGCAGGAAGGGACCTTCTGCACTAGTGCTACCTAGGGCTTTTAAATCTTTTGTCCTTACCATTTCCACCTTAAATGGCACACATGGATAATCAATATCTGAGTCGTGTCTAGACTCTAAAGTCCTTCCATAACTTCTGTTTCACCTTTGAACTCTAAAAATGCCAAAAAGGTAGACAGGCTTGCAATTATAATGTCTTTTCCAAGAAGAGAAGATTGTTTGAAAGAAGAATTAATCACTTACCTACAATTCATCCAGGAGTACAAAGCATTACATACATTTAGCATATTTTTTGCCAAGTTAATGAAGTAAAAACAGTGTCTGTGGCTGTGTTTTTCTGTCTCTGCTGTACATCAAACATCACCTCCACACTTGTGAATCCACACTGACCAACTACACACACACACAGACACACACGTGACCTTTTCTTCACTAACAGGTTGAATGGAATAGACTAACAAATCAAAGGCAGTCTTTCGAAATTTGACATATTGACAGCTTCCCAGCAGGTTGAACTCTCCACTCAATAAACTATCTCAGGCCAGAACAGGAATCCATTTGGCTCAGGCCTCACCAACCTTTCAATTCATCAGCCAAAGGCGAGAACATAAACAGAGGCAGGAGGAAAGATGCCAAGGAGGCATGAAAATACAACTTGCATTGAACCTGAAAAAAGAGGGGAAAAAGAATTTGGGTAAAGAGAATTTGACTTGAGTTTACTACTAGAAAATATCATTCAGGAATATTTATTCTTTGTGATATACTCTGCAGATGTTTTAAATTAAACTTTATTTACAGTACTTGTGAAATCATGTGATAAAACTGCTTTAATGTTTGAATTAAAATAAGCACCCTGGGTCTTTCTCATTTAAAGGAGCTAAAATGGACAAATTGGGAAAATCAAGCGTTTTAAGCTCAAAATAAATAATTTATGTGAAATGTATTTTCTTTTTGTCCAAAAAAAAACTCTCACCAAGGGGAAAAATATTCCATAGTGACATAATTCAGTCCCTTAACTATGCTTAAATAAACAAAAAACCTTTTCCACATATGACCAGTCCTTAAAATAGCCACTATCTCTGCTGGGTACGTGCGTCCCGTATGGAGTTCAGTAGAGTGTCCAGGTTCGTGGGGGGGTTACGGAGCACAAAGGTGACTGAGAGGAGGACACCTGCCAGAGGAACATATGGGCCAACCAGGTTGTGATGAGATGGGATGTGACAGACAGTGAGATCCCCGGAGATCCACCTGATCTAGGGTCAAGCTATAAGCTGCGGAGGCATCTGTGGGCAGGAGGAAAGTCCTCGGAGTCAGCTGATGCTGCGGACATATTGTCACATATTCGGGTTATGACTTAAACCAAGCCTCACACCCAGCTTTGCCAAGAACAGAGCAATGATACCTGATAAACTGAATCCATTCAGAGCAAAGATGAGATAGATGTTGATCATACGTGTGGGAATTTTTTAAAGAAACAAGAGGAAGAACTCTTAATGATTATACCTTTCATTGTGAAAGTCATATCAAACCTTCAGCAGAACAAAATGCAAGGTCACATAAAACCAGTAAAAGTTACCATTCAAGCACACATGTACAATGGGCAGCCTCAACAAGACGTAGAAACTAATTTCCTGAAAAGTCTGAAGCCAACAGATGAAGAAGAAAAGAGGAGGAGCACAAAGCATCCATTACATGAAGGATGATGATATCAGGCTTTTTGTATTTCATGGTCTGTGTCTGGCCTTGGACATTCTGCCTTATGAGGACAAGGTTATGCTCATTTTCAGTTTCATGCATGTATTTTGAGTTTCTACTAGAACATATTTACATGATTTAATGGTCAAAACCCACTTCTCATACTGTCTGTGTGAATGTACCTGTATTCACCCTTTGTCTGGAAATCTTAATTTAGTGCTTGTCTCTTGGAGCCTTCCTCCTGAAAAAGCCTAGACTGTGTTCTCGGCTGCCTATGCACTGTTATTGTAGCTTGAAGAATGACTGGAGCAAAGAATAGCAGCACTTTCTACTGTGGTAGGTTCAACAGTTAAAGCTTCTAAACACAATCAGAAATGTTTCAGCAGGAATATGATCCACAGTCTGGGAGAAATTTACAAAATTTACTTTAGATATTGGTTCCTAGATTATGTTCACCCAGTTTCATGCAGATCGCTCAAACATGCAAATCATTGCATTTCAATAGTTAATCACATTTTTATCCCATATTTAAACTCTATTATTTTGCATTTCAAAACAGTTTGAAGTCCACGTTACCGAGGTAAAGCAATTCCTACCTGAGTGCCTTGATTGGAGCTCAAATTAATGCAAGGTTCAATGCTTTTTAAAATAAAGTGGGACGCCAGTCAGAGTCATGTCTATCAAATGATTAGGAAATAGAAAGAAAATAGCTCTTTCAAACCATAGGCCACAAAACAATAAAGCACACAGCAAATGATTAAATTTTTCACCAAAAATCAGCACTGCACAAACAAGTAGGCCTACATAGATGGGGCTGTAGGCCATGATGGCTTCTTCTGACACACTAACAGTGTTGTTATCCAGCCTGGTGCTCTAACTTTTAATTATAAACGACTGCTTGCGTTACTCAACAATTAAATCAGAAAAGCAAACACCCCAGCATCTCAGCCTTGCCTCTTAATTGTCTCTGTTCTCATCAAGCAGGATGATCCTCTGGAGAGCAAAACAAATCTTGGACTTTAAAATGTAAACATTGTAATCATTCTTTGCTCATAAACGGGGAGAAATGTTTTTCTATCATAGATGTCATAAAAATATTGTCTTGGCATATTCAGCTTTTGTGCCTAATGCTCACAGATCGACTGCTTCTGAATAGTCGCTTCATTTTAAGAACCTGTAGTTAGTATGCTAACTCCACAGCTCATCTGTATGTCTCCGAGCAGCCCACACAGCAGTTCAAAACCTGTACTGCACTGGGGTTAAGAGACGACTCACCCTGCTGGCTGGAAGAGTTGAACTTTACCCCCCTTCTCCTCCGGCAGAGGATGAATCATATAGCATTGAAAGACTTATCGTGAACTTCAACTGCACTGCATTTCCACAGCATAATCTAACCCTGCTGTACCCTCCCAACGTGGAGGAGTAAGTGCATGTTCATATGGCATTACAAGAGCGGGGATCTTAGGAGACTGGCAGATCTGTACTCACGGTCTGTTTGATATGCAATGAAGAGACCTGTTACCCCATACAGTATATCTCAGATCATTAGTCGTCACTTTTGTCTATTTCTTATTCATTCAGGCTCCTCAGTGTCTGTGGAAGTGAAGTATGAAGACCGTGGGAAGAATATTTTTTTTGTACAAGGCCAACTGTTTGTGTGGGCATGTGGGTGTGTGTGCTCCAAGAACTGAAAGAGATTAGAGTCATCGTGACTTTCAGTATCTCAGCCCTGAATTGCTGCGTGATGCCTGTTTGTCGCTGGTTATATAAGACTGCTGATTAAACAATTGTAGGTGCTCTGTTTTTTTGTTCTCTGCCTTTTTGTTTTCATTGAATTTTAAATTTAATTTTCCAGATTTATCCCTGGGGATCAATAAAATGTTTCTGATATAAGAAAGTGAAGGTCAAAGCTTGTAATTGATGTATTTATCCTGTATACCTACAAACACACCATTAAAATAGTCAAAATGATTTTGACTTTCATAGTGATCCCGTCAGGCCTTAAAGCACACACAGCTATTGACATTTGCGGAAAGTGACTCCTTGCCGATGTCAATTGATGTCTTTGGCCACTATTTACAAAGACACCACTAACAGACAGTAATATACAGTACATCTGACCTGTATGTGTGTTTTATTTGATTAAACAGACCAATACAACCAGTATGTAACAATACTGGTTTAAAGGTCCAGTGTGTAGGATTTAGTGCCATCTAGTGGTAAGGTGGCAGATTGCAACCAACTAAACTTCTTTAAAAGTTTAAGTTAAGCGAACTCTGTGGAAAAGGACCTTCTTTGTGGCAGGACCCCTGCAAAGCGGGATCTATACTTCTGCCTTTTATCGATGTCATACCCTGGTGGGTAGGCACTCACTAACATATCTAGGCTAACAGCTAATATGCTAACTATTATTTTTATGTCACTAGTATTTAGGACGATAGGAGAAGGTTTGAAACAAACCAAAATTTCCCTTTAAGTAGGGGGAAATCGCTGCTTGTCGCTAATTTTTACAATGTAAAATGCCATAGGCTTGTGCTAATGACGTTAGCATGTTGTATTTGTTTGGAAAACGTGTTTAGTATAACACAGATGTTTTGTCGGTGAACCTTGTGAGTTGTAAAGGGGCCAAATTGTGTAACGTTACCTTTGTTAAATGTTGCTGTTGTCCCTGGCTTCATATGAGCAGAGGAAAAGTCTGCTAGCTGCTAGGCTAATTTACACAATGTAAATTACCATAGGCTTATGCTAATAACATCAGCATGTTGTACAGTATTTGTGGGGAAATGTGTCCAGCAAAAGACAGGTGCTTCATCTGTGAATGCTGCAGGTTATAGTGAAGCTGATTTGTGTGCTTTTGTTTGAAATTGTCGCTATTAAGCCGTGTTTAATGTGTGTTTTGAATCAACCAATCAGTCAGAATCAGCATGCTGAATTGGCCAAAAAAAAGTCGATGCACTGACGAGGGTCAACAGTGCAGCATGCAGCTCAGCAGCTAGGGTGACAGACGCTCGTCGAAGGCTCACCATTAATCCATGGCCGACCCTCAGCTTGGTGCATCAGTGCCTTTAACTCAAAGGTCCGATTATTAGCTTTGTCTTAGCTTTTACTAGCATCTCACACTCTTCATCGGCTTGTGGAGCTGGCTCACGTGTCATCAAGTGTGGAACTGGGTGATTGTGGATTGTGAATGGGCTCATTTATCTTTCTCCAGCTGCCGCTCCTGGTCGATGACCCTGGACTGTTTCCCAGTCGATGCTGCGACTGGTTTTGGTCTGATGTACAGACAGGTGTTGTTGTCTGTGTCGTTTCATCCATGTACCAGACCAAATCTGAAAAAGCTAGTAAGTGGACCTTTGACTTGAGATTATTTTGTCTCACATACTCCGCTGCTCATGTCAGCGGTGTGTTTTGAAGATGTAACAGCTACAACAGTAAGATGCAACTCACAAAGTAATTTTATCCTGCACTGGCATGAATGGAAATAAATGGCTGTATAGAATCGGTTTGCAGTAATGGAACATTTACGTTCTTTATAATTAAAGGGCTAGAAGAACCCGAAGAGTCCTTTAAAGTTTTATTAGGGATTACAGTTAGATCATGGTCGGTATTAGCTTGAGACATTGAGTAGTGAGGGTGAAGATCAGGGTTAGCAGCTGAGGGAATTAATGTAATCAATTAGGGTCCCAGCAAGTATAATAAGACAGGCATGTGTGTGCGTGCAGGTGTGAATATGAATCAGTGGTTATTGATCCTGGTCGTCAGGATTCAAAGCCCTGCTGGTTTTCCTTCCACTGATCTAATCATGGATTATTTTTCACCTGGGATGTCAGGTGAAGCTGAGGACCAGAAGAGAAAAGTGCTGGTGTGAGAGCACAAGACGCCACTGAAGCAGAAACGGTCTGTCAGCAGATGTGTACTTTGTCTGAGCGTTGTTTAATTCAGCATCTACGATAGTCCTTTAATTGTACCCGTGTCACAGCTTTTTGGTTGCCCATGTTCACTCAAATGACTGGAGGAACCAAAGACTCATGTTAGCTGCATTTCCGATTTTCCTTATGCAAAAAATTGTAAGACAATTTTAATAGAAAGCTACACATCTTTTTAAGTGCAAATCACACACCAAAACAACAGTCAAAGCCAGTTTACAGGGCTGTGCTGTTAAAGACGGCTTCAGAAGTTGCTGTAAACTTCAACATTGATATAAAATACAAAACAGAATCTACAAGCCTCTGCTCAGTGAAATGTTTATGGGTATAATGTCATCTCCACCTACATCTCATGCTCTGTCTGAAACCAAACTGTCTGCTTCTGTTTGCTTCACTACAAGGACAAGAAATTCCACTTTAGCATTTTCATGTTTCGGATTTTTTGTAAATTATGCACTTAATTAGATTGAACAATGATGAATGGCAAAGATAATCATGCTGTTGTGTACTTTCATTGTACAGATTATTGGTCTATACAGAGGTGTCCAATGTTTGTCAGTCATGCCACCCTCTGAAAAGCTAAGAAAATGACATGCCGCTGACATGATGGTGCGATGAATTAAATTTTTACGGGGCAAACAGGCGCAGATTAAAAATAAAAAAAGGAAAACTACAGAGAGAATGAGAAATAAAGGCCTGTGTCTATAAATAAATGCTTGCATCTAATGTGGCTTGTTTCAAATAAAGCTAGTACCGCAGTTGTGGTAAGTAAAGGCCCAGCAGAGGTGGCAAAAGTACTCATATTCTGTACTTAAGTAGAAGATCAGATACATGTGCAAAAGAATACTCTGGTAAAAGTAGAAGTACTGATTCAACTTCTTTACTCAAGTAAAAGTAAGAAAGTACAGGCTTTGAAATGTACTTTCAAAGTAAAAGTAAAAAGTAAAAATGAATTTTTGCCATCAATTAAACACAATACATCCTTTGATAATTGTGTTTAACGAAAAAAGTTCTGACAGAATAATCAAGATTGAACTGACCAGAGGTACTGCATGAGTATCTGGATAACTGTTAACAGATTTGTTACTCTGAATACTATAGGTCGTTTTCTTTTTCCATTGCAGCACAACCAAACTGTAATCAATAATAGTTATGACCAGTAAGCCATGGTAGATGTTTACACTCTTAATAACAAAAGACCAATGTTATTTTCTACATTTTTATTTTTCTCTGTACTGAAAACGTACTGAATCGTGACCCCAAAACACACATATGTAATGGGTTCAAGCATTACACAAAAAAGGCAATGAATGCATCCAAAGTGGATTTTCACATTAAAGTCAACAGTATTTTTTAGTTTAACATGTTACAGATTAATCAGGTTCTCCTGTTCTGCTCTGTTGTTCACAATAAAACAAATCAACTGCTTCTGTGACATATCTCTACAACATATGTAACCATGGCATGAATATGAACCCATGGAACTTATTACACTGTTATCGCAGTGTGAAATTATGTCAGCTGTATATAAACGCAAGTGTAACAGGTACATACTGAACCATAAATTACTATTTAACAGAATGTGTATCTTTTACTATATATCGAAAAACTAGCAGTTTGATGCCTTACTTTACAGCAATATGCAAACAGCAACAGAACTTGAAACATTATGATCATGACAACTTCAAGTCTAATCCAGTCTATTTTTCTTTTGTGAGAAATTCACTCATCTCTACAAGACTACCAAAATCTCTTATTCAGCCTAAGCAGAAGCTGGTTCTCAAAGTTCTTTGAATCAAGGCGTGCCCTTTTGGGTCTGAAAATCAGCCCAGCAGTGCTGAAAAGCCTCTCGCATGCTGCTGAGGCAGGAAGGGGTGTGTTGAGTTTCAGTGATAAGTTGCAGACTGCTGGGAAAGACTTAAGGACATCCATGGTGTCATCTGGGCATGCGAGGTAGGAATCTAGCTGCTTGGAGTTTTCTTGTACATTTCCCTGCTTGATGGGGGAAAAGAAGTCATCTTCCTCTGAAGAATGGGAAGTGTCACTTGGATGCACCATAGGTCCCTCCTTCAGATGGCTTTTGATGAAGTCCAAGCCTATGGAACACAAATCCACAGAGGATTTCTTTTTAATTTTCAGCACTTTTAGCATAGGATTGTTATTTGTTGAAATGATGTGACTTTCCCTTGTTACTGTATGACAATTACCCAGTGTGTTATGGATAATTCAGATTCCAAAATTTCCCTCATTATCTCATTAGCAAATGTTTCATTACATACCAAGTTTAAGGGTGTCGTCATCACTTGTCCAGCATGTCCTAAATCTGGGGACGAGTATGGCCGCAGCAATGAGTTCTGGATCTGCAAGCATCTGCCCAAATCGTCTATCAAGTCCAGCTTGAAGTGCATCCACTAAAGGCACACAGAACTTGGAGGAAAGTCGAAGGTTCTGTAGCTTAGTCTTGAGAAGTGTTATTGTGGGTACCAGCCATCCCATCTGCACACTGGCCTCTCCCTGGAGAAGATCAACAGCCTTCGCAAAGGGGCTCATTGTCTTGACATATTCTGCGAGAAAAGCTATCTCAGCAGGAACAAACCTGTCAGGAAACAAAATTTTAAACACAACATCTGTGGTTACAAAAAGTCAAAAATGTATTATTAATAATAATACATAATAATAATAATAATAACAATAATAATAACAATAACAATAACAATAATAATAATAATAATAATAAAGGTGTGAAAATGAAAGCTACTCACATTGGAATTATTAGCACACTGCACACAGCTGTAACGGCTCCTTCTCCTTGTTCTCTCATGATCCTCACAATCGTCTCCACAGCCAGGAAAAGAGAATTCCACCTTGTCTCATTTGGCCGCAAGAGCTGGAGTTTGCATTTTTCTTCAATTATTTCAGCAGCTATAGTGGATCTTCCACTTTTGTTCCATAGACTCCAGCACTTTGAAAATGCTGAACGAGAGATTCGCTTGTAGACGGAGTTGGAATTTGCTTCTGAAACATCAACTGTTGACACCAGGTTGAGAAGGTGGCAGGCACAGCGATGATGCCTCGGCAGTTGGTATTCCAGGCCGTCATCTTCTTCCAACAAGGTTCCTGCATCAACAAACTCAAGATGGTCAATGTTTTCCTCCTCTTCCTCTCCTTCACTGTTCTCTCTTTCTGCCGTTTCACTCAGCCTTGCCTCCTCAAGTGGAATCTGGTTATTATTTTCATCTGGCTCTCCGTAGACTCGAAAGGCTTTAATAAAATTCGAGCCATTATCAGTGGTTGTACGGACTATCTTGTCACGGATGTTGTACTCTGTGTGAATGTCATTCAGGACACCAGCAAGTACAGAAAATGTGTGTGACCCTTTGAGCTGTTTACATGCTAATGCAGCAGAGCATCTGTCCATTGTTTCAGGCTCTATCCAGTGTGCTGTGACTCCGAGGAAACTCCGTCTGTGTGCAGTCCAGCAATCAGTAGTCGTAGCAATAAACTCAACCTCACTCATAGCAGCCTTCAAATTCTTCTTCATTTCCAGTGTTACTTTCTCAACTTTGTTTTTCATAGTGCCTCGGGACATTACAACCACATCCGGTTGCAGGTGATGCACTTGAGTTTTAAAACCCTGCTGTTGGACAATACTGAGAGGGTGCAGACCTTGAATGACAAAGTTCAGAATGGCTTCATCCACAGTTTTCTGTGACACTCTTTTGGTTTCCCACAGCTTAAGTTGCTTGGATGGGCCTTCATCTGAGGTGGACTTCCTCTTCAAAGCAGGTGCAGTCAGGTTTTTGTATCTGTCCAGGTGAGTCACGTGCTTTCTCTGGGAGTGACAAAACAAAACACGGACACACACAAAAAAGAGACATGTGGTCAGCCTGACAGAATTATGGTTGTTATATAAATGTCTAACTTGTCTTTTGTGGGGAGCTGACAACTAGTGGCACACAGGGGGAGGGGAGGGAGGAAGAGGAGGGGGAGGAGGGGGTTGGGGGACCATGCCTATGTTCCCACGGCCTAACATTAATTTTCAGTGTAGAAAAAAAATGTTAGAACATAGGAATGTCCCCCACAGGCGACGTTAGCCTTCAGGGCTACCAACATAAAGCCTTTTTCTGCCAGAAATGTGTTTACTTTAATTTATTAATTTATTTTACACAAACTACCATTAAACCCCTAAACCTTTATGACAGATAGCCCTGAAAAGTAACGTCTCACATCAGTGGCACAGCCGCACAGCAGTAAACTGCCTTGTTTTGTTTTTTAAACCGAGAGCTAGCTAGCGTTAGCTATCAAAATTAACACGTGTACACACAACATTGCTAACATTGAAACGGACTTGAAAAAAAAAATCCTCAAAAAGCTAATGATAACAACAGAATTTACACCTTACCTGTATGTGTTTCTTCAGATTCGACGGCGAATTCTTGAACGCCAGCAGCTCGTGGTTTTTCGGTTGACACAGCACACAGCGCATACGCCATGAGTCCTTTTTGGAGCCGACAACAACGAACAACTCTTTTAAATACGGCCACGGATGGGGAATGTCCGAGTCCTCCGAAACGTTGCCGTCGGCAGACTCCGCAATACTCCCCGCCTCACTTCCTTCCTCCATGTCGCTGCTACGACCAAGTTCTCGGCCTCACTGCCCCTCTCACTCGACTTCTTCCCGCGGTCACCTGTCCCCACCCTCTTCTTCTCCCTCTTTCCCTCTCGAGCTGGTCACGTCTTTTACGTACTCGTACGTATGGCTTTTACGTCGTGTCATCATCTGTGGATTTTTTTTTTTTTTTTTTTTTTTTCTTAAAGAAAAGTAAGCGTAAGAGCCTGTTTTTCCAATGTAAGGAGTAGAAAGTACATATTTTTGTGTATAAATGTAGGGAGTAAAAGTAAAAAGTCATCAGAAAAATAAATACTCAAGTAAAGTACAGATACCTGAAAAATCTACTTAAGTACAGTAACGAAGTATTTGTACTTCGTTACTTGTCACCTCTGAGGCCCAGCCACTATTTGTGAATTTGTTTGACTACCCAGTCCTTCAACATTATACATTCTTTGCGAGCTGGATGTACTCACCAGGTTGCTGAAGTGCCTCTGCTATTTAACGCCAGCAATTCTTTTTTTTGCTCGGTCGTGGTCGTCCCTAAAAGAGGCCTCCCTAGTGTCGTGGTTAGAGCACTCGTCTTATCGCACACGACATGGCAGACATCATAACAGGGCCGCAACAGGCCTGCATGCAGACAGTGACAGACTCTGAGAGCTTTCAAAACACCAAACCATGACCGTGGATAAATCATACAATCATACAATTATTATCATCATGACGACATTTACGGCATTTGTTTCTCTCCACATTCTTCTGTCCTCCTCGCTGTAATGCCTCGACACCCCTCCAGGGGGATCCCACAGTTTTGAAACTGTAATAGACGCTCTTGCTCATGACCGTAGAGCTTGAGTTTCTGAATTAACATTTCATGGAGGGACCAAATCCATTAGGGAAATACTATAGGACGCTATAAGACACTGCTCTATAAATATGACATACACAAGATCATGAGGGCCTCATAGGAGAGGTCATCAGCAGTCAGAAGTATCTCTCACTAATGCTCCTTGATTGTCATTGACCTACTTACACTGTAATGAGAGCCGACAGTCTCTCCCGAGTCGGATGGGTGGTGTCTTTCCACAGAGGATTCCAGATCTGACAATGATCTGAAGACTTCAGCTTGAGTGACCTAATTCGTGGAGGAGTTTGTCATGAAGTTCAACTTCTCCATTGGTCATTTCCTCACATTTTAATGGAGATGTTGTGGAGTGATGCTAGGGCCTAAAATGTTCTCATTGAAATCTGAAATATTTAGTTTAATTTCTGTCAGAGGGTTTTCAAAAGACTTCAAACAAAAGGTAACCTTGCAGGGAAAGAAATGCAACTTGCTCACAGAGCTGCTAGTTTCTAGGTGAGACAGTGCCTGTGTGTCAGAGCTGCAGGGTAATGGGAGCTTCGCATTAAAGCAGCTCTACTATGTGCATGGCAGACACTCACTCATCTTTCCCTTCTATCATCCTTCTGTCATTTGGCTCTTCAGAGAGGAAATAGTAGCCTAAATAAATAGCGGCTAACGGGTAATTTTCTGCCCATCATCGCCCTGCGAATAAGACACTGCCTGACTAATCTACAATAGAATTCAGCCTCACACACACTACAGTGCAGAGGGCTGTATGCTGTGCATCAGATATATCATCACTAAAAATATATTGTTTCATACTCTGAACAAATAATGTCAATAACAACAACCTGATATTCACAGATGATTCTAGGATGATTTCAAGCAAATGGGGTTATTTTCTTAACTAAAAGGAATAGTTCAACATTTTGGAAAAAAAAATACTTGTTCCCTTTCTGTTACAGCATTTAACATTTTGTTGGAGTTCGAAAGAAACAAACAAGATACAACATCTGTGTGGGCGGATTATGAGACAACAGACCCCTGGCCACAGAGATCAGCGGGAGTCTCGGCAACTGCGTAATGACCTGTATGTGCACACCACAAGAATTTCTCCACCGAGCCCTCGCCGACAGAGCCCCAGATAACGTGGTGACGTAGCCAAACTATGTTTTTTAACTTAGAGACGACACATCGTAAAGACATGGATATTCTTCCCAGTGCTGAATCAGATCTGCCTCCAGGGCCTGGGTCCAAACACAACGTGCTCCCCGTGACCCTGTGGACACCGCCATTGTTGTTGCTGCTTGCTGGCTTGTCAGTGTTGCCAGATCTTGGGAGAGAAACAAGCAACCAGGGCTATGGAAACAAGCCCAAAAAGGGTGACCATCATGCATTTAAAAAACTTATTAGACGGATACATATATAGAGAAAGGCTACGTCTAGAGAGCAAGCCCACTTAAGCAACTCCACTTTAGAAACAAGCCCAAAGTCGCGGCTAATAAGCAGACCTGGCAACCCTGCGGCTTGTCGTCCTCACAGTTTTCTAGCATGCCAGATATCCAGTCCCAGTCGCAGGCGAGGGGGCGACTTGCTCGTAGGCTTGTTCACACATGAGGACTCGTCCTCCGACCAAAGGTGGTTCTTAAGATCCTCTGCGACGTCAAAATGGCGGTGAAAATCGTCTAATGTGAACTACGCTTTAGCCTAACCCCCATACCTTTACGTTAATTACATAACTGTGAATTGGAGACGTAAAGTCATTTATGGGGTGCAAATTTGTTGGATATCATACAAACCATTCTATTGGAAGTTGTGTTGTTTTGCATCTTTTTGTGGTTTTGTGTCTCTTTGAGGTTATTTTGTATATTTTTTTGGTCATTTCATGTCACTTTGTGGTCTTTTTCTGTTTCTGTGCAGTTCCTTTGCACCTCTTTGTGGTATTTTTGAGTCTCTTCCTGGTTGGTATTACAAACTGTATATTAAAATAAACAATGCATCTCCACTTACCCCCACTGTACAGAAGTGAAGCTAAAGTATCCCACATACAGCCACTGCCATCTTCCTCTGGTGACGTCATTCGGAGCCAGAGTCCATGCAGTAGTGATTGAGTAGTATCAAGTTTTCTACCCATGCACCCGTTCGATCAATCAGAAGTAGCACCACTGAATGTGAGCCGAGCGATTAGCCCACACAGTTGTCAGTCATGTTGTAAAACCCCCTGTTGTATAGCATTAATAACTAATCAAATTTATTGAACAAACAGCAGTGTGATAAAAACTACTGTAAATGACAGAAACCATCTTTATGAAAAATGTATTGGTGTGTACAGTACTTTAGTTTAGTTTAGCTCACATCTCATCCACTAACATGGAGAGGGTGAGCTTTAGCTTTATACTCCAGCCAGCCACCGCAGTCCACTTGATTAGTTGGTTTCAAAAGTGCCTGCACTGGGCGGCAGTAGCTCAGTTGGGGGCAGCAGTAGGCCTAGTTCAATCTGTGAGGACTTGGCTTGAGAACCACACATATGGACCAAGTGGGGTGTGGGCAGACTGGTGAAGTGTAAGTTTGCCCCCTGGGCACTGCAGAGGTCCCTCTAGGTAAGGCGCCAAACCCTCAAATTGTTCCAGTGGCGTTGTATTATGGCTGACCCTGTGCTATCCCTCTGCTGTAATTGCATGTCTGTGCTGTGTGTAATAAGAGGGAACTGCCAACTGCCTTGTGTGGACTGAGAAAGAAACTAAAAATTAAATTAGACATATTTTTTAACTTTGGACAAAGCCAGGATAGCTGTTTCTTCCTGCTTCCAGACATATTGATGTTACTGTTTATTTAATATTTGTTGATGTCCATCTTTTAATCCTGACAGAACAGGATTAAGCGCATTTCCCAAAATGTTGAGCTATTCCTTCAACAGATGTATATGCAGTCACAGATAGTGTTTTTTTACACCCCTAGTTCTCACTGGGGAAACAGATAGAGACGCTTTCAGGCTATGCTGCCTCTGCCTTATTACCCAGAAGGCATGGCTCCTGTGGGACCAATGAAAAATAAATCCCAAAAGCCCTTAATGTCTTGTTTCAGCATATTATCCAGCTCTGTAATGAGATATGTTTGAAGAAAATACCATGAACTTAATGCTTTTTTTTTTACAATCTAGCTACTTTAACTATTGTTTTAAATTAGTACTGCTTCATTTTTTGCTTAAAAACTTACTGTATATAGTTATCCAGAACTTTGTTTGCTAAGGTATCATTACTAACCAGTCACATTGCTCTGGTGCAAAATCACATTACAAGTTGGAAGCCAATCCAGTCACATGAATAAATGTATGTTTCTGCAAACCACAGATATGTAACATTTGTACATTATTGTGTAGTGGGTATGTGGAAACTTTGAGTGTCTTTATGTTTCAACAATGCTGTGGTTCACATATGGTTATGGTTGGGCACAGAAAACCATTTAGTTATGGTACCTGGTTTTGGTGCCGCAATGTGTCACTATAAAACAACTGGTTTTGCTGTTTGTTGGTCTCAAACACTGGCCTGCATCCACGTGGCAGTCGCTGCTTCCTTGGTTTATGTGCTGCCATGGTCCCTGCTTGAGGAGCCATCAATGTCGACCACTTCCCGTCCACAGATATGATAGCTCTGTCCCAGAAGCTCGTTTTTCTTGCGAGTGGCTAAAAAGCTGCTAAAAACACCCAGTTTCATTGTTTGTTGGTCTCAAACAGTGGTCTGCAGCCTGGCAGGTGTTTTGCCGAGGTGTCATGCCATCAACCTCCAAATGAAAAAGTCAGCTCATATATTACATCACTTCCGAAACATTAATATGTCATGTATAAAACTTAAAAATGTAACGTATCTGTGGTGTACAAGCTTAGTGGTGGTGACACTGAAGTTGTGACCATGCCTAACATTAGCTTTTTATTCTGGTGCTTGCATGAATGCTTCAGAAAACATAAAAGTGGAGTTCATTTGGGAAGATTATCTTGCTGAACAAAACAAGTAAGTGTCATAAATTTTTGTTTACCACAGAGCTTGTCTTCTAAAATCCAATTGACAAATCCGAGGTAACCAGAGCGATGCTAATTTCCAGGTTGATCTACAAATAACTCCCTGCAGCACTCTACTCCCTGTGCAGATACAATCAGCTGATTCATCCCACCTGTGAGCTCCAGGTGCAGCCTGGTGAAATGTGGTGGTCCAATCACAAACAGGAACGCACTATAAAAGAAGACTGAGGAGAGTATACTAGAGTAGCACTTGCTTTGCATTACCCCTCTTTTTGTTACTGTGTCCTTTTCCCCTGTTTATATTATATTCCTTTCTGTAGGCCCTTCCTCTGTTCTCTCCTCATTTCACTTGCTGTTTCAAGTTTTTGTGTCGTTCCTCCATATATATCTCATACGCACACACACAGAGCAACACGTTCTCACTCCCAACTCGCAGTGCTGCAGAGATCCCAGTGGGAGGACAAAAATTTTCAGATGTTCTAAAACATAATACCATGCAACACAGGCTGATGTCTTCCATTAGGACATTGTGGCTCCAAGGATGTTTCTTGACAGTGTGAGATGTCAGCTACATGTTGCGATGCTGCATGCTCCGCGGCCGGCAACTCAGCATAATCCTCCTCAAACCGCAGGATTTCACCAGGCGCGACCGTCGGAGCTCTGCCACAGTGATCTCCAACGCAGCAAAATCATCAGCGTTCACTGAAGTATAAAAAAAAAGGAAAAAACATCACAGTGCCAGTGTTTATAAGTTCACCCCATCAGAGTTAATTTAGCCGCCTCAGAGGCATATCAGCTATTTGAGGGAACAAACAAGCGTCTAATCAGCACTTGTCAACACCAAATAATCAGTCGCTGTAGAATCAAAACTTATTATCACTGGAGAATTGGCTGTGTAGTTTTTGACATGATGACCGCAGCAGCAGCACTTCGGTATCTCTAAACAGACTTTCTTCAAAAGAGTAATTACACACTGGTGCAATTTTTCCGCTGAAAGCAAATGTATTTAATCGTTCTGCTACAGCAGCAAACATCAAGGGTGTCCTGACATCACAAAACATATTCACAAACTGTTGTAATGGAGATTGTTTAGTCTGTAATGACCCTTTCTTTATCTCAAATTACCAAGGTTTTTTTTTGTTTTTTCACTCTTTAGATTGTCAAGCGTTCACAGAATTGTGCCTCAGGTGTTAGAGGAGAGCGAGTGCACATTTCCAGGGATTTTTCTACAGATAATGTACAGTAGAGCTGAAAACTGGAGGCCCTAAAGATACTCTTAATTTAGATATTTTAAATGTGTGTCGATCGTTTGTGTAGCAGTCAAAGATTTGGAAACAAAAACTCCTTTTCAATATTAATTTAGTCAGTTTAGTTTTAATACTTATTTACTGATTTCTTTGTCTTTTGCTCATTCATCTCAGTGTCCTCAGGTCAGTCTACTGAGGGGGTGGGCGAGTAAACTGAAAAGTCTTCATTCTTTCTCTGCTCATCATTTTTCATTTGTTTTGACACGTATGATTATTCTTTTGCGGCACTCGTTCTTGAATAAAGCCTCTGATCTCTGTTAGATGCCTCCTCCAGGCGTCTTATCACCTCTTTCAAAGCATAAAGCCGCTTTTGAAAGAACATCGACCAGAAGTGATGTCTGATTGCCTCCGCCAGACACAGTCGAGACGAGGTTCAGGTGTAAAACAGCAGAATCGGGGAGGGTCACATCTGCTCCTGTCATAATAGATGGGAGTGACATACAGTTAATCCAATAACACCCACACTTAGCTGAGCTAGATGTATCATTTTGGATGTATTTCATGCAGCAGAAAGGCTGAAAATTATTCTGCATCACTTAATGTCTAAGTGTTGTTACACCTTTAAAAAAAACTTGGTGGTTTAGTGGATAGAGCAGGCGCCCCATGTACAAGGCTGTTGCCGCAGGTTCGACTCCAGCCTGTGGCCCTTTGCTGGATGTCATTCCCCCTCTCTTGTCTCCCCCCTTCACACTTATCTGTCCTATCAATTAAAAGGAAAAAACACCTAAAAAAAAAAAAAAACTTATTTATGTTAGTGAGTAATCACTTCATTATCACCAAAAGTGAGTCTTGATTATTTTAGATGAGGTTCCCAGCAGGAGACGTACTTCAAAATGTTTCATTGGACTCAGAAATAGACTCGTCACCAGATAAAAGTGTCTGCCCTGAATTCGTGCTTCAATAGGTTGAACAGCCCGAGGAGGTGGTTTGTGTGTGGGGTGTGGGTGCACTCAAATGGCATGGTGGGTTTTTAATATAAAATCTGCACATTTAATGACATGATTTATGAAAATATATGTGTATGTTATGACAATATCCTGTTTTGAGCAACATGATTAACACCTTATTTGAGATCTGATGTTGGAGCTCTCTGATTGTTGATGCTTCAACTTTAATACTGAAATCAGCCGCAGATCTTAAAGGACCAGTGTGTAGAGTATAATCACCGCAAAATACAAATCATTCAGTATGTTTACATGACACTTGAAAAAAAGGAATTATTGCCTTAATCCGACTATAACTGGACAACTTAAGTGCATGTAAACGCGTAACTCCGACTAATATCAGAGCTCTCCAACTCCGATTTAGACACCCAGATAATGCAATTGGAATTGTCTGCCTCTCGAAATCACCATGACCACGAGGGATAGCGTGCACCTTATCTGCACAACCTGAGGAGGACATTTTTCATGTCAGCCACTATGTTTTAGAGTGTCCGGAAAAAATACTCATTTTAACGTGAAACAGCTGCTAATAATTCGGCTCCAGGTGAAAACCACACGAATGTCTGAATCCTAAGTTATCAGAGGAAAAAGGTGAGCACAATGTGTCAAACAGCATTGGAAAAACATTGATATGTAAAGTGAAAGTGCTCTATTCAGTGTTTTTACCTGTCTGTTTGGGAGAGGAGAAAATCTCTGCAGATAATTTGCCCCATGTTGAAAACCTCCTGAACATCCAGATCGAAAACAAGGTGAGCATGCATTTGCAGATGCCTGGCACGTTGGCCCTTTGTGACATGCCAAACAGAGTAGAAGAAACACTGACTTGTAATGTGAAACTTTATTCAGTGTTTTCGCTGGATTCAGTCACCTGACCAGTTTGTTCTGGAAAGGAGACCTCTGCGGATAATTCAGTTCCCAGTCAAAACCTCCTAGATGTCTAAATCTTACATTAAGCTACCAGAGAAAAAAGGTGAGCGCACATTTGCAGGTGCTGTGCAAGCAGGCCATTTGCAACATGCCAAACAGTCCTGTCAAGCACTGTTTCACCTGGTTGCAATCTACATACCACTAAATCCCCCTAGACCTTAAAAACCATGACAATATTAAAGTCATGAGCTTCCATTATCTTTGCCGATTTCTTTTAAATCTGCAATAACTTTTGTATTTTTGTCCACTTGGGAGGCAGCAGAAAAATAAGATGCATATTAACACATTTAAAAGTGGGTTTATTGGAGCTTTTTCCTCTGAAAACAGCTGTCCCAGGACCATCATCATTCTCACACATTACCCACTAATATAAAGTTTTTATGTACTGGAGTGTTCAAGTCATTACAGTCACTGCAGTTCTCCCCTTTGTCCACTAGCTGGTGGTATTTTCCTCCAACTTCAGTCATGTTCAAACAACTTCTGTTCCAAAACCCTCCTCCCTGCTGTGTGTTTTACACTGAAGTGTATCCCCTGCTGATGTTGTAATTTTGTTTCTCCACATTTCAGGGCTCAAAAGATGCTCAGCGCTATCTGATGTCAGCACGGTGTCCTTTCCATTACAAAGCAGGAGAATAAGGAGCTGGTCCTGTAAGGACAGGTCTCTGGAGTGGACACGCAGCCTTCCTGTTGAGCTGACAGATCATTTCGGTTCAGCGTACCCCCTGTGTAGGAGATACCGACTTTGATGTTACGTTTATGTCCCTGCAAGAGAGTAGCAAAATAAAAAACTGGCGGTGTGTGCACATTTGTTAGGGAAGAGCAGGGACAAAGTGGCACAAAGGCAAGATTTGAACTTTGTTGTTTTGCATTTTATGGCCTTGAATTTCTTCCCTGACATATATGCATGACATTTCATATGACATTTAATCACCAACCCTTAGCCTCAACCCAACATGAGCCACATTCAAACATGAGCCAGCAACCTTAATACCTTTAAATGGCAACTGACCTAAAGTGACGCTTTAATTCTTATATTTTCCTCCTTGTGAGGACATCAGTTTCCATAAAGGTTATTTAGGAACACACACCAGTCGCTGCTTCTTGTATGCAGTCTGGCTGCACAATGTCTATTTATTTTATTTACCATAATCTGACTAACAAAGAGACAGAATGGAGGAAGCAGGAAGAGCATGCGGAGACACCAGATGCAGCAGGGAGAGGTATTAAAATGCTGTAAGCAGGATTCTTTCATCATCAGCCTCTCTGAAGAGGAGTAATATCATGTACTGCTTTACTGACATCTAGTGGTGACCAGTATGAAGTGTTGCCATACTGGCTGGTAGAGCATTAAACCAGTTAACATGCTGTGTCTCCACATGTCTAAAGTGATGCTGGCCAGTAATGAGCACAAACAACAGCGCTTCACTGGTAATATAAAATGAAGAGAGGATATAAACAGTGTGGTATTATGGCTGATACACCTGGCCGCACAATAAAGTTTTCAAGTGTCTGGCAGCAGAACTAAAAGCCCAGCTAATTCCAGTTAACACCCTGTCTCTCTTCTATTCAAAAACAAATATTTTACACACACAGGTTACTTTCAGTGGAGGAGAGAAACAGCCGGCTTCCTCCAGCCCGCTGACTGCAGCTTAGATCTGGAATTTGCTCACTGACGTATGTCAGGGACTCACTTATCCACCAGAGGTTGAAGCAGCTAATCTGAGACCGGATCTGCTGTTATGGTCTAACTCCTTGTGGTGTGTCTCTTTATCACTGAGCCGACAGTGGCCTGTAAGGACACATTTGATGTGGTGTATGAGCACAAGATGCCTAAATGTCATCTTGCAGTGGAAGCTATGGTGCAGCTGGAGTATAAATGCCCACTTGAAATGGTTTGTAGTCTTTGTGGACAGATGGACAGAGTGAGAGAAGTGGGGTTCAAAGGTCAAGGCATCAGAAGAAAATGTTAGTATTGTACATTTTTGCAAAAGGTTCAGACTGGAGAAAGTGAAGGAAACTTAAAAACGACTGATATATAACTTATAACTTATAACTGATAAGAAACACTTGACACTGTAGCTTTTCAGGTTGAGAAGTATATAAAAATTATAATAATTTAAAAATAAGACTTGTGATGAGGATGAAAACTTTATCATATCAGCTGTGAGCAACTCTCACCGGCCTATTTGATATTTAAAGGTCAGTATCATCAAATAATATATTGGTCTAAGTCACATATCCATTGAATATCTTCCTGAAAACACCAATTAAGACCTGCCATATATAACCTTGGTTTACTCTTCCCAAACAAGCTGCTGTGAGCCCACAGCTGATTCTGCACACCTGCTGCAGCTGAAGATACTGAACCTACTGTGCTGCATTAATATTTCATGATTAGTCACCACTTTTTGATAGAGTTGCCAGGTTGTGAAGAATCCTCCTCCAGTATCACACTGTTCCTTTAGCTCTTTAATTAATTAGAAAGACCCTCCAATGGACTGTTTGACCTCTTACCCTCTGGAAAAGGGCTGCAGGGCGTCTGGACCATAATCCATTTACAGAAAACTCATTAACATTTGCAACTGCAAAACTGCAGCCCAGTTGGTAGAAAAAAATGATGGTATTGTATGTTTTTGCAAACCACGAATATGTTTCTGTTGTATGTTTGATATGTATTGTGTAAACATTTCTGAAGTGAGGTGCTATATGAGCTGATTTTGTTGTCGGAAGGTGGAGGAGATGGTCGACGGCATGACACCTAGGTGAGACGCCTGCCAAGCTGCAGACGAATGTTTGAGACCAACAGACAAAACTGGGTGATTTTTAGCAAGTTATGGTTATGAGAGTTCTTCTTTGAAAACAGGCAAATTTCCAAGTTTGCAGTCACTCATAAGGGCCTATTCTCCACCCAACACATTGTTGGAGGGCCCACTCTCTCTATGGGCCCCCCCACCTCACAGGCCCCAGTGAAACTGCACTGCCTGCATTCTCTATATTTACGCCCATGAGGCCCAAACAAAAACCATCACGTCCCTCTCTGAAGCCACCAAAAGCAGCAGCCACTGTCTTTGGCTGAATAGGAGGCTCCATGTGAGTCCCCAGATGAACCATCTGAAAGGATGGAAGCTCAAGACACTGACTGTTAATCCATCTGATGGTGTGGTCAGCTTGCTAATGAAACACTGAAGGAGAGCTCCCACTTGTCAACCTTGGAATATCAATTCAGCCAGGACTGACTAACCAACTAAAACTCCAGAACAAATGAGCACATTTTCCTCACAACTGTTCTTTGCCAATTAGAATTTTTGCTGTTTTTTTCCTCATAGACATGGAGTGTTTTTCACTCTACAGCGTCCCCAGAACACTTCAGCTATAAGCTAGAGCTAGAAATATTATCAGCTCATCCAGCAGACACACTGCGATTGAAAATCTTACTTATTGCCTCTTTAAAATCTCATAATAACAGTCCTACTTCATATTTTGGAAATGAAATCAATGCTTCTGCAATAGAAAAGATGGTGCAACCCAAATTGAGGCACAAACACAACAGACACTTCCAATTATAAAACTGTGAAAAGCAGTTTTGCTTTGGCGAACTGTACTTCAAAAGATCAGGTGGAGGTCAGCCAAAAAAGAAACATTCCCTTGTCTGTTAGCTGAGAACAAACTTTAGAACAAACTTTAACTTTATTCATAATCTCTGTTGGATTACAGTATCTCCTGTTGCACCACCGTCAGAACTGTGTACTGGAAAATGAAACCTGCAGCCATGACAAAAAAAACAAAACACATTTCGAATTCAACAATAGTTTCAACAGTACATTCATCACTTTGACACCGTGTATCAGGCTTTTAACACAAATGCATGTCTTAATAATCTCTGACAGTTTAAGAAGGTTTGCAAACTCTGTTCTCTAAATTTATACATAGTTTAGGTGGGTTTACTCTGTTCCTTGCAGCCTGTGATTTAGCACAAACGTATCAATGAAAAAGAAAAATGCAGAAAATGCTAAGAAGCTTAAATCTTAATATTTGACAAGATTCTTGTGATTTTGGGAGGATTAGTGTGCATGGCTGTGTCCTCACATGCTGCCAGGAGAACTGATCAAAAGAGAACAACAGCAGGCTGTGAGAGGATTATCAGAAAAGTCGGTGCAATTACTGAGTGTGATATGTAGTCACTGAATGAGAGTCACGATAAGTTCATGCCTTCGTGGGGTACCATCTTCTGATAAGCCATTTATACGGGGTTTATAGGCATCAATTGATTTTAGAAAGACGTACGAATTGCTAAATGATGGTAATTTGTTCACAAAAGGTCTTGAGTTTAAATTCTAGTTATTTTTTGTTGCAAAAGTTTGCCAGTCAACATGTTGATAAATCATTAATATCAGATACCTATAGTAATCCATTAATCTTGCAGGTGCAAATGCTAATAAATTTTCTTTAAATAGATTTGCCCTGCAGCCCTTTCCCAGAGGGTAAGAGGCCAAACAGGCCATCGATGGCATCTTCCTAATCAATTAAAGACCTAAAAGGACACAGTGAGTGTGATGCTGGAGGAGAATTATTCACGACCTGGCAACTCTATCAAAAAGTGATAACCAATCATGAAATATTAATGCAGCACAGTAGGTTCAGTATCTTCAGCTGCAGCAGGTGTGCAGAATCAGCTGTGGGCTCACAGCAGCTTGTTTGGGAAGGTTATATATGGCAGGTTTTAATTGGTGTTTCCAGGAAGATATGCAATGGATATGTGACTTAGACCAATATGATTTTGACCTTTAAATATCAAATAGGCCAGTAAGAGTTGCTCACAGCTGATATGATAAAGTTGTCATCCTAATCACAAATAAAGTCCTTTTTATATTGTGACCATTTACACATTTCTATACCAGCTTCTCAACCTGAAAAGCAACAGTATTAGTTTAATTACATTAGATATAAAGGTGAAATGAGGCCTGGCTCTAGACTTTTGGGAGCCCTAAGCATGATTTGGTGTGAACACATATACCGCAGAATATTTGAGTGATTTCAAACCGCTGTTTGTGCAGAGTGTGTTTCACTGAACACCACAGAGATAGACTCTTAGTGTAAAAACACAGGGGGTCTCTGGTTTCCATTAAGATGAGCATGTCTCAACCTTTTGCCGGAGCATAAATTGAAAACAACATGCAACTGTTTAATTTCTGTTGGGCAACACTCATCAAAGTGTAGCATGCCCAACCATAAATCAGCCATTAGCCTGCTTTAACTGTCCATTTTGTCTCTGAGCTTATTGTTTTGTCACTATTTGTGGGCAAAAATGTCGTCAGATTTTATTTAAGAAGTTCATTTTTATTTTGCTATTGTCTTGGTAATTAAAAAATATATATTTTCTAGACCAGGGGGCCCAAGGCAACTTCTTATATCGCTTAATGTGTAGGACAGACTCTGCTCTGTCAGAATGTCTCTAAGGACAAGAAGTCTGACAAAGTCTGAGTATTACTGCTCTATTATTTTAGCACAGGGTTACGTGATTCACAGCTGTTACTGTATGCAGTTGTACAGCTCTTCAAACTTTTTTAAAACTTTTTCTAAATATTCATGAAGGGTTTCCTCTGTAGTCTGATCTTCCTGTGGAGGAGTGTTGCACGAGGACATGGAAAAATGGAAACTTTGAAAGGACAGAAAAACAACTTAAACACAACACAAATACACAAAAACTACTAAACGTAATGAAACTGTTTAGTTAGTTGTACGCCAAAATGTATCAATACAAAATCATATTTCTGTGTCTTAATACAGTCAGGATGTCTGGAGGGAAATACAATTTTCAGATCCATCTGAGTTTTAATGTGTCCTATATATGTGCTGTCACTTTATCGCTTTTCTTCACCCTAATTAGAATACAATACTCATGAAGCCCATGAGAAACCGATTTTACTTAAGACAAAATATCGTCATGCACCGTCCCAGTGCATGCTGGAGGTCACGGTGTGAAGAAGCCAATGGTAAGCTTCATCACACTGTGACCTCCAGCATGCACTGGAGCGGTTTGCAGCTAAGTGTGAAGTGGAAGTGAACTTTGCTGGAAACTGGTGGATTGCGCCCCTCTGGGTTGGGACTGACTTACTGCCCTAAGCAAAGGAGCTCAGGTATCTCAGATCGGCAGTTTGGCGCAGCAGTTGCAGTGATGCGGGCGCTGTGATGGACCATCATGGTGAAGAGAGCTGAGCTGGAGGGCAAAGCTTTGGATTTACTGGTCCATCTACATCCCAACCCTCACCTATGGTCATGAGCTCTGGGTAGTGACCAAAAGAATGAAAATGTGGATACAGGTGGTGGGAATGAATTTCCCTCAAAGGGTGTCTAGATAGGGTGAGGAGCTCAGACATCCGGAGGGAGCTCGGAGTAGAGCCGCTGCTCCTTCCCATAGAAAGGTGTCAGTTGAGGTGGTTCAAGCATCTGATCAAGATGCCTCCTGGGCGCCTCCTGTTAGATGTGTTACTCGCACGTCCCACTGGTAGGAGGTCCCCGGGGCAGACCCAGAACACACTGGAGGGATTATATATCTCATCTGGCTTGGGAACTCCTTGGGATACTTCAGGAGGAGCTGGAAGGCGCTGCTGGGGAGAGGGACGTCTGGGGCGCTTTGCTCAGCCTGCTGCTCCTTTGATAAGCGGTTGAAGATGGATGGATGGATGGATGGATGGATGGATAAAATATCAATTGTGTCAAATAGTTATCTATTCAGTTAGATTACTATCAGTCAAAAAAACAGACCTTAATCATGTATTGAATGTGAACAGTGCTGGTATTGATCTCTGTATGTTGTATCACTTCAGGTCTGAGGGAATTCCCCACCGCAGGATCAATAAAGTAATTATAATGCTCTTGCAGCAATTACAACTGGCAGTTATCGTGGTCACTGTGATTATCAAAGCATGTATGTGATGGGGTTTCCCCTGGCAGATAGCTGGGATTAGAGGATTACCATCTCTGTCCCTCTCGCTCCGTGGATTAGTTTTATCTACAAGGTAATCAGGGTTTTACTGTCGTCTGACAGGACTACAACTCCCACACTCACACACACACAGCGTTTAGCAATACCACACAGCCTCTTACAGTCCACTTTGGTGTTGACTCAAAGACTCACTGAGACATAAAGCAGAAAAATCATGATTTCCACTGGAACATTTTTATACAAAATGAAACAATGAACCTCCACCCGAATGAGATTTTCTGCTCTGACCTGCTTTGCATTAACAAGCGCTCTGGGCATTTGGATTTCATTCAGGTGATAGAGAAAGATGTGAAAATCCAGGTGCACATACATATGTAACACAATTTGTAGATGGATAACGATACAGAACACCTCAGGCAAATGTGCAGTGAAATAAGTAAAGTCATAAAAGTGGTCTTTCTTTTCTTTGATTTCTTTAATCATTTGAGCTTTTAAAGAAATAATGATAATAAAAGGAGGGCTGTAGCTGCAGCTGAGGACACCAAGGTCATATCTTCGGCAACATTTATTCATATCTATATTAAATATATTAAAATTCAATATGGAAATTTGGAGGGCTGCAGAAGTTTACCTTCTAAAATTACACACTTATTACGCACAATATTCTAAGGCGGTGGTTCTCAAACTTTTTCATGTCAAGGACCACTAAACTGATACTTATAAGGTCATGATAAGATTTCACTTCAGGGAACTCCATCTCAAAAGATTTTGGGTGTCAGATATGATTCAAATCTATAGTTATCAGCGACAGTGGAGAAGATAACCTTGGAGGAACTGTTAAGTTATGGATAAAATGTGAGATTTAGATGAAGAACTTTTGCGAGACAGTGACACCTGACCTCAGATGACCCCTGGGGTTTATTGCTTTTCCCAGGGTGCAGCTTCTGTACATCGACCTCAATAAACCACACACACAAACACATATGTTGCTCATAAATAAAGCCATATTTGTGTCATGTATCAGCTCTATTAATATTTCTCCAGGGAGACTATCATTTATTGCTGGCTCTGTGTGTTTGTCGTTATGTCTCACCATAAATGTGTCTATAAATAGGAATTAATAGGTGCATGCTCAACACACTAAACTGCAAATCAAAGGCAACCTACACTTAACTTTTATAGCTCTATAATGGAAATCAAACACATCTGATAATTCATGGGACACATACTAAATCACATTTGTGCTTTTCTCTTTCAATATAAAAATGTCAGTAATTCAATATCTGTTTTCTTATGAAATACCCAGCTTAGCCACCAGGCGTCACTAGATCCCAGTGAATCTGTCCTTCACACATCTCTCTCCTGGCAACACTCTTCACATTTCAGAATTAAGAATACAACCTACCAAAGACATATATATAATAAAATGCAAATACCATATTCTAATCTGACTTTAATACTTGGCTACATCACCTTGTTCCTTCAAAAAGTTTGCTTTTCAGACGTTTAACCAGCCATGCATCAGTGTGTTTCATTAAAGGTTGCAGCTTTTTCCACTTAAACACTCAAGGGGGCCACAAAGGTCATCATCCAAGTGCCAGAAGAAAAGGTTGGATAAAGAAGAATTAAAGTGTGGAGAAAGTTTTGTCTTTCCGCTAACTGTTTCATATCCCTGGAGACCTCAAGCTCCCTTTTGCTCGTCCAATTTATATGTGAATTTATATGTGCATCTCAATTTTATGTGTTATGTCCTGTTCCAAATGTGTCCTCAATAATTAACATTTTGACAGTGTTTCTGTTATTTTGTTCAGTTTATTTATTGTATTTGACATGAAAAAATGTAAAGTCTTAATTAAAAATCATCACACTGTAGAAATGCAGGGTATTTGTCAGAAAAGCATTTTATTTTTGTTGATTTTGCTTTATTCCGTTTCATCCAGTTAAGGCAAGTTTTCCTTTGTCCATGTACAAAATATATAAATGTTTATTCTAACAAAGGCAAAGTAATGAAATAGTGTTGTAACCACACCAGGGATTAGCCGGCACTTACACAGATCGATTATTGCTGCATATAAAGCAGTAATCACACACACACACACACACACATCAGTGTCCCCTGAAATATGAGTTATTTTGGTTTTATGTCAGTCAACATTTGGTTAAACTGCTGAACTCTGTGTTCATTTAACAATTAAAATGAAATAGTTTTTCTCGACTGTGTGATGCTTGTATCAGATCTTTCAAATGGTGGAAACACTGACACTCTTTCATCTCCTCTCACACACTCACAGCTCCCTTTCACCACCTCTGAACTACTTTATCAGAGACAAATTTTCCGTGAGGCTCTGTGGCTCCAGGTGGCAGCAGTGCCAGGTAGACCGGAGTGATAGCGCCCTCATCTGGTGATTTGGGGGCGTTGGGACCGGCCATGTCGGTGCGCACCCAGCCTGGACAGCAGGCGTTCAGCAAGATCTGTCAAAAACAATAATGAATGCATGAATGAAGCTTTCACTGGAAACAAAACCACAAAATGCCTTTCAACAACCAGGCGATTAAAATGCTTTACAGAAAATGTAAAGACATTAAGACAAGATATGAAAGAAACACATGATAAAGAGAAGCTAAGAGATGATTAAAAGTTTTTATATTTCCGTGATTACCCCGTCATTTGGCCTCTCCTTGGACAGACGACGAGCCAGGATCATGGACAGGGTCTAAACACACACACAGACATGATATATGTTGAGAAGCACTGCTCAAATCTTTGGTCCCTGAATTCCTTTCTTATCCATTGTAAGATCTGCAAACTTGAGCTACAGCTTCACAGATGCGACGGAGAGACTGCTGGGACTTACTGTCACTCCAGTCTTAGATGTGCCATAAGCTGTGTTAGGCCAACCGGTCTTCTTGTGCTCGCCCTTCTTGGCCTGTTCGATGAACTGCTGCATCAGTCCCACCAGCTCCTCCTCTGTGATGTCCTCGCTGCGGAAACGCTGCTGGAGATCCGAGGAGCAGTGGCTCAAAGCACCCGAGCCCGAGACGCTGGAGACATTCACCACCCGACCTACACAAACGCGGACAGACAGACACACACACACAGGATTTTTAAAGCTTTTAACCTCTTACCAAACCTCTACGTGTGTCTCACGTTGCAGTGAAGTAAACAGTACAATATTTCACTCTGAAGTGTAGGAGAGTAGAAGTACAAAGTAGCATGAAATTAAAATACTCAAGTAAAGTAAAAGTTCCTTATATTTATAACTATGCGAAGTTACATTCCAGCACTGGTCAGCAGAGGGATGC